>OX439433.1:18773382-19356497 GCA_949319885.1 Mecyna flavalis
TAGACAGGTTATGTATTTTGGCACTTATATTAATTCAATGGCACACTTTTTACAAATTGGATTGTATTTAATTGTAGGGATCTGTTGTTTGGATTGTGACATGCTGATGACGATTTTATTGGAACAGTGTTAAAAAAAAGAGTGCATTCCTTTGTTAAAGGCCAACAGCGCATTTGTGATTCCACCTGATTTGCAGATGTCTATGGGCGGCGGTAGTCGCTTTCCATATTTTTTAATACTAAATTAGTTGGCAGACAGACACGCAGCCCACCTGATATATCTGATAGCCATCAGGTATGCCGCATGCTCGTCTGCCCACTATACCATAAAAAAACAGTAGTTATTTAAATTTGCTTTGCAGGTTTAACTTAATTCATGGACTTTTTATTGCACAATCCATTGCATGTAACTAAACGCTGGATTGGACCCTGGCTAGTTGTAATTTTGAAACACAAACTAAGCCTTTGAGTGATTACCCTGAGTGATAGAACCAGTTTAATTGAAGCGGGTCTTAAGTTGCAAAAATACGAATTTATTTAATCAATTTGTATTTAACTAATGCATCTGTCATTTCATTACCTAACATAGTTCATACGCATTAATAATATTTAAAATAATCTTAATGAATTATTTATTTGATTAATTTCCAAATTTCAAAGGGGCTTAAAAGTCATCTTCAAATAAGTATCTGTAATAATCTGCAATTCAAATTAACTTTAGAGCCTCGTTTTGCTATGAACTAACAAGAGTCTGCTTTTGATAAATAAATATATTTATTATATTATGTTCCCGAACACGAAACATCAAAAACTTTTATCGTTTTTACTATCCATAGTTTTATGAATGTCTTCATCGTAACATTCCTTGTGTTAATAGTTTGGCATTTACTACAAAAATTGATTTGCAATTATTATACATTATGGAGTTTTCATATAACTAAATGATGGACATTTTATTATTTAATTTCAAATCCTAGCTCGTCGGAGGTAGTGTTTTGTGGCTGAACGATTATGTTCAAACATCCCGTTAGGTGGCGTGTGACCACGGCTCAGCCTGTGGTGATGTTTCATCTCTCTGTGGTCGCCTGCGTTTTATTTATTTACAGTTTTTAAATTACTTCAAAATTTGGACGGTGTTATGTTCTGTTATGTAGCTTTGTGGGTTTTCTGGTTTTGTTACGTGAGAACATGATGGAAGTTTGGAATAATGAGAAGTCATCTATTATATTATAGCTGTCAACAAAAAAAAAAAAACTAAATGCCAGGTTTGCTTTTTATGATAATTCAAGAATTATTTTACCTATATAATAGCTTAAATATTTTTTTTTCATCAGAAAAATTTTATTCTTCAAAATATTATCAGGACTCAAACTATAAATTTTTGAATGCTTTAAACAACCTTAGATAAAACAAGCGATAACCTGTGCGACTTCCCAAAAACCCCTACTTCTAACACTTGTATAACTTTATCATAAGGAAGAACAACAGTTGTAAAAACAGAGCAATACCCAGAAACCTTACAGGCAACGTTTGGACGAGACATTAGGTAACAATACAGATTTGATGCGTCCCGGTTGCATCTCGCATGATTGCACGGCAGATGCGCGCGCGATGTGCGTTACGCGTCCCGTCCTGCGACGCAACGTGACCACTGTCGAACAGGCGTTTTTATTACTCTATGGTCGAACCGCATAGAGTTGCTGCAACTAGTTTTATAAAGAGATTAATGTTGTTATTTTTTTTTTGTAAGGATGTACTTAACTTAGTGTTACTTGTTGCTAGTGTCATAAGACATTCTCTGCCATTTTAAGGTAGTGGTTTTGTGGGCTCTGTTCGCTATTCAAAAAGCTGGGGCTGTAATAATGTGCTCACACCAACAGTTATTGTACTCACACACGCAACAGACGATCTCCTGACCCGATCCACCTTTTTTGTTTATTGTTAGAGGAAAGCTGTCACAAAACATCAAATTAGTAAAAACCTTAGGTCTAGTTGAGATTGTTTCTTACCTATAAGACGGAGAAAAGTTAATAATTTTTGAACAGATTATTTTGGTCACGTGTTTTTTTTATTTTGTGTTGATACGTCTTCATAATTCACAAAAAATCTTCAATGCTACGTAGTTGTTGAAGTTTTCGGTAATTGTAATAGGATTCGCTTGTGACTTTATAATTTGAGAACATTTGTACACAAGAAATAATATATAAACTTTTTCGTCTACGTATCAACCACTCAAGGAAGTATCTGAGCAGACGGATAAATAAAGCGACAGCAATAAGAATGTTGCAAGCACAACATTGTCACAACGCACAATGTGGATGCCACCGGCCCATGAAATTGGCCAAACTGCCCACCTTACACTGGCTGGACTTCCTTATTAGATTGTTGGGGTATTATATAAACGTGACGACAGATGCAACCAGCATAAACAATAGAAGAAGTACCAGAGCTGATTACAAAAGTATTTTGGATGTGATATGAAAAAATAGGTATATTTTAAATTTTTATCTCTTTCAGGGAGCTGTCGGTCGGTGCAGGTTTTTAACCTGTTCCGACAGCTCTACCAAATGATATAGTCGTTTCAAATGCTGATTTCAATTGGTTACAGTCAATCCTCACAGTTAAGTGGCATTGTAATATGTAGTTTCATATGGATCACAAACTTTCTTGGAAAAAATATAAACGCCTATAAAGCTACAGATATGAACGAAAATGCTTGCTGGGATTATTTTGGTCTAAAAATTTATAATGAAGATATTATGATTACTTCCTCAGTGATCCGATCAACAACACTTTGTTGTGACATAAGTGTAACAAGATATGCAGTCAATACTTATAGTTTGTCCGTATTACGTAATGGGAAACACGTCCAATCGCGTGATTATAACTTTTTGTTACTCCATTCTTGTTTGTGTAACGATATTGCAGGTGTCATCATCATCAATTGAAAATCTATCCACTCTGGGATCAACTATTGGATGGATATGATATGATGAACAATAAATGTAGACAATATCTCCGATCTTATATCGAAGATGACCACTTGAAGTTCGATGATAGGTTTTTAAGCGATGGTTTTCAGTGAAGTTTGTCCTGGAGATAGAACAATTAATCATATTTTATACGTACTATGAGATTTAGAAAGGAGTGCGGCAGAAATGGGCTCGATCTTAAGCGTTCGTTCCACTATTCAAAATATAATTAATATTCGTTACAAGATTTTTAATATTTAAATTCAATTTTAATTAATATTTTTACCCCGGGATAAAAATATAATCCATTAAATGAAAATACTATTGGTTTTGTAGTGCATCCGGTGTGTTATGTGCATAGTGCATAGTACGTCCGGTAGAATAATAATAATGTTGCTAGTTAAGATACTTAAATACTGATTTTCCGATCAGATCCCATACAAATGACAGCTTAGAATAGAGGCACGATAATTTTCTGAAAAAATTATGGCAACAGAAAAGTCAAAAAAAAATCAAATGTCATACAACGTCTGTCAATCATTCGTTTCTGTTTGTTTTGAATAACTTATGTGAATTATTTTGTTTTGTCGTTATTGTTGGAATGCTTGGTTTAATATTTAACGACTTTCGCTACGTTTAAATGACGGTTTCAGCTAAAACAAACGACCTAAGCTTTTCTTACAACGGATCCAGTGAACTCGACAATTGGGGTTATTTTTGTAGAAATCAAAATCATCCTATAACTATTTTTTCCCAGGGAGTGGATTTATAAATTGTAGTGTATTTGGAATATTACTTCATTTTCTACATAATAATAGTAAATCGGTAAGTGTAATTCATAAAAAATCAAGGCCCAACGTTCTATGGATGTTCGCCCGACTCCTTTCATAATCATTACAGCTTATAGTATCAAACTTGTTAGATACTTTCCTTATTCTTTACATGTTTTTTTTTATGAAACTGTCGTATTGCTTTTTGTATTTATTTATAGGACAAAATGGTGAAATTCTAAACAAATTCCAGGTGCGTTGGGAACCGATGTATTAGAAATGTGTGTTGTTGTGCCTTGTGAATTAGTGTCATTAGCTTCAAGATATCGCTTTCTTTGTTTGCCACTGATACCCACATCAATCTGTTAGGTTATTTTACAATAATTGAAGGCAATTTAATGACGCTCAGGATGCAGTTTTGCTGCATGTAAAAAAAAATAACTTTAAAATTTATTCTAATTAGTGCTTGCAATGCTTGCAAGGAACCAAATTTACTAACAACATCCAATTAAATATCGTCAATAATTGCAATCACCAAAGCACCAAAAAGTAGATTGGTATTCGTCAGGCTTTCTGAAATGTTCGCACCCAATCTCCCATAGACGACCGGCAGGGGAGTGACGGCTTGACAGACAGTTTCATCAAATATCGAAAAATTTATGTAATTGTCTAGGAACACTAGAATATTTCAACAGCAGCAATTGTGGCAATTGCACAAACTGCTTCGGTTGAACAGTGTAAGAATATACTTGTACTATGTAATTAATATCGCGTTTATTTCGGTTTCTATCAGTAATTTTTAAAGAATTTATCTTCTTTAAATTATGAGTGTTTCAGTGTATTCCCATGAAATTGTGAAAGTCAATGTTGTTAACAGCCTGTGTCTCGTACAGCGGGTCGTTACGTTAGCGCATAAAGCCATATAGGTACATTTATAATATTGTGGAACAGTTATCATTATGACTTTAATTAATTATTATTCGGAAGTTGGAACAAACTTGATCAAAATAAAATATCCCTCAATGATAACTACCCAGTGTATAATCATTTAGTATCTTTAATCAAAACTACGAATTAAAAATAAAGATTTTTTACACTTTTACGTGTTTTTTTATGACTTGTATGAAGTGTCCGAAGAGTACCTTAGTAGTTAATGGTGCATACCATTAAATGCAGTCTCCTTAATCTTATGATTAACTCAATCTCAATGCAACAAAATGATTGACAGTTGTGTAACAGTATAATCGATTGAGACCGTAAAGCTATCGAAAAAGGGTTCAAATTACATAAACCTCATTATATTGTGATACGCCGAATTAGGTTTTGTTACTGTTGTAATTTATTTTGAAATTACTATTGCATCAAATAATGCATTTTTAATGTTAATTTAAATTAGATGATATTGAGAGACATCGTAGACTTTTGAATGCTGGATTTAATACTAGACTTTCATAACGCAAGTGTGATTAAAAAGGGGGATTCGTCGTTTGACCCCGGTCCCGAATACACCGCGCTGTCATAGTCTTTATGCGGTTGAAATAAGGACTATGACACCGCGGTGTATTCGGGACCGGTGTCAAACGACGAATCCCCCATTAAAAATAGATAAAAATAAACAGCAGTATCGCAGTTCAAAGTAAAAAATGTATTTGATTGTTTGGTATGTAGATAAGTATAAAAATTAATTTTATTAAGACTTGGTAGCAGAATTTACTGCGTGACATTTTAGTCGTTGTTTTTCCGCAGTAAAATGGTTTTAACGTAGTTGTACAATAGATGAAGTTTTTTTAGTCAAATCAAAAGTTTTACGATTGTGATAGCCAAAACTCGAACCAATAACTAGATTCGTCGCGGACGGTCACCGGCCGCCCTTCGCGCTTATCAAAAAGATGATAATTAACTATTTACTAACATTCGATTTCCATTTTCCCATCAAAAGTATAAAAAATTTTTTTTACAAAAATTACAAAAAATTACTTGCAGAAATCGATAGTAGGTACTATTAAAGGTGCAGCGTTCTGCTGCGGGAAAACAACGACTAAAAAAACACGCGGATTGATTGACTTGGTGTAAGCTTCTAAAACGAATTCTCTTGAACGTACAAAGTTATTAGGTGGCAAATTGGCAATGGCTTACGTATGCAAAGAGCACATACCTACATACATTTTAAACCCGCCTGAAGCCGATTTATAACTACACCTACGATGCAATTGGTGAACTATATTGCACAATTTGTGATCTAAGTTTCAGAACTAAGTTGGGTTTTGCGAGTAACATCCGGGCACATCAGAGACGACAATAAAATAGCCTGAGTGTCGCCGTCGGCGGATACGTCGAGGAGGACATCATCACATAAAATATTTTAATATTATGAGTATATTACACAAACCCTACAAATAAAATTATAATCTAATTCTTACGCGTAACATATAAACATAATCAATCCGATCCAGTCCGTTATTATCAGTGTTGTTTCCCGGAAGCGCCGCCATTTTCATTTCCACTGTTTCCCAACGTGGCCGCGGGGCGCGGTCGGCGCGCTTCCGGAGATTGCGAGACGATTTTATAGAAGGAGGAATTTTAAGTTATGATGATATTATATTGAAATTTATACTCGTAGATGCAAATGATAAATAGTGGCTATGTGTGCCTCAAGGTAAAAGAAATTATTGTGATGGTATAATTAGATTATAATAAACCGCACTGGCTGTTACGGATCAACGAAATACGGACTGGTAATTTCAAAACATTCGCCAATTGGCCCCTTACTGAGCATAACTTGTAATATTATGGCAGTCACAGTAAAAACATGATTTAGCTACTTAGAGAAAACAATATTATTTATTTTATTACGTCGGAAACATCTCGAGACGTTGGCCAATCTTCGCCAAACGACATGTTTCGTACCCAAAATGTTCGTAACATGCAGGGACCAAGCCCAAGTATTTTTATTTCGATTACGTAATATAGAAAAAAAGAAGAGTAAAATATAGATATAATTCTCTACATCATTACTAAACGAATGTGTGCGGTGAGGCATTCGGTGTAATTTAACTTGTGTGATCTGAAGTGAGACCACCGTCTCGTCACAAACGTAACGAGAAAGCATTTCGTTAATAAAACAACTGCCCAATATAGCAATACCTTTCATATCGCACTATTTATTCTTTTCATGTAACCTGACTCAGACGGTGAGATGTGGTTTTCATGTGGCTGCTGCTCGTTTATCGATAAAAAGTTTTCGATGCTTTATCAATTAATTGAAAAAACATGCAAGAGATACAATTTGCTGATAGATAAAGAAATCTAAAAAAATAATAATCTTTACATTCTGTTTTTATAGCAACTACATTTTTTGTCAACACTCCAAACATGGGAGTCATTTTAATAAAGAACTTTATTATTTTACTATAAATTATTAGATCTAATAATAAAACCGAAACAATATTTAAAAAATTAGTTGCAACGATATTTAAAAAAAAGATGATCATAACGATATTTCATTGGTCCCTATTAGTTTTAAAAATCTCAAATGTTAGAATGATACTAGTACACCTTAAAACTGTTGGTTACCTTAAAAGTAAAAGTAAACTTATCGATATCGATAGTCGAACCGCCTCAGAGCACAGCGCTAAGACACAAAAAACTTAACATTATTTGAACATTGTCAAATTACGATAATCATCACGTCAAGTTAAGTCATCCGGTGCTTAGCGCGTGTACTGTGAAGCGAGTTGCCTTTTACTTTCACTGCGCACGCGCCTCGGGAGGAAACCACTTGTTAAGATAAGGAAACCTTGGTGAAATAAGTATCAAGGCAGTAATAATGATGATGTTTGATCCCCAGATTGATACAAATATCAGAAAAATGGCAAAAAGTATCCTTTAATGCTTTTTTTAATTTGTCCTCCATATAAAGTTCATTGCAGACGCTGCCAAAACCAATTGAGTACAAGATTATAAGAAAACAAGAAGAAGAAGGAAATGCATTGCATGTCCCATCCGTAGGTGGTCGCGTCATTGGGAGTCTGTGGGACTATCCGGTAGGGTGCCACGACCTATTGTACTATTGTACGACGATATTGTTGAATGATCTGGTGACCTTCATTTCATCAGATCATTTAACAATATCATAAAAATGAAATGAAAAAACCCAGATAGCATTCAACAGCGGTAATGAAAAACTGGGAAAAATACTGTTTCGGTATTTGTTAAATAACCCCATCTGTTATGTCCTCTTGTAAACGTTACCTTTTTGAACCCAACTATTGAAAGCATAGATGTTCCATGTCCCTTAGTAAAAGCTTCGTACCAGAAAACATAGATGGCGCTAAAACGTAAAATAGTTCATTGCTAAATTTTTTTCAAATCCCTATTCTTATAAAATTGTTGTTGCTGTATGACAATAAATGAATATTATGATTACGATTCAAATCAAATATTTTTACCAGAAAGATTTTTATTGTATCAGACTAATATAATAAAGACGTGTACTTTGAGAAAAGTTTGTTCGGAAAATTCACTACTTAGAAAGTTCCATAATTAAAACCTAGATGACACTGTTCTTTGTTATAACACGGTGATATTGTGATTTTCCGGCCGTTATGTATCAGTAAGGTACGACACTTATAATCTGGATATTGATGACGACTGTACAGTAATTAATTTAGATTAAATCGATTTATGTAGGGTATCCAGACAGAATGTCTAACTTTAAAACTCTTGGTGAACTCATTGATAAAAGTTTGCGAAGGTATAAAATTATAATTGCAAGTTAATAAATGTTGACAATAATAATAATTACAATATTATAACGCGCTTTAATTTTATGTATTTCAGAAAGCAATATGATAACAGCTCTAGTAAAAATACACATAATAATACTTCGGCTGCCGGAATAAAACATACTAAAAATACAGATATTGGAACAAATGAAGAAAGCAAAGATGAGAGCATCCGTGCAGAAAAACCAATCAGAGTTTTCCAAACTCTTGAAAATATTAAGAAAAAACCGATTGAAGTTATCGATTTGACTGTGGGCGAAGATTCAACTTGATTGTTGTCTGTGTATTTTCTATATAAATATTATTATTTATTATTATACCTTTAAATTTATACCTTAACTGAGGTTTTATTCCTTTTCTCTTTTAGTTACCAATTTCATAAGCTTAATTGCAGCGGCTAGCGGGGTACTTTTAAAAAAGAATATTTAGATATCCGTAATATTAAAAATCAAAAAAAAAATCAAAACCTAAGTGAAGAAATATTACTGCGTTTTATGGTGTTTACATGACAAGTGAAAGATTCGCGACAAACATCTTGAAATTAATAGCGCTTCGCGAGTATGATTAATGATAATGACCCGAGGCGATGATTCGCGACATCTCAGGTGACACGCTGACGCTTATGAATGAGCCTGAAATGTCATCGTACGCTAAATATGTACGAGATTTAATAAGAATATTTAATTTTCAGGATATCACACCAATATTATTATTTTTGCATTTCGTAATACAAGAAAATAATTTATTTTAATTTCTTAATTCCTTTATAAAAATTTGTGGCTTTTTAAAGACAATTAAATAATAAGTAAAATTAAAGTTTTTTATCATAATGTGTCCAATACTGAAATCCATGGAGTAATGCAATATACATTGTGACTAGCTATAAAAATACAATGTAAGATGATAGAAAACAACAATACAAATATAATCTAAGAATAGGAGCCTAGACCTTAATAATCAAAGTCCAACCGACAGACCAACAACACAGATTACTACGAGTATTTACCTACAAAAGAAACAGAGGTCCCAGCCTAATCTATGGCAAATTAAATTTTAAAATAGGAACTTGAATAGTGTCGTACGATTTGGTCCCGAGTCGGCAGTTTAATGATGTTAATTAGACCAATCCGCAGCGGTCAGGTTCGGCCCGCGGCCGGATATTTCGGCACATTTGCATTTCGCATCGCTTGAGGAAAAACTTCTGGGCTCGTTAAAATTTTGTGAATGGACCAGTAATTATGGATTCTGGGATAATTTAGCATCTTTATTGTTATGGTAAAGAGACTGTTTTGACTGAAATCGTACGTGACCTTTTTGGATAAGCAAATTCACTCACTTCGCTTTTGTCCTGGTCCAATCTGGAACCGAAATAAGAATTAATATACCTAACAAACACAGCGTTGTTCTTTGGATAGCTGGTATTGATTGTTTGGGCAGTTTGTCCGTGTGTGTCCCAATCTTATCAAGGCACACTAATACCACGATCAAACGAAAATTTTATTCGGCGTTGCAATGATATCATTAACAAATGAATAATGAAGCAATAGGTACAATAATTTCGTTTTCTTTAAGAGGGTTAAAAATAAACTGTGTTTGCTTCTGTTTCAGTTCACTTTATTTAATTAGTTAAACTCTTAAATATCAGAAAACATTATTCCTAGCATCCAGTGCAAAGGTTGTAAGTGGCAAGTTGGTATTCAGCATGCAATAATGGTTACCGCATCCACTCGTGTACCACTCAGGGCTGTTGAAAGCAATCCTGTGTCGCTGTAATGGCGCAAAGAAAACAATTAACAAAAGGAAAGTTGCACGTTTAACCCGCGTTTACAATGCAAGGGAAAGAAACTTTAATATTAAAGTAACGAGACTTTAAATGCCATTTCATTTAAGTAATTACTGTTTTTATCCATATAATTATACTCAATACTAAAATTATAAATGCAAAAGTAATTTCGTTTATGTATCTGTTATGCTTTCAGTCTCCAGCAAGAAGAAGTCTGGCGTGCAAGAACACAAGATCGTGAGGACTGGCGGATTCTTGTATCGGAGGCCAAGACACATTTTGGGTCGCTGAGCCATCGGAGTAAGTAAATAAGTAAGTAAGTGTAGTAAGTGTACTACTGAACTGATGTTGTTGAAACGAGGTTCACGCGGTCGAAGCGGAGAGTGGAAGGTAGTGTCATAATACCGTATTCCTATTATTATAATATGGTAATTTGTCACAGAGCTCTATTTAACATAAACCTTAACAAATCTGACATAAGTAGTGACATTGCGTTGTGGTCCTGACAAAAAACTTTGATAAAAGGAGTTCCACAGTTTCGCTATACAACGTGTTACTATCAGCTGATAATGTTATGTAGGTCCAAAATAACTTTTAAGTAGGTACTTTATATCAAGATTGCAAGTTGAATCTAGTAAAACAATAAAAGTGTGCACTAGGGTTAACTAAAATTACGACCGAAAGGGTCACCATTGTGTTCAAATGGACCTTTGGAGACAAAGATTCTCTTAACATTTGACCAGTGCTTCTTATTGTGTGCGCACGCATCGTGTGAACATGACCATAGAGTATTTTTATGGAATTCTGCTCATTATAGTAAGTACAAATTAAATTATTTGCAAAGTCCAATTACTGTTAAATGTAGCATACACTACAGTTGACAATCATCCAATAATTCTAAGATGCATTTTTATAATAAGTTTCGTTTTGTGTGAATTGAAATCTGTAACTAAATATCAGTATCTATTGTAATTTTTTTAAGCAAAAGTTATGTTAGGTACCTTCATTGTTTTTGATAACCATTATACAAATGCTAAAGATTTACATTGAGGGTAATATAAAAATTAAATGTTATGTTGTCCAATACTTCTTTATTATGTTGCAGAGTACTTTTTGCCAAGGCGAAACTCGTCAGTTACTACAAAACAATGGATGGACACCATTAACAAAAGAGGAAGTTTACGCCCCGAATCGAAGCTTACCAGAAAGGATACAAAACATCCAATTTGCTTTAAAACATTCAAAAACACTGGATGTTAATAATGTAGAGGACAACACTGCAAAGACTACTACGCATCCTGTTGACGAAAGAGACTTGCACAATATAAGAAACAAAGCTATAAAAATAGTGAATCCTGATATAGGTCAACACTTTGACTACAAAAATGTTAACACACCTGTGGAACCAGAAACAGTTAAGTCCGTGAATGAGCTTCAAATTGCCTACGAAGAAAGCAAGGAACAAGGTAATTCCAATTTATAGATATTTTATTTTAGTTGGATCTATACTAAGACAAACATTCAAATATTTTAGTTTTTTTTAAATGCAAAATGGCAATGTTTATTTATGCACATACTAAATAAGAGAACACCTTAAAGCTATTTTAATGTTAAATAAATGGTGACGTCTTCATTTCAGATGGTGAAAATAGTAAAAACATCACTACAGCAGCATCTTCCAGTGAACCACTTACAACGATTTTGCAAAATGATGAATCTAATAAGAATAAAAGAAAACCAAAAGCTATTCTTGGAGAGAGTTCTAATAATGAAATCAATGAAAAGATTTTCGATATAGAAAAATCGCGACTAAATGACAATGAAAATAATTTTCAACGTCGATCCTCTAAAGACAAAAGACAAGACGATTCTACAGTGTATGAAGTGACAGAAGATATTAATGAAAATATATTTGAAGACGCAACAATAGCTACTGACAGAACTCCAGGTTATTTCTATACTCGTCCCAAGTTGAATCTGAATCTTGCAAGACAAAATAATTTAACAAATACATTGCTAAATATACTATCAAAACACAACATAAAACCAGAAGATGAATTACCAAATTACACTTTATCACGTAAGACTAAGAATCAAGATCCCGTAAACGCTTTTATGTTCATTCCCATCCCATTAAAAGTTCTTCCTCAATTTAACAATTTGAAACAATTATCTGTAGATCCTTTGCTCGCTGTTTTAATGTCAAATTATGGTTATTACTTCCCAGGTTCGTACGGAATACATAGTAGATACAAGAATCTCTACGGGCACTTGGCTTCCAACAACATTCATAATAATAAACCTTTTGGCTCTTATAAGATATTCTCTGACACAGATTCGTCGAATTAAATATTTGATATCTTAATTAACATCTTGGTTAAATAAACGATTCTCTCTGATTTCTTGGCTTATTTATTTAACTTCATTTATTTTAAATTTGTAAATCTTTGGTTCAATTTAACATAATTCAATCTTTTGATTTATAATCAGATTCTAAATTTTATTTAATCTGATGTTTTGGATTAAAGTATACTAACTATTTCTCTAAACTACTTATTTGAATAATGTCCAGGGATTTATTATTTGATATTATTATTAAAGACTTGTAACACAACGGTTAAACCCGTACAGGCGTATACACAATATACTCGTATATATTATACTTTTATCCAACATGTGGTTCCATAAAGAAAATACCAAAAAGTTGAAACGTAAATATTATCATGGGATCGACATGAGTTATTTCGTATTCGGGTGAGTGCAGGTCCGCATTGTCGCGGCCGGGTCGGTTTCCGCGCAGGAAATCGAACACATTTCCGCCGGCCGCCGAAAAAACTAAGAGTTTTCCGGTCACTTCACTGCTGTTGCACCATGGAACGTAATCTACTACTCATTTTTGTAGGAAAGAAAAACATCGGTTTCCTTATTGGATCTGAGCTATTTTGTCTTGCAAGCGTTCTCTTATTGCCTCGGAGCTACATGAATACTTATACCAGCTTGACAGACGTGGTTCATGAATTATGAGAGGGCGTTTTTATTGTTGGCAACAAACAATGGTCCTCTAATGAGATTGCGAGGTAAACACTGTTTGACCCAAAAAGTTAATCTTTTTTTTTATTTTATAAAATCATTATCAGAGTAAAAATAAAATAAAAATATCAGCCTATTATTTTTAACTATTTTGGTTTCTGATATTGAACTTATTAATGTCCTTACTACTTAAATCATTATGTTCCATTGTTTATATAGATCACTCACAAAAATCTGAATCAAAAATACTTGACACTAAGTCAAACCCAAGCTCTTGTGATAACAGCAAGGCATAATTATAAATAAACCACTAGAACAAAGAGACGTCAAAATAAGAAATACCACTTATTCTACGATTAGATCATAAATATATAGAATCCTCCCTGCCTAGAGACAAACCTACTCGTATGTATAAATAAAGCATGTACAATTGTACAGCGGTTTATTCATTAGGATTGCGGCCATACATCGGGACACGCCAATAAACTCTGATACGGCGCCCACATACGAGAAAACGATTTTTATTCTGTGGTCTAAGGTAAAAGAGAATGGCGAAAGATGCGATATTTGTTATGTAATATCATAGCTGGACAATACTAGACTAACACAACACAATCGAAACGTCAAATAAAAGCCTTATGAACTTGTGCTAAATTATAACAAAAGTAGTATTTCGCCTGTAGTTTCTCCCGCTTAGACTATCAGAATATAATTCCGGAACAAAGAGTAGCTAGCCTACGACCAAGTAGCTATCTCCATACCAGAAAAACGTCGATCCGTTGTTCTGTTGCGAAGTGAAAGAATGACCAACAATAATATATTTTCTACTTTTGCTATCAAAAGATTGCTGTTCTCGGTATAAAAAGTTGTATAATGTCATGCATCAAGATCAGTTCAATATTTTAGGCGAGTTTCTTTTGCATTGTGGTATTTTGTATTACTCACGTACCTACAGATAAAAATACATTTTCAATTAACTGGTATCTATAACCTGGGGTACCGACGACAGCTTGTAAACTGCGCCACACAGTCAAACTTATTGCTTCTCTCGATGTGAAAACTTTAGATTTCCTTCTTTTATTTCGAGAAAACTCGACGGTTTACCGACTTTAACCCGGATGTTACTGACATATAATTTGTGTCTGAACTTGTAGATTTTTTAATATGTGGATAATAAAAAAATAAAAATTCTGGAAAAGTAAAAATAAAAATCTATTTCTAGTGGAAATTCGAAAAATTGCTGTTGTTTATAAACAACTCTAGTAAAATAAATACAACTATCAAAAATACCCACAAATCTTTTTATATTTATTTATCTTGAGTGTTGTTTTAAAACGACGGTAGTTGTTGTTTTAAAACGACGGTAGTAACAAGTGGGTTAATGAGCCTGATCAATCGCTTATTTATGTTTGCAAGTATAAGTAGTACCTACACTACTTGGCTTGGCTTGGCTCACAACCAAACAAGTTTCGAGATTAAGGATTTTGATTAAATAGAATGTTAATAGAATGTAAGTATGATTTTTTCTTTTTTAAAAGCAGAGGCTTAAGAAAACAGGATTTTTTTTACCACAAAAGCTAAAAATATGAAAATTTTTTAAAAGATAAAGATTGAGTTATACAGGAGCAAACGCTAACTTATCATATTTACTACTTAAGCATTTTATTTCATGGTAACGTAGGTTTAATATTTTTAAACCAAACGCTGCAAAAGATTTTAAATTTTTGAACCAAGTTTACTGCTGGCAAGGATGTTAAGAAAGAAAAATGTACAGAGGCCATTTAATAAGAACAATACTTAGGCCCAGCTGCGTTTGTCGCAATGCAGGCTGCGATGCGATTTAAAATAGTTTATGTCGCTGCAGAGCGCCTGTGAGAGATCGCCAGCAAAGGCGCCGCTGAGGATACACCACGCACCGGTTATGTCAGGAGTTTTGCTAGTCAGTTGAATTCTGGTGTTAGCAATTATTATACCTGAATAGGTCCTTTAGGATCAGCGACTGCACCCAAAGAAAAGTTGTTTTACAGTCTATAGTATATCAGACCCCGTCAGTCACAGGCCTTTCTTGACTTCTTACAGAAAAAGAAAACTTTGAACTCGTATTCTATTCGTCGTTTTGATTTTGGCTAGGTACATAAAATACTTCAACTGTTGCAGCCCATTGTACGTGATAAAAACTGTTGTCATGAATGTTGATATGCATGCCATGTATTAGCCCGTGTGTAATAGAATGCGCAATCCGCGCGGATGCGACAGACCGGGTGATGCAGTTTGCACTCACGTCGTTTTATTGCGCTCATCTCTCGCCGATAGGGCGGACATCAATCGCGATGTAATCCGTTCAAAGTCCGCTGATCTTTTGCCCTGTCAACAATCTTAGGACTCTCTGAACTCGGATATATTGACAAATATCAAACGTAAATGTGGGAGAACTTCAAGTGTATGTCAAGAAATAAATACTCAGTACCTATATTACAAAAACACATTTTTTCACCAGCGAAGCAAAGACGTCCCACCCACATAATATATTAGACCATCTTAAAATTTAATATTTATTACAAATCAAGTAATCGTGACACTTGATTTACCGCCCCGCCCATGGACATCAGTGAGTAGGGCCACAGATACGTTACCTGTATCTGAAAAGAACATAAAGGGAGGGTGTAGAAAAACGGCTATCATGGATGATGATATGAAAGAAAAAGGTGAATGGAGCTTCCAAAGCAACAAGGGTGGAACCAAACGAAGCGCAATAGCACAGCTACTACTCAAATGTGTTCGAGCCGTTTGGTGTTATTGTCGAGAAGTCGGCTATTACACCAGAGGTCGCGGGTTCGATCCCCGCACGGTACAAACATTTCTGTGCATGAACATGTCTGATTGTATCGGTCTGGGTGTTTCTATGTATAATATGTATGTATTTACAAAAAAAAGATATAAGTATTGTTTATCTGTTGTCTGGCACCCATACCATATAACAAGCTAATGCTAAGTTTGGCGCTGTGTGAACGATGTCCAGAGATATTTATTATTAATATTATTATTTATTTATTGTATAATGGTGGTTCTTCCCCCGTCAACCCAGCCATTTTGAATGACAGATTGGAACTGTCAGCAGCATGGCGACCACACGACCTGACTTGTGCTTGCACGCTCTCATGGCATTAAAATTAGTCATAGTTGTTTCACTATTGAAACAACTCAGTTTGTCCCTTACTCTGGATCCATTTCTTTATTATATTTTACCATGTGTCGGTCCCCAAATGCATGTGGGACGGATTAGCCCTATATAACCTGTCAGATGGAATTCTACGCGCGCCGGCCGCCGGGTGCGCTAGACCGCGTAATGCAGTTTGCACTATTGCAGTTTTTGTGTAGGTCCAACTGCATCCCATTTAGCGAGGAATTGGAGATGGGCAGTCGTTTAGCGTTGAACGAGTCGAATCTTTTATTGTAGTGAAATGCCAAGGTTCTATTTTCAGTTTAAAAGTGTAAAAGTGATCAGTTGTTTTTAGATAGTAGGTAAGTATTATGCAAGAAAATAAGCCCGCAAGTTTTGAAGTACTCTTATTATCGTTATATTTAACCAATTAAATAGGGCGTAAACGCAATGTTCGTCAATGAACCTATCTATTTCTTAATCGCGCATCGAAGTTTTAAATTATGCATCGACCAATAAATGTATTATTCAAAAGAAAAAATACCGAGATACAAAACGGGGATTAGCGTCAAATTTGAATTTTATGAGTGAATTTAGCCGAAGCCTTGAGAGCCGGAATTCGGAAACTTCCGGCTGTAAATAATAAAGACGGCTGATGATACAAAAAATGCGGAACTCGCTACCTTGGAACAAAAATCTCGATGAATATTTATGGAAGAAAATTAAGCGGCATGGCCTCTTTCTTTTAATATAAGGATATCTAATTTCCTCCTAATATACTTTATGTAAAGATACGATGAAATAAATAAGTCTTAAAATGTACAGATAGAGAACGGTGGTGAAAATAACGAGAATGGTGAATATTTCGATCGGATAGATTGTAAGAACGATGAAATATTAAAGTATTTATGGGTAAAAAGAAGCCTTTATTTTCTGTTTTCGACTCGGTATATTAAAGAAAATACTTATAACCAAAGATGATTTGGTAAGTCGTTGTTTCATACGTCCTGCCCCTCGTCGAAATAATAATAACCTTAGAAAGACTGCTGGCAGTAGTGATTGGATGGAAGGCCTGGGATAGTATTTTGTTGCGAGGCATGAAAGATTGGTTTAGCAGTGAACGTAGACAGGCTGTTTACTATGTTTCACAATCTTCTTTTATAGATAAAATGAACCCCCAAAGTGGTTTTTGTCTTAGTACGTTAGTGTCTCTCATAAACCTCTCCTTGTTAGTTGTCCCACATCAATGTAAGAATGTTGCGTAACGCACTCACCACGACCAAAATACAGGGCAGAAAAAAGATAATACCGAAAAAAAAAGTAATTCTATCAAGGATAATAATGCTTGCCTGTATCGAGGCGACACTAAGTGCTGTAACCGCAGCTCCTACACGCTGGTCTTCACATGATCCGCTCCAGCAAATGGATCTCATTTGCCCCGGCGTCGCTCGGGCTAATTTCCGCCGCCTGAGCAATTACTGTTGTAATTACCCGATCGCTGCCTGCTAATAGCGTTATGGAGATGACATTATCTTAACTTTATCAGGTCTTTGTCGTACATTACGCCTCCATTGTCTGACATTTTTGTCAGAATTTTCACGCTGTTACAATTATGAAGCAATTTAGGGAAGATAAAATTTTAGACTCAATTTCAGACTTATTACGTTACTCAGTCGAGAGGGTCTCCTCTGGATCGCTGTGCTGTAATGGCATAATACAACTGGCAAAGTGGGGATGTGGCAAACTGAATTTTTAGAACTCCATTTTTTATATTACATCAGTAGACAGACAAGCACGTTACACATCTCAGCGGATGGTAAGCGGCCACTGCGGCCTATTCCACTGAGAGAAGAATCCATAGAAAACTCCTGAGAAAAATTGGTCTCCATTCACCTGTCCAGTATACATTAATTAGAATTAGGGGAAGGGGGGACAAGACGGGGTAGCGGGCAAGACGGGGTACCCGTGTTAGTAGGCAAACTAATAAACCAATCCCGATCATCCTATCGCGTGACGCAGCGCGGCCATGTTGGCTTCTAGTTGGCAGTGCAAATGAGCGGCGAAACTACGTGCTTTAATTGTTTTCCAAAAAAATATATTTTTTGGCAGTTTGCTTGTTATTTTTGTACCGCAGTTAAGTCGTATTTCTTCCTTGAATAACAACTATTCAAACTGAGTGCTAAGTTATTCCCGTGTGTCAATGATTACGCCAACAGGTAAGAACTTGTTTACCTCTGTACTTTGTAGTGTTATTTTGTAAGAAATTTTTAGACTGACATAGGCATGAAGGGGCAAGATGGGGTATGAGGTTATCCAGCAACACGAAAAACTTCTCGCACAACAAGAAAACGTGGAAAAACTGCTATCATTACTTCAAGAGACTATAAAAAGAAAAAAGCTTGAAGAAGAAAATAAAAAGAAAAGGAAAGAGATGAGGGATCTAAAGAAAACTTTGAAAACACCAATTAAAAAAAGAGTGACAAAAAACAAAAAAAGTTGCATGCGCATGCATGCGGCAAATGGTCTCATTGCAGCTGCGCTGGAGTAGAGGATGAGGATGAAGATTCAACCTTTACGTGCGAATTTTGTGAGCAATAATGGGTTAATTTCACCCCATCTTGCCCTCCCTTAGGGGGCAAGATGGGGTGATACGGCTTTTTTTACTTATTGATTTTTTATTTCTTTATTATAATACATAAGTTCCTAAAAGTACTTAAATACGAAAGATCAGTCTACCAAACAAGTAACCAATGAAGATTATTAAAATAAACCAGATCTCATGACGCAAATATTGTTAGTTTTATTACTCCGCAAACGTTAAGGACCCCATCTTGCCCCCCCTTCCCCTACGTGCCGATTCAAGTCAAGCCGTTATTTAACAATTCTCTAAAATATTTACAAGAAGATTACAAACGCTTAAACAGTAAAAGTTCGTAGTGAAGTACATAAGTTTTTAATAATGATGAGATCCTGAGAAGAGTAGTGCATGTAGCCCAGAACAACAATTACCCTTTCTTTTACTATCTAGAAACCGTTAATACCAAATTCATATTTAACTAAAGTAACATTCGGTACCTAGTGATTGACAAACTATACTAGTAGAATGACCATTATCAATCTTTAAAACTAAGCTTTTAAGTGCATATTGCATCGGTATCAGGTGCGTACATCATCGCTGCAGTCATAGGCCACAAATCAGCTAATGCCGCGACAACGGCTGGTTTACGCGGGAACGTCGGTAAATCACGGGTGCATTATGCCCGGTCACTCCGACGCAGCAGAGCCAAGAGTTAACTAACTAATCGATTTAAGTTCGATTGGGGATGGTGTGGTCTTTGGTCCTATAACTCAGTGACTGACAGATAAAAAACTGAAAGGTATAATGCTACCTTGGACAAGAGATAGTTGGACGTCTTTCTTAAGTTAATTTTCGTACTTCAGTTTTGTTACAATTTCATAAATATAACGCTTCTTATCTATAAAGTTTTTGGCAATATTGCTATATTCTGTGCGTAAATCGTAGTAACGCAGTGGTATTATGCGCATTTGCGAGGTAGATGGGCAATCCAATGGGCTGATGAGTGATGGTGGCTCCTCAATTGTTTAGCTTACCCCGTCTGTCATATGCTTCCTCAGGAGGTGACAAAAATTTGCACGCAGTCTTGTAAAGACTAATATTAATGCTCGAAAATCAAGAATAGCACAACACAGAAGTTAGGTAATACTTTAAGCAACGTCACTCGGTGAAAAATAAGTAGTAATTATCCTGTCATTTACAGAGTCGTGTACATTATAGGATCAAACAGTCACATAATGTCTCATACTTTTAAACCCTGGTTCAGGTGAGCCATTGGTGGAGCTCACCAGTATTGTGTCCAAGCACTTTTAACGTGGATATATGCGGGCTAATGGCGGCCGTAATACGTAACGCTCAATCTCGGCCAATTGTGATATACTGCGCAGCCGCAGAGGCCGGTGCGTTGACTCCACTGTAGATACCAGTTGTATTCATGAAGATTGAGGAACGTAGTGTTCCGTGTTTGTAAATTAGTGTTAACGACAGACGATACACACTAATTATGGCTCTAACTAGACTCTATGACTCTACATTATATTAAGCCGTTATAAAATTACAAAAAATTATCTATGCAATGCACAACATATTATTACTATATTTATTTTAATAGTAATCTTTTATTGCTTCAGCTTTATTGCTTCTGCCTAATCCAAAGCGGTTACCATGGCTTGTTTTATTGACACGTGTTTAGGTAGTCTTCTTTGATATTACAACCTGTTTCAAACGTCCTCATTCTCACAATAATATTGCCAGGACAAAGAACTATGTAGAAAATTGCGGAGATGGAAACAAATTGGAAAATACTATCGTTGCGTTGATTTTCAGTTTATAATTTCATAAATATTGCTCCTGCGATCAGAGGCTTATCTCGTTAAAGTGTTTTCTGCTCATCAGCAGATGGAAAAGTTTCAAAATTAGAGAGCAATCTTCGCAGCATTGCAAATCAATAACACTTAATCACTTTCCGAAGCTAGAATCAAAGGATAACCTGGCTGGCAATGTGATGGGCAAAAAGAGCAAATCCCCAGCGCGGCGCTAGTATGCGGACACGGCGGGCCCACCAGACCGAGTAATGCAGATTAAGGGAGTTACGGGCAAGGGTTCCGTGGGACTCACGGTTCTTTACTTTTTTTTAGTTTTGAGACATTTTGCCTTTGACCTCGTACTTACCTGTTTAACTTAGTAATCGCATCGGTTTAATTCGCAAACTCATTCATTACTTAAAGGAACGGTTTCAAATCTTTCTGCACAATCAGGCGATTGTAGCGGGCGCCTACAAAAATGCAGAAAATACGCAGGAAATTGAAGATAAATAATGCTTTTAAAAGGCACAGAATGTATAAAAGCACTAACGTCATTTAGGGTAACTAGCAGGTCAAAGATATGATTATTGAGCTTAATAACTGTAAACACTATTTGTAACATAATGTAATTTCAATTTCAGGTGTCCAGTGGTGTTGGATTTAGGCAATGATCGCTTATCGACGAGACGAAGAAAGGGTAAGTTCATAATGCCCTATGTAAAATCGTAAAATATCATCAATTTAATATTATAAAATACGTCAAAAATATCCTAATATCGTTGGTCATTTTTCACACTGTCACCTAGCCTAGCTCCAAAGCTATTCGTTTTATTTTTGATAATCATTAACATTATTCTTTAGTTACAAAAGTAGTTTTATAACCTTGCGACAATAAAGCCTTTCACAGTTCCATAGCAAACTAGCGTACGTTTAAAAAAAGTTTAATCACAAGCAACATTTTTAAGTAGTTCTCAACGCTATTAAAACTTTTTGCATATCCCGCGGAACCCTCGGTGGAGTCCTCTTTGTCCGACCCTTGTCCGTTTTTTCCTGGATTAACCGTTTGAGCAGTGCTCTTTAGTATTTGTTACTCATTTGCCCGTGTCTCCTGTCTGTCCGTACGTTCTTTTTTCTCGAAAACTTGTAATTGAATTTGGGAGCGTTGGATTTTGATTCGATCTCGAGACTTTTTGTGTTAAGTGAATCATTTGCGGGTTGTTGTTTTAGCTCTTAAGGAATTTACATGAATTTTAGCAAGAGCGTTGCTTTTTAAGCTGTGCTTACAATATGCAAATCTTTATTCTTCAGCCTGTGGGCAGAATAAAATTTAAATAAGTTTGTGCGAATTTGGTTTAGTCTACACAAGCTTAAGATGTTATTTTGTTAATTTTCTTACCTCTTGAGGTTTGGAGAACAGTTCTTCAATACCTGAAATATGAAATTAATATTAAACTTTTGATTTGATACCTATATAGAAAGCTATTACTGCTACTTATAGCTAAGAATATGCATAAAGTGATTTACGCATTTTTTGCATAATGTGTCGTGACGCACATGTACACATACAGTAGGCAGCACATCAACCTACCCTAATCTGTCAAAAATTCTCAATTGAAAAAGAACTCTATGTGAAGTGTATAAGGCTGAAAATTGGTTGTATAAATTTGACAGTTTAGGGTAGTCTGATGGGTTTATTCCGAAAATCCCCACCGACAAATCCCTACCAGTGGGGATTGTTAGTTTTTTTTCCTAAAATCCCCACCAATAAAATGGTGGGGATTTTTGGAAAAAAAAATAACAATCCCCACCGGATTTTTTAAATCAAAATTAAGGTTTATTCCCGGTCGTTCCCACCACTGGGTACGAGTGGGAAAACAAACGCTTTGTTCGTCCCACTCGTTCCGCTATAGACCGAGGGTCAAAAAATAGGTTCGTTGACACCAGTACCATGATACAGTTCCATGATGGACCGACTGATACTAATTTGTAACACCAGACCCATACATTTATTTTCCGGCACAATAGAACTTTTTTTCGATGACCACTACTAAATTGTTTTCTTTTTTTTATATGAAATAAATAAATAAATAATAAAAAACAAATGAATGTCGGGGAAACAAATGAACGTCGGGAAAACAAGTGAAGGTAGGAAAGCATTGTCTATTGTTATGTTGAAAAAACAGTTGCATGCGATTTTCGACCTAATGGACAGTACCAAGATAACGGATTTTAATGAAACAGCTAAGTTAGTAAAGCGAGCGTTAGGAAAAAGCAACAAAATTTAAAAGGCCAATAAGGACGAAAATCGCTTGCACCTGTTTTTTTAACTTTCGATCAATAGACAATGCTTTCCTACATTCACTTGTTTTCCCGACGTTCATTTGTTTCCCCGACGTTCATTTGTTTTCCCGACATTCATTTGTTTTTCTGACATTCATTTGTTTTCCCGACATTTATAATAAAAGTTGGTTATGGTATTGACATGATTACTTATAGCTCTAATTTTGATAAAAAAAATCCGGTGGGGATTGTTATTTATTTTTCCGAAAATCCCCACTAAGCTGAGCTAGTTTTATTGGTGGGGATTTTCGGAAAAAAAAGTAACAATCCCCACTGGTAGGGATTTTTCGGTGGGGATTTCCGGAATAAACCGTCTGATGTGCTGTCGACTGTGCAGTAGGCAAGTAGCACATCAACCTATCCTAATCTGTCAAGAAGTCTTAAAAGTATTGGACTAGAAAACAAACTGGAAATTGGTTGTAGAAATCTAATAGATAAGGGTAGCTTGATACGATGCTGAAATAAATGTTTAAGACCTCATAATCGTAATGTGAGTTACAAAAAAACGATAGATTGTTTTTTAATATTTGTAATTAGTAAGTCGCCGAAGTTCAGTTACGTGCTTATTTAAACTGTTGACTAAAATCCCAACAAACATTTTACGATGGTCTGGCACTTAATATTTTTGCATCATACAAACAACAGAAACTCTCTTTTGATTCTACCTCCCATCTTTGTCTTCTGTCTCCTTGTATGCCACCACATTAACAGCGCAAGTTTTTATCGCCTCGCTTGATAAGTTGAGGGTCTACGACTTATTCAGCAGAACCTCATCTCAGGTGTCGTTAATTAACACCCTCGTTAATTATGGCGATAAACCACCCCTATGTTTTTGGAAATAAAACAAGTGTGTAACGAAATCTCCCCGGTGCGTCCCAGGGGCCGTAAATTACGTGCTGTGTCAACGGGTTGAGTTGGCGAAATACCCTGCATGGAAGAATTTGGGGTTAAGGACTAAAGAGATTCTACTTAATTTTAATCTTTATTATTTGCAGAAGGGATAAGAGAGTAGAAATAATCGGAGATTTAGAAGAACGTTATTGTATCTGAAGAGAAAGGAGTACCTATAGAAAAAGAACTCTTAATTCATAATTTCAAAACAAAAATTTATTCGTCTTTTATTTTTTTCATGCAAGATATGTATTTGTTTGTGTTCTCGTGTTTCTATATTTATAAGAACTTAGAGCATTAACTCTTAAACACCCGACCGAAAGCCGGGTGTCGCGTAAACAATAGATTTTCTATTGTGTCTGGTTTTCCGGGGCTTGATGGATTAAAGGCTTACTAAGAATGATTCAAATTCAAACATCCTTAAACTCAATATTATTTCCTTGCGTTAAAAATACATAACCATTAATGAAATACGAGTATCTATATTATTTTAATTGAGAAATGTAAAGGTTTATTTAGGTTGAAAACCTTTTACGTCGTTAGAATAAATATCGTGGAATACTTACTTATATCTCGCTCTGTTTTGTCCAAATTGACGAAAACCAAGCCTTTTGTGGCATGCTTAGTTGCACTACCAAAATGATATAAATCGAAAGTTTAAAGACACCCTAAGGTATTTTCAAGGACTTTCCACTTACAAAAGAATGCAATGGCTCGAAATTCCCCGGTAACAGGCCCGTGACATCTCGGCCATTATTCGTAACAGACGCGCCCGGGTGTCGCAACATGTCTAACGAGGTTAAATTAAAATTCCTCGCCGGGAGTACCCTCGTCGTCTCTGGATTGCGGGGACGGTCTATTTGTGCTTTAATTGGCTAAGTTTTATTTCGAATTTGAGGTAAAGTAACCTAAATGAACGTAGATATGTGGCACAAAGTGCTGTGCAATTTTTTTCTTTGCTGCTCTGCATTCGTTTCTAGTCTTTATTTTTGTATTTCTAGATTGTTCTGCTTAAACCAAAACTTATGTAAGTAAACTGGTAACTTTCCACAAGTCTGTGGACTGTTTTACAAAATTAATTTTCTAACATTCAGATATCACGTACAATTCCGAATTTAACTCATCTGCTTTCGTAGTCAACGAATGAAGTTATGGACTCCATATCGTGACTATCCAAATGTTGGATCGTAGTCCAATAGTATCGTGTAATATTTTGGGAAGCCGTGCAAAAGAATGAGATGTTTTATTATGATACTAGCGGTCGACCTCGCGGTTTCACCCGCGCGTAATTTCCTTTTTCAACTATTCCCCTTCCTCCCAATTTTCCGGCATAAAAAGTATCCTATGTTCTAATCCAGGTTATAAACTATACGTGTGCCTTTCATCTAAATCCGTTCATCCGTTCTTGAGTTATAAATAGTGTAACTAACACCAACTTTCTTTTATATAATAGATTAATTGATCAGAGCTTCATGCAGATAAAACAAACAGGCACATTTTTTGTTATCTGGTTGATGCTTGGAAGAGTAAACCAAAAGGTTGATGGTAATACTTTGTAGAGACCGACTTCAAACTTCCACCGCACTGTTTTTTAGGAATATTCCATGGTTGTTATTTGGTTGAAATAAAATGGAATGGATCTTCCAACTGTAATGTCACAAATGAATTGTGTTGTCACATTGCTGACTAACTTTGAATGTCTGAGATAGGATATCGCTAACAATACGACTACTCTCCCAAAACGTCTAAAGACTTCCGCAAGTCAGAGATAAATAACCTACTAACAAAACAGGAATTACTGCCCCGACAAATTCGGCATAAATATTACAGCGACAAAAGCGATTCCCCGACACCAGCTAGATCTGCGGAGATTTATGCGTCTAGGAGGGAGGCCAGGAGTGACGGCCCTTCTGCCACTGGCTGGTTACATGGGAATTTACATTTTTATCCTATACCATTTACAAAGGTTACGAGCTTGTTTTATTAACTTATGAAGTCTATAAATTTATTTCTAAAAGTTAAAATTAAAAATAATTTCTTTGAACATTGCAATATGACCAATTGATAATACAATAATTAATTTCTCTGAGTTTTTTTTTTTTAATTCATTAAATTAGATCTAAGTCGAACGCAAAAAAATTAACACTAACCTGAAAGACATTTGACATCAAAAAAAATAAGGAAGATAAAAAAATACATTGTACCAGGTTTTAATTAAAATTGTCGAGCAATTCAAAATTTTGCTGGTTTTTATGTAAACGTGAATATTATTCAAGTAATACTCGTAATAACCATCAGATGTAAATTTCCAGGCAGTTTTTTTTTTGTAAAATTGCAACAACCCTTAATTCCGCTAGAAACGTGAGACAAACGTAATCTACCAAGCCAGAAATATTGACTCCAGCGTAGACTGTCCCCTCCAAATATTTAAATTTTTATCAGAACGCCCCGAACACCAATCTTAATGTAAAACAAGAAAACCCTTAATTACTTGCAGTGACATTCGGCACAATTTATATGCAATATACATGCAAATCGCTCTGTTACGGCGTATTGTCATGGTAATGATCGCTCGCGATTGCCTTTTTAACGAAGTTGCAGAGATATTGAAGTTTTTATGGCTTGATCTGGGGCAATCATGAAGTAAGCCCTCATGAATATTTTGAAGATTTTTTCCATGGTTAGATGTCATCTCAGCACGGAAGAAAGACATAAATCTTTGTTGGCTTAATCTGAAACCAAATCCACAAGTTTATGTTTCAAGATTTCACTCAATCGCTTGTGCTTGCGTCTCCTCTGAGTTTGACATAACTAATTCGTTTGTAATTAGCTTCTAGGAAAATTCGTAATCCTTTAAGTAACAAAATAAAACTTTCGAGTATATAATATTTGACACGTCTTCTAAAAGTGATGGTAAATATTTCTGAGCAATTGCATATGGGTCGTGTAACTTGTTGTCATCCAAGTGTAATAATATAAAAAAAGGTTTAATTTATTTACATTTTCATCTGAAAGTTTTTGTGTGTCGGTAATAGATACACAACTAAAATATACACTATGTCTTTTCCGTATTAAATGGACAAGATAGCATGAAATCCAGACATAAATCACCTAGTTACCGAGTTCAAGTGCGTACGTGACACTCTCATTACATTTAAAGCAGAAACATCCGGAACCAGCATCCGAACAATGTAACACGTCTATCAAAGTTCGGAAGGGTACTGGGAGCGTAATCGACACAACTGAAAGGGCGTTTAGCGTTGGACAACCGACTTCCTTTCCCGCGGGAGAGCGAGGGGTCGACACAGGCCCCAGTGACTGCTAGCCAACTAACCAGACCACACGACCTCTACGAAACTTCGGACAGACTTCCTAAATTGACCTTAATCGTGAACCATCCACGTGGTCTTTGAAGATTTTGACGACTCCAATGATTTATAGTGCTTGAACTATATTTGATCATGGATGTGGTTTTCCACAGTGGATAGTTGAATTAAGTGGTTTGGCTGGTTCTAAAGTTGCTGAAATGGCGATTGAAACTCAGAGAACCCGTAGAGAGTGTGATAAAGCAGCATTGAACAATGTGGTGTTGTGGTGTTGCAGTGTGTTCGTGATGGTAATATGTGGATATGGTTTGTATAGACAGCATTGCTTGGAGCAGCGAGTGATCGTGTTGGAAGAGCAACAGCTGGTGATGAAGAAAATGCTGGCGAAGCCGGAGAAGCCAGTGGATGCTGAGAAACTGCTGCGGCGGGACACCAGGGATGCCAATGACTGCATCTGTCCACCAGGTAAGTGTAAAGAATAAGATTGTATATTTCCTCAAGGTAAACTGGAGGAGTAAGTCAAAGATTTAACAATGAACAAATCTTTTTGTTTATGCTTCTTATAGAAATCATAAAATAAATTATATTTTTATTCTTTATACGACGACAGGAAGGTTTTTTTTTAAATGTTATCCACTAGAACCGTTATGGGCCTTTTTGATAAAGCATTTCTACCGCATAAACAAAACGTATGTAAAAATGTATTCATTCAAAATATAACATTCACATAAAAAAATGGAAGAGTATAAACTAGATGGCATCTGAACAAAAGTTCACATAACGGTTCTCATTGTCATCTATCAATAAAGATGTTGAACGAATCCTAGTTTGAGTAATAAAACTGTTCAAACAGCTCGCGACGGATCGGAACTCTCGCAGTTTAATTCCACCCCGAGTTAGATAAGGAGATCGAAGTTACTTCCCGATGCGAACTTCAAACAATTAAGCCTTTATTTCGCGCTTCAACAATGGAAAGTAATTAGAGTCCCTGGTGTCAGCGAATTTTTAAAACTCACAAATTTTAATTCCCTATTGTTCAAATTTCGTCAAAGTTAATTCCGACGATGACCCTCCAGAATCTTATTAACATCAAAACGAAGTTATTGGACTCTTTCAATTGGAAGAAGAGGAAATGCTCAATATGCCTCCTGATAAAAAAATCTTTGAAGCAATTCGGAGGGCCATTTCTAATATCCGCCGAGAGGTCAACATCCCTTCGCACGGCCCTGCAGTCTATGTATAGGAAATTGAATAAAGGCCTATAGCTTATCTGGAAGAACGTTTCAATACTCCTTATTGAGCCATTACGTCTAATGGCTGTGACAATAGGGCATTACAAATTTGTCTCGTCGTAGTGCAGTAGGACTAAGTTTTGGAAAGACAATTTGGATCTTATTTTTGAAGCAGGAAGGTCGTTTTTGGGTTGCGATGAGGGCGCTGGTATCCCAATTGAGTTTATCACCGGATATTGTAGAGTGGTCGAGGTACTCCCGATGTGTCGGTAGGCATTGATGTGGCGTGCGGGACACCGACGTGTCGGGGCCAAACCGAAAGTTATTTAATTAAATCCATCATGGTTGTCTTGCGACGGTATATTGTGGCCGGGCCGTTCGGGTGGCCGCAGAAGTTTTGCAATCTTGTTACTTCGACTGCTGGTGATCTATTTGATGTTTGTTTATTCGTCGATATAGAATGTCGCTGATAGAATACAAACTAGTCTAGTAACCAGATATTTAATATTTTGACATTACATTTTTTTAATACTGAAAAACGTTTCTGTACAAGAAGTTTATTAAAATATTAAAATGATTGTATATCGAGTACTTTTTTAAACTTTGGCTAGATTCATTAGGTGTTTCTTCACTACTTTTGCTCCCTACGGCCTTGGGGAGAACTCTTAAAGACATTTCCGCGTATGACACAAACAAGCTGTAGGTATCGAGGCCCACTGCGTGGAATGGGATAGAAACTCGCTGGGGAAACATGTCCTTACTCAAATATTATCAAGGGAAACTAAACATCATGGATTGGCTTGAATAAGTGACTGGTTGAGAAATCTAAAATTTGGTTTGTGTCAGAGTATCCACAAGCATAATATTATTATAGCACCACGCTGGAATAATGAAGACAACATTGAGCTATTTACATCATATTTCTATGGAAGACAAAGGAGAAGAGTGATGACAAATCATTGTCTTTTGTTTAAGTATTTACTTAATCCCCTAACGGTGTAAATGTACAGAAAAAAAGGAATCTGAAAACAATTCAGGAAATAAAAACAACAATAGAGAAGAGCGGAGGTCGTGAACTAATATCGTGTATCTCGAACTTGAGCTATAACACGCCGTAACGCGCTCAAACAATTACCGAACAGACGGCCCCCTTGGGGTTGTAGTTGCGCAGCCATGATCCAAATGGATATAAAAATTTTATTTTATTTTATTTTATTTAATAGGAAAACAAACAGCAGTATACAGCACATATAAACATTTCAATTAAATTACACATTAGCCAAAAAAAGTTTCCACGAATAGGTTTTACATTAGTATCGTTTGGACCACTATCTCATCCAGAGACTGATCCAGAAGACAACACGTCATTAGAATTGTTCTATACATTTGATTGATGTATGCGTACAATAGTACCCTGAATGAAACAGTGACCCATATTAAGTTGATAAAAACACAAGCTTGAACACAAATTCACCAGCAAAGAAACACAGGTCACACATCAGAACAAATATCGTATTTTTTTAATATACACTTAAATTTATTAAGTTTGTGGCTGAAAATATCGATGTGACAGTACTTGGAGTTATATTGTTTCATAGTTCGAAGGATAAAACGGTTGCAAGCATAGTTAGTACGGCAAATAGAAACAGAAAATGTTTTACAAGATCTCACGTTGTTTCTCGGACATCGTAACATAATCTTACTCAAAAGATAAGGCGAATCAACGTAGCTATTGATAATTTTATACAATAAGATTTGATCGAAATGTTCCCTTCTGAGTTTAAGGGAAGAAATACTGTTTGCATTAAAGTCATTTCGAAATTTATAACTCATTCTCTTGATGAATTTTTTCTGAATTCTTTCTATAAGATTAATGTATGTTAAATATTGTGGATTCCAGACGGTTGAAGCATATTCAAGTTGAGATCTGACTAGGCTATTGTACAATAACATTAAAGTGGTAACATTTTTGAATTCAGTACTTTGCCTAAATATAAATCCCAACATCTTATAGGCCTTTGTGGTTATTTTATTAATATGTGATGAAAACAACAATTCACTATCCAGTATTACTCCCAAGTCTCTCACCTCGGTCGAACGTTTGAGATTTTGACCAAAAATAGTATAATTAAATTCTAATGGACGTTTTTTCCTACTATAAGAAATTACACAACATTTATCAATGTTTAGAAACAGTCTATTATCATTACAATATTTGTGTAGCCGATTTAAGTCTTCTTGTAAGCCGATACAGTCATCAACTGATCTTACGGCAGTAAAAATTTTGGTATCATCAGCAAATAAAAGAAATTTGGAATGACGGAAACAATTTATGACGTCATTGATAAAAATGTTAAAAAGTAAAGGCCCGAGGTGGGAGCCCTGAGGCACCCCAGATGGTACTGGTATAAAACTAGACATGTAGCCCTTAAGTGAAACAGCTTGGGTCCTGTTCGTAACATAGGATTTCAGCCATCTCAGAAGGTCACCATGTATGCCGATGTACTCTAATTTACGAAGCAAAATTTGATGCGGAATTTTATCAAAACACTTTGAGTAGTCCGTGTAGATTGCGTCCACCTGAAAACCTTTATCCATATTATGAAGTACTTGATCTAAAAACTCACACAGATTAGTTTCAGTAGACCGTTTGTTGATAAATCCGTGTTGTTCAGTAATTAAATATGGTCTTACAGCTGGAAACAGTGAGTCAAATATAATTTTTTCGAAAAGTTTGGGAATGACTGATAATTTAGATATGCCTCTGTAGTTACGAATATTATGTTTGTTCCCACTTTTGAATACTGGAACAACAAGCGACTGTTTCCATGTAGTTGGCATTACTCCACATGTCATTGAGAGGTGAAATAGAAAAGAGATAGGGCCCGCTAGTTCCTTAGAGCACATTTTCAAAAAGTAGGGATGTATACCATCAGGACCTGCCCCCTTGTTTGGGTCAACACGAGATAAATATTTCTCGACAATCTCAGCCGATATTTCAATAGATTCAATTAAACAACTGTTCGATTCACGATTCGATTCGCTTACAGAAGCCACGCTATCGTCACTCTCAAATACGGACTGAAAAAAAGCATTAAACATATTTGCAATAGTTAAGCCATCCGATCCGGTTGTATCGTCATAATAGAGTGTATCCGGAATCATATTAGTACCTTTTTTTGATTTTATATATGACCAGAAGTGCCTTATATTTTTATTTATGTTACTTTCCGCTTTAGCAATAAAAGACTGATAACATGCGCTCTGCAGCATTTTAATTTCTTTACGTAATTCCGAAAATTGTATATAGTCACTTTGCCTGTTATAAGTCTTCCATTTTTTATGAATTTTTATTTTCTTTTTTATTAATTGTTTTAATTGTCTAGAATACCAGGCAGGATAATTATTTTTCACATTTGACGTTCTTTTGGGTACGTATAGTTCAATGACTGTATTAATATTGTCATAGAAGTTTTTGACCGCCAAATCTATTGAATACACATCCAGAAGCTTCTCCCAGTCAATATCAACAATAGCGCGTCTAATTGCATCGTAATCGGCCGCATAGAAGCGTCGAACCGCACGCGGCGCAGGCCTCAGGCTCGGCTCAACACCGACCGGCTCACACTCGAACCCCAACGCTGGATGGTGCCTATCCTCCGGGAGCGGCAGTGGCTCGACCCGGCTAACATGAACAGTGCATTCGAGACTAGAAATTACGAGGTCCAAGTACCTGTTATTGTGATTACTAATACTATTAAATTGTGACCATCCGACAAAAGATAAGAATGCGTTCAGTTGTCTAACAAGCTTGTCCTTAAAGGGATCAACTAGACGCAATCCCGATTCAGGACTTTGAATCCAGGAGCTTTCATGTATGTTAAAATCCCCAACAATTACGTACTCATTATCGGGCTCATCTAAACTTAAGTCCGATACAAAATCAAAAAACTTTTGTTCGGATGCCTCCTGATTAGTACTCTGTAAAAAGTAACAACAAAATATATACAGATTTCTTTGGCGGCGTGATCGATCTAAAGCAATTTTAACACACGTAATCTCAGTATCGGCAAGCGAGGGTAGCGGGCGCACCGTCCGCATGTCCACCGTCAACCCGAGGCGCACCGCGATAAGCGTGCCGCCCCCCCTCGTCGTGCCGTGGGTATCATAGTTCCTGTCCGTTCTGTAAACCTCGTAACGGGAATCGAACAGTTCCGAGTCGAAAATACCTGGTAGAAGCCAGGTTTCTGATAAACAGATGATGTCATAATCAGACAACAATAAATTATTAAAAAACAATCCCGTTTTGCCTCTTAATCCGCGTACGTTCTGGTAATAAAACTTTATTATCGCGCCCGTAACAATGTAATAAATATAGTAATTTTGAGTCGTCCGTAAAAATATACCAGAACAAATCTAAATAAGGATTGTTTACAGATTGCAAATATGTAGTAATTATTTAATTCAAAATAAGCATATTTATGACTCCAATTGTAAATACTAATGCCGTATTGATTGGCGTTTATTATATTTATAAAAGAAACATTCGATTTTAAATGACAACGATAAAACACAACAATAATTTCACTCGCCAAAATCCTATTGGTTTTATGTAGGTAAGAGGTAAATTCTTTTTCCGAGATACAAACAAAAAATACTATAAACTTAACACCAGACCTATCAAGACACTTACAGTTGAGTACACAATCAATTACCTCCTCCGTACCACAACGTAATCTGCGCATACGCACTAAAGGCGCAATGAATATTTTTTCCATCGATACAATGTCCGAATGAACATAAACGTAGTTAGTGAAACAACACAATAGCGCGGTTAGAGTGTAAGGGGAGGTCAACCATTTACTATAGTAACTTTTCAATATACTGTCACAACAACATTCAGCTCGACAAATGCTTTGGAAATTAATCAACAAAACACTAATTATTATAAAAAGACTCAAAGTCAAAGTCAAAGTCAAAGTATTTATTTTGCAATTTGATTTACCAAGAAATTCTTTTGCACGTCATAAACTTTTTTTCCTACCTATGACTAAATATGATGATATTAATCGCTCTTATGTTATCTTTTTTAACTCTTCTTCTGAAGTTATATGTATAACGGGGGATTTTTCGTTTCGACGAACCATAATTGTGCAGTTGCGTACCCAACAATAAGCGTAGTTCTTTTCCTTCGCCTTAATTTTCGCTTGTTGAAGTAAATATTTATTTTTAGAAGAAAGATGATCATTTGCGTATATTTTATTTTCCGATCCGGTAAATCCCACATCACTCGCCTTGATACTCTTGAGCTTACGAAGCGCCGCCAAGAAGTCATCTTTTTTATATCTTGACTGCATTTTTAATATGACAGGTTTAGTCTTTTTCGCTTCAACATCGTTTTTTACTGCAACTCTAGTAACGAAATCAATATCGGTGTCTACGTTTAAATTAAAATTGCACAACTGAGCAAGACGCTTCACTGTTGATATGAGGTTCTCACCAGTTTTGTGTGGAATTCCATTTAACTGTATGTTTGAGCGTCTCACCCACTGGTCATTCCTGCAATTTTCCGATATAAGATCCTTCACCACGTCCTTCAAGTAGTCCACGTCGGATTTAATCTCGTCCAGCGGTGCTAGGCGGCTTTCGATATCTGTTACACGTTGAGCTATTCCATCAATTCTAGTATTGATAGCCGATTTTAGACCGGAGATGTCATCTTTAACCTGCTTTATGTCACATTCGATGGTTTGAAGTGCGGTGAATCGTTCCTCCAGGTTGGTGACCTTAGCCAAGATGTCTTGCAAGATAGTGTCCTGAGGCTGTTGGGTTGGGCTTTGAGGTCTTGAAGAAATTGTGCGCTCTAAAGGGAGCCCAGACGATAGCCTTGGAGCCAATGGGGTGCTGCTTGCAGATGGAGAAGGGTTAATATCCTGAAGCTGTGAGCAATTGGTGTCCCGGCAAGCTGGACAGATCCACGCGTCGCGCCCGCTTCCCAACCTGCTGAATCCTCGCTCTGAGATCCCACCACATTTGAAGTGATAGCTTCCCTTACACAGAGAACACTGCGGTCCATGGCCAACCGTATTTTTACACGTTGTGCACTGGCTAGTGAACATGTTTACAACCACTGGATCCGTTCAAACGCTGTGAGTGTGGTCGCTCCGAAAGAAGCGCGCGTGTTGACTCAACGATACTTCGCGCGTAACTGATTAGTTTTCTAAAAAAAGATTAGTTTTCTACCCTTTTTCCCCAGTTGTTGAGATAATATTTGTGGTCAACTGTTGGCTTTGTGTTACGGTTCTATTATCATAATATCATCTCACCCAAATGTTGGCTACAACAACTGTTCTCATTTCTCAAAATGAACCAACTGCTTAGAATATACGAGTATTACCTACCTACCCTAGTGCGCAAGTGATGGTGCAAGTCAGGTGCAATGCCTATCATTGGTAATTCTTAAGGACCGGCTCTCTCACGAGCGTAAAAAGATCACGCTATGGCTTTGGGGTTGCGATTCTGAAAAAAAGAACTCAAACAAAACTAATTTTCAGGTCGAGCCTGATCATGAACTTATTTTACGCCACGTTTATGGCACCTATTTCACGCCAAGTTTACTAGCATTTCAATAAATATCTAGTACTTTTAAATAGTTTATCGGAAAATCGCAACGCTACCGTGAATGAACTCGGGATAGTGACATCTGTTGAGAGTTTGAGTAACTATTACTATGCTAAAAGTGTGCTTGTTACCTGTTGCGCAGTTGGTTCTTTTACACCCTGTTGCAGAAAGCTCCATTAAAGTTAATGCTTCATTAAATCTAATGCTATCACTTTTCGTTGTCATGAAATAAAAAGTGACAGCAATAGCTTTAATGAAACATTAACTTTAATGGACGTTTCTGCAACTGAGTGTTAGTGTTTTATTTTCTTCATTTAGTTTTTTTTTGTTTAATTTGGGACTATTAAGTATTAACCTTACTTAATTAACTTTTTATGAAACAAAATTGTAAGCCTGCCATGTCATTGGAATAAACGCATTTTTAATCTGTTTTTTTAAACCCCCGTTGCGTTGTCAGTTTTTTTTTGCTAATTAACTGTTTGAGTGAAAAAAGCGGGATTCTTTAAACGAAAGCGGCACCTGACACATGCCTCCCAAATAATAATATTAATAAAATATATTATATTTAAAGGCAGTTTGCGTTCAAGCTGTCTTCTAAAGGCAGACTGAACGCAAAGCTGCTCTTTACTTGTAAAGATCTGGTGTTTCTGGATGTATTTGTTTGAATTTTTGTTCCGTTAGTTTTATTCGCATCTTCGTCTTTTCAGGATTATATTGTACTAGCCAGCCTTGGAAACTTTAAATGCTAATGTATTATGTATTTGTATCTAGTTTATAAGTGTTACAAGAAAGCTGTATGTTTCCTTATTAAAGATAAAGATAATTATACCATCATATCATTAAGTTACCTCAAAAACACGTTGAAAGATTAAATAAAAAGCGTCTTTGTTTTAGCACTAAAGCTGTAAATACACTCCGTGATGTATGGGAACCATCGCGTTAAACTCGATGTGTCCTAGTATGACGTAGTGTGTTCGCGAGACAACGCAATCTGCGCGCATCCTTGCCGCACCTGTAGGGTTGGCGATTGGCGATCACCGTTCGGGAATTTGTTTCTAAAGGAGACGACCGATTTGGTATCCGCTATTTGTACTAGAGATGATCCTTGATCCATGCACGGTACGCACATTAAACATTTGTGTAAAAGAACATGTTGTTTGTATGTATGATAAAAACCTCTCTGTATATTATTTACAAAACAAGTATGTAAAGATTTTTATCAGTTACCTTTGTCAGGCACTCTGTATTAGACTTTCTTTTGTGCATATGGCGCTGTGTGGAAATTGTGAATTGAACGGACGTAGGAAATTCAAATATTTGATAATAATTAAGATGATGAAATAAAAACCAAAGTGACCAATCGAGAATGTACATTAACAATAGAAGTTGACTAAAAATGTATGTCCCCTCTAATCTAAAAACATGACCCGCTTACAATAATTATAAAAATCTGGCCATAACCGGCTCTCTGGATGCAGTTTTTTCTGACGAAGCGTCTGAGTAAACATTTGATAAATCGTTCATAGTAAGGATTTAGTAATTATTCCATCTTTCGGGGCACACCTATTACCAGGTGGTGGGTTCCTGTACTGGGCCGTTTAGGTGGGAACCACCGCAGTGCCAGATATTTTCCCGTGAAATAGAAGTGTGTCAAGCACTTCTGTGTTTCGGGGACAGGGCCCTGTAGCTAGTGAAATTACTGTATATGAATACTATCGTCTCGGTGTAGCGGGCGCAGGGCGGTGCCGGACAGTAACTGCTTAGTTACTGTTTGGCACTGAACTGTCTAAGGGCAGACGTGGCGCTTAACATCAGGTATAAGATCTGCTCGTCTTGTTACACATTGCAATAATAAAAAACACCTTATTTTCCTCAATGGCCGACCCCAATCTACAAGAAAGGGCCAATCTGAAAATCAGCGCTCGGCACTCGAGCCAAGCATAGGCTGAGATTGGCACCTATTGTCAAATAATTAGCATAAGTACATCCTTTTATTTTAATGTTCTTAATTCCTATTCCTTTAATTTTTGCTGATATTGTAAATTAAAATATGTAAAGTGTATTTTTTTTCTTTTTGGCAATAAACGTTTTTGTAACGTTTTTGTTGTATTTGTTATTCTCCGACTTTGTCTGCATGTAGTACCAGCCCTACTGCTGAGTCAGCAATCGCGATAGATTTACGGCAACGCGCGCCCTCTGACAAATGAGCCGCGCACCGCGTCGGCCTCTTATAAATTCGTCCGTCGCGCGGGAATAATGACCCGCCGACTGAATGATTAGTTGTTGGCTGTTTTGATTGGCCGGACATTTTTTCTTAGAAAAAAAGCTGCCCTGTCAATTCTGTCTTGGAAGGGAAAAGGAAATTAATGACGACATTGTTTTGTTTGTTAGGTTTGAACGAAAGTTGGTCTTTGATTTTGGTTTTTTTTTATGTGATATTGTTATTTTGTTATGTTATTTATATATTTTTGTTTGCGACAGCTATGTAAATGTGTTTTATTCAGTCATTGCCCATGGTCATCCTTTTCAACTTCAGTTGGGATACATTGTGTGATAACAAATGGCAGCTTTGGGAGCGTTCAAGTATTACGTAACGCAATTATTGAAGATTTTTGACCCCCCCTCCCCCCCTTGTAACGCACCGTAACGTTTTTCTGTACCCCCCCTCCCCCTCTCTAAAAGTTACGTAACACTCAGTCAAGTGACCATTTTACCCTAAATTCGCAAAAAGTTATGTTATAGTTTTTATCCTTGGTATACTTTTAATTGCTTTTGCGGTAATAATACTATAAAATAAAACAAAAAATTTTTAATCCGCAAAACCTGCGTATTTTGTTTATTTTTTATAAATTTTTGGCGACCAGACTATACAATCGAGGTATTCCCCGTAAAACGTAAATGAAAAGGGTTGCCATTTTGGGAATTTTTATTCCCTAATTTTGTATTTAAAAAAAATAACGTTACGTAACATTTGTAAGGAAGACCCCCTCCCGCCACCGTAACGCATAGTAACGTTTTACGAGACCCCCCCTCTCCCCAAATTGCGTTACGTAATACTTGAACGCCCCCTTTGGCATGACTCGTTGAGCATCGCACAATATACTGATGACGTGCTGATGCATACAATAGACTACTCTGAATTTCACGGTATTTTATATCCCACCAATTTTAATGACATTGAAAAGGTAGCACACCACCAACGAAACCTAAGACGGGAATCGAGTCTACGACCTCTGTGACTTAACCAGATTGGCGGAATCACCATTGCACAAAAGAGATTGAAATTACCCATAGCTCAATTCCGCTTGCAAAATAACTTGTTATATTGAGGAAATAAACCGGTCTGCGTACGAAAGCATAAAGAGTTTCATTCAAAAGCAACCCCATACTTCCGCAGCCGCACTCGAGATTTATTGTTAAACTAGCTTTATGCCGGATTACATTTTAGAAAACTTCACGTTGCGGTATTATCGGAGAACTGGAAGTTTTGTTAATATAACGGTTCGAATAGTAGTGTAAGTGGAAAACTAGCAAGTGTAATAACAAGTGTGTGTAATATTTATCAATATTCTAGGACGTTTTCCACAAAACGCTGTTTGCACTCCAGACGCGGGGTTCACGGGCGGTAGCTATCAATGTAACTTTTCACTTACCATCACATTCTCTCGTTCTTTTTCTCGACTCGTTTCGTTCTTTCATTAAAAAAAGATAATGAGAAGAGAAGTGCATGCACATAATAAATACCTACGTGCGGACTATTTTACCGCCTAAAACGATGTAGCTTATCTTTTCAATCGCCACACCATTCAAGCTGTCATTATACCCGTTGGTGATGATATTTTCCTTTTTGTAACGTAAATAATTGACGATTCATAAGAATAAATTAAATTAGACTTTGACACACAGGCATTTTACCTTCTTTACTACTCCCGACGAAAACTATGTACATAACTTAACATAATTATTAATAATTAACAAATATATCAACAGCTTATTTCAAAGTAAGCATAAATGCAGAGATTACACGGAGATACAGGAATATAGTTTTATTGAGTAGGTACTTAATACAAAACAAAAACAAAAATTTAATTAAATGCAAAGTATGGCAAAAAAATGCAACTGTAGGATATGATTGCTAGTTTTGCTACAACTTTAATATAAATACACGATATTTATATATATGCTATAAAAATTCCGTTCGCAGAAAAAGAAACTGCTGCGAGTGAAATACGTCGCAATATTTTTTAAACAATTCGTGAATTTATAACATTAGTTGAACGCGCGTCGGAACGAGAAATCCATACTAACGTGTTATTTCTAATATTCTTGCTTTAAAAGCGAATAACATCGCGACAAGTGTCAAAGGCAGGCGCACAAACATACATGGGATACACATGGTTTATGCGCATTGAAGAAACAACTTTATCTTCAAAGAAATAAGGTTGAACGAAATGCAATATCTGAAGTGGTTTTGTGCAAGCGTCCCGCAGAATTTCAATATTTCATTTGGCGCAACATGCATTGCTTTGCCAGCAAAATATTGGTATGCTAATCAAAAATGTGCTATGACTGCATGAGCTACGGTCCAATTCGTTTTGCATTTACAAATGAAATCAAATTACTTGACGTTCCGTTTTCCAAAAGTGTTTTTTAAAAGTACGGATTGTAAGATTCATCGGACGAGAAAATGATTTAAATTATTCGCTGACGTAAGACGTTATTTTGCTGACTCCAATTCATTGGCGTTTTATTTTGAAGAGGAATCTGGAAAGAGGAATCTGGAGTGGAAAAGAGATGAATTTCCTCAAATGATTAATTTATTGAACCTCAAGTGTGTCTTGATTACTGAAATGAAAGAATGAAGCAATTTGGAAACAGAATTACATCAGAATTTTCTACGGTAAGTGGCGTTTTTCTGAAATTGACGTCAATTTTCGTATAATAATTGGACGTGATCATCCAATCCACATTATTGCTACTTATGGATTTGATCCTTATAATTACGCAGTAAGGATCCATATGACGCAATAATGTAAATTGGATCCTTACTGCGAAACTATGTCCAATTATTTTAGTGTACGTAACATTTTATTTCATTAACTCATAAAGTATGTACTCATTGAGTTATAATTATTTTATCTGGAAGTTCAAGGAGGTGCGCAGAATCGAATGTGTTTGAATAACATTTCGATACCTAACTACTATTGCGTGAAGAATGATATGAAAATTAAAGGAGAGAATGTAGAATTGACGGCTAATAGGAGTGTGTGGAAGGAAAAAACATGTTGCGCCGACCCTACCTAGCGTGGGATAAGTGCAAGGAAATGATGATGCTTTGATACTTAAAAAATCATTCGACATTTTATTCTAAAAGCATTATTAAATTTGTTAAAAGTGGGTCAAATATTTAATGAACGTTTTAAATATTTGACCCAAACTTAACAAAGACTTAGAACCGGAGATATACATAGTTCCAAATGCAGATGCACAAACGCAATCCAATTTGACGGCAAATCCTCGGAGGTATAAGTGCGCACCACAGTTTTAAATTAAACTCGGCAAATAGACGAAAACACACCCTATTCCGTTGTCTGGTTTGGTCTAATATGACTTGGGGAATCTACTCAGTTTTGGTTGCTAATAGGGTTGCTAATTTTAGAAAATACATTATTCTTTTTTATTATTGAAATAAACTTCATATGCAATTATGTTAAATGAATCAGCTCTGTTGTGAATTTGGCATCATTTATATTACTGAATCAATAAAAACACGCTAGGAAGTTCCACTATCAACTTCTTAGCAAATCACCAAAAATACTTTAATATTTTCCAAACTTCTACAATGTGGAGCAGCACTTATAAAATACAATGCCCTACCAACTACTCAAGAAATATTATAGTGCACATGTAAATGTGTGCACAGGTTGCATAAAGCACAGACGCAGCCATATTTCTCTGATGATGATGAATCTAATCTCTACGTTTTCTACTGCCAACTTATAGACTCGTGATTGTAACAAAATATTTTTTTAAACAGTATCACCCAATCGTTATATTTCGACTAAGCTCATGACTCTAGGTGCTGGCTTAAAGCGCGACTTTTTTATCCACTGTACCACGGAGGCAGTCTTCATGAATAAATATTAGCATCGAGTCGATTAATAAACTTTGGCCAACCCTAGTTCAACAACACTTGTAATCTGGGGTTACAATGTTACGCGTCGCTATAAAATGAAAATTTAAAAAATATTGTTCTAAGCTGACGTTTACGTTGCGTGAAATAAAAATGGTTATATTTTACACTTCCTGGAATTGTGAAAATGTATTCTGTGTTTGCAGAATAAAATGAATAACACAATTAAACATTCAAACACGCTCTAATATAAAAAGTTAAGCCACGTGAATTTTATATTATTTTTTGTGTTTCGAGGAAACATTTTACTTGTAGTATTTAACAAAATTTCTGCCTTAATTAGGTTGGATTGACTTTTAGAGCATGGCATATGACACTTAAATGCAAAGCATGTGGGGGCAGAATAGCTGTATTTCTGTAATATACCTTAGTGGAACGATATTATATTTTCTATTTTCTATTAATCTACTTACAACACCTCGGTTCATTGGACCTGGTTTCGATTCCTAGGTCGGACAATATTTGTGTCGGGTGTGTGATCGAACCGCATTTGACAAGCGTAAGAAAGGCCAATAACGGAATCCTTTTCTCTACAATGGGACATTAAATAGGCTCGTATTTCTATTTATAATATGCATAATTGGTCTGGCACCTAGTACAAGATATGCTTAGATTCGGGCTAAACGACGATGTGTGAATAGTGTCCAGGGATATTTATTTATATTCTCCAATTTACTGTAAAATTTCCAGCAGCGTTTTCCTTACAGCTGGCGATGCACAAAGCACGCGTGCATATCTGGCATGCATTCGCGCCATTCCGCTAGCAAACATAATCCGCCGCAGTCGAGCTGCGACTGCAAGTCATCCGAACGCAGCGTACATATCTAATCGCGCTGCAGAATGCACCGAATAATTACGCTGTGCTAAACAACATGTTGTATGCATATGCTCAAAAACATTTTCTCTAGGTTTCACTACAAATTCACAAGCTAAGTCTTGAATCATAAAGGGGAAATACAGATTCCTGTGCCAACTTGCGACTACTTGAAGTTAAAAAGATATGCTTTAATGCTGTGTATCCGTTTATTTAGAAAAATCTGCATTGTGCAGGAATTTGAATCGAGAAGGCGAGATATCCGAAAAAGAGCGGAAAGATTGTGTAAGGAGAGGACCGAACAAGTCTGTCAATTTTCATCAAAATAAAATAATAATAATCTTCTTTAAAATAACTAATGCTCATAAATAACCATACCCTGAAAACAAATATTCTTATAAAGATATAATATTTTCCGCGACCATAGAACATGAGCTGTTACGTTGTCCAACTGATATCAGTAAGTATAGTTATGGTCAATTATGGTTTCTGCTGCCTGTCTCTTTAACGTGGAACATAATGTTGTCTGTTTATACATATAAATTTAATTTTGCGTATCACAAAGCATTCTCTTGACAGAAATTCAAATAAGTAAATAAGGCGTTCTTATAGTACTTTATGTATTACAGCTCAACACAAAGGACAATTTGTAAAACTGGCATAGTATATTTATGTGTGGGGGCACATTATCGCTTGTGTGAGATTTCCTATTCAAAAATCGGAATGATGAGGGAAAACATCCCGCATCCATTGTCGCAGGACGATGCACCCCGCATGCTAATTCGGCCTCGGCCTTCGGAATAGTAGAAATAATTCACAGTACGCTATCTTCATACAAACGCAACGTGCACAGCTTGTATGTGTGTATAATACGCGTCAACTGAATTGGCTTGTCCAAAACATCGTGCGAGAACCTGCGCAGAACACAAATGTAGGTGTCAGAGGGGAGCGGCCGCTCCCCGCACCTGCGCAAACGACGTTCGAACCTAACTTCAGACAAGCCAATTTAGTTGACGTGGACTATACCAAGGTATCAATGCGCGCCGCAAGCACACTCAAACTAAATCTTAACCTATTTCTTAGAGCAAACAAAGAGATTTTGTTGCTTGGTGTCGCTTGATGGATTGCAGCGACGGGCTTGCGCATTATAGGTGATGAGGAAGTCACCAGTACCTTTGAACCCCTTCAATTAGGCAGAGACATCGGTTCACTGAGTGTCTTATACCGCCTCTATCATGGTGAATGCTTAGAACCACTCGCTCTAGTCAGCGTTGTCATCTCTTCACCGTGAAAAGTATTCCATCGCGTACTACAAAGTTGGATGATATTTTTTTTTGTCGAACCATTAAGAAGTGGGACTCTTTGCCGACTCATGTATTTCCCATTTTCTATGAGTCTTTCCTTCAAACAAAGCGTGAAGAAGCTTTGAAGAAGCTCCTTTCATGCCAGTATTGCGGTGCCAACGGATAGAACGCCTCTGTGTTGCGTCCGTTGTCATGGTAATTTGGGCTCTACTTTTGCTTACCAGTCTTAGTAGAGCCAATGTACTGACTGAGTTACTATACATAAAAAAGATACTTTGCTGCACACGTACTATGTTCTCTTTCTACGAGGCCTTCGACGCCGGGCGGCGGGGCTAGTCTGCCATGTTTTATGGCGCGACTTCGCTCCGACTCCTGATTGTGGTCGAGGGAAGATTGCTTTGCGTCTTTGTTTATGCTACTTGTGGGGATTTCGAAATGAGTGTATTGCTGAAATGAAAATTGCTCTTCTAAATTAAAGTTTTTATTGTGCAGTGCTTGCTTAGAATTTGGTCGGTTTATTTTTGATTTGACTCGTCTCTTTGATAGTCACATTTTTGGAGTGGGAACAGATTGCTACTTACTGTTGTATTGTAAGTGAAAATAAACCGCGAGTTAATTCTTTTAATCCTGTTTTGTTCATTGTATGTTGAGTATGAAAACTATTTTCTCTCAAAATATTTTCAGACATAGTCTATTCAATTTTATAATTTACCTAGATATATTTGTATGCACTTTTTAAAAAAGCTTTTTTCTTGCTTAAAAAATCACATCTGTTAAATTGGTGAATCATTTTCAGGAGATATGTCTGCGTAGGGCAATATAGAGCATGTTTCGAATACTATATTCCTGCGAAGCTAGTAAATCGTTAAGATAACCGGTTATACACTGAAATTTGGCTACAGTCCATTATTCCCAAACGGTTGCTACAAGTGTTCTATAGACTCCTCCTTACAATAACATCGGATGTTTTAACAATCAGCAGCGCGGCACAGCGATCCGTATGATAATTGTACGAAAGCAAACGCGGTATTGTTCGCGAGGAAATTTGCAAGTCAATATAGAATTAATCGCTTGCTTCAACCGCGACTGGGCAAGAACAACAGCCAGAAATAACAGCGCTTCAGTTACGTGGCTGATAGGGAAAGTGTTGTAACACAGAGACGACATGATTATCTTATTGTGATTGATCAATTGGTTGATGAGGTTTTCGGAACCGCCTTTTAGATGTAGTTATATTTATGACTGTCATGTCATATTTTTACTAGTAGAACTGAGCGGTAGAACTATACGGACAGAATGATAAATATAACCACATCGTTTAACGTTCATAAGAATTGTAGTTTTTAAAACCGTAGAATTCATGTGCGGGTAGGAAATTCAGGGTTTTCTTAATCACCAAAAGAAGCGCAAACGCTAAGCCTCTACTAGTACGTCTTCTGTTAAGATGTAGTTAGTACTTCCTCGGTCGAGTGGGCCCGTTCCGACTGACAGGTAAAAACTGCCTGCAGCATGACTCTAACACGCTAAAAAAGATTAAAATCACCTGAACAGAGTTACGCATTCTAATGTTGTATCTTCGCTAAGTATCCAAATAGACGTGACACGTAGTCAAGCAACAACAGTAAAAACATGCAACTGTGCTCAAAGCACCTTCGAGCAACTTCACCAATAAGCGCGAACGACTTCCACAACAAAACCGCCGGAGATAAACACATTACTGTAAAACGGAACGGATGAAGTAATTAAAAAGTCCTCTCTGCAACAAATCGCGGCAGTTAGAGCAAAGAGTCGCAAATGTCCGGGACGCGCCCGCACTAACGATTATGTCTGCCGACGGCCACAGTGTACTGTAGGCAACTGGTCTGATACAGACATGATAAGGGTTCTCAAATTCGCATCATTTTTATTATAAGTAATATTGATTTTAGAATAATGAAAAGTACTAGTTACTTACTCTACTGGCTCAGCGACCCGAATTGGATCATGACGACCGGCATGTAATGACGCCATTGCATACTATGTACATGTGCAGCCTCTTGCATGTATAGCAAATCTATTACATTTAACATTATAAACGATCGTGGAAAGGCAATGTTATGGTTTGTTGAAAACTTGAGATGAATTTGGACTTGTACCTTTAGCTGCTTTTCATCAAGAAGATTATGGTCAGTTTGAAAAGCTATTTTCTTTTCAAACTGACCATAATACACACTGATATCTCCCTATCGGCTATCACAGCAAAGCTGTTTGCCTGATTCTGGAATCTATTATTGGCGGTGGACATTTATTGGCCAAAAACTATACGATAACTTTATTTAAAAGATTTGATGCAATGTTAATGTTATGAAGCCTACTATTACACTCTGGTCCAGAGGACGCGAGTTCGATCCCCGAAAACGGTACAAAACATTTCTGCGCATGAAGATTTCTGTTTGCATCTGGGTTATAAAGTTAATATTTATCCGTTGTCTGGCTCTGTGCGAATATTGCCAAGAATATTGACTATTTATTACATTTTTTTTTAATATTTTTCTCATATCCCACTAGTGTTTCTGCTCTATGTGCTCATCACAAAGACAGTTTAAATTTCCGTCACGGGCGGGACACGTGTCGGCCGATAGCGTTGTGCTGAACCCTTTCTGAATTTTTATCGGCTACATTCGATTCGTTTAAGGGCATTATTCCGATGCGGTTAGAGTCCTTTTTGCGGTCGCTTTTTATTGCAATTTACATACTTGGAATACGTAATGGCCCGGAATATGTCTTTAGGGTGTGAGTTATCTATGCTAACGATTTCAAGTGTTTTGTTATGGTTTCGAACGGTCCATTTGATTTTTTTGGTTTCCGGTCTATGTGTTTTTAATTAATCGAATTTTGAAGCGTATTTCCATAGCTTCGGCTTTTAGTAACATTATAAGCTTCTGCTAGTTGTGTTGATAAAAACTAGTTTAAAGTATTTTGATGTTTTAACTACAAGTTAAATCTACGAACTCGTATTTAACTAAATACCAAAGGCTCAAAAGGAGCTTTTCTAAGCCGATATTCTCCGAAATATCTCTAGTGGAACTGCCTTTTTTAAGCTGCATGTAGTCGTCCGTCCTTTTTTATTTCACGAAAATTGTCCAACTAAGGAGATCTTCCTAAATAGGTGCTTCGAACGATTTCTCGCTTTCCGAAATGACAGTCGTAAGCGAGTTTTCGAATTTTCGCGTCATCGTTTTTGGTAGGTATTTCCCTCTTCAAAAGCGTCGCGGCTGCCGATCGGTGGCGATGTAGGCCCACTTAACCGTTAACACACACTGCCCTACAAGCTCCCTTATCTCTTTTTGGTGTCGTTTACTTCCTACATTTACTTTGTCGATAGAAAATTAACTTTTCAATAGAAGAGACATTACATACTGTAGAAGAAGTTTATAATAATAATAATAGTTTTATTTTTCCACAAAAACGGCACTGTAAATTCGTTGACTGTACTTCGAAGATGAACGAAGTATATTTAAACAACGCAAAGAAGTGGTTGATTTTGAAAACAGGACAACGTTTGCTGTTAAATACTGTTTATGTAAATTTAGTTTTTGAAAAAAGCACATTGTTAAGTTTGTTCTTCTCTTCAGGGCATTCACTTGAGTACTAAATTCGTAATTTTAGAAAAAATCATTCCATTTTACTGCAGAACTTATAATATAATATCATCGAACGAAAAATCCTAAAGCAATCAAGTCCACAAAAACATATCGGTGAACAACTTTATTATAATGTAAATTCCAGTGGCCCTCACCCGAGGCTATGGGGGCCGCGAGTCCCCCATAAATCAATGGTGAATACCCATAAACATCAATTGCGAATCCAAACATAAATTGTTAATATTTTAATGTGTTTTGGGAATAAATTAATTTTCTGTCTTGCATATTAATTAATTTCTGAATTAGGATGTTTCATTGTTATGTTAGCATAGAGGTTTAAAAATTTCTTCGGTACATAAAAATTTAAAATGGTTTTATGGCTTGTAGTTTGTGGCTACATCGGTTATGACGTATTGAATTCCCAATTGGTCTTCATTTAGTAGTATCAGCTCATTTAAATGAATTTATCAATTCTACTACTATTTAATCATTGTCATCATTACCTAGGCTTTTTTATTTATTTTTGTGAACCAAGATTTATATAAATTTATCTATGATAACAAAGTAAACTAGTTATTTCGTTGACTATTTACTCTGATAGGCCACTAAAAAGAGATGCTAAATGCTTAATAAGCTTTGTCTTTCCAAACTGTGCTTAAAAATATCCGGAGCATCTCCTAATCTTGAGGCAAACTGCATTCCTGGCAGGACAAGGATATTTCGGTGCAAAAAATCCGGGTGCAGAAACTACCGATAAACTTTGCTATCATTTTTATGGCGACGTAAATTTCTGGCAGCGCTCCCGTGACGTCACTTATTCTTCCTTATTCATGCGGCAACAAAGTTTTTACGCGGGAATGTGTGGACCGGGAGATTTCGGAGAATGGCGCAAGGACGCGGTAGTTTGGCTCGGATGAATCTCTTGTAGCGTGCTGTTTATTAGTGTGTTGTAACTTTCTAAAGAAACGTATATGTAGCTACAAGTTGTACTATAATATTTTAATACATATACCACAACCCAGCCCCTTCAAATCAAGCCTCGTTACTAGAAACAAACCCGTAGGAAAACAACAATGCCAAAGTTTCATCAATACGTGTATAAAATGTAATATGGTGACAAAGATTTATATTTAAGTTCATTAACAGTCTGGCTTCCTGCCTTTATTTGTTGAATATGTATAACGAATAGTCCATGACAAAATTTACGAACTATGTAGTTTCAGAATATTTTGGCTGAAATGAAATGTTTTGTTCGGTAAATAGATTTTTGGAAAATGCCTTTGCATGTCGATTTTCTTTTCCTAATATTATAGCAGTATCGGAAACCACCACTCCTTTTATATAGGCAGTTTGATCAAACGTGGTTATCCATACTATTACTACTTACCTTCTTGAAATCAGGAACCACTTGTGGTTGATATTCTTTAGTAGTCCTGATTTGTTATGTAGGTATGTTATGTACGTATGATTGTAATATTAAATAAAAAAAAAATTTCAGGTTTTGCCCATAACAATGTTAGTATACAATGACTTCACTCCACGACACCGCCTGGTTAGAGGTGTAAGCTCAAAAACGCGCTCGTAGACACCATAGAGACAACCTAGCACAACCACCTCTATCAACAACCCAGGACTTCGTTTGCCAAAGGTGCGGTCGTGACTGTCGCTCTCGAATAGGTCTGTACAGCCACCAAAAACGATGTCTCACTGGCGCTGTATGAATCATCTGAAACAGATGCATGAGGCCGATGATGATACAATGACTTAGGAACTATGTTAATATTAATATTAAAAAAAATATTTAATATTGTGCAAATAAAAAAAAAATTAAAACCAATCAAAATAGGAAAAAAATATACAAACCCTAAAACGCTGCGGCCTAAATCCTTCACTCCAAAGCCTTCGAAATGGCGTCGTTATTTATGGTTTGGGCAAAAAAAATCAGCAATTTCCCTGGCAATTTAACGTCAACTTGCCGTTGGGCAAGCGCGAGCGGACAGTTGTGGCCCTTGCTTTATTGGACGATATATCCCGACCCTCGGTCGCCTGTACCCCATACAATAAATATACGTTATTGGTTATAGATTGAAAAGGTTAGGTGAGTGTTAAGTGTGTTTTTAAGCGTTTTTTCGGTTCTCTATTTACATTTGATGTTTTAGTGCGTAGACCAAATCTCAAATAAAGGATTGAAATAGCGCCGTGACTTCATGACATGACATGACATGACGTGGTTACACGCGACTTCTTGAGTTCCTTTTTTGTAAAAAAAAACTATAATATAAACAACATCACTGTTATCGGATACGACAAGGAGGACCATATAATATAAACAATCAAAAAACTTATCTTTTGACTTCAAACAGAGCTGCCTTGATTTCACTCTAGACAGTGCATTATGAACATTGTCCAGGAATATTTATTAATTTATACTCACTTACTCCTGTGGCTCAGCGACCCAAAGTGTGTCTTGGCCTCCGATATAAGATAACGCCACCTATCTCGGTCCCATTTATTAATTTATGCAAGAAATATATTTCCATAAATATTTAATACCTACATTTCAGCTTATAATACTCATACTATTCACACTAATATCTGGATAAATATCTTTCCAAATAAATATATCAAGTAAAAGCCGCATAAATAAGAAACCAACATGTACCTTCTAATAAAATTGGTAGCGATAAAGTTTAACGATGTGTGAGATAAAGCAAGCTGACAAGGATGATACAAAAGAAGCGGTGAATTACTGTATCTTAACATAACAAATGGGGCGAACTGTAACGATATTAGGTACCCGGGCCTGTACCCACGACGGCTTTGCAGGGTTGACCCGCGTTTGAAGGGAAATTAACTAATTTTCATGTTAGGGTATTGCTCTGTTCGAGTATGATATGTGTGTGTATAATAACTTTCTTTTTAATAGTTTATTTTGTAACATTATACCTACCTCCGGCTAGAGAAGGGATAAAAATGATTATAAAAGTGTATTTAAGATAAATGCAACTTCAGATTCATAACGCTTAAGACAATAAAAAATGTAACAATACTTATAGAACATTGATGAACAATTCAACAACATTGCAACACACAAAATATCCTCTAGTTAAATTTCAATTTCCTCCGAAACTCCGCAGCCAAAGCAATTTCTCAAAATTAACGCGAAACGCCGAGTATCGCTTAGCTCACAGAAAAAGAGCGACCAATTTTTCACAAAGCAAGCCCTCAATGCGCCATCAGCGCTCGGAAATTACCTATACACTAACGTATGCAGAATTTCCACTTGAAAAATATATGAGCATCGGAGGCGCATTCAATCTTCGGAGCGAACTTGCCGTGGGAAGGCACAGTGTCGACGAGACCAGTAATATACGTTATGAATCAAACAATAGGTCCATAACATTCAAACTGTTATAATATTAGATTTATTCATGTTTAGAACGATGGTGCATTGATGGGCCTTGAGTTCCTATCCCACCCATGACAAAGATTTACGTAACAAACATACATTTGATTTAGTCCTGTGACTTAATGTATATTCGATCTTTATGTATGTCTGTATATGTTTACCTTTGTAGTTTTTTATACCTATATAACACGAGTGTTTAAACCACTTATTTAAGTTAGCTACTTTTTTACTGAATATTTCTCTAGAATTAGAATTTTGTCTAGAACTTCTTTTTAAAACACTGAAATAATTTTGTGATAAAAATAATACACATGTTTACTTTTAAAGTGTACAGCTATTGTTTCGTTAAGACTTGAGTTACTGCCTTGATAATGTGATTCGACTGTGTGCCTGCTAAAAGATAGGGTGCAAGCGTCACTAGCGCCCCCATAGAATATTATCGGATATGGCTGGAAACGCCCGATAACTGCACGCTTCCTAGATGACATCTTCGTACGTTCTCAATACATAGACCTTGTTTGAAAAGTTACTTGAAATTCGTTTATAGAAAAATATCAGACTGTCAAGATAGGTTATGATTACTTTATTGTACGCTTGGTTTTATGGTCGTAATAGTCGAGTAATCATAAGATACATTTCCAGTTTTGACCAAGTGGTAGTAGTATTTGAGTATTAAAATAACGAATCATACTTCAAGAAGACCCAGAATTTAGCTAAGCCTTAACATAAAAAAGAAAAGTGAGACTGTAATCATATTAAATTGCGAATAAATAAATCGGATACTGCCTAATAATAAATTCATAATCATCTCAATCATGTCCAAGTAGTTCCTAACTCTAGCTTAACTTCACAGTAGGACAGCATTAGAGCAATAAGTAAATAAGTGTTGTTGTCCAGCGAGGGAGCAATATTACAAATTAGTAAGAGCGTCCGGCCGCAGCGCGATATTGTCCCGGAGACAAATCGCCGCGACACGTGTCGAGGAACTTGCTACTTCGCGCCCGGTAAGGACGCCGGATTAGATATCGACAGCTGGTCCTTCAGCTAAGGCGGCCAACATTTACTAATCGATCAACTAGGCAGGAATTATTACAGGGAACAAGTGACTGCGTAAGCACAGGTAAACTCCCTATTCACTCACTCTCATATCACGGTGGGACACAGTCTGACACGACCTAAGTGCCAGTGTGAGATCAGGCCCACGGCCCCAGACAAATGGCTGAACGTGCTTTCCGAGGCACGTCAGCTGTAAAACTTTAAAGATGTAGGTGAGGCGATGTCTTTTAGAATAGAATAGAATAAAGTTTATTTGGTACCAATAAAACTGAAACTAAACAGGACATACACAGTAAAATTAATCAAAAAAATCGTCTTTTGTGCCTGCATTTTCTTGTGTGCATTTGAAAATATCTTGAATGATATTGCGAAATTTCATTTGATCACCAAATGTCTTAAATTCACGAAACTTTGGTGGTTTGTCTCTCAATGGATCAGAACGTAGCATATTTTATTAATTAATAAGTAATAGGTCTAGTTTTAAATATCAACAGTACTTACAAAGAAATTAAGTAAATCAAGCTTTCACCCATTGAAAGAATGTAATTCGTTGACTGCAACGAGAGTGCATCTCCCCAGGATAATATCGAAGGCTTGGTTTAGGGGAAAAAAATTACGTTATATGAAAGTTGCGAAGTGGCTATGGAGCAGGTGTCCGCTACGACCCGCGCAGGTCCTGATGCCACGCGCCTGGTGCAGAGATAATGCCTCTCGTAACAACTGTTGGAGGAATTGATTTGATTGCTTGATATTGCTGTGAGCTAGATAGAGGCTTAAGACATGTAACATTGCTTCGTTGGTCCATAGATTCTAGAGGTCTCGGACCGGACAAAATATGTTACGGATTTATTTACATGAACGTTTCTTAAGGACGAAATCATCGGATCACCAATCAAGTCAGAATTTGGGGGGTGTGAACCCGTAGCCTTAGTTGTAGTAGCTTACTTCAGGACCACTGCATTAAATCGGTCGTCAAACTGACCCTGAGTGACCAAATTATTATTTTGCGAAGGTGGTCAAATCTCGTTATCTATAGTACTTGATTAAAAGTATGTTGCTACAACTGCTTGACGTTTTGATTGTGTTGAATACAATATTCGTGGTTGTAAGCCACGAGCTGTCCAGAATAAGTAGCATAAATATATCATAATCAAGACCAGGCTTAGGTCGGTTATTAGTAGCTGTCATTGAAACACGCTATTGCATAGCTTTATAGTTTAATTTTAATGTTTCAAGTAAAATATATTTTGATAAGACCTATTATGTAAGTTGCATAATTTAAAGGGTTTCTGATTGGTCTGGTTATTCGGTAAAGGGTTATGGAGGACTGATCGCAGTAGCTCTTACTACTACCCAATTAAGATTTAAGGCAAGGTACCCTGACTAGGTCAGGAAAAGAAGCTCGGGAAAAGAATATAGGTTTTGAAGATGGTGGTAAGTGGCAACTTACCATCCCTTGTCAAAAATATATATTTACTTAGCTATCTTTTATTAGCTATACTATAGTAACTATGCAGTAGACGACAGTTCCTTGGCTAGACTCTTAATGTGAGAAAACGAGCGCAATATTTTATTACCAGTGTTTAACAACAGTAACCTTTAGTGAATTACAGACAATAACTTCAACACTAATCTCTTAACTCTAGTTAAACCCGTCTGCCCTTTACCCTATCTACGGCAATAAACAAAGTTTTTGAGATAATTCGGAGTGCAACAAAGCAGACCGTAAAGTATGCACAATTTGATTCGAACAATCTTTTAAGTACAGTAAATAACCTTCAGTCTGAGCGTGTAGAAAGATATCAACAAAGGAATAAGATTTACTAGTGATGTGTCTTTGACTAGACCATGGAATACTCCTCTATCGAGAACTACGGATTCTTAAATAATAATTCATGTATAAAATTATACAACTTCAGCCACGATAAGCATTAATTGGAATTGCGAAATGTGCGCTTAATACAAACGTTTCAATATCGTATTTTTATATTGTTAGGATGAGGATGTTAAGCGTGTTACTTTTCTGCGAGCATCTTTGTATTTTATTAACTGGTTAAAAAGTTAATGTTTTCAGATTCGGTAATTTTATAGTGTGTCGTACGTTTCAATTATATTCTCCAAATAGTTTTAAAAAAATACTTTTGCACGTGATTTTTTTTCCCTACCATCACTTTGAAAAGGTAAATAGACTTCCAAAATGTTACACAATTTTGTTTAGTAGACACTGGAGTTGTTTTGAATGTTCTATTTTTTTGTAGACCATAGATTTAGTTTATAAATGTTATAATTGTTGCAATCAATCCATGAATTATGTTAATTATTTGTACAAAAAGAAACTAACCTTTTGTACTAAGCACATCGAATTCCCATCACTACCCGACAACTGGATACGTTTGGAGCCATGCCATGCACCCTGTTTAGAATGAAAACAGTGAAACTGCGCAGATCCAACCTTTTTGCAGCTAAAAAGATTGGATTCCGTGCTGACGGTAACTTTTATGAGAATTGAAGGCAACGCTCTTTGTTCTAGGTAATGCGAGTGTGTGCAGCGGACTAAGTGGGTGAGATATTCGGATTTCAAATATTCATTAAATTGTTATTGTTTCGGGATTGGAAGATTTTTAAAACTATTATAAATTGGCGATGAGAAATACGGCTTTGTGAATCATTCCGGATTCGAAAGATAGAAAGTGGTAGTTTGTGGTACACATTGCTTTTATTTTTTGTTGCTTTGCCAAAATGTTTGGTCAAGGTAAGGTTAGTTTATTAAAAAATAATGTATGACCGCGTGTGTCTAATATAAAGAATAAAATAGGCTTTATGTTACAAATATTTTGGATTTTCCTGCACTGTTCTTAATGAGGCATCAATAAATCATTTAATGTGTTCAGATTATTACAATTCAGCTGTGGCATTAACCATATCTATTAGTCTCGCTTTCATATGTCTTGCGACACATGACTTACGATATACACAATTACCTTTCTAAGCATCCGAATAAAAGCACAAATGACCGCAACAAAAGTTAATACGTAAGTATCATCAACCGGTTACAATTTAACCCTAAGCGTGTCTAATACACGACAGTATCTCCCGATCGGTACGCCCAAACCGTGTCTGGTTGAACCCGGGACCTTCCGCGGGTGGTCCGAGGGACCGACCCGCGCGACGGGGGGTTGGCTCGATTGAATTACGAAAAATGCAGACTGCGCAATGGCCGGATAAACTGTTGGGGATAAAGTATTGAGCGGGCGCACGGATTTTCATTTGTCTTGATTTTCTGGTTTAAGCGTGTAAAGAATTTTCTCTATATCTCTTTTGTGTACTGGATAAGCGTTTTATCAAGGAAGCTTGATAAATCGAATAAAATTGTTACTAACGTTATCTTAATTAATTAATGTTCCATCATAACGAATCAAACATTCAGTTATTCACAGTATCAGCGGACGTTCTCCAGTTGGATAACCTTCTGCGTTATTGGGGTACCATTGGAGTAAGCCCCGAAAGCATATATCAGAATTAATACATACTACTATGGCATTAAAACGATTTGATGTCAGCTTGAAGTTATGTTTGGGGAGTTCGAGATGTCAGCTTGATGGTCGAAGAAACCAACAGTAGGTAAGGCCAGATATAGGTACATTTAACAAAGCTGTTTTACAAAGTGTCTGTAAAAAAATTCAGAGACATTCACACAACTTTTTAGAAGTGACAGCGTGTATATTATGTCAATATTAAAAGTTCATTGTATTTCATAAAGTAACTTTTTTAATTCGCAAAATTTACCAGTCGCCGACACGTGTAAACAACAGACAGAATAGTCCAATACATTATTCTCAACAAAAACTCCGCTCAAAAATCCATCAAACTGTCGTCAGAACTCCGCGACGCGAAGGAAGCGAAAAAACTTTAATAGACGCCTGCGAGTTGTATGGACTTGTGTGGAGTTTGTATGGGCTGGGGGATTGCCGCTGACGCCCGAATAATATCGATTAGGACGTTCTTAAACTTATAAGGAAATAGAAATTGGGAAAGAGAATTACACAAACCTTTTTTGGTACGGTGAAAGTACATCGGCGAAAGTAGGCAAGTAAACATTTGCAAACATTTGTATTTGCAATTAAAGGCTCATCATAATGTTGCAAAACATTAATTGACGCTTCCTGAAAAGTGTCCCTCAACGCATGAGGCCGCAGTGGTCGCTTACCATCAGGCGAACTAGGTGCCTGACTGCCACCTGACCTAACATACAAAAATAAATTGTGTTTTCTAAATGTTGCCTATTTAGAAACTGATAACATTTCGAAATTATAATCGTCTCCATGTTCATTGATTATTCGTACTCAAGAGTCAAGTGGTGCCGTAAAAATATCGACATAAAATATAAAGTCCTAAAATTCCTATACTAAAATAGAAAATCCTTAACGAAGTGGTCCAGGAATGATTGCACTCCACGGATATTCACACTGGCCTTTGTGCTCGGAGCCTCGGATATATCAAGTTGAACTTTGGCTAGCGCGTGCGGAGGTGTGACTTCATGCTCCTATCGGGCGATATGAGCGGATAAGATGCGAAATGGCTGAGAATATATCTCTTGTTGAGGGATCATCTGAAGGAAGGAGGATAAAGTATCGAATTTATATTAAAGAGAAGAAGTAGAAAGAGATCTTTATTTTGAACCGGGCGATTTGTTTATTTTATTTCAGTTGTGGTTGGCAGTTAGAAGCCTCCGAACTATTCTATTGAGACAAACTGTGCTGCCATGTACCTAAATTAAATTTGACTCATAAATTGTTATACGAGTAGTGGTTGAGATGTTTTCTAATACATTGGGTACATGATCGTTTCTATTTGTATTAACCTGAGTGTAGTGTACTCTTAGTAAGAAATAAAGTAATTAAGTAGGTCGTCCGTTTACTTTAAATTATTAATTTATCGAATTCAACCAGACAAAAAAAACAACAACCAGACTGATTTAATTCGTTTTAAAATACTCAATTAAACTGTACAGTTTCTTACAAGTGACAGCACAATCTCATTAGTGGAGCGAGGAATCGGCTTAAGGAGCCGAATCAGCTAGCACTTACAACAGTATAAAGTCTGCGATTAATCGAGTGACCGCTGCACTTGCCCTAACGAGCTGTAAGGTACCAGGCACACAAAGCTCGAGGCAGTTAATACACTATGTTTTAAATATCTCTCTGGACATTGGACATTATTCAAACAGCGCCATCTAGCCCCAAACTAAGCATTAGCTTGTGTTATGGGTGCCAGACAACGGATGAACATTACTTATATACTTTTTTTTTGTAAATACATATATATTATACATACAAACACCTAGACCGATACAAACAGACATGTTCATGCACACAAATGTTTGTACCGTGCGGGGATCGAACCCGCGACCATTGGTGTAATAGCCGACTTCTCGACCATTACACCAAATGGCTCGTCAACACTAACATTTAACCATCTCAGACCTTGAAGAGACAACGTTAGTATGCGAACAGGAAGCGTAAACTTTGCGTGACAATCTATTTACGCATGCCGTATAACACCTTTAAAATTCAGGTTTTTGTGTGATATACATTTCAACACGCAATTTATTTGTTTGGTTTGGAAAATGCGCAGCAAAAAAGTATCCGTCTGATTCTTATTACGAGTACGTTATTAGATATATTTATTAATGGACAATAATTTCTTGTTTTTATTTGACGAGCCTATTTTATGTAGTGATTGAGAAGGTGGCTATTACACGTTGTAGCTAGTTTCATCAGTAAAAACATTGTATGCATGACATGAACATGTTAGTTTTTAGTCAGGATCTTTACCATATTTATGTATTTAAATATTTGTAATAATAATAATATAAGTGCGTAGGGATGTGACGACCCCATCGCCCACTGGTTTACCAGTGCAGTTAGTCTCCGCAGGGCAGCTTGTGGCGAGCTGTTGGTGTGTGGCGACACCACGGACCCGAGACCTCCCGGGGGAACTTACCATCTTATCCCCCATCTCTGGCTTGCCTTAGTTGGCTGTCCAGAGTGGAGCGCAAGAGCTATATGCTCGAAAGGGTGGAAGTGCTCAATCTGCGTAATAACGGGGAACGGCTGACCGGATTACCGCGATCCAGAAACCGGTGCACACCTCTCGGCACCCTTAGCCGACCACGCCGGTGTTGCGCCCGTGCTGCCCGCGACCCTAGTGGCTGCGCTGAGTGGTGGCTGTTTTCGGGGGCCCATCTAGTGGGAGGCGAGTCACCGTCTGCCATGATTATCAAGATGAGATATTTGATATGACAGGCGTCCCGCTGTCTCATCAATATCCCGCCAACCAGTCCAGCAACTACCTCACCATAGAACCGCATTAGTTTCCCTTCTCTCTGCAATAGTCCCTGCACTTAGCCGGTGCTGTCTTTGGCTGTATCTTTCCCATGATACAAGTCAGAGACAGTACCCGCTAGGTGTACGTATCCCACTTTAGATAATTGTGTCTCAAAGGGGCCTCTGCGTGTTGGATCTGTATCCCCACGTACGTCTTTCAAAAGGACCGGCTTATGTGCCGTGATAGGAGGGATACAATAATAATAATAATAATAATAATCCCTTCCCTGTTGTTACTTTCTTATTCATTTGTTTATTTTCTTTCATTCATTTTGCTTCTCCTGTTTTTAGGGTTCCGTAGCCAAATGGCAAAAAACGGAACCCTTATGGATTCGTCATGTCTGTCTGTCTGTCTGTCCGTCCGTATGTCACCGCCACTTTTTACCGAAACTATAAGAGCTATACTGTTGAAAATTAGTAAGTAGATGTATTCTGTGAACCGCATTAAGATTTTCATACAAAAATAGAAAAATAATAATAAATTTTGGGGCTCTCCATACTAAGAACTGGAACTCAAAAATTTTTTTTTCATCCAATCCTTACGTGTGGGGTATCTATGGATAGGTCTTTTAAAATGATAATAAGGTTTCTTATATCATTTTTTTCTAAACGGAATAGTTTGCGCGAGAGACACTTTCAAAGTGGTAAAATGTTGGTCCCCCCCCCCCTGAAACTTCTAAAATAAGAGAACGATAAATCTAAAAAAACTTCCATTGAAAATTGGTTTGAACGAGATCAAGTAATTAGTTTTTTTTTAAAACGTCATGAATCGTAAACCGCAATTTTCCTCTCATTCAATCAACTCAAATATAAAAACGTCGATCAAACTTACAAAGAACTACAAGAACTTTTATATTATGATGAAACTTGCTGCTACGGAACCCTTCATGGGCGAGTCCGACTCGCACTTGGCCGGTTTTTTATACTTTCTAATACATTTGGTTTTTTGTTGTTATCAACAAATTATTGTTATATTTTGTGTATCTCCTAAAGAATGTTGTGTTCCATTCACCCCCATATTTTCCTCTCGCTGCACCCACGGCCTGTCCTCAAGCGCAGTGTCTAATTAAAACTCATTCCGGTGCACTCATTTAAATATTTAATTGCTCCTCTGAATTAATCCCGCGCGTGTGTGCCCGACTTCTAAGCTCTGAATTATGCAACGCGAGGTGAGCCGGCAGAGTTATAATCAAATTACGCTACCTTTTGACGTTATTCATGGGTTTTTCTAAATTATTGTGGTAAAAGTTAGGACATCTTATTAATCAATCATCATAATTGCCAAACTTTCTTCTGAAACTACATAAAATTCGAACACGTAGCCTTTTGCGCCTGATCTTTTACAGTCCTTTATTGGTGTAGATTTTATAAAGAGTTCATTTAAAAAAAAATTGGGTCTTGCTTACATTTTCTAATCCTTACAATATCTACGAGCATGTTCTATCGGAGCATCAGACAACTAGACATAGGAAGTGATATCCTCACACCCAACGCATTTCGCATCAACTATGTAATAAAAGTGACGACAGAGAAGTTGAAGAATTCGTTTTTGACTCATAAAACCTGTTTATTTTTAGCTTATTACAAAAATCTTCTTTAATCTCGTGATAATAGGAAAACCAGAGCTTATATTTAATTGAGCGCTTACTTGAGCATGTACTTGAAGTTTATAATTGCAATGCCATAACCAAAACTATACACAAGACATGTGCCTTCTTAGTTCTAGGGCATAGTATCCGCATTAGAAACCACTTATTCAAATCTGTCGTCATAACTGACAGACACTTGCGAGAGGAAATCAACAATTTGATTCTCCGTTTTAAACTCGACGTAATTCCTTCCTAACTTTTCAAGTTGGGTCAACTTCATTTTCTCGGGCCGTTTCTCAATTAAGGGCGAAAGGGCCGATTACGGGACATTATCGCCGGCCTCAATTATCGGGTAAACAGCGCCATCTGTTAGCCCACCAGCCATTAGTCCGGCCTTCGACTATAAATGTTTACGAGATCCACCGATTTGGGACTTTTTAAAGAAGATTACCTCCGCAGTGAGTTACGGCGGATTGATAACGTTTTTAAGTCAAACATTCTTATTTCGTCTTACATACCGCCTCTGTGGAACAGTGGTTAAGCCGCTCGGGTATAAAACCCGGAAGTCGTGGGTTAGATACCCGCCTTGGTTCTGGTTGTTGGTAGGGCTTTTTCAGAGTCCGACTGGCTAGCTACCACCCACAGGTGAAATCTGCCGCCATAATAGCTCTGGCTGTGTTCCAGCAGTATTAATTTGGGAGCCAGTACACTTGAAATCAAAGGCTCGAAGATCAGATGAGCCTACAGTCTGGCAGCACATTGAGCGACGCTTCCTGGTGAAGTGTCCTTCAATGGAATAGGCCGAAGTGACCGCTTACCATCAGATGGGCTGCGTGTCTGTCTGCCAACTGATCTGGTATAAAACATACGTTACTGGCCTGATGATTTAAAATGCTGCTGCTGAATGGGCTGATTAGTGACCACCGAGTACAACCAGTGTACATTCCTTAAGTAGGTATTTTGTAGATTACCGAATTTTACAGATTGTCGGTAGCACAATAATTCATTATTTTCAGAATTTGCCAGATAATGATCAAAAATATATATGTTGTTAAGAGGTAATACTACGGGTGAGAAAATTGAAAATTGGGTTTTTGTAAAATCTATTGCTGTCGCGCAGTGCCCGAACAACCGAGCTATAAATGTGTGAGTGAGACTGTCAATGTTTGCGTGCCACGCCGCGCCCCCCACGCCCCGGGTCCGCCTGCACACAGCTTACTCGTAGAAGGAATAGAACAATTATAAAATTGACTTCGATGTTCACGGACATTGCAAAGGAAAAAACAGTTCACTAATTTCGACAGCTAGTATTAAGTCTTGCTGGTACAGTGGCTACGTACTGCGCATTAGCATCGATAGGTCCGTGGATCGGATCCGACGAGTACCCCTATTGCTTTTTGTGAATTTATTCGCATTTTGCTGTGATGTTTTATTGTTGGAAGGTATAATGTAACTGATAAACTTTTTCGTGACAATTTTTTATGAATTATATACTAAAACGCCTCGACTAGGCCGTCGAATTTAGACAAAAAAGAAGCTAAATTCGCAAAGCGTGATGTAGTTCTGCATTTTAAGTACCTATATTGTATGGGTCTGTTAGAGTTATGTGATTTCAAATTTGCAACTTGTGGAAACGGAACTTTCCACGAGTAAAGTTAATATGGCTTTCTCTTGTGGCAAATGTAACACTCAAGCTAAGGTAAAGGACATGGTTCAATGCTCGGTCTGTGACAAAAGATATCAGACATCTTCGTGGGGCTAGTGGTTTTGCCAGTTTTTTGCGAAATAAGTAAGTAAAACCTGAAATTTTCTATTTTCGAGAAATATTGGTCATCTTCGAAGTGCCATAGCTTGGCTTCTATGAAGTCAAATAGAGCTGCCTGCAGTTGTAGGTACTTTAATACAGTTTATTAGTGTAGTGTGTCGTTCACAAAAAAATCATAGTTTTGGCCCTGGAGAGCAAATAGTAAAAAAAGTCCTAAAATTTCGAAGATTTTCTCGATTTTCTCAGTTTCCACAGTTTCCACAAGTTGCAAATTTGAAATCACATTACTCTAACAGACCCATACAATATACTTAAAATGCAGAACTACATCACGCTTTGCGAATTTAGCTTCTTTTTTTTTTGTCTAAATTCGACGGCCTAGTCGAGGCGTTTTAGTATATAATTCATAAAAAATTGTCAAGAAAAAGTTTATCAGTTACATTATACCTTCCAACAATAAAACATCACAAAAATCTGCTAAATGCACTTCACGCAAAATATTCTAACTGGAAATATCGATATCGATGAACAACACTAGGATATCGATATAACTATCGACTACGTCACGTCATAGAGAGTATACGTATTAGTCTGCGTCTCCCCAACCTCAAGCCTCCCCCCGCAGAGCGCGATAGAGACAACTGCAGCTTATACCGAAAATACCTATTAAAAGTTCGTAAAATCAACGTTTCGTAGTCCCCTGATTTCTTCTCCAAAACTTGACCGATTTAACTATTTTTTTTATCAAAAATTAAAGAAAGGCTTAGACCGTGTTCCTATGTTTTCCTTTTTTTAATTAAATCTAGTTAAATTGGTTTTCTGGATGTTTAAACACAGCGGAAAATCTGGCCATTTTTTTAGGTTTTTGAAGGTTCATATCTCTCTTAATTATTAATTTATGAAAAAAAAGAAAACATAGGGACATGCAAATAGTGGTCATAGATTTTTGGAAAAAAAATATATTTCACTACTGGCATTATCCAGGGAGAAAACAGGGGACAGCGTTTGTATGAAAAAACGGCCCTAGTGTTTCCTCTTAATGCTCTCGCTAAAGCTCTCTTTGTATGGCGTTTATAGTACCTACGATAAATGAAAATATTTTCGGTGTTTTAAAAAGGAAACACATTTTTCTACCATGAAAGATTATGTTAAAAGATGAGCTGCTACCTTTCGGTCACGTTTTCAAGAATATCTTTTTCCCTGTCTTCGTCTTTGATTTTATCCAAAACAACAAAGGCGGTAACCTGATAGTGTCGTTACGGTGAAACACATCACCTCTTGTGGGCGGTGTCGGATATACAAGGTTTACTAATGATGAAGATTTGTTGTGCATATTTCTTTATGCTTGTAAAATAAAATTATTGCTGTTTTTCGGATCTTTTTGTCGATCTCGCCAGCGTCAACTCTTGTTGTTACACTTTCTAAAACATTGGGTAACCATAAAACTTCTAGACGTCGAATGCAACTGAGGATACTTAACGGAAAAACTAATTATATTCAGGAAGGCTCGATAATTTCAAACGCAGCCATCTTGTTATAGTGCTACTATGTATAAGAGGCAGTCAAGTTTAAAAACATTTTGTATAATAAACTTTGCCTCAAACTTCGTCATTTTGCCATTAACCCAGATCACATACATTTAAAAGTAGCCTTTCTCCTCACAAGGTCCAAAGGTTCTGTCTATGCCTGTACCAAATTTCGTGAAAATTTCTGCTTTGGTTTAAGCGTGAAAGCTTAGATAGAGTTACATTCGCATTCCTACCATAGTATGGATGTAAAGATTAATGTTCGTAATAAGACGTGTGGTGTGAACATAAATGTATTTCATTATTATAATACAGCTCATTATTTCTGCCAACTGAGTCATTGGTTAAATAAAATAAATAGATATAATAAAAGACGCTCATTCACACGACACACGGCACTAAGTGGGTGGATCTTTACAGCCTCTAGTAAAACTCGATACTGGACAATCGTGGCTATTATTCGTCCTTCTTATTCTTGTTGGAACGAATTATTATGACTTCGTGTAATTTTTATTGGGTGATACGTTTTGCCTCAGGCTTTGTTACGAATAGGGATAAAGATGTCGCTGTGTTTTATGACTTACATAAAGGCTACGACTTTTGCTTTGTGAATCTGATCCTTTATTTTTCTTTGACACTAGACATGTGTAGTGCTTATGCCATTCATTCGTTAGAAGGCTTTATCTGGTGAAAAATACTTGTACACAAAAATTGTTACCGAACTATCACTACTTGATCAAAAACATTGGTCATTACCTAAACCAAATAAATATATTTTTTTTAAGCCGAAGCTTAAGCTTATGCCCCGCCTGATAGTAAGCGATTTTATCATAACCTATGAACGCTTGCAACACCCATAAACGTAATAATATTAATTCCATGGCAACACCAGAGGCATCACTCGCACGTCACCGTGATTTTCTTTAAGGAAAACATGACTATATTATTCCTTCTTATTCTTACTCCTTTTCACTTTGGTCTCTTAAATAAGGTGGAGGTACTGTACCAGATGAACCAAACGCTAATTCAAGTAGAACATGTATTAACAATTTCACCTTTATTTTAACTCTTTCCATATTTATAATAAAACTATTAAAGAGGAAATAAGTATTACTTAAAGTTTATTAGTTGATAAGAGCGTAATTTTCAATTTAAAGTCGCATTAAAATTCCTCTGCACTTTTTTCCGCATCTTCATAACAAAAGAGCGTTCTCAAAGCGCTTTAATAACTGAGAGCGTCTAAAAAGTTATTTAGTCATTAGAGAATGCACTCGCACTTAGGTCCGTCTGATGCGCCGTGCACTCTGAATACTAATCGCTGAATAGCTTATTTAAATTTTTACTGAAGAAAGACCGTTAAGTACGCACTCTTATTAATGTTTTATAATATTAACAAATTGATTTGTATGATGATCCTACTAATATTATAAACGCAAAAGTTTGTAAGGATAGATGGATGGGTGTTTGTTACTCTTTCAGGTAAAAATACTTAATGGATATTAATGACACTTTACAATATATAGATCTCTCTTATACATCATAATAACACATAGGCTACAATTTATAATGATATTGTGAGCATTCCCGCGGGATAACGTCCAGTTCATACAAGCGACACACAATAACTCTTTTTGATGAAGGAATTTAATGTGAAGCTTTACTCAAGCAAATCATTTGTAATGTTTTAAATGTTGGTATCTATGTAACAAGTTACTTTTAGTAGAGTCGACCAATCATAACTTTCATATGCTTTGTGGGATGAGAATTGATATTTGACGAACCTTAATGACATTGGTCGTCAAAAAAGCGCTTGACGAAAAAAAAAAAGTGTTCATGATTTTTTTAAAGATCATATCTTCAATCCCCAGCACACAGTTTCCAGTGGCATACATTAAACGACAGCAGAGCTAACTATCCGTGCCGTGACAGATAGCAGTGAACCACGTTCGACAGCGTGTACAGTCGGCCGCAAAACTAGCTGCACATCGACCTTATTACCATGGCAATAAGGCTTTTTGACATTGTCAAATGCGTAGCTACTTTCCTACTTTTGCGGCCGTTCGTACGTCAGCCGCGTCCCGTTGTTCCGCTGCGATTTGCATGTTTAATTAAATTAGGCTGCGCCACGCGACCGTGGGACGGCGACTGTTTTATGACCAGAGAAATGTTTAGACTTTCCTAAGACTTCTTATTGACACACGGAAATAGGAAAGTTTATTATCTTAGAGATGTGGTTTTGCTAAAGATTAGGTTATAAGGAAAAGCGTTTCTTTTCCCACTAAAAATGTTACTCGTATATAAATGACGGAGATAGTAGACACGCGTTACGATTGGTGTACTATTTTCTATACACTATAAATTGGTTAAATAACAAAAAGGCATATTGTGACGTCATTAGGCGTTTTATAAGTTGCATTATGTTCGGGTTTTGCTCAGGAAAGTTACCAGGTTTGCTTTGTAGTTCTAGAAAAAAGTATAATTATTTGCTTGTGAAATAAAAGACGTGCTCTATTTTTTTAGTTTTTCAATATAAATAAAAAACCGTAGCATTTACATAACCTAACGAAAAAAAAAACACAAGAGCCGATGTAAATCTGCTGATCCCGTTGTTCCCGGTTCGGGCACTAATCGGCACTATTTACTTGCGCGGCCGCAACAAATTCGCCCTAACGCCGCCGACCGTCGTTTAATCAGACTCAAGTGTTGATGCGATAGCCGCCGCCGACGTTTTCGCCCGCAACACGTATTGGAATCTATCATGAAATAACCATCGACTGTCTCTGTCTGACGAGAAAAAAGGATAGTTCCGTATATTTTCTGTAAATTGATATGTGTGTTGGAGTGGAGACAACGATTAGGTAAGCGGTACGTAGATCGGCCAGATTCGCTGTATTTATGACATTATAAGAACTGCTGGCAGTGCAGTCACACAAACCTCTATCCCAGGCTTTCCTTATCGAAGTAGGCGAAACATAAAAAAGGCTAATTTTCAGTAGTGGAGGAAAGAGAGTTGATTGATTGAGATATTATGTACAATTTCTATTCAACTAACCTTAGCAAGAAGGAAATACTATATAAGAATTAGAACTTCAAGATGAACTCGTAAACTAAAGAACGTACTGACCAAGCAAAGTAAAACTGGGCTACTTCAACAGTTTTTTTTTGCACCTTAACCGCTAGCTAGACCTGCGGCAGTGTGTGGGGCTCGAGACTAAAGCGTCAACTACCCACTAAACTCCCTCGGTTTCTCCTTCGCACCCAAATTTGGACGAGCCGGTGCCAGCCTCGTGGCTATTAACCAGCCCTACTACACCTTATGCATTCCTTTGGTAATGAACTTTCCTTTGGTAATGAACTTTCTAGTAGCGGCTAAAACTCCATACGTTAAAGATAATGGCAAAAGTGTATATTAAAACCCACACTCAATTCCCATTCACGCACAGATCTCTAAATACGGAACAGAGGGCACGCAGCGAGGGTCCGCCATCTTAATCTAAAGACAGGAAATAACCAGTTCCGAGCGGCTTGGGCCGGACATATCAGGATTTTTCCGGATCTCGGGCGGGTTAGAGCTCCTGACGTAAAGTGGCCCGGGTTTTATCGTGTGTTTTCGGCTGCGGAATCAACTATCGAATTATACGATTGTGTAAGATGATCTGGTAACCCAAATGAATATTTAGATACGTGATTTAGATAGGTTCTGAGGTTGAGAGTTGTTTGTATCCGGTCAAAGACCTTTTATCAGCTCGGCGTAAGTAAGGGTTGGAATATTTTTCGGAAATACACGGATATTTTCTTTCAGATTTCAAATAACGAACATATTTGGTAAAATACTTTTTTCTCATGAAATAGCTTTTGTTTTCTCACGAATTATGCTCATAAGAAATTATACTCTTAGGAAGATTCTACAAAATCATCAGTTCACAAAAAAAATATCGCTCCAGAAACTAGAATTTCTAATTGGATATGTACATCAAGCCGCATTATAATATTTATTTTAATTTTTGTTATAAAGCCCTCAGTATAATGGAATGCAAAGTTGATTTTATTATTTACCTTACAGAGTAAAGTATAGTGGTGCGCGCGAAAACTATGTTGAAAGCTCTAGAAGGACTAGTTAACGCTTTGATACATTACTTTGCAAAATATTAGGAAATGCAAGATCTTGAACTTTAATTTAATATTCAAAATGTGTTTATAGACGTGGTTTATGAGATGAGAGGCGGGTTTATGAGCGAGCCGGTCCGCGTTTACAATCGCGTCGCGTCTATGGCGCACTAAACTTGAACCGAGGTTTAACTGCGTCTTCAGGGTTAGACACTGTTCGTACTGAGACGCTGAAATGGCCCAGGCCCAGGACTAGCTTGCCTACAAGGGATAATATTATAAGCCCTATTTACTTAAAAATTTAAGATATTGGTGAAAGTTCGATTTAATTTCTATATAAAACAGCCGTACACCACACTTTTCCTGTTTTTTAATAAGCTCAGATGCAATGTGAAATCAGCCTAGCCAGCAGTTCAACGTAATGGAGAATGTTAGCTACTTTCGATTTTTAACTTTTCTTATAGTCCATATGAAATAAAAAAAGTGTGTATAAAAATTATTTGGATATGTCACTTAGTTCCCGAGATATTGAATTTTAAACGGCGCGAGTGTTGGCCGGCCGGAGCTCGTTGCGGTGACGTCACTTTACACCCTCTCACGCAGTACGTTGCGCGGGTAACCTATCTTATTTTCGAAACTTTAATGTTCGAATTTTAAAAAATCGAAAACTCTATAACACAGATTTGAATCGCAGATATATTTTTTGACTTAATATTGTATGTAATAAATTTATTTTACATATGTTTCATTTTCCAGAAAAACTAATAGCCGACTTTCAAAACCCCTTTTTTTCTTTTTACAGTTGTATTGCTTACAATATTTTTTTATTCTAGATGTATTAAAATATCGAAGTATCTGTAAAAAAAGATTTTATTTAAAGTTTAAGACATTGGGTTACTTATTGGTTTGGTGCTTAATTTTGTGCTACAAAATGTATTGACAGAAGCGAAACGCTGCAAAACCGACTCCACGTAGTCTTGTCTGCCCTACCCCTAGAGTGTAATTCAAGCCCGCGTAGGCGCGGAGGAGCGAGGCGGCCCGCGAGCTGAGGAGCAGGTGGTTTTGACGGCCACCGCCGCGGCTGAGGCTGGCCGGCAGAGCCGGCCAGCAAGCCGAAGCGGCGGTGGTGGGCGAAAACCATCTGCGACGAAAAGCTCGCGTGGGACAGCCGGAGCCCCGCAGCGCCGGAGCCGTGACAGAAACAATGCATGCTGAACTTGAATTATTAGAATTTGTCTTTTTATATTAAAGAAAATTTTATGGAAAAACGATTTTATGGAAACTAAATCGTCTAAAATATGTATATTAATCAAAGGTTGAGTAAGATTTAAAAACTTATAGATATTAAAAAAATGTTCATTTGAAAATTGGATTATCAGCTATATGACAATAGTTTTTTCGGTAAAATGAAAATATGGAAAACAAAAATGTGACAAAACGATTTCGGTTTAATGAAATTCGTACTAAAAACATTCGGATTTAAAATAGGTAACCGTTGCGCGCTCCGGTACGGTTATTTCGTAGTGAACCGTACCGGAGCGCGCAACGTACTATGACCTGTGACGTCATTGTACTGCAGCGCCAGCATGGCCGACGCGCGGCGAACGGGATTTTTAAATGTCTATAAAATCTAAACTAATTGATATTTTGGCATGGAACAAAAAATAATGTGTTTATATTCACATAGGCTTTACTGTGACAAAGTTACAAGCTGTTTCGCATACCTAGTAACATTCTCCATTATGTTTCCTTCAAATATAGTAACGTCAGTCTAGAAACTATACTAAAATGAATGTGTCGCAACGCAACACAATATTATTAAAGTGCTCTTTTTTGTAGAAAACTCACCTGGGAGAACTTACGGTAGGTATCACGTACTCGTCCTTACAATATATGTAGAAAATTCGCATATCCCTACTTAACTAAAAGTTTAAAATGCATTATATTATGGTGTCCGGGTGCAGCCAGGCTTCTGTACAATCGTAGTCCGTTATCTGTTTTATTGTTATTATAACTGAGGTTTAGTGGCGGACTCAATTAGTCGCTGTTTGATGATAATTAAGACATTAAAAGATTATGACGGGAGAAGTGCAGTGATACGTACAATGGTTACATGTAGCGTTTATGACCGTGGAATAAGGTTGATATTGACGTGTTGTGGTTCGCTTGCTCACTTAAAAATTATACTGGTAGTTTTATCTTACAAATACACTCAAGCCATTAATGACATCTGTTTTTGTAATTGAATTTGTTAATGTATAATTTAATTATATAGGTGAGGCTTTGATTCTACTTACTTTGATCCTAAAAGTGGAAGACACAACGAAGATCTACTTTAAGAAAGTTGGAAATGTGTACTTATAGTCAAACCATGAACATATTATATTATTATATTATCTTCTTTCTAATTTCGAACTAACGAAAAGAGCAATAGTAGTTGCAAGCCAGTACTAATTTATTCCCTTATAGAAATATGTAGAAGTAGTCGAGTAGTAAACATTTTTTGATATTACGTTATTTTCATAGCAGTGACAGTAGCTTATATTGTTAAGTGAGTTATGCAATAAAATATGATTTTATTACCATTAAAATATGAGTAATGTCACAATTTATTACAACAAAGTGCTCGTTGTACAAACCAAACTCCATATTTACACATCCAACGTAAATACCACAGTAAATACGGACCAATTTCACGAGGGCTCCTATTAATTTACAACCAATACGGCATTTTGACAATTACCTATACCCATTAAAACGAGGCGACATTTATTACCGTGTAATATTAATGAAAAAAAAACATACATTTCCAGCCATAATTCTCCCACGCGGCCACCGCGTTCAGCTATAAAGCACAAAACAATAAAATAATTAACAACATTAATTAAACGGCCCTTTTTCGCGGAACCTCTCCGCAATGAATAATCCATCGAAGTCATAATATTTGTCGCCGTAAATTACGAGGCACGTGTGCACGCGCCCAATAACTGGAGCTGGGACCCTTAGCAATGAAATGGTGACACCGCGATTTTATGTGGCAGAAAGTGAGTTGAATATTTTTTGTTTAATTTTTTTCAATAATTCTGGCTGAATAAGTCTTACATACCTATTCACTTGGAAGCATTTCAACTACGGGACGTTTTGGAGTTTCTATAGAGTGGGCTCCATGCCCAAATAGTGTGGCCGGTCACGTTTGTTGTGATTTCGCCAGTTCCTCACTGTGCCCCAGGATTCTAGATCGAGAATTTTGCAAGCTGAGTAACAGTTCTACCATTATAATAATATTTTTTCCAGCATTTGGACAATAAATACCGATACAACCAAGCTCTATTACAGATAAAATAAAATACCAGTACCCAAATAACGCTACGCTAATAAACACGTGAACACTGTTAACACAGTAATAACCAGCGATAACAGGATTATAATAACGACCTAGTATCAAAATAATCTAAATGTTAGAGGCTAACAAATATTAGCTTTTTAATCGAACCTGCCGGCGACCCCGCAATGTGGCCTCGCAACACGTTGTCGCGAGGGAACACTTTGTCGCGTCGCCGGCAACAGCGTTGCGGCTTTTTAAATCTGCTTTGTCCCCTGGCGGACATTCTGCGAACGATATCATAGCCGGTTATAAATCTGTAGGCATTTTAACTCGTGCGGTAATGAAGAGCTTTAAATATACTGGGTATGAAAATATTATGTAAAGTTTTTGGCGTTTGTAAATACGTCGACATCTTGTGTTGAATATTTCGTACAACCATCGACGCAACACCTAATTCTTCTCCGAAAAGTAACCACGCATTTCGAACGGGTGGCTTAGAACATAATTTAAAAATCTACTTAGTTTGGAAAATAACAAACAAAAAAATATCTGATTAAGTGCCTTCGTTCTGTTCTGTGGTTTATTTACATGCATAAAAAAATCTTTATTAAAAACTTAAATCACAATATTTGATCTTAAAATCTACATAAATACTAATAGCTCTAATAAATGTGCCTGAACTAGGATTTTCCTGTGTTTCAGGCAGAAGAGGGTCTAACATAGTTATAATACTAACATAGTTGTGATTATGTTCTGTTGCTGTACCTTTCAATAAATAAATAATTATTATATCTGTCAATGTACAAAAACGTGAAAGTAACACTAATATTATTGATATGAAATACAGACATGATTTGATTGGATTTTGACTTTAAAAAAAATTAAATACTTTCAATGCAAAATCCGAAACACCTACTTAATATATTAAGATTCTACCGTCCTACAAAATATAACAAAAATTAGCCAGACATAAAAAATGAAACCTGTAAAATAATTACGAATTTCTCACTTATTCCGTTCTAAATGTTTAATTAAACTTAATTAGAAACCGCGACAAATTAAACTAGGTCTAGACAAGTATTTGAGTTTACTTTAGTTAAGAAAATCAATCACTCTTGTGGTCACCAGGTTAAATTTGTTAAAACCATTCAAACGTTATATAATTTGTTCGTTATAATAAGATTAATGAATTTATCGTTGCTTAAGTAAAATCTGTCTCTAACGTAGGCAATATTTATTGAACAATGTTTATTAATAAAGGTGAATTTGTTTTCAGAAATATTAAAATTTAACAGTAATTTAAGTAGTTCACTTTCAAAGTTAAGACAATGTTTGTTATTTATATTGAAATTAGAACTGCCTATTACGCATTGCATTACATTTTATTGTTTTTTAGTGTTATGATATAGGAAAAAATAAGATGACTGCTCTTATAATAATGGTGTGTTCTTAATAATAAATCTGAAAACTATTACAAATTGAACGTCAGGCAGATTTATTCGAATAACTCTGAACGGAACTAGCACTTTAATAGAATGGAAAATTGATACTATCAATATTATTAAGTGGCTACGGAATATGTGGGCAACCCCATAAATCCGTCAGGCAATAACGAGGGCGATTGGCGACGTTGCATTAACTCACATGACATGCCCTCCCCGGGGACACCCTGTATGTGCGCCGAATTTCCTTTTCTATTTGACTCAGAAGTATTTGTCAAAAATATCTTATAGAAATAATAATGTCCCCGAAATAGTCATTATGAACCTGTTCCTCGAATTATCATTAACTCATTCACGAATACATTTATATTTTTTATGCTTCATCTAATAAATAGGTGTTAGCAATTTCACCTGCTGATAATTGATAATGCATCTAAAGGTGGATCATATCTGGCTAAAGACAACCAATTCAGGTTTAGTATACATAAGTATGTAAACTTTTGTTTTAAGTATGAAAGAGAAAAACATACGATTTTTATTATTCCCCTACACTATTTGGTAATTTTTATGCAAAAATATCTATGACGTGCAAAAAAGAAATTAAGAACGTATTTTTTATAAATGCCCACTACTGTGTGGATGTATTAATGTGAAAACACAAAGCCATAGAGTACTATATCCTGGCGTACCACGACATCTAAAATATTACATTGTCACAAAAACTCTAAAAGCTGTAAAAATATATCATAATAAAAACGCTAGTACAATCGTCCGACATAACAGCCGGCCTGAAATACTCATACCGTAACCATCTGTATGGAAACAAATCCCCCGCCGGCATTTCTCTTAATTCTCCCTGTTGTTGCTGATGCTGCCTTAAATATCGTGTGAGCCCTGAGCACTGACGTCATGCCACCAATTCATCATTCCTAAAAAACTGTAGTACGGGAGTTGAATGAAAAACTTTGTTTGTTAAAACCACTAGTACAACGAACTGCGATGTACATAAATTACTTAGACTTTAACAAATCATTTTATTCTGTTTTATTATTTATTTTAGCTATAATAAATGCTTTCTCGTGACTAATAAGTATACAAATGTTTGCCTTACAGCACTCACATTGTGATGTTTTCACTTTTCTCAAACCATTTCTCAATTTTTTTATGTAATTTAAACTGGGTCCCTTATTAGGTAACTAGTCAAAACACAGTCATTTTTCTGCTTATGGAGGCGGCAGCAACCCAATCGGACTTTGAGAAAGTCCTATCGCCAACCAGCCTCGGGAGGAACAAGGCGGGAATCGAACCCAAGACCTCTGTGTTTATTACCGCTAACTTTAGCTTAGTCAATATTTAACGGTCGAAAAAGTATTTTGTTTCAAGCAATAACAAAAACGATAAATTCTGATTCGTACAAAAATTCTCTAGTGCCACCCGGTCTAAACTTTCCTTCTTATTTCGTGCTTGGAGAGATCCCGCGAGCCCCGGGTGTATTGTGATTATGAAGGGCCTGTAATGCGGAAATATTACATTCACCCGGCCTCCCCGCTAGCCTCGCCGGGTTTGGAGATTTGTCGTCTTGATACACGCTGCCTCGTTTATGTACCTTTGAGTAACTCGGCTGTGCTTTTTAAGGCTGCGTTAGATTAAAATGTTGCTGATTAGTCTCTTTATACGTTGCCTTGCGTGTACTCGAGGCACTATACTCGGGTTATGTTTACGTATTATGAGGAAAAAACCCACGGTGCCTCTTTTACTTACATACGATTCTAGGTAAACCTTATGAACTTATTACTTATGTATTTGTCTTTTTTCTCTCTATTTAATATACATATCCCTTTATGGGCAGTTGAAGTTATTCATTGATTTTTGCAATCAATTGGGTTCAAAATTGTGGTGGGTTTTAGGGGTTAAACTGCCTTATAAGGGTTTAACGAACACATTATACATTATTATCTATATATTATATACATAAATACGTTCGCTTAATAGTCCTACGGGTAAAACCATACTAATAGTACAAACCCAACACTACTAATAACTCATTCGTACTAGAGACTTGTTTCATGTGATAAAATGTTAAGCTCGTGCCTATATAATTTTATGAAGACGTTTTAGCTTAGCAACTTTTTCCCACATACGTTTTCTACAGTTCCCTTCAAATGCTGATTGTTCTACTCACTTAGACTACTGTAGTATAAAGAAAGCGTGGCAAGGTGAAAGGTTACCATGAAGGTGCATGACGCGCGGCGGATCGGGTGATAGCGGCCGCCGCGCCCGCCGCCACTCTGTTTGATTGGCTCTAATGACCACGTGGTGGAGCAAGGTACGGTCCCAGTGCTAACGTGGTAAATATCCTGTGAGCTCTGAGCACTGACGTCATGCCAACATTTCTAAAAAACTATAGAACGAAAACGCGGCGGCCAGTCTTCACGTTAAATCAGCTACTGACAAGTGAGTGTGAGTATGGGTATTTTAATTACACGTTGGTACAGCAGTCTGACACGACCAAAGAGAGATCAGGCGCTGGATCAATGGTTTTACGTGAGATGACACAGATACGACAACATTTCGGCAGCCTGGGTAACTGATTGGGCTCAGTACAAGCCAAGTAACATAGTCAAAAGTTACAAAGTAATCTATTGTTTATAAATTGTATTGTTTCGAATGACTAACTAATTTTTCATGAAAATACCCAATTCATGACTTAACAATTTGTCTTGAAAATACCCAATCACTGCTTCATTTTAAGGAGCAATCAAACCAAATGAAATCGAGTGTGTTGCGTAACATCTAACACAAGCAGCCAATTTAAGAACGTAATCTATTTCCAAGCACAACTTGAACACAATTAGGAAAACAAAGCGCCGGCTGTGGTCGGCTAAGAATAGCCTCGTGTTGGTCTTGTTGTGTCTGCCGGACCTCGATTTGTTCGCTGTCACGATGAACCGATAATCATTTCTGACAATGTTCTTATTAATAGCGAATACGGAAATAGAAGAACGAGTTATCGTGGGTGTTTGAGGCAACAAAGTCAATTCACAGTCGATTTCAAATAATGTGTTAGTGATATAATACTAAACTGATGATACTCTCAGTTTTAGTTTAGGGTTAGTTACATACATTTAGGGTTAGGGTTGCTGATCTGACAGTAATGCTGTCTTTTTCTTTTTATGAAATTAGATAAATGAGGGCAGCATTTAAGTTATTTACAAAAAATTCAACATGAACTTTTCCCTTTTTCTTTTACTTAATTTTTAACGTTATCTATTACTTCAATTAAAGGGAAGAAGGAGGCATCATAATTCTTTACTGCAATTAACCAATCTAACCACCGCCTCAAATCCAGAAACCCACCTAACAAAATCGCCATGTCCCTGCTGCAGCAAGATTTCAACCTCGCGCAACAATGGCACCAAAGGTGGCGCATGACGATGGCCGGTAAATTGGGCTCGAGCATTGTCCCAGGTGCCGAGATAAAGGGGTCCCAGCTGCCGAGGCGCGATTGGTGCAACCTAAACAGACTCCGTACGGGACATGGTCGCTGCGCGCAATACAGACACCGCTGCGGCTGGACGGATTCCCCTGCTTGCACCTGCGGAGCCGACGCACAGGATATCCACCACATACTCACCGAATGCCCAGAGACGCGATACACAGCTGGACCCCCCGAAGACCTGATCATCCTTACCGACGAAGCCACTAAGTGGCTTAAACACCTAAGATTAGATTTATAACCGTACCATACGCCATACGAATAAATAAACTGCAATTAACCATCGGATTTCTGCGATTTGGGATTCGTTTCCACTAACAAGAAAATAAAATGACAAGCATAAATAAATAATACTAAAAATACTTATCGCTTGCATAGCGACCACGCGACAAAGGTTTTATCCACATCCAAAGGGTAGCAACGTTACGGGCAATGAGTCTCGTCCGAGTTTTCCACGGGCCATCCGCTGAGCAACATGTTTGCTTAATGCTTGAGAGTTTCCGTCGCTCATTAAGAGCGGTCCTTTAGTTAATGTATAGGGAATTATACCTTTTGTAAACACGTTTCACTATACTGTATGGCAGTAATCGCATCGTTGAAATTTATAGGTTCATCACTTGTGAACTTGAGCAACTTAAATACGTATATTTATTGATAATATGTATTAAGTAGTGCCCATTGAGCTTTCCATATGTCGCAATACTCGCGACGACAGCGCCACCAAGCGGCGATCAGTCAGATCAGATCAGAAAATCAGTGATCAACGTTAGTGTTTATGAATTGAACCAACATTTCCCACTAGAACGCCCACATTGCTTCCTAAATATGGCCGATAATAACGGCGAAGAATTACCCACCCGTCGACACATATATATTTTTTTTGCTGTGAGCAATCTTATCTCGTGTGTAAGAGCAAATAACTGTACGAAATCAAATCATTGAGTTATGGTAATGAATTTTAGTGCATATAGAGGACAAACTAACTACTTTATTTCTATTCCATTGAATATTAAAAAAACAAACAAAAAATAACATTTATCTGATGTGTATATTAAAAAAAAAATATAAAAAATTCTAGAGGACCATCCTCGTTTCAATATTTTAAGTCAGAAGGTTGATTTTTGGAGGAAATGTCATAAATGACGCTAAATCAGATATATGTCTATGCTAAGTTTTAGGTTTGTCGTAATTATTTAAGTTGATTAATATTAGGAACACTTGGCCCGACCAGGCCCTGTAAAGAAACCACTTTTGAAATATCCAGTTTTAGTAAGATAGTTGTAACACAATACTCAATAAATTATATTTTGTAACAAAACATTTAAGCCGTTGACTGCAGCAAAGCATTACAATATCTCAATTGATATCGTGAGTGTTAAAACGTCGGTGATTGAATAAGATAAATCCTAGTACGGGTCTTGCACGACCTGTGTTGTGGATAGTTTGTGGATATGGACACTTCTGAATTTGTTATTGGCTTTATTTTTTTGTCACTTTATACACTTATAAAACGAAGTATGTGTAGTAATTTTATTGTACTCACACTCTATCGCGGGATTTATTACCATTTCGGAATTGGAGATAAATAGAAAAATAATCTTTTTTACATAACTACAAATTGGCGCTACAGGATATTATTGTTTCCGATCTGCCTCTATTAACAATTTTGCTAAGCTCATCGATATGTTGCTCTTTTTTGATGTTAAGACAAACAAAAACAATTTTATTTTGGTTATCTGAGCAAAACTAAGCCTGGGATAGTCCCAGGGTAAAAAGTATGTTCTTTTACAAAGTCTAATCTATTCCGGTACCACATTTCATTGAAATCGATTCAGTAGCTTAGGCGAAAGCGTAACCCATTTTCAACCAACCCACTTTCCCATTTATAATAATAGTAAATGGATTATGCTGTTGAATTTGGATTTCTGCTTTCACAACGTCAGGCTTCCAATAATAAATGCCGTGATAATTTTCCAAATGCCATATTTTTATGTTGGTCTATGTCATAAATAAACAGAACTGGACGTTGCTTAAACCGACTTCAAAATGGTAGATTTATAGCGCGCGGGAGTTCCGCGGAGCAGTCACGCGAATGACACCCACGGGTTACACACTGTGCTTACTAATGAAGTCTTGAAAATACTATAATACTATTCTAATTCAAAAACATAAATCTATTCGGCAAGACATATTGACAGATGTTATACATAATAACATCCTACGATCTTCCTGGCTGTACTTGGTAAACGATAAAAATGGTAAAATGTGTCAGTCATGTTGCTTTGAGCTCCCTCAGATTTGCCTTTATAAAATCCTAGGTTAGCTCAAGTTTCTTTAAGCATTAAAAAATATTTGCCACCTCAAAAATTATTTATGCCAATGCTAAAATATTGCAATATAAAAAATAAAGCAAAGTGTGAGCCAAAACTGCGACCAGCGCTTAAAAAGCAAGACCACGAGACTTAAAGAAAGACATTTTAGTTGCTCTTTTACTAGGTTTATTAAACCTGATTTTTTGAGACATATCAAAAATAGTACTATAATAATTCGGCGGGTAAAATGTAAGCCGTATTAGGAAACCGAACCTAGATATTATAAATGCTTCACAAATCAAACCTAACAATAACCACTTCATTATCTCTAATTTCTAAAGACAAATTGAGAAATGGTGTTCTAGTTTAGTTCCCAACAGGCTAAATAGGCAATTAAAAGCCAATTGTAATGTCCTTAGACTAGATTTATTGGCCATATATCAGGTTTAGGCTGAGACAGTTTTAAATATAGCTCCACTAGACGCTATGCAATGTTCAAGGAATCCATACTATTGTTTTGCGTGATAATTTAGGTACTCTTGAATTTTCTACTAGGTACGTTGTCTTGTTTAAATTTTACACTCGTCACTATTGTCATTAAAGAATATTATATAAAACAACAATATTAGATACATCGATTTATCACCTAATTGGTCTGTAACTGCGTTAGATCGAAAATAGGCGATTTAAAAAGGGAAAACCGTAGTTCATTTCTACTCAGTTGACAAACAAAAAAAAAAATCATTTTCTGTCCGGTCAGTGAGTCGAACCCAAGCTTATTGTAGTCCCTTAACGTAAATAAAGTTATTCCTACTTTCCAGAATCAATTTACTAGATATTTTTTAAGCAATCAACATTAAAGAAAAATAAAGGACACACAACTTTTGGCCGCAATCCGAATTTTTGTCTACACTAAAAGCTTCCTCCAATATCAGTATGTTCAGCCACTTAAATCCTTTAAACAAGACGTCTGTTATTATAAACGGAATGGAATTGTCTTGTTGCCAATTATTTCGCTGTCCATACAATAATTTGGTTTATACGCCAGCGATAAAATATCTCTCGAGATAACGCCGCCTGTGTTGTGAAACTTTTTAAACAGGAATTGACAATTTCTTACCAGTTGTTCGAGTTATGAGTTACAATTGTTGCATTAATATTCTTAGCATTACTTTCGAACTCAGAGTCACTGGTATTCTTGTCTGATTACTAATAAAAATACGAGTCAAGTTTTGTTTACCAAACATGTGTCCATAGATAATTCCATATGGCATTACGGCCTAATAACTATCCATAACTAATATCAAGAGTCCATCACCTCAAAGAAATACAAGCGTGACTTTTTACAATAAAGAATTCTGTTGAGAAAAGGACCTTATTACTAGTACAGATTTGTACTATTGCCGTACGTAATGAAGTCTTAAATCTAATATACACATACATATTTATTTATATATATAAGATCGACTTCGAATTAGAATACTCTGAATCATCAGAATGCCAGTTTGTACGCGTATGTTCATAATCGCTGGACCACTTTTTTGTTTGTTTTTTCTTCAAGGCAAGTTTTTTTTTAAGGTGAATTACACGATAACCTCTTTTCTTCTCGTGCGAAGCTAGGGCGGGCATACCTAATACGAGAATACTTTGTTATTATGCGGGTTTGTGACATGCGTAAATGTAGCATTTTTTCGTAGCACATGTGCAAATGTAGTATTTTTTCGTAGCACATGTAGAAACAACATTTCGACTCGTAGCACTTCTGGAACTGTCAGCATCATTCGCACGCAAGTGCTCCCAACCATTTGAAGTGACATTTGTATCGTGTAAACTTTTCTATGTTTCGCACGAATGTCGAACATGGCTCGCGGCATGAATAACTCATGAACCAATTACCTTGAGCCGGGTTGAGGGGACGTGCCTCAATCGCTGCGCTTTACGATTTAATTGCGCCGTCATTGAGGGGGTGGACGAACTTTTGGTAAGGAGTATACAGGATGATAATAAGGACTAATGTTACAAATTAGAAGGGACTCGGCAAATTTTGTTCGAGCAGTAGTTCATAAAATTTATTTTGTTGCGTTGAATATAATGCCGGTATGCAATGTACCTGACTGCAAGCTATACTAAAAAGAGTAAACATTATAAGGAAGTCAGTTACAAGAGTAATATGGACTATTCCATTGACGTATTTTATACCAAAGAGCTTTATTCAATTGCCCAATACAAAAAGAACTTTCAAGCGTACTGTTCATATTTTATAAAGTAGTTAAGGTCCTGTTTCTTCCTTCTTTTAGGTGCGTTTGAAACTTGTGCCTAAGGCACTCTTCCATCCATGTTTTGTATAATAAAATTAAATATTTATTATTCATACACGAAGCCTCCAGATCCCCAATACTCGTAGGACTGCAAGTAGTATCAAATCAAAACGCGTTAAATCCTAGTCCCGGAGATCTCATCGAATCAACATCCGCGGAAATCATGTCTTAAACGTAATTCTGTTTGCAGTTACGTCTATTAATCTTGAGTTACGCATCAAACAACTAGTGAAGGGCAAAGGTAGGAAGAAGGTATCGACAAATAACAAACTGAGCCAAAACGCATCCATAGAAAAGCGTTTTGTTATACTTTTTAAAAATAACACAATGTCAACTACGTAATTAAATGGGTAAATACCGTTGGTTGTACTGGATTTACTGCAGATAGGTCTTAATTTTTTTTTCGGTCGTAAGAAAGTCGGTAGAAAGGCTCGCAGCTCACCTGATGGGAAGCGGCCACTGCAGCCTATTCCATTGAAATAAATAATTAAGTACGTAGTGTGTGTTTTCACTCCAAAATACAGGAACGTCTCACGAAAAACTCAGTACCTACCACTTAAATTTGGTCGTCAATCGCATGGGAAAATTCACCTTCTTTTCGTTGGACATAATGTTTTTAAAATTGTAAGACTTTAGAGCTCTGCCTTATTATAGTTTCTTACTCACTTGGCGACGGGTTGGCAACAATAAATTTTGGATACGTAGCGTCACCGGCCTCGGTCTTTTTTTTACAAAAGGCGCTGTTTGAACATCACATGTAACATCGATATCACTCGAAACCGAAGTCACATCACTAAGATACTAATGTTCCTTCAATATTAATAGGAGAGATTAACTAATACGTGGTACCCGGCGCTGAATATCGGTTAGTGCGCGATGAATAAAATACGAATCGGGACCGTAATGACATCTCGCGGGATGCCTTTGATCTCGTGTTTGGCGCTGGGAAGCAATTTGCTTGATTTGTTTAGCTTACAGAGGATGTGTGGAAATGTACGTATGTGTCGTTGATATACAATTATTATTTTCTTACATGATTTTTTTTATTTATTTACCCTAGTACGTCAAATTCCAATCTAGGGCAAATAAATAAAATGATTGAAATCTTTTTCATTTTAGAAATGAATGCTTTTATTAAGCTCTATAATGCAGACTGTTAGGTTAATACTAAAATCTTATGATCCCAATGAGTAGCTTGTCAGTGAAGAGCCAGTAACGGGCCATTTGATTTACTTTTTTGTCTTGTACATTTTTTATTTAATTTTTCATAAAACTTCCAAAGAGCATATAAAAGTGTCAGCCTTTTGTAACATCTGCAGAGATTTGTTTTATTTTTGTAAAGTTGTTTTAAGTTGCTTTATTTTTCTTTTAAGGAGTTCTTTCAAACTTTTATTCCTTACCGTCAAGCTATTTAGTTATTGTATAATGTTTTAATGTTATACACCAACAATGTGCGCCAACATATTAAATTAGTCAAATTACTTAAATATTGGTTGGTTAGTTTTAGAACTTTAAGTATAAGTACACCGTCTATTTAGGTTTTTTTGAGTTTTATCGCGCTAAACTAAACGATTTTTATAAATGTTTATAAATAAGTAATGCGTTTATTACATCTTAGATACAACGAGTGTCCCTGTGAGTAGCATATTGTTTTGTATTTTAGTATGAATTTTACCACGGAGGCAGTTCCATAGAGGTTTAAAGATTTAACACATCCTAAAAGATTGACATCTCTGAAATTTATCGCAACTTAGAAATTGCTTAGGTACTTTGACAACTAATATGAGCGACCTTATGATAATTTCAAAAAGATGTCCCTCGCGGCCTTCTTAAACTTAAATCTCTCGAGTTGACATAATATTATAATTTATCTACATGTCATAAATGACATATTATGCCGTGCACCGAGTCACAATCGAGACCCTCAGCTCCCGCAGGAAATCACCTGCTGACAGGTTTGCGTGACGCATTATATGCTACGTCATCGGGGTGCTAATGTTGACTCTTAATTTACAGTTTATTAACATTAGTTGCCACTTAGAAAGAGAACCTTTTATTATGTTAATTCTTAAATTATAATGTTTAATGTTTTGAAACCCATGCTGTTTTTTTAGGTTTTATTGGATCCATGCTTACTTTAAACTTTCGTCTGTCTGTTCCGCTTTCACGTCTAAAGCATTGAACTGATTTTGATAAAATTTGGTAACAGACATTGGGTAAACCTTGGGAAAGGCCTAAAGGAGAAAGAACTCTCAATGCAACTAGCTGATGGAGAAAATCATTTGGCCATTTTGCTATTATCAACTCCGATATCCAATCATGACAAGCGCTGCATCTTGGTGGACAAATATAAATATTCTGTGGTGGCTAAATATTTTATTGTTAAAATACCCTTTGGACTAAATTACAGAGATAAAATACGAATAAAGAGAAGTTGACAAAAAGAAAACTACAAAAATCCCTGTAAAAAATAGTCAGCGCGACACAACAGTGACTAAAGAGCACATTTAAAACCCGCCGTTTATCCGGCCATCTGCAGAATGGCACGATTTATCCCCAAATTTCTCCTCCTACCTGTTAATTTCCCGCAGAGCTTTTAAAAGTGAAATTTAAGCGCCGCCGGTTAGTTGGAATTTTTAAGCGGGGTTCACACGCCACGCGGGTAGACAGCACAGCACACACAGTTTTTCAACTTTGGAATTTGTTACAGAGTTTTAATTTAAGACTAAACCTACCCGTGAAATAGAAACGTTTAAAATAATTGCGCTATTTTAAGTAATAGGGCAAGATATTGCAGCGTAAGCAAACACAATTTTTGTTTCCGAATGTCAAAAAATCCCTTTTGTGGTTATGCCAAATAAGTATATTACGCAGAGTTAGCGTACACATGCCGCCCATCATAGAAATCAAAATTAAATACTGTTACAATGATAGGAACTGGATTAATCACCACGCTTGTCTAATGCACATTGGTAATCACAAACCCGAGCTGTGTTTGAAAATTCCAGCACAAATTTTGCTCGACCAAGGAATTGATGCCAGATCCACAAGAACCTGGCCAGGTACTTAAACCACTAGACCATCGAGGCAATTTTTTTTTTAGTGGAGTTAAATAATTTAATCAGAACAAATGCTCGACAGATCATGTTTCTGGTGATGTTAATGTAGTCTAGCCTTTGGCTGGCAGTCGCGTGGTATAAACCCATCGCGCGCGTCAGGAAGGCCGCCATATCTGCGCCGGATTAGCACCTGCGCAGATAAACGCCGCTAATTATTGTCCCTCGCAGTTGAGTGCACTGACCCGGGAAAATCTTTTACGTTGACAATTTTCTGCGGCTTTTGGAGTAAGTAGAATTGACACAAATAACAATAAATTTTAAATAATTCACAACTGTTCTCAGTATGTTGTAATTTCTGACTTATTCTAACAGTTGTTTACTGTCTAATCAATCTGAGGCTTTGGTGTTCCGCAGGGTATCATTTTAAGCCCTCTACTATTCCTTTTCTATAATAATGACCTTCCGTTTATTATGTTCAAATAATAAATTAATAATACCGTGTGAATACATACAAGCATGAGCAACGGAAATAAGTTTAGGTTTATTCAAAGTTGACTAAATCAACAGTTTTAAAACAACATTAACACTTGGGATTTAGTATCGCCATTAACATTTCGGCATTCTAAATGGAATATATCAAAACTTTGAAACAATTCGAATATCATCATTCATAACACTTTCCCCCGAACATACTTCAGTCCCTAAATCCACATTTGAAAACTGCATGCTAAAATAAATAAGCAGGCACTCACGCCGAAGTTGTAATCCATTCTCCTAATTCCCGTTCTCTTCAAGCGGAACGTATTCAAAAGGAAATATTTCAATCCCCTTTGTTAAAGGGGAACCCCTTAAAAGTGCAATTTAAACATCCCTCATTTAATATGAGTTAGCGTCGTCTAAAGCTAGTTTTTCACGCGAAAAATAATGTAACGCCATATTTCTTGCTCGAAATATTAAAGCGAGAAAAGAAAATAAAGAAAGGACGACGTGCTTTTGATATTTTCATGAAAGTAGACTGGAGTTTAATGTTGACTCCATCATTCATATTTATGATCGTAGTTATATAATCATAGTAGTGCCACCGTGCTCAAATTTTAGACAGCGAAATTATTAAAGCGGGGGAAGTACGAGCATCTGTCTACATTCTTATCACAAGTTCTTCTTAGTACTGAAAATATTGACTCTTACATAATTTCTTAACGTAAATAATTTTGTTCAATCATTAAAAACATTTGCGACAGTTAAGCAGTTGTATATAATTATTTAATTTTTAGTCAATTTAGTTCAATAATATATTCATTCATATGAATAAATAAAACAAATTGACCAAAATTTTTTAAATCAGCTCCGTAATAACTAGGCTCCTCATAATTAATGTGAGAAAAAGCGAAAGTGGAGGACTCTACTCTCTTCGACTAATTATGGCACGAAGAAAGTTTAAGAGCACATAATTATTATCATCCGAAGATTCTAGGGTTCTAAAGTCCTTGACATTTTATGATTTTAGTTTAAAATGTTAATTTTTTTTTGATTTGCTATTAGAGACTTAAATAATTGTGTTTTGCTAAGACTATGTCTAAAATTAATTTGCCTTATACAAAACATAATACAAGTAAATGTTTTAATTATGTGGGTATTGAATACGACAGCTGGTGTGGATACTTCAATTCTTAACAAATCGGTCGTATCAATAGATGGTGAGATTGTACGTACAACAAAATACCCAGATTCTAGATTACAAACAAAGCTCTTTCAACAATAAATGAAGCAATATTCTCCAAAGTAAGACTTGCATTGTAACATCTTGCCAAAAACTTCCAACACGGAAATATGAATGACAATACTCCGAAACTCTCCAACTGCATACTACTCCATAATCAGATCTGATAGGACCCAACTTCGGTCGCAGCGATTCACTCCAAAAAGTTGAGCATTGTTTTTCCCCCGCATAGTTCCATATCTGCTGGAATTAGCGCCACCTGGAGGAGATAAACGCCTTTAATTACCTTTGTCCACCCTCCCCGCCCCCCGCTGGCGTCGCTTCGTTAGCGCGTATAACGACAAAGATTGCATTACACCGAGCAAAGAGTAGTAAGGCTAGACAAGGCAAATAGCTTAAGTTTTTTGCTCTGAGGTCGTACGATTCGACTTGGAATTCTACCTTGAGATTTCGGATTTTGTCTCATTTACTCCAGGTAATGAGACACTTGTATTTAATAAAGAGATTTTTCTCTCGTGTGAGCAACTTTTTTTTTTAATTTGGTGTCACAAGTTAACAAAATTCTCTTTGATTTTGGTGGCAGTTACTCCATAAAGTAAGATTGTGTAAAAGAGTATTTAAAAAGACGTGATGCATCTAGTTTTGTACGAGGTTATAAAGAACCTTATTTATCCATGATAACTTTGCCCTGAAAAGAAATTACAAGTGCTTAGATTTTAAAACATCTCTTGGGATCTTGCGTTTTCTAAATATTCTTTCTAAACTGACAGAACACTGGTACAATAATATTATAGTAGGAATATAATGCTTTATAATATTCGTAATGAGATAAAGAACACTTGAGCCATTCGGTTCGGTGTCAAACGTTTTCATAAGAAATCGATATTTCTCAAATAAAATATTAGTAAAGGATCTCTTGGAGTCATGAGAAACTAACATTTATGATATCTTTAAATGAAATTGCGCGTGAGTTGACGCGAATGTCAGTCGTGATACGAATTCGTGATTGACGGTAACATCCATTGTTTTCTAGTGTTTAAAGAGCATTTTAGTTACAAAGGTATTTATAAAATAGCGTAAATGTGTACCTACCTGATTGCGATTGCGATATATGGGACAACAATTTATTAGTGCTATAAATGTTTTTAGAGCTATTTGTTCGTGCTGTTACAGTTAATGTTATCTCATAAAATGTCGAGTGTAGTGGGAGTTCATTGATATACAATATTTTCATATGTATTCTTTAGCAGTTGACATACAGTTTTAGTAAGCGACCATGTGCTGCTGCTAACACACGTCCTACAACCAACCAGACCCAAGGTGGGAATCGAACTCACTTTACGAGTGTAATATAATCTTGCATTAATGACTCGTAATATAATCTTGATAAAATATACATCTCGCATAATACATAATATATTATGCTATAAATGATACAGCCTTATCTCAATGCTCAAATTGCTTATTGTATTGTATTATTGAATTTTGCCTAGATTTTATTTATCGTTGACATAAGTTTTGTGCCTACTTCCACTTCTTCAAGCCGACACCATCACCAGCCGTGTTTCTGTCCGATAATTAGCAGAGCGCTGGAACACTACACCAGATAAGCCTGGCATTCCTGTACAATTCGTGAAACAACACCACTCACTCTTATGTGCAATTATTTAAGGTTCAATTTGGGACTGAAAGAGAGCATTTAGCACCTCTGGGGTAGAGGGTAACTTATGCAGAGGCTTGCGTTCGCGAAGTCTGTTTTGTGCAAGTTCTGCTTATTGTCCCTTTGCAGAATATCGCATAATGTCCCATAAAAACGTTTTATTTATGGATGAATAACAGAGCTCGTTTGTAAGTACGGCATTCTTGTACACTACAAAATTTATTCAAAAGTTTGTTGATTTCCATATAAATTTATCATCTCCACACACATTTTATTGCAATAAAAGATATTGTTCTTTCCCATATTTAAGTCCACCTCTAAGCCCACTTAATCGCTCGTCGCTCATCGCTCTAAGCTTCTTAAGATTGATTTTGTGGATTGATTGTGTGTGATTGTGTGAGTTAATTTTTTAATATTAGAGGGGATTATTATGCTTAAAAGGTTTAAAAAGACAACTATGTGAGGTAATATAATGGCACGGCATCACCCCTAAAATGTACGCAAGAGTAAATTCTAATCTAATATTTAACCCTGACACAAAACATGTTCCCCTAGGTATATCGCGTCTTCACACGTCATTAGTTACACTTGTTTTGCTTTACTGAATATTTTTCTCTAAAACTTGGCACCAAATGTACTGGATTATATCCAAGGGTACGGTCTGGGGTAGATACTACGGGATAAAGTTGTACATCTTGTGAATATTATATCCCCCGGAGACGCGATCTCTGAGATTCTTGTTGAGTGCCGGATGTATTCAGGAAATTGAGATAATGGCCGTGGATGTTTGTTGGTGAAATTGAATTATTATTCCATATTTTTGACGGCATGTTGTGATTGAGATTGTGAGCTATCGATTGCAAGTTTCACAAGGTAGATCTCCCAACCGTATAAAAATATGTGTCAATGTACTGTTTTCATTGTATTACTTTTGTTTAGTTTGGAAAAAGACAGTGACAAACGATTTGGTGTAATAGTTAAAAATCGGCTATTTAACCATGTGTCACGGATTGGATCCCTACACGGGGATTGTTTCGTTGACTGCGTAAAAGAAATAAAGAAAGAAAAAAACTGTCATTGGTCAAAACTAAACAATTAAAATTAGAAAATACACTGGTACAGAATAACATGAACGAACAACCACTTAGATAGATGTCAGTGTCTAGCAAGCTAAAGGTGGCGGTTCGCGCCGCGACCGAGACAGGAGACCGCGACCGGAGACCGAAACCGGAGACCGTTTCAATACAAACAAACTGTCTCCGGTCTCGCGTCTCTGTCTCGCTCGCGAACTGTCGCGTATACATCGCCTAATGGTCGCGGTCTCTGGTCTCGGTCTCCGGTCGCGGTCTCCTGTCTCGGTCGCGGCGCGAACCGCCACCTTAACAGTTGTTAAACATAAGCGTTTTTGCACCGTCATACAATAAGCTTTAGTAGCTGTTACGCATCAAGTGAAATGAAAGCAATAGTATGACATTCCCCGAGGTCTCATCTATAATTGCTCCTTGCGGAACCCCAAAGCCAAGCGAGACGCAAACCTGTGGAAATGAGAAAAAACAAGCGAACGCAATAATTACGGTTTTTCGTGGAGCGTGGATTTTGTTTGAGATATAATAACAGGCCGCGAGCCGGCGAATTACGGCTAGTTACAAGACAGACGTAAATTAAACAATGCCGTATTTTACCTTTTTTTTTTACTTTTTACGGAGAAAATTTTGCCATGATAACACTAATTACTGCAAGATTTATTTTTTTAATTAGCTCTTTGTTTTACGAAGAAAATGTTTTTAACTAAATCGTTGCGTGTGATCTATTTATGACATTTAACTTAATTTTTTTTATGACAATTGAATAAATAGTTAATATGGTAAAGTCTTACCAAAATTACTTTCTTAAAATTAACTGAATGCCCGCAAACGTTTTGCATATGTGGTGTAGGTACCTACTTAATGAGATAATGAGATTTACTTCGAGATTATCAATATCATCTCTCATAAAAAGTCGGTGATGATGATAATATACAATGTATCATGCTCATACGATTCGGTAGAAAATAACACAAATAAATACTTCACCTTATAAATATGGCCAAGATGGGGTGGGACAACCTATGAAACGAACAGGATATTCAAATATATAATCATTTGTTGTTGTTATGAACTAGGGCTACAGCAAGCAGTATCTTCACAGAGAAGCTAATTTCGTTTGAGACAATAAACTCAGCAATTGGGTGAATAAAGACAGCTAGTTACAGGACGGACATAAAATAACGACAATGCTATAAACTTCTTTATTTTCTCCTCCTTTATTTTGTACCACGGCCTAACTTTATTTCGTTGAAGTACCTAATTGCTATAAAATGAACCTTTTAATTAAGAAGGTTTAATACAGGAAGTTGTGTTGGAGACAGACTTGTAAAAGTTTTACGATCTTCGGGTACTGAGGCAATGTCGTCAAGGACGGTTCGATTTCCTAAGGGCCAATTCCATTAACAAGTTATTTTTAGGACAACTACTACCAAGTTAAGGGTATGTTAGCTGAAACAGTTTCACAAAGTCTCTATCTTTACCGTGTGCCGATGACATTTTTATTAATGTATCTTAAGTTCATGATAGTAACTTGAAACGAAATCGGTGCAGAGGTGCAGAGCTTAAAATTGACGTGCACTGGTTTTAAAGCGAAATATACAAAATATCACGCAAGACAAAAATCTGTTTAAATATAAGTGCAACTGTAATATAATATTATTTAAAATATATTATTTATAGTTTACAAATTACAATGATTTCTTTTTTTACAAAATAAATATTCTTTGTTCTCAGCAAAATTTACTTGCCACCTTTACACTACCATTTTGAAACCATCTAATTAAGTTTTATTTATTATTCTAGTTAAAGAAAGAATGGCTTTAGCGCTAGTGATATTGTGTGTTAGACAATATAGGTGATACAAACAAGGCATTATTAAAAGAATAGTTTTCGTTCAACTAGCTACATAACAACTCAGAGTCGTCAATTACGTTAAACGACTTATTATTATTATTATGAGCCTATTACGTCCCACTGTAGGGTCTTTGGGCGTTCAGGGCAAAGGCCTCACTACCCTCTTTCATTGTTTGCGGTCCTGTGCAACGACACGCCAGTTCTCGTCAAATTTGTCCATTATCATCCCGCCATCGCCGTTTTGGTCTGCCGCGTGGTCGGGTCTTGTTTGGTGTCCACTCTGTGGAGATTTTGGCCCAAAGTTGCTCAGGCATGCGGCAGACATGACCAGCCCAGTCCCATTTCAACTGAGAAGCTTTCTGTGAGACGTTTGTTACCAGAGTCCAGGAGCGCAAAATAGTGTTGCGGATTCTGTCTGTCAATTTGACACCTAGCATACTGCGCTCCATGGCTTTCTGACAAACTTAAAACGACTGCAACTAGGTAATCTAACATCCGCGACAATACTGGTTAAAGCAGACGCGAGCTATCTCCTTGCCGCTCCATTTGGCCCGCGCCTTCGTCCAGAAGATATTGCCTCTGTATCGACGCGTAGCTTTACGATATATTGTCACACTCCGCTGAAATATTTGCTGAAGGGAACCCGTTAGTTTATGTTTACACCGTAGAATTTCGCCTCCAAGGAAAGTTGCTTCGGATTTTCTGAACAAAATATTAAACCGATCCCAACAATTTAGTTATAAGTAAGATATATTTTAATGCTCATAACCCAGTTTGCCGGCAATATAACACAGCCGTAGAAAGATTAGGTGCAGAACGTATTGTTTTATGTGTTTTCTTAGGCAATGGTTTTTTCTTCTTTAAAAGATTTTGGTCTCAGGCAAAGCCGAGGGCAGTTTATATTGAAATAAAACTACACAAATTAGCATGTAAAGATAAAGTAATCCAGTAGGTAAGACTGACTGCAAAACATAGCTAAACTGCGTTTTACCCGGGGCGAACTCAAAACCACAACCCCATGGGAATAATGCTTCAGACAGAAGGTAATCCGGGACTGAACGTATTAGGGCAAAACCAACAAATGGACACCATTATTTCAATCAGGCTTGGTAAGCAGATCTATCGGACCGAAGCCTCCAGATGCATTAATACCTACTTTCCTTGCATCTCACGGACCGACCATCGCAAATTGCGTGTAAGCGGCTTATGGCTAATTCCTCGGCGATCAATATCAGCCCAATTATTTGTAATGGGATTAACTGTTTAATGTCGCTGGACGTGAGCTCGCGTGTGTCTCAAGGTATTAACTGTGGCGAATGGAACAAGTGACTTGGAAACAGTGTTGTTGAGATTCACCGCGATCGACCGCGAAGGCTTTCCAAATTGATTATGTTCTTGTGCAGATCAGGCCGGTTGATGTCCCGTTAGGACTTATAATAGCACCGTACAATGTGAATAAATGTACGTAATCTCTAATAAAATAATTAAAGAACGTATTCAGGAATTGTGTACTTATAACGAAACAAATTGTATATAAAATGGGTAACCTTTTCTCCCTTTTACCTTTATTCTGTATATTCATGAAGTTGTTGATATAAATGCACGAGTATACCAGGTAAGTACCAAAATTAAAATTAATATGGTTATTAATATGTCCACAGAGGCCCATAGCTTGAGTTCCAATAAAATTAAAAGTTTCGAGAGAGGACGACCCCCGTCCACAAAAATTAATTATCAGTGAGTTTCCGAAAAAACACGTTAATAATACATTAGCATATTCAGATTGAAATACGAAGGTCAGCCAGTGTTATCCTACGCGCCCCGACCCTACGCATCAATAATCGGTCGAGGTTGCATGGAAAATTATTTCTGAAATTAGAAAATGACAGCTGTTATTGTACTCATGGTATTGATTTATTAATTAATTATAGTCGTTTTAAAAATTGACCTATTAATCTGTAAGTAAAACTTGGTAATCTATTTTGATTTTTAAGTAAACGTTGATTAACAACTTAACGTCACGCCACGTCTGTTACGGTAACGGATTAGTATAACAAGTAAAGATTCAATTTTCAATTACTTGTATGGTGATTATGTCAAGCGCGTATTGCCTCGCAGGTATGATTGCAAACTAGTTGCAATCATTTAGACTATGATTCACCACCAGACAGTAGGCTAAAAGAGCCGGAAAGCTACAACAGATAAACTATTTGGATTGTGATTTCCCTATCAATACAATTGATTAAATTAGTACAGTTACGTCATTGCAGAACTAGCTAGTCAAAAAAAACGCAGGATCTAAATATCGCTAGTTGTGCAGCGATATTCATAAAAACAAACATCCTACACCCGATGATAGTATCTTTACAAAAGCTCCTGAATCCAGTACCTGTGAAATCCTGAATGTTTTGTTTACATTGTTACTACATCTTAAACACGAGGCGCAGTATCCCGCGGCCGTCACGTACTTGCGGGAAATTTAATAAAAATCCTACGAGCCTAACCGAGCAAGGAAATTTCGCTGAATAGCAGCCCTTTAAGGCGAATCCGGTATTTGTCGGATCGGCGCTAAAGCGGCCTCACTGAGCCGAGTCGCGTATTCGCTAATGCTAGGTTTAAAGGTAGGTAGGATTGAAGGTAGGCGACGCTTTGGAAGAAGGAAAAGTCGTGGCTGCGAAACATTAAGGAGTGGACTGGAATCACATCCGTTGAGCATTTGTTTCGGCTCGCGATGGACAAAGAGGAGTATGGAAAGCTGACTACCAACCTTCAGAACTGAAGAGGCACCATAAGAGAGAGAGAGAGTTTTAAAGGCATGAAGTCTTACAGCGTGTCTTGCTACGTAGAGTGCGACAGAAACTAGGTATTACAAGAATAAAACAAATAAATATCTGACAACATCACACAATGGTCATATCTCAAAGTAAGGAGTTTAAGCACTTAATGGGAGCCAGAATTAATTAACGCACAACGAATACATACTAAAGGAAATAATAAAAGAAACAAAAGTTTTCATCAAATGTACGTTTATCCTGGCTAGAATTCAAACCCGTCATAAACATTAAGACATGAGTTCACCCAGTCAATGTATGATGGAATGAAATCGTCGTGTGTTTTCGCGCAGTTAAAAAAACAGACTCGATTTTAGCTATAGACATTTATTAGTAACAAACAAGTAGCACATTGTTTTTATTTTGTCATATGCTTAAACGTGTGTAGTCTCAATAAGCACGGCTTAAAGCCTTTACAGAACATGCAATAAACGCAACTGTCGTATCTTTGGAAAAGTTATTTAGTCAATACGCAGCTGGGTCTCCCGCTTCGGGTCGGGGGGCGGTCGTAGCGAAACGAATTCAATTTGGATCATTCTTCTATGGCATTATCCCGATTGAAGGTCTTCGCTGCCCTGCGAATAGGATCTTTTGCATAAAATGAAAATCGAATCGGAACTAACGAAATATCCGAAAAGGTCTCTTTATAAGCGAACTTTATGGAATTATGGACGGTACGACTTCGCCGCGAAAATTACGGCCGGTTTTATTGCAGATGTGTTTCGGTCTTTTTCGGGAATTGGGGATTTTATTTTGTTGCTTACTTTTTCGAGGCAGTATTTCTATTGCTGCTCGTCTCGTGTGGCGACCTCTGATTTTATCAGAAAATGTAAGGAGACCGCTCGCAAATCATAATAAATGTTTACATTGACCTGACCACCTGACCGAATTGGTATAGTTCTTTAAATCAAAGTCACCACTAATCAAAGAAGTTCATACTATTAGTTCTTGCTTTAGAACTTTTTCTAAGTCTGGATTTTGCAATGGATTGTTTTTGTAAGTTGGGATATTTAATGTCCCAAAACACAATTCATCGCAAAATACGAGTACGTTTAATCTAAAAAAAAACTGTTTTGGTGACACGATCACCGTAACTGCATACTAAAGTATATTTATTTTTTATAGAAAATGTACTTATTCAAATCGGCTCTCGGGCTAACTCAATTTCAATAATTATAATAGCTCGCATCTTTAAGACTTATGGCATCAAATTTTGTTGAAATTTCGGCATTATGTACTTATTTGACGAATGTTCGGAAACTCGAGACTGTCCATAAAAAGCGATGATTGATGCTAATATTGACTGTACAACGCGTCCAGTGCCCGCTCGGGTTGCGGTGCATTAGACCGCCGCTATCCTGGAACTGTTCGACAAATCACTATCGATCAATATTGTTACGATTTTGATAACTTAAGCTTAACTCACTGCGAGGCTAATTAATAGTTGCGAGTAAAATATACCAATCAATAACATGATTACACAGTAAATAAATATTTATAATTGTAAAATTATATAAGTACCTACTATTTCTTTTACTCTGCCCTGTTTCACTGACATCACTTATTGTCAAGCACAGAAAATTTAAAATTAAAATAGTAATAGATTCTGTTTTTCTATCAAACTATGGTAATTAAAATAGCTTGTGGTAAATTATAGTATTCTACATATTATAAGGAACTTTAACCCTTAACTACCTACCTGCGGTCTCAGAGACCGCAACGATTTTTCAAATTCAAATATTTCCGCGTGTGAGTGGCGTACGTCAAAGCGCGTTCATGTACCTTTTCTACACACCACTTAGTGTCGCGCTAGCGCTCGGCGAGTGTGTACGTGCGCGCGTTTGGCCAGGGTAAGTAAAATAAATTCGCCTGCGGTCTCCGTGACCGCACGTAGGTGGTTGTGTGACTTGTTATAATTATTTATAATTACTGTTTTAGAGTCAAAATGAGTAAAAATGACGAAAATATTATAAAATGGCTTCAGCAAAAAATCTCGGATGAAGATGACATTTCTGGCGAGGATTGCAGCGAAGTCGAACCTGATGTAACCGTTGATCAAGAGCAGGCTGAAGAGAGTGGATCTGAATCTGAAATTGAGGGTGACGACGATGAAAATAGCTTGCCGGCACCAACAACCTCTTCAAGATCACAATCTATATCATATTGTACTGTCTGTATCGAGTTTCGTGTGTAAAGTACCTATTTGTTTGGAGTGTTCGCAAAAAATGTGTTGTTACTGCCGCGAAAAAATGTAAAAGTTGAGGCTTTGCAATTTTGTTTATTTTTTTATTTTTTGTTTAGTTTTTTTATTTGATTTTATTTTTAGTTTATTCAAATTATTAGAAATAAGAAAAAGAAGTGAATAATTTAAGTATTTTAGAATAAAGATCTCATTTTCTTAGTATAAGTATTTTTGGTGCCATATTCCTTATTTCATAGATATTATTCCATTTTTATAAAACTTTTATATTACTTTTGCTAATTTGTGACGCTTAAATAAAGCAATTAAGTCTAGACATGCATTTTATCTAACCAAACTTTAATTTCTTATCGTAGATCCCAAAATAATTGCAATAATTAATTAGCGGTCTCTGTGACCGCACGTAGGTGGTTAAAGCACAGAAATAGGTGCTAGGTGGTTAAGGGTTAATTCGACTGTACTATAAGGTAACAAGATAAATGGAAAGCAAAGTCGAACGATTCAGACATAGCGTCGTGTAACACAATCCGGCGTCATCCGTCTTGCGCATAATATTTACATTGCATTTACTTACCGCCCAGTCTGCTCGGCGCTAAGTGCTAACATAGCTTTCCATTTATTTTAAAAGTTATAGTGACTATTCATATTCTCAAAGTTAGCAAATCTAACTTCGTCTCAAATTATTTTAAAGTTCATAAAGTATGTTGATCAAAAAATAAGCACTAAATAATAATATAATAAAAAAAAAAAAAATCATCATCATCAGCCTATATACGTTCCCACTGCTGGGACACAGGCCTTATCTCAATTTTATTGTGAGATAGTGTGGGCCATACTCCATAATAAAAAATAAAAATAATAAATAAAAATAATAATTATTATTTAAAAAAAAAACTTCTGACTTATTTGGCAAAGTGCTTGTAGCTCTTAAATCGCTAATCCAACTTTCATACAAATGGCTAACAACCACAAATCGGTTCGTTGATGTGCTATGGTGTTAGTTGGACAGCGAGTTGCCCCCCAAGCCGCATAAACATAGTTAATGTAGTATAAAGAAAGGTTTGAAACCCGCATGAAGTGGCTTGATGTGAGATCAAATCCATTCTTGTAATATATTTGGTATTATTGGTGTAGATGTAAAACAAACTCGAGCGATATTTATTTAATTAAATTTATCTGTAATCAAATTAACCCGGCGATAATTCTTTGAAATCCAACACCAAACATATTAATTTGCTGAATATCGTTTTAATTTCATGAAACAAGTCTCATTTTGCTTCACCGACGCGTTAATATCCAATCCGTTCCGATACGTAATGGGAAGTCACCCTCAGAAATATCCGTTACATTTTGAATTTTATTACAAATGTATTTAAAGTCCACAATATGTCGCCGTTACACGCACAACGCACATATGTACCTTGTTTCATTCCAATTACCATACAATTTAAAGCGATATGTAAATGGACCAGGTTTCCCATTTTTGATATAATTTCTTACAATTACAAAATAAATTGGGGAAGTTATGTTTTATATTTGTGTTTTATGCTGTCATGTTGAATGTAATGTAAACCTTTTTTAATTTTGTAGTATCATTTATTATTGGACTGCGAATTCCAAGCAGTATATTATGTAACTTTATATTTGGTTCATTTTAGGGACATAATCATCATCATCATGACCATCATCAGCCCGTCTCAGTTTACAGCTTAACTTTAAATTAATCACTATTTTTTATCCTATCAGTTGGCAGACAGGGACGCAGCCTACATGATGGTAAGCGGTCACTGTGGCCTATTCCATTGAGGGACACTTCACCAGAAAGCGTCGCTCAATGTGCTGCCACACTGTAGACTCCACTGAATTTTGATTTCATATTTAAAATAATACAAAATTACAAACATTATTAAAACATATTTGACCAGCGTTTATTTAATACTTAATAAATTTGGTTTAAAATATGTTTGTATTTGATAATTAATTTATGCATTATTTTTTCAGGTAAGGCCGATTGAATGAAAAGAGAACTCTACTGTGCAGCAAAAGGTACGATAACTGTAATTACAAATATTTACACTATACAGGAAAGATTTTTTTAAAAAGGTTTAGGTATTTAATACACATTGTTTTTACTTTAAAAGATATTAAAATTTTTGTGGTTTTATTCAAAACCTTGAATGACACAGAAAAAAGGGACATTATAGTTTCGGCAAAAGACTACTATTTCATATCGTTGCGCAGAAGAATGATTTACAAGTGGTCCTTTATCAAACAATGTCTTATAACTGTTGGCTGAAATAAATTGGTTTGTTTATGCCAGCTATCCATAATATCCATTATTATAAAAGAATCTACTTTTCCTGGCCTTTAAAGGAAGCGAATGATAATATTTTTTCAACAAAATCATAATTGGACTTTAATATAAAATTTGTATTCCCACCGCGTTTTCTATTAAAATGGCTCGCAAAATATTCCGCAGCTTTATTATGCCAAAATGTTGATACTCACGGCCTAATTTCGTTAAAAGAAAACATCTTTCCAAGTTTAATTGACCGTGTTTATGTTTAAACAAGTTCCAAATTTGTTTTGAGCGGGTCTTAGGGGCGATTTCATCCCGTACTAACTTACGCGTCACTGATCTGTTTTTGTTGGATGGGAAAAATAATATTGTTTTTGAACAGGAGGAAGAAACACATGGTATAAATAAGATCAAACTGTATGGTGTAGGGGGAAGGTTCATTTTAGATTTTATTGTCAGATATTAAATCCTAGTGCAAGTAAAGTTTTGTTCATCCTAGAGCATTTACTATTAATAATATAATAATTATAATATTATACCCATAAACGTTATCATGCGAGGTAACTTTGAGGCGCTCAAAGAATATAAGCTAAGACTAAGAAGAATTAATTTATATAAACCACATCAGTTTGGTCTCCAAATAAATGTAAATAGTTACAACATTAAGACAAGTAACTGATGAAACAAATGTTATAAACAGTAACAAAATAAATAGTATACTCGTAAACATCTTTTTTTGAATGGTAGTACTAAAAATGCCTTTTTATAGGGTGGTATTTATCCGCGCAACAAAAAATACTGAAAATCGTATGAAAAAAATTGAATTGCTAACCTAACCTAACCTTTGGTGTGCAATTAGTTATTTTGATGTACATTTTAGTATGTTTTAGACGTACAACTAAATATTTCCCCTTTTTATTATAGCATTAAATCCAAGTCCAGTTTCTCAAGTCATTTTCCTTGAAGGTGGCAGTTTCCGCACATAGCGGTATTGTGCTCGATTCTCAAGCGTACGAGCCATTTCGTACGTCTCCGATGTAGCGCGAAGTCGACGAGCTGATGGAGCAACAAATAACTAACGTTGCGTTTCAAATAACATCCTGTGAAGTCGACCGGCCAATCGCTACCACTCACCCGCAAACTGCTCGTAAAATGCGGGCTTTTCTCCTGTTTGCTTGGAGCTATGAAAGGTATTCAATGCAGTTTGTTTCTTTATTTAAATTATGTTTATTACATTTTCCATCATCAAAAGTGGTTTTTGGTACTTTAATTCTTGAAAAATTAGATGCAAATTACTATGATAGAAATCCCATAATTCATATAACGAACATTTCTGTGCAAAAGTTATCTTCGTCGGTGATGGTATTTCCAATGCTATTTCTAAAAATTTCTAATTCATTTTATCTTCCATTCAAACTTCTGGCCTTCTGGCACACATTCTTTCTCACCTTTGACCTGCACCAGGGATCACATATTGTGCAGGACCATTCTTTCCAGGTGAGCTAACATTGGCTAGTTGTTCTAGTCGTAGTGAATTTGCAAGTAATTCTGTCGCTTTTGTCAATATTGTTTTGCTCGACCAGATCTACCTATTCCAAAGTTTATTTCTCCCAAAACTACCGTAACAACATATTCCATAAACATTACCGGCCACGTATCCTCCTGAGACAGGCATATTACAATTGTTTGGCACATTGACAAGGCAATATCGTGGCGGCGGCGCATTTTGCGATTTAAAATTTAACTGACACGAGGATATTTTAAGCTGACATTTTTCGGCGCGTTTTATCCGAATTCCATGTAGCAAATAACATTTCTCGTCGTTTGCATTATTCATTGCATCGGGCTTTGACAGGATTCAGTAACTATTAGTCTATCCCTCAAATTTCTTTAAAAGAAAATTTTACTGTTTACGTCTTCAAAAATTTCGACAAATCATTTCCTTATTAACCAGTAAAAAGTAGGTAACTTATTTTTTAGAACAAGTATTCATCCTACAAGTTCCTCTACACTACTCACTAGCTTCAGTTCTGCTTGTGTTTACCATTGTAAGGTGGAGCTCGACGGTGATGCGGTGAAGTGAAAGGACTATGCTGACTAAGTCTTGCTTACTCAAAATATTGGCTCAGTCAGTTTTTGTAAAAGACCACATCATATAAAACACTAGCATTCACGATATTTCTTCTGGCTTCTTCCGTAGACCTAGAAAAGTTTTTTTCCAAACCCCGTGGTCGGTTCATCTAGTGGGTCTCAGCGATTGCAAAAACTCATTTAAGTACTTACAAAGAATACCGGGACGCAACCGGGAACCACACTCAAGGGACTCATTTCAGAAAGCCTCCGGCATTACGGCGCAAATCAGAGCATGATGTGTTAAACGTCAGTACCCATACGCAGATACAGCTAGATAAGGCGTGGTACATATTGACAGGTACCTAAACATAATTAATGTAAGCTGTGAACAAGAATGCATTTAGTGCGGACCCACAGGAAACGCGCGCCATAACAGGACAAGTTTACACGAACTTGTGTGTTGTGCTTGTAGCCGACGTCGCGAAAACAACTGATTTATAACAATGTGTCACTGTTACCAGCACAGCTTGTTTTGAAGTTTGGTAAGCGCTGTTTAGACTACAAATTTATGGAAACGGACTATTATGAAATTACAAATTAATGTCTGACCCAATAATGGGTATAGAACATTCTCTTTTAAGTCTTAACCTTCATTTTACGGTTTTCTAGATGATTGTTATGTCATTTATAACTGGTTGACATTAATATGTTAAATCATTCCGTAGTTTTTTTTCGCACATACTTAATATAAATTGGTTTTGAAACGTTGCTTTAAAAACCTGCTTTTGTCCGATGTAGAAGGAATTATAATAAGCCGGAGTAGTGTAAATTTTAAAGAAACTCCTTTCCTTTGTTGTTAAAACCCCGGTTTCTACTTCCCACTTAGTTTATTTAGAAACTTAGCCACATTTTTCAAGACACATAGTGATGAAAAAGATAATGTCGTGAGGAAAGAAAGTAGTAGAAGTAAGATATTTACTTCTAAGTCCTATCGCATAAGTACCATCAGCAATACAAATCGATATAAGCCCCTTTAACTTTCAATTCCAAACTTTAGGTTTAGTAATCATAGCTGCGGGCGATTTTAATAAGCGTTCAATCTAAGACCCGAATCGTATCGATACCAGTTACAACTCGGGGATAGTACCGCTTTACGTATCAGATGAGAAGCGGCGGTGAATCACTTGGAGCCCGGCGGGCTGCGCAACACTCCATTGTGGTCGCTCCATTCATGCGGTATGATTTACTGCCGCTTTGATACGTTTGTTGTTCTTTTGAGAGTTATGTGGTGTGACGATAGGCTTTTTTTGGGAATTGGGTTGTATTTAACTGCACATCAAAAAATACTGATTGTGCAGCAAAAAAATACTGAATTGCTAACCTAAAAAAAGCAAAGGTTAGGACCTTTGCTCTGCAATCAGTTATTTTGATGTACATTTCAGTATTTTTTTTTTTGATGTACACTTAAATATTTCCCTTGAGAATTCTTGTGTATTAAGTGGTATACAACCCAAAACAATATATTAATGATAAATATAATAATGGATAGAATGATTATCTTTCGATAACCTTCAATGTTTGATTACTTGGGTTTTTCAACCACAGCTCGGGTTTGTGATCACCCAGATTGGTGATCACGTAAGTTAGAAGATAACATCAGATAAGCGTGGTAATTAAGCCATTATCCATCGTTGTATCGGTGATTTGATTTCAATGATGGAAACCTTTGCTATGCAGTGGTTCATAAACATACGAATACTTTATTAGTTAAAAATCAGTCAGACAACCTATTTTATAAGTAGGTACTTAGAATAAAAGTATGTCGAATAAGGCTGACCCCACACGCGGCGGCGGGCACGCGGCAAACACGTCGGGGAGCCCGCTCCACAACCGCGCCCGCCATATGTGTGGTCAGCCTAAGCGTTCCATCTAAGACCAGGATCGTATCGATACTAGTGACAACCTCCCGAATCGCTTTAGCGGCGGTAAATTGTGGCGAGAAGACTCTGATGCAACACTCCATTGTGGATGCGCTCCATTCATGCAGCGTGTGATTTACTGACGTTTTGATATGTTGTGTTCTTCAATGCTTAGTGCATGTTAACGTAGATATTTCTATTGTTTTGATAGTGTTTTGTTAAGAAGGTTTACTTGAATAGATGAACTCACGTGTTATTGTTGTTATTCGTTTGAATGTGGGACGAAAGGGTGAAAAAAAATATTGTATTTATTTCCCTATATTTCACTCTGGCAAAATTAATCTAAACTTGAGCCTTCGATTACTTTACTTCAATTGGGTTATGTAGAATCAGTATAAAATATGCAAGGAAAATATTTTTAAGGGCTTCAGCACAGCATCTCTTCACACGATACTAAGTGGCCAGCATGGCCTTTTCCTTGAAGGACACATCATCGGAAAGCAACAGACACACTTACTTTGGCATCTTTTGTTCTTGAATCTTTATTCTCAAGTATTTAAGCTCCCAAATTAATAAATGTATAATTATAGCTTCGATGAAGTCCGATAGGACGGAAACGTATAAAAGCTTTCATCACAACCATAAATAACTCTACCTAACAAAATTCTTATTCATGTTGTTGTATATTGTATCAAGCCTTACACAAACATAGTACGACAAATCGCTCGTGTCCCGCCCTCACCATATATTTACCAAATCTATATTCAAGTGATAGGAACTGTCTCCCCTATATTGGTTTATTCTCTTCATTTTCCGTAAGAGAACTTCATTTGACTTTCATTTACTGCTTGTTTAAGGTTGAATAAATGCATTTCAATACAGTTCAAGACAAATAAACGTAATGGTAATTATGTATATTCTGTCTCATGGCGACGTATCGATTTTATTTGCAAGTCTAAGAGAAGTAATATTTTAATATTACTTCGTATTTGTATGTTCGTAGCTTTTGTTTTAGGCAAATACTGTTGAATGTTATTAACGTGATATTACATTAGTATTACTTTTAAATTCATATTTTTATTTGAACATGCTATATTAGCTTTCTATGCAAAGTGGCCTGTAATATTGTTTGCGGCTTTTACATACTAAATTATGAAAAAAAAAGTTTTTTTCATTAGCAGTGACAGGTTGATTGTTTAACAGCATCTGAAATATATAAGAGGTATATCAAGAATTATTAATAATAGTCATGTGGTGGGTAAGTTATATAGTATAAATTGCATCCAGAGATGCAAATGAATGAGCAGTACGTAGGTATTTAACTATAGTTGCAATTATATACATAATTATAGCTAAAATATTATTTGCATCTCATCAATTTCATCAAAATACTAGAACAGGTATTTGCGTAAAAAAAATTTATTCTCAGAAACTTTCTATTTATGTGGTTGTAAGACAGTGTCTAGACGCAGAACAAACACAAAGTATTGATCATACAAATGTTTGTCTTGAGGAGTATTTGGATCTACGACCCGAATACTAATTCGTAGAGATGGTAAAACTATTCCCAAACAAAGCACATCGTCAATTTTACGTTTATTAATCCAAAAAGCCTTTAGATTTACTGCTTCACTCCCACACAAGAACCCATTCAGGCGGTTCTTGGATGTGCCATTACGTTTTAATGTCCACACTGAATTCATTCAATATCTTCTCCCCACTTTGTGGACGAGTGAAAAGAAGCTGTTCTTTTCGCTATTTTAAGAACTACGGAAGCCATCGCAATAAAATATTTAGTGCCTTCTACGGCAACAGCTAGTTAATGTCCTCCTACTGAAAACAATAAAATTTATAAAATTGTAAACGCCCAGGGGGGCATGGGAAATGAATGTGGACCACCGCGTGGACAATCCACATGTGGTATAAAAAATATTTAAATTCAATTTTGTTTGTTAAATTGCTTGACGGTTTTGGAATGCTGCTACCTTGGCCTCTGTCTATACCTACTTAAAAAAAGAGTATTAATTAATTATTTTTCTGCTAAGTTCATCTTCGTGCTTTTAATTCCAAGTTCACTTGATCTCACATATGTATTGCGCAGCATTAGCTATTACTATTATGACTACAAGATTTAATAATCTGTGCTACAAGTTTCTCTTAGGGAAAACGTGTTTAAATGTTATTCGAGGTCCAAAAACAACCTACCACGAACCACGCCTCAAGGCGTCCCAAAATATTTCTACCTTTGAATCTCTTCAACAAAGGTTTATTTTATTAAGTTTAATAATCGTAAAAATTGAATAAGTACTTAGAATTATTTTATAGTGTATTTGTTGTTACGAGATTTCCTTCCCCATAGAAATTTTCGTAGAATCTGTGCTTTATCCTGGAACAAAAATTGTGCCTTTTCAAGGTCTAGTTTATCTCTGCTCCAAATCGCATCAAAGTTCTTTATACCTACGTAAACACTTAACAGACGGTTTGCAAATGATAAGGTTTTTGGCGAAACAATACAAAATGGTTACGAATACAATGTAAATATCTAAACGAAACTAACAAAAAGCAAATATAACAGACTAATATTACTTGTACTTTATTGTAGCTTGTGTCGATTGCTCTCCGTGTGCCGCAAGCCTAAACTACTCTATTTGCATATTCCCAAAGAAAACACCAATTTTCCCCACTACATCACTTTGTTTATGCCGATAATATTCTCCGAGGAGGTGTGAAAGTGGATTACTTTCTCAATATTATGTTGTTTACTGTTTTTCTGTTTACTTCATTTCTTTTATGTGCGATGAACGTTCTCGTATCTTCTTAAACAATAAGTTTTGTTTTATGTGGTTTTGGCGTTGCCTCGTTATTGAGTCGAGGGAACAATATAGATATTACAAACATTTCATGTGAGACTATTTCGTTAGTAAAAAGCTAGCGTGAATAAGCAGATAAAAAATAATAATACACGTATGATGTAAACGCATAAAAGTAAAATAAATATGCTGCTGTAAAATCTTCCATAACGGAGGACCCGATAGTACGAGTATAGGACATTCTGCGATGCATCCTCGTAAAATGTTTATTTTGATAAAGTAACAGGCAATTCCCATCATCAGATGAGCCACATGGAGTCACTTGCTTGTCTATCTTGTGATGTCGCATAAAACAAGAAAAAAAAAATGCATTACTTAAAGTATTTCTTGTTCGTTACTGATGTTGAATGTTTTTGCCTCTAAGCAAAGTCCAAATTGTTATGTAGGCGAAAAATAAAAAGAGATTTTGCGTAATCTGAAATATATTTCAACTCAACGTTTCGTCTATTTACACAAGGCTAATTTAATAAAATGCGGGCAAAACATCTTAAAAAATAATAATTTTCCTCCTCTTTTCGCTTCTTTAATTTTCATCTGGAAATAGGTTCGCAACAATACCGTAGCCTCGGGGGTATCTAAGTATTATTTTTGCAAAAAGTTTCTTCCAGCCAATATCTTGAGAGGAACGGCCCTAAATATCAGTATCGGCAGAATAAACAGCGGATAAGTCATAAGTGGGAGGCTCCGCGCGCGCGAAGACGCCCTCGGGACCCACAAATATTAGATACAGTGTGCCTACTGCTAGGTGCACCATATATTATTCTTCCAAGCTTCTTTGTTTATTATTTTGGAGTCATATACTGCGATATTTTCTTGATCATTACTACTTTTGATCAATCAATCCAAGACCAAATTATGGGAACTACATATGTTTAAGATGACTGTGTGAGTTTATGATAATTCATTATTTCCCGTATTATGAACTTAAAAATCATTCAGTTTTCTTATATTCAAGATAAAAATTTTGAGACAAGGTTAATTACAAGATTTACGAAGACAGAAAGCTGGCTAGTTTTTGACTTAATTAGTAACTAAAGGGCAAATTTGTATTATGTCCATCAAAAAATTATTTTCAATGATCCACGTATTGCAGTTATAAAACGTTATTTATGGACACACCTCAGTATTACAAGGTATAGTCTCGAAAAAGAACTTGTTAAAGTCTGTATGAATAGTATCATAACTGAGTCCACCACGCCGGAGCTCCGGCGAGGTGTTAATTTAGCGATGCAGTCGCTCCAGTTGTGACGTGACTGCAATGCCGAAGCAAAAGCTTAGCTGTGAATCCGAGCTGATACAGTTTAGATGAGTAAGTAAGTAAGTAGCGTTAGCACTTGTGTCATGACGAGTATCAAAATCAGTAAAGGTTGGCTGGCTCAGCGACTCGAAGTGGATCTCCGAAACGAGATGACGATATTGATTCCTGTCTTGTACAACCTCTTGCAAGTGTACAGGCCTCAGCAACTCGAACGGGTCCCTGACTACATCTTTCCAACGGTACTTAAGACGCCCGACCGGCCTGCGCCCACTTGGCGCTTCAATGTACGCTGCGCGATCCGAAGCGGAGTCTGTAAGCTTTAGTTTCACCCATAATGTTCGGCTGCATTATGAGTTCCTCAACCTCGCAGTTCTTGCGGAGTCTCCATCTCTTTTGTCTTCGGTAACAAAATCTTCTGCCATACCCTCCCGCCTTTCCGTTACCAGCAGCTTGTTTTCTTCCTTAGTTTCGGTGTTGCTATGATTATGTAATGTGACTTCCTAGTAAATCTATACTCTATACTAATATTTATAATATTTTAAAGAGGAAAGTTTTGTTTGTATTGAATAGGCTTCGAAACTACTAAATCGATTGGAAAAATTCTTTCACTGTTGGAAAGCTACACTATCCCCAAGTGGCATAGGGTACTTTTGATCCCGGATATGTGGGGGGAAGGTGGGATATTTGAAAAAAGTGATTACGCGCGGGTGAAATAGCGGAGGCGGCCGCTAGTAATGATATAAACAAAAATGAAAGATCTAGTAAGCAGGAGTACGTTTTTATTTCCATGCTGTCAAAATCATGCGCAGTCATCCGCGTGCTGAGAGGCACAGTGTTTGTAAATACGCCGCCGCGGGGCGCGTCTCAATCTGTTAACTTATTGCGTTTTAATGTGGAAAAGGAGCCAAGTTCCGTGTAATGGAATGATTTGTGATCAAACGATTGTAGGTGTAGGGTGCTTAGTTGCTTGGAAAATTATTTCTCGTTACATTTCATGAGAACAATAGAACGCATCGAGGATTTTTGGAATATTGCGATTATGAAGGGCACAAGTATCAGCAACACATGATATTTTATTATTTTGGGCCAACGTAATAATTAAGCATGGTCTAGCATGTTTGTTCCCCTTTTTAATCACGTTTTATTTTAAGTACAAAAATCGGCATTAATCTTTTGCATTACATAATATGCAAAATATGATGCAGTAAGTACTCGTATGTGAGAACACAAAAAGTCACAGTAGTGTTTTGCCAACATATAAACTGTGTTTTTCTACAAGCTGTAGGATAAGTAAAGCTTATATTTCCTGCACATACTTGGCCAGTAACGCTACCTTGTGCTTCGTTACTTAAACATTAGTTTACCGGATTCACAAATCTTATTCGGACACATTCAATGGTTATTACTTCAAGTGACATCTTGTGTAATTTATTATATTGTGTCCACGTACGATTTGTATGGCCATTAATCAATAGGTATTTGTATTTCATAAGAAGTCATGTAACAATTTGAATAAACATGTTATCTTAGACACATAAAACAGCGGTGAGCGTTTTATGAGAATCATGTATTTCTCATCAATAGCATCGGAATTTGACTAAAAAAAATTGTCACCATAATGTTATAATTTTTAAACATAATTAATAGAGATAGCAAACATTTACAGTGATTTGGTTGTGTGTATTCAAATTAATGATCTATCTTTATTAATCAAAGTAAAAGTAGGCAAAGTAATATATAGGTAATTTACTTAATATAATAAAAAACTGTTTGCCCTGTAAGGTAAGAAGACCTATGTACATAGAGAAAGTGTAATTCTTCAGTCAATCATAATTAATATTTGTTTCTGCTTTGTATCCAATCTATTTAATATAAGCAAAAACAAGACTGGTATAATATGTTCGGTTTGTGGCATAGCTTCCAAAGATTATGCAGTATAAAGTGATTTGTAATGGTGCGAGCTAATCCGAGCGCGCTTGGAGGGTGCACTCGCTAATGCACCCGCGACGACGCAATGCATATTTGATGCAACAACGAGCAGTGATCTGATGCTGTATGTAACTACGTGTTTCAGTTATGTGTAAAGTATGCCTATATTTCACTGCCTTGATTGCACATTTGGTTCGAATAACACTCAGGATAGCCATTAATTTAAATCTTCAAACAACAGCAGTTTTTAGCCAGCTTCTCTCTGCCGGCTCATGTATTTCCCCCTTCCTATGACATGAGTTCCTTTAAACGAAGCGTGAAGAAGCACCTTGTCAGCCAGTACTGCGATGCCAACGGATAGAACGCCACGGTGTTGCGTCCGTTGTCATGGTAATTTGGGTTCCCCTTTTGCTTACAATCAGGCTAAGTGGAACCAATGTACTGAGCTACTTTAAAAAAAAAGCTTACCATCCAAAAAACTTCGTCCAACCACGTCGGTACACCTGACCGACACCGACTTTAAAATAATATTAAGTGTACTTTAAATTACGTTTTTTTTATGCCATTAAGTAGGCAATCAGGAATACGGCCCAGGTGATGGAAAGCGGTTACCGTAGCCTATGAACGCCTGCAACACCAGGATATCACGTGCGCATTGCCGACCAGATAAAAACCTTTATCTACGTCCATACCATAATAATGTCTATTTTATATTCAGGAGCGATGAGCAAACGCCCTACATTTAGATATAAATATCTGTGGCTGCATTGAAATGTTTACATTTTAGTGTCGGTAACCGATACGTAATTTCGTTCAAATTTCGAACGTCTTCTTTAAAAGTAAAAATTAATAGGTTTTTTCGATTATCGAATTAGTCGATTAGTAATTTTATGTTCCATTCCTATACATTTAATTCGATGCTGAAATTATAACAATCGATTTGAGAATCGAAATCAACTCGATTCTAGATTGTTTATGGATTTTAAAAACTACAAACGTCAGTCATTATGTCAGTACTAACTTTTACATACAGATTAAGTTGGTAACTAGGGCGTTTGCTCATCAATCTTGACTATAAAATAGACATATTATCGTATGAATGAAGATAAAGTTATGTATGTGACTGTACATAATTAGTCATTAAAATACTCATGTGATTCTTTTATGAAACTCACTTCGTTCGTTTCATAAAACCACATTCGTATTTTAATGACCCTCATTATGCAGCAGTCACATAAATAACTATTTCACGCCTTCTTGAAGGACCCTATACTGTAGTCTCGTGGGAACACCTCGCCGAAGAGCTCATTCCACAACCTTAGCGTATGCCGCAGAAAGTTTCTCCCAACACGCACAGAACGAACTAGACTCAAGTATTTTCTATGTGCATTTTTGTTAAAAGTTTTTTTGTGTGTTTCCAGTGATATCATTTAGTGCAATAATTTTCTTCTAAATGTTTGTTTATATAAATAAATAATGGAGCAGATAAGATAGAACAGCAACGCAAGTGTCCTTTATTATTTCACGTTGCGCCTAATTGCGCGTCGGACCGTCATTAATCAGAACTCGAGGGAACGGACACGGTGAGGGCGGAAGAGAGAAACAAACAATAGGTATGGTTTCATTATACAATATACATACAACTTCAATCACGTGGTATATAAGCGCGTAAGGTAGTTTAACAAAACGCATAGCTAAAGATTTTTCCGCCCACTTTTGCGAAAGTCTCTCTGTAGAAGTGTAGATCCTCTTGCAGCTTATGCTGAGGCTGAGACCTTTTGGCCTTACAAAATATTGTGACGAATTTTAAATTTATGTCTTAAAGTCGAACTATTTGCCTGGGTCCGTTAAACCATTATATCTTGGATTACCTAAGCAATCGCGTTCCATCGTAGACCACATCGTTGTTAAAATCAAGCAATGAAATATTGTAAACAACGCTAGCTCAGAATAAATAAATAAAACAAAGTAATTTCTAGAAAATTCAAAATTGGTTCATAACATAATGAAACTTCATTTGCCATTTAAAAAAGTCTCCACATCTTATTGTGTATAGAACGCAACTCCGTTTCGCAGCCAGTTGACGTAGTCTGAAAATTATTTCCAACTGTTTGTATTAAATTATGTTGCACAAGTAAGCAAGAAATCACGAGTGTTTTTCTTATTCTCGTTCGTTCATAGCTGTTATACCTTAAGCTATGAGTGTAACAGGGTGAAAACATGTATTATAGATAATTGTGCAAGAATTTAACCAACTTAATCACATTATAACGTAATAGTCGAGTAATCACAGCAGTTACCTCATATGTTCTAACATTTTTCTAACCCGACTTAAACACTGTGCACTCACCCAAACTTTATAGCTACACCCGTGTAAAAATCACAAACCAATTATATACAAGTTAATCTAACCATTGCTGCGTATACACTTGGCTACAGGATAATCGCATGTGGTTAGCGGGCGATGTATAGCGTGATTGTTCAGGTTAAGTTGCTATGCAAATTTTCTTTGTGTTCAGCATTACATTTTCTTATGCCCCACACCATATTTGCGTGTGGGGCATTAGAAAATGCCTTATTGTTTTATAGGTTAACTGCGAGTTAAATTATCGCGGGCTTTTATTAAGTATAAAAATAGAGTTATAAACTATACAAATGGTGCATTTTATATGTAGTTTAGTTTTATAGCTCGTAGTCTATTCAGAATAGATACCGCCAAATAGATTTTCCCGCGCTTGCAATATACTCGTATAATGCCTAATACTGTAAAAGTATATTAAATTGTAACTGTCAAGAGAAGGGTATTTATTTCTAACAGTTCCTAGCAAAGTACAGATTATATAATAGTACAAAGTGAGCTTACACACATAGGTGTGTAAGTTAATAATCTGAGATAATGTCCAGAGATAAAGAGATCGTCTATAATTTGAAACAGTGCAGCTATGGCAATGTAATGTGTATTTATAGTTGGATAATGGTACATCTCTAGCGGAAATCATCATTGGTATTCAAATAAGACGAGGCATAAGACAGTCCATGTTTGACAACCTAAAGTTTGGCTCATCAATAACTAGTGATTCCCCAGGAGTGCGGTATGCAACAGCAATCGATACGTTCATACTCGCAGACGCGGTTTATTTCCACTCGTGCGGCGCAAATATTTACTCACCGCGGGAATCGTCCCTGTTGTGTGTGCGGCCATTAAAATATCAAGGATCAGTGTAGCTTGAATGGGGAAATAATTGTGACGCCCGGTTTGACTCAATAGTTATAAAGTCGACTATAACATAAAAAAACATAAACATTCATGTAATAAACTATGAATACCTATGTGTATTTGTCAAAAAACAAAACACCAGAGACACTTCGCCTTGAAATTATTACTATACAAGTATACGCCATTCTGCATAGATGATTATAACTGTAACTGAAATAGTTTTGATCAAGACATTATTTCTACATACATTATACATACAGTCACGCCTTTTTCTCGTAGGGTTAGGGAACATTATTTTTTTGACCGTAAGAAATACTACTGAGAATATAATTTCTTGAGAATCCGCTGGTGTTATGGCTCAAAAGGAAGAAATCCTTAAGTTGACTCGTTACGCGTCGATATATCGCAGTACTGGTTTACCAACACTTGAGGGCTCTTTCGTCAGTTTGTGGAACTCTCCACTATTCCAGGACAAATTAAATGATGCAGGGAAATATGGTGTTGCCATGGCATAGATATTGTTTACGAAATATATTAATGCTTGAGATATAATAGATAGAAGATATTTTCGACTTTGTTTTACCTACTTTGATAAATACCATACTTTGATAGTAACCGCAGAACTCAGGTCCTTTTTCCAGCCCATACTCAGAAATTGTATGTAAAAGTACATATTTTTATAAATCTTGATTATCTCTGATTTGTCAAATCTCAAATCAAAGAAAAACATAACATCTGTTGGGATAATCGATATCATTGATTAAAAAACAATTTATTCTCAAACCTGTTGTACAAATACGAAATTGACACAAGGTCTTTTCTTACACAGCCAGTCTTTCCTTATACATCACTAGATAAGACTTCCAGAGCAACCTTGCGATTATGAATTAATGGAGTTCAATAACTCTCCAACCAAACACAAAGACGGTTATAAATCTGCTCCCTGCATAACTAGACCGGAGCTAGGGCTACCAATTGACCTGCCAGGGAGCTGAGTCTAGATCTTTTAAAAGTTTTAATTGAGTTACAGAATTAATTGACTGGCTGTTCCATTATTTGGAGATATTAATGAATATGGTGGTCAGAATTTTTCAGAGTAAAAGTGTTACAGAAATATTAAAATAGGAGCCAGTGTATTTAAAGATTAAGGCTGCGTGTGTTTATACTAACTAATATAGCATAAAAACTGTTACATTACTATAAACGGCCCAAACCATAGAAAGATCAAGACGATTGTTCTTAATTCAATGAAGAACTTTTTATACTACATGTAACTGACGAACTAAAATGATATCAATTTCTGGCTTACCACATGGTGGAACTGAAAACCCTCAGACAAAACTTAAGGCAGGTTCTGGCAAGGAACACTGAATCACAGTGAAAGTATCATTAATCGATTTAGCATTACAATTGGACTGGATGGAGTAATTGTCGGCCGGTGTATGACGTGCTTTATCGTTAGCAGACAAGTCCAAGACGACGATAAATTGCGCTCTGATATTACTTCACTATTTTGTCGTGGCCCGACTAGGAAAATTTGTCAAATAGATCAATAATGCAACTTAAAAAGAACCAAATAACTTATTTTTACTTTTTATTACGAAATCACTAATTTTTGTGACGATACAAAAGTCACATCACACCATGTGCTTGGTTCTAAAAAGTGTTTTAATAGATTGCTATTGAAAAATTTTATTGAATACTCTACTTTAAAAAAAAATGTGTTTATGCAGACAGAAGTGTATCAAAAATCATAGTTTAAAACTAAATCTAGCCACGTCATCATTAGGTGATTCACGATTCGTATTAATACGTGGCAGAGCCTCCCTCTCCCTTAAAAGAATAAACAAAGAAATCGACTGACCCTACGTACAGTATCGAAACTGAAAATATGCAATTTTTTTTTACAGCTCTAATATATTCCATTTTTAGTATATTTTCACCCCCAAAAGAGAAAAAGCAATAAAATGTCCATTAATCCATATTTTTCATCAGTACAATATCGATACTTAACAATAGACCCAGCGTAAACTATCGAATTTTGAATTTCGATAATGTACGCAGAGACGAGAAGCGAGCGATCAGCACGAAACTGCCACTACTAATGTTATACGCCGCGCCCCGCGCCCCGCGCACCCACGCCTGCCGCTAGCCACAGTTACCGTGTTGAAACGACGTGGATGACCACGATTTATGCGCTTACGAAATTTATTTTACTCTACGTATACTATCGAAAGTCCCAGATTCGATTTTGTACTTCGTTAATATGTTTTGGGAGGGTGTCGAAAGTAACCGTTTCGATATTATTCGTTGGTGGGGATTTTTTTTAAATATCGAATCTGGCACATTCATTAATATACGCGGGTGCATTATTTAATGACCCTATCGAAAGTACCATTTACGATAGTTTCATTTGGAATTATTTTTATTTCGTTGCTTAATTTCGATAGTATACCACAGAACAAAATCTTATCAAATGCAATTCTGTGGTTTTACTTACTTAATAATGTTAAAATAATCTTATTTTAATCAATTCAAAGTCATCATTGCCAAAGGAATGTGATTTTAATGAATCAGATTGGAAAGCATTAGAAGGGATGATTGACAATGATCCTCAGATAGGAATTCGCTAGAAGTACCAACAACATTAGTTCAAAATGCCAATATTGATGATAATATCTAGAGTGTACTTGATAGCTCGGAAAATACTCCAATACCATCTCCGTAGGCAGATAATGACTCACCAAACCATACACCATTGCCTGTTTCTACAGCTGAACAGAAAGCAAAAATAATAAGCAAGCGCGCTCCATCGTAGACCGCATAATTGTTTAACATCAGGTAACTTTGTGATCAAGTGCTAGCTTAGTCCAAATATAAAAAAACTTTTTATGTCGGACAGCGTGGATCCATAATTTGTTAATAAACAATTATTCTTAAAAGCTACGTTAGTATCTAAAACTAGAAATATAACGCTAGTGACACGATAGGTGAGTGTGCTAAGAGTTACTAAAGAAATCTGTTTCTGTTGTAACTCTCCGCACCAGGCACCTCCACAGCTGTGATGTGTATCTATCAGCCATCGTCATCAGGATGCTGTTGTGCTTGTCCCGCGTCCTGCGAATCAGGGATACCGTTTTTTTTTTGCGAATGATGGCCATAAAGCCGCCTGTTTGATATTCTGCAAACGTTCCCGATGCGCTACAGAAACGAGCCCCAACACCATCCTTAAGACAACATTATATTGGACACGTAGGGTATCCAACGATCGTTTGGAGTACGCAGTCCACAGACTTCCTGCTCTGGCAATAGGCTTTGAAAAGCGTAATCTTAACTTGTTCCGTACAACAGGTGAATCTGCAAGCCAACATATTTCCTCTAACCACCAGAGCCATACGTTCCCTCTCAATATCGTCATCGTCTCTATGGTCGTCGGCAACGATATGCCCCAGATATTTGAATTTAGTAATACGGTTAATGCCTACTTCATTCAAGGAAATGTTACACGTATTCTTGGGACATTTACCGGCGGCTTTGAAAACCATGTACTCTGTTTTTTTGCCATTATACAATAACCATGAGCCCGTGATCAGCGGCATACCTCTCACAGACACTCAGCATCTCTCTAAGACCTCCCATAGTAGGCCTGATACTAACGCCGTCAATTCGACATCCAACACGCATGCTGCTCAGCTCCACTATGAGATCATTTATATAATTATGTTAAAGAGTATGAGAAGAGAGCCTCCGAGACAGTATCCGCCCATCCAACATAGTTTGGTTGGTGTACCAAAACCTAAACATGTTTATGACTCCCTCCGGTACACCCCTGCTCCCCAGCTTCCTCTAAAGCATGTTATACGACACTAGATCGAAAGCCTTAGAGAGATCCAGGAAACAGGCGTATACCAGCGTCCTGCGATTCGTGTAATATTTTTAAATTTTGCGACATACTACTAACACATCTAGAGACAACTTCGATGATTCTGATTAATAAAATAACATTGCAAATAAAATAATTTGTATTGTTATTAAATTAATAAGAGATAAGAGGTTCTGTTTTGTTTTAGATTGTTATTTATTTTAATGGATGTATAAGAGTTTTATTTTATAAAAAGCATGATTCACTTTATAAAATTGTTGAATTGGAATATTAATGGAATTTTATAATTTTAAAATTATATACAGTAATAAACATTATACCAATTATAAATTTGGCTGTGATTATAATTATGATTACTTGTAGAATTAATAACTTTATATATTAGGTACTATCATTACAGTAACTATCATTACACTAACTTAATATCATTACAGTTATTTATTTACACCTATATTAGTTAATTTTTATACGTATAGTATTGAAACAAAAAAAAATACTCCTATTTACTGTATCGAATTTGCCACTTTCAATATTATCCTAATAAAAAAATCCGACACAAATTATCGAAAGAGTCACTTTCGATAAACTTTGGTAACTTTTTTCCGACATAAATTATCGAAAGAGTCACTTTCGATAAACTTTGGTAACTTTTATCCAAAGTATAATATCGAAACTGCCTGTTTCGATATTTTTAATAATCGATGAACGTAATAAAGTATCGAAAGTAGAATTTTTCGAAAACTATTAGGAAATTAGATGCCAGGGTATAACGTATTTGTTAATTAATGCAATTTTGATATACATCCCAAATTAATCGCAGTTAGCTCTATAAATGTAGATTTTGTACATAAAATTAACTTCAAAACGCTGCCCTGTAAAGTACTACATTTCCATTTCGATACTATACGTAGGGACAGTCGAAATGCTTATGCATACATTACCTAGGGCCTGTTTTCATAGCTGCCTAGCTAAGCCAACATTATTCATATGATTTAGGTGGGTATGAATCACGGAGGGGATTTTACGTGAAGTAACAGGATAAAATAAGACATTAGCTTATGTTAGTAATATGAATTTTGACGACCAACGACCTCTACAGTGCCCGATCTAAAGCTACCTGCATCCAGTTCATCCCAGCCATCCCCACCAGATTGTCTAACCATCGCGTAGGTGGCCGTCCTTTGCCTTGCTTGCCAGGACGTGGTCTCCATTCGAGAACTTGATAATAATAACAAATATTATTTTTAAGCTATAAAATAATATATAACAGACGATCAATCCGTTACAAATGAAAAACTGTTGAACCAAAGAAATGCTATTTAGCATTATGTCATCAGTAATTGGATGCAATGCCAGGATGTCGTAAAGTTAATTCCAAGCAATCTCATTCCACTAACTGATGTACAATTGCACCTGTTCTTGAGCTAGCCTGATTGTTGTTTATTCGCGGAAGCAGACGCGGGCGCAGTGACCACGAAGCAGAATGCAGACAGCCTATAATAAGTTAATGATAATGTCTTAAATATTTCTTAAACGCAAATATTTAAAAAAAAATCTCCTTTAATCTGGTAAGGAGAAGAGTTTTAGCGTAGTTACAAGTACTGTTAATAAACTTCAGTTACCAAAACGATTCGCAAACTTCTTTCAAACCTTTTATTCTAGCATACTCGAAGATTGGAGGAGTCTACAGCACATTGAGCGATGCTTCCTGTTTAACTTTCTCTCAGTGGAGTAGGCTCATTGGTCGCTTACCATCAAATGGAAAGCATGCCTGTTAGATTCTTTGACGTCTGATTGCTAAGTCCTGTCCTGGTTCCAAAAACTTACCAGAGTTACGGATTTGATTTTATTCATGCATATTTGCATATTTCGTAAAAACCTAGACGTCGCGTGAGGACTAAGTTGATTCCAATTTATGATAATATATTTATTACATTACATTAGATCGAAAACACATCAAGGTTTTCATGATGTTATATTATTATAATCATTTTATTTTTCAAAATGTGTGCCTCCAAATAACTTCAAGCGAAGTGAACTGATTACAAAGCCTTTAAAATTGTATTAAATAACTTTCTATCATTTCATTTCGTTGAATATTGGTAATAACTTCGCAGGTTTCACAAATAAAGGAATATTCCAAAAGCTTCTTATTCCAACGCCATTGTTTATGTTACGCCTACGAGTACAGTCTGCTGCTTTTATTGTCAAATATAAAAAAAATGGCATTTACTTTATGCCGACTAACGAGTATGTTGCCGCACTTCTTCTCGCGTTAAAGTGCTGTTATGTTAAAAAAACTTTCGTCGAGCAAAATTCTTGTACTCGTATAAGTCCAATTGCAGAAATGAACAATGTATGGTTCCTGAAGGTAGTGATGTAGTCGCCATTTGGACTTTATGTACAAAAGAAAATCTCACTTTTTGACTCGGACTCGGTGGCCGACTGTACCCGACCACGCGGAGACATTTGAAGTTATTGTTATGATTCCAAATAATTTATCGATTTACAATAAACAACTCTCGTAGGACAAAACAATGAAGCTTTTGACACAAAGATTCAATATCGGTGACAAAGTGTTGACTTCTACCCACAGTATTGGAAATTGTCACCCAATATTACAATTCAGCTTTAGATAAGATATCGCGTCGAAGTATTATTATGTCTTGTAAATACGATTACTAAGTAAATGGCAATGCTAGATAAATGTAGGTACTTAACGTTAAGGTATCCTTAGAGAAAATCATAAGCTTTCCATATTGCACGAAAATGTACGGTTTTGATAATGTCTTATAGCCTCTAGCTAGATGTTTTCTCACGCAACAAAAGTTTTATTTTATTCTTAGCACCTAACTAATATCAATCGATGCCAAGTAAGAGTATATCGGTCTAAACGCGTGATTTTCTGATCTCTGGCCCTGGATTAGCTTTTACTAATGTAATCTTTTACTACTTTTTGTGCACTTATTTTTTATAGAGTCTCCCTTTGGCTCTTAACATAAAACTGCCAAAATAGGCCATCCAAGAGCAACTTGAAAAATGTATCCCGCAATAACTAAGCCTTAGATTTAGTAGCTGCGCCAAAACAAATATCTCAAATACATCGTACATCGCGCTCACCTCGGCGACCTCAACAATACCTCTGGCATAGTAGATAGAGTATGCAGTAGGCTATCTCTGGCCCAATTTACGATATAAATGCCTACCATACCTGCCTGCCTCAGGGTTGTAACTTTTAGCTAAAATTTAATTCTGTGCCGCGTAAGCGTTGCTAAAAAGCGGCGTCGCGTTAATCCCAACTGGCGCACTAAGAAACGAGTCGAGATTTGGCTTGTGTGTGGCGATGCTTAGATACTACATTTATTATTCATACATCCGAAAATAAATACGCGCACACAAACACACGCAATCACCACTATAACGAGTTCCATTTTGCGTCATAATAAATATTTCTTTGGAGGAATCATCGTCTTCCAAGAAACAGGTTTATCCTAGTTTAGAGGACAGTGAATTACTATGTCTCATTTTTATGAATAAAGTTAGTTATTATAATTTTACAAAATTACCCGTGCGCGGTGCGTTTGTATAAAGATATATTATTTTTTATGTAAGAGGGAGGCAACGTGTGCAAGCGTGTCACCTGATGGTAAGCAATCACCGCCGCCCATAGATTAGATACCCGCAACACCAGAGGAGTCACAAATACGTTGCTGGCCTTTAAGAAAGAAATATGCTTATCAAAAGATAACGTACTTTCCACTGTTTCTACTATGCCTCTAGCAGTTTTCATTCCGCAAAGTTCCCGCGACCGAATCGCGCCAAGCTCTGATTAGCTCCCGATATTAAATCGGCCGGTCTTGCTTATTGGCTTTGTTTACGGGAACCAACTTCGGGATTTGTCGGTTAACTTTGTAATGTCTTCGCATTGTTGGAAAAATTGTTTGCCTGATTGAAGTTGATGAAGAAACTAATTTAGATAATTACTGCGAAACGTTAAGCCAAAGCCTTCAGCGCTTATTAGGACAATAATATTATGTAAGTCTTATTTCGAGAAGACGCATGGCATGCCTAAAAGGCATGTCTCTGTGCTATCCCCACAAAGCGGGTTGAATGGGAAACCAGGGGCGTTCAGTAGTTCAGTGGGTAGTGGGACAAACATTTTAGTATTGACCCTTGATTCAGGCATATTATCTTTGATAGCACTTAAATCACTTAAATCATTGGGTGAAAAAAGGAGGCTAACATCTACGCGTACGCCATAAGACTAAGATACCTTCCCGTATACTTATCAAATTATAAATATTTTGAGAGATTTTGTATAATTTGTGTAACAGGCAAAGTGGCGCTTCTCATGTAAAAGGTTTGATTATAATCAAAATATTTATATTTGATAAGTTTCACCTAAATCTTATAAGAAAAAAAAACAAATTCCATTCACCCTCACAAACTACGACAATGATGATGATGACCATGGAACTTTCTTAATAACGAGCTCATTAAATAATTAATTAATTTGAATTTAGATGGCCAAAAAACCATAAATCGACACCAGCAAATTAGACTACGCTAACTCGAAATTTTGCAAATTTCACTTTTTTACACCATACTGCTTAATATATGGAGTAGAATCTACCACATAAAATTCATATAGAAATTCTAAAAAATAACAAAGTTACAAATGAAAGAAAGCGCTAAGTAAATGTACTTTTTAAAATCACCCGACATAGACTACGCTAACACTGGTTGGAGGCGTCTTGTCGGGAATCGCACCTTAAGTATCCGAAAATTAAATATTCATATTCACGGGATTAGTGGTGATGCATTGATAAAAGTATTTATAAGTGAGTTAATCATAAAACAATAATGTCTCAATATCGAGCTCATTTTATAGTGGAATTAAGCAAAAACAATAATTGCCAATTGACGACTCGTGAAGAAATAACTGAAAAGTCAAGTAGGAATGATGAGAGAGGTAAGTATTGATATTGAATATTTACATTTGAAACGAATTAATGAATGCAAATACTTTTAAGTAGCCATAATAATAAATTAAGAAAAATTTAGGCGCTTGGCATCATGTCCGCGTAACACTACGCTATGCTTACTTAGCGTTGTTTTATTCGTTCAAATGCCGCGTACGTGTTCTAACACGTACAACTTAGCTTATCGTATAGTTCCGAAATCGTTAGTTTAACTGATAATTTTATATTTTTAGAGTTTCATTGTCAAGTGCCAAATAATGAACAATTAAAATTTTATCCTGTCTGTCATAATGGCATAGAAATGGTCCAAAACGCCCAATTTTGTTGATTTGTTACTATTTTGTAAAGTTTTTAATTTTTTTTATTGTTGATAATGTAAGAATGTAATAAAATAGTAAATAGTTTTAACAGATGATCGTAACAATTTGTAATGATACATTATAAATTAATTTATTAGCAGTAGAGGTTGCAATCGAATACTCGAATTATTTTAATCTTCATTCCAAATTTGTATTCGAATAGTAAATTAATACAAATACGAATATTCGAATATTACCAAAAAAACTACGCCAACTAATTGTTGTTGGCAACACTGCTTGACGCCCTCCGACTGACTCGGGCCTACAGTGGTCCACATATAGAACCCTCAAAACTTCCAACCCGAATTAACGAATCGCTTTGCTAGCCTTGACAATTGCGTTACGGTGAACGATATAAACGACAGGTTTGTAAAAACTGTCCACTCGGTGGGAACTGTATAAACCTCAGAAACTAACTGATCACACCCTTTAACCTCATGGGCTCATGGCTGAGCGTTGTACTATGATGCTGCATACTCTTGATGACGCTGAGGCATATCGGTAGCTCAATACACGGATTGATAAGTCTCTGCGACATGATATCCGAGACTTGAATACAAGTAGTATTACAGACGCGATAGAGCGGAATAAAGGTTCCAAAGCATTTACAAAAGTCTTATCTATTGAGCTAAGTCAGCTGAGAAAGCTAACAACTGGGGACGGCTGATGGTGGCTACAAAGTCTGAGGTTTTGAAGGAGATCGAGAGGTTCTATGGACAGCTTTATACCTCGGTGTCAAAACCTGTCAGTAACTAGGCCAAAGACCTAAGAGCCAAGCTTACCCGTCACTACACTAAAGACATTTTGGGCATCAGTCTGTATGAGATTTGGATGGCCTTTAAGAACATGGCGCCGAATGAAAACGGCATAACTTCCGAGCTCCTGAAAGCAGGTAAAAAAACCCGTGCTGAAGTTACTTCAGAAGCTTTTTAATTTCGTCTTGCTCGGGAGTGTCACGCCACAGGTATGGATCAGATGTGTGGTAGTGCATCATATACAAGCTGTTTGAGAACAGCTTGTGCAAGGGTCATCACGAATCGTCTCGCACGCAGATTTGCTGATTTCCAGCCAAACTAACAAGTAAGTTTCCGAAAAGTTGTGCTTAGCGTTTGTGGACTATGACAAGTCCTTTAATTCGATCGAGACATAGGTAAAGTTACAGGCTCTCTCTACTGTTAAAAATATAGTTCATAGCAATTAAACCGGACAATTGTTAAAAATATAGTTTTTAAAACAATAAAAGTATAATTTAAGTAGTTTTGAAAATCATATTTGAATATCACTGAAAAAATATTCGAACATTCGAAAAGAAAAATCATCGAAGATATGCAATCTCTAATTAACAGCCGGGTGTGCACGCTGCGCGTGCTGCCCGAAGATGCGCGCGAATTTATTCAAATATTTTTCCAAATCGTATTTTATAGCTAATACGTCCGGGGCTTGTGTATATATTTCCCTACTAAGTTGTTTCTATTAAGTACCTAGCAATAATAATGATTGGTTGTTGTAGGTACCAAATAAATTAAAATATAAATAAAATAAATGTGTTTTTATATCATATTAGGATCTTCCTATATATTTAAAATTACGTTAAACCAGGTGAATAAGCTAGCCAAGACGATAAAAAACTATGCTATGTGTAATTTAGCGCCATTTAATATGATTTACGTAGTCATTACATTTTTCTGAAAGACTAAGCTAACTTGTAAAAATATGATTTACATTTAATTATTTAACTTTGTATAACTTTAAGTTAATAATAAAGTTAATGTTTTCATAATTGACATACTTTATTTATGCAATTTGTCCACAGTTCTATTTAAAATTATTAGTATTATGATTTTTTACATTTCATACAAAAGTAAGCTAAGTATAAGTTGGCTTAATCTTTAAAGCATTACTTAATCAGGGTTTCTTGTGAACACTAAGCTAACTCGAGCTAAAACTTAAACTAATAATGATTATTAAAATTAAGTAACAACATTCCCTTAAGCATTAAAAGATACGTAAGTGTATAAAATTTCATAAAAATCTGTAGATAAATAAAAAAGTTATCACAAGTTTCCTTTCAATCCGCTCTGGTGTAAATATGACTTTTCTAAGTTAGCGTAGTCTTAATTGCTGGTGTCGAAATGTTCAGTTTGTCAATTACGAAGAAAACTGATCCTTATTTTTTTAGTCATCTCGTATGTAAGTACCACTCTTTTACTCGTTTTCTACCAACATAATATAACCTTTACACCTTAGCTTGCAATTAACACAGTTTAAATTGGCCGATGCGCAGGTTATTTGCGGTGAGCAAAGGTGTACTTATTAATTACTAATGACTAGAACACACTGCAAATTGCGTCTAGTACGTGTAAATAACTAATAAATAGCTCTTGCTAATCGCGTTAATTGAAATTTATTCGTCTATTCAACGGCGTCAGTGTGTGCAAGAACTTGATTTAATGCAAGTCTTTAGGGATAATTAGGGGCGTTAATCAAAGGCTTTGCTGCTGATTTTGTTTATTGACATATAATACAATATTTGCCATAGATTTGGCAACTGTTATTGTATTCGCCACATCATTTCTCAACAACAAATTTTATGGTTTTTCCTTCAAATCTTTAAAAAAGTATTTGTATGTTAACATACAGTTTGTTGGGATGTTTTACTAAAAGCCATATCAAACTTTTATAAGTACTTTTCCAGTTTAAAGTAAGATAATGTTCCACCAGTATTCTCTAAACGTCACACACAGCCCACACACATCCGAGCTATATTCAAAACCACATTTTGTTCTTGATCAAGTAAACTAAACAATACGTTTTGATTTCAAATACTACGTCACATAATCTTTTATATCGTGCAGTTAATTGGTTTTACATATACACACAGCAAGATACCATTAGAATTTAAATTATCATCTCTGTTGGCGTCACTCCTCCAATTAAATTACTAAGAAGAACAATCCAAACACTAGACACTCCTAAGGACAATCGTTACGTTAAGGACACGCACACAAAACGTAAAGCTATATCAATAAACCAAATCACAAAGCCTTCGTATTCGAAATAAACGAGCCACATGAGATGTTCGGCAAATTTACAGAGCTCTCCACTGGAAACACTGACTATTTCACCCATATACACCTCGGTTTACCATCCACAATACCCGCTTGTATAATCCACAACTCTGTACAGTTTGATTTAAAGTTCAAAATTGATTCAGTTATTCGGAAGGTAGGAACGGCGAGGTGGTTTTTAAAGAACACTTCAGCAAGCTTACCGTAATAAAACGTCAAAGGATTATGAACTGTATCGAGGTTAAAATAGCAATTAAATTTAATGCATCTTCTCCGGGTGGTACGGCGTGGGCATGACCTAAAAGGTAAAGAAAATTTATGAAGTGACCGTATATAAATGTAGGGTTGATTTCGTTTTTTCAATTTGGCAAGTCACGAATTTGTTTTGCTCCCGGAGGTGCTTTGGAGGTAATTTTGAGTTGTGCTTTGCTTTTTGCTTCGGCTGTGTGGTCTAATTTATGGTTTTTTAAATTTTCTGTACCTTTAATTAAGGACGCAAAGCGACCACGCGTTGTACAATCATTCAAGGTTTTGTTTTTGGTCTTAACATAATCGTTTATTGTTTCACTTATGTATATTATCTAGTAGTTATACAAAATTTGGTTGCCAATCAGCAGGTGAACTAAGTAATGTTGCATTTTTTTCTCTTTTATACTGTTGTCAAATATGTGCAAGCGTAGGTACCTTTAATATATCGAGACAAAGCGTTCGGTCGGAGAGAGATTTTTTTTAAGTCATAAGATTTGCTTGCAGACTCTTACGGAAGTAACCTAATATGAATAGTTACTAACAAGCCCCCTGGTCCATAACTCTGCAATTTTCAATGTCATGTTTTATGTGCCACATACTTTCTATCCCTAATTTTTTTCTTTGGTGAATATCATTGTGTATGTTGTTTAACAATTGACTATCTTGTGTCCATACATCATAACATAATGTATTCTTTTCTTCCTTACTCTGGAGTCTTAGAAGTAGACGAGTATACGCATCGCATATACCTACGTATATATTATTTAAATCTCTTCACAAAATTATAATCCCAGATGATTGACGACTATGATGACAACACGCGTACATTTATGCCTGAACTAACACTTAAACCATTATCCTAGTCTATGACCACAGGATGTAAAGATTAAAGCTACTTTAGACTATAAACTTGACAACATGAGACTTCACTACTTTTTATGGGCCAAGGGTCACAAAGGAGGTTTCTCGGTAAATCATTACCTTCTCTGTAGTAGCATAAAACTTTTATGTTAATCGGAGATGATGCGCTGTCCAGTTTATAAATGAGGCGGTAGCTTATGTCTGTTGTGATCCCTGAATATTTATTTTAATAAGTTGTTGTGACTCCATGTAAATATGAGATGAGAGTCGTAGGTCCATTCCTTGATATTCGGGTGGTGAAACAATAACGTGTAGGTACGTTTTATTTTGAAATTCCTTAAAATTCCTAAATCTTTTACTGTTTAAAAGTTGGTTAGGGTTGTTTAAAGTTGCCATTTTTACTGTTGATGCATTTTTATTATTATTTCACTGATATCTACGACTTGTTAAGATGTAAATGACAATGTAAAATTTGTTTTGTACTTCCTTTTTGGAAAGTATGTTTTTGAAACTCTCCAGATAAGAAAGAGGGTGATATGAGAATACTGGAAACGGAATAGAGCAAGCACTTTTTAATTTTTATTTCGTAAAAAAGAAAAGCTTTATTCGTCCGTCTACAATTTATACCTACTATCCTACTTTATTTGAAGAAAGTATTACTTTGCAATTTTGATTCGTTTGGCCACAAATGAATAAATATAGATTAATGCTGCTGTGGCTGTAAAATGCGTATTTAATTACTTAAAAAGAATTTGACTAAAGATCTATAGACATTGTATCGTGAAAAGACCGGGGTTTTCGATTGAGATCGTTAATTAGCCAGTGTTCCTATTTACCAGGCCAAGTTTTCCAATATAATTGTTTCCGCGAAACACTTACAATTGCTATTTAGGATTTAATATCCTATAATCACGCAAAGTGAGATAAATCTAGGCAACCTGGGCTCCGTCTGTTTTATATTATACTCATTAGAATATAAAGCTAAGTTACAGAGTACAGTTTTTCGTATTCTACTTCTCAACCTTCTGGAAAAAATCACGGAGCACATAAGTAAGAAACGCCGGCGAAAAGCTAGTTTTATATTTATAAATGCGTCTTCTTTCTTCCTTATGTTGAAATTGGTAGATAACAGCTCACCAACATTTCCCATGCATGCTGCAAACGTAGGCTGTTATGGACTAAGTAATAAGTATTAACCCAGTTACTGACGCTAAGAAAGGCTTAACTCGGTGGGAATGGCCGGTAACCTGAACCTAGACTGGGCCATTGAGGGGGATTAGGCTATTGCTTTGAGATGTATTTATCACGATAAGTTCGAAAGCTGGCTAGTTTTACGCCTGTTTTGAGGTTCTGAGATTTAACGGTTTACACTGTAGCTAAGTTGAGCAACAAAACATAATTTGTGTCATGACAAACTATGTAAATTCGTAAAGTGACAAGCAAGGCAGATCACATTTTCTAAGTGAGATTTATATTGTGTAAGTTTTGCCATCTATTCTCTCGTAGCCAAGCTTGTGGTTACTTTCCACGGAGACAAAAATCATAATTCGAGACTACTTATTCTTAGTATTTGAAGCGAGCATTTTGGTGAGTCACTAAATCTAACTACTAAAGCACCCTACATAAGGACTGCACAAAAGTTTTTTGTTGTTGTGTTTTTTATTGTTAGAACGTCGTTTACAAATCTCATTTTCTTCTCAAGTCAGGGTGGGCTGTATTTATAAATAACACAGGACATTTAATGTAACGTAATTTCCATAATACGAAATAGGTAGTCGTTTAAACTTGCACCAATCGATTTCGATCATAGAATTTGAAATTAAACAACCCGTTACAAAATACAGACCTGGTAATTGTAGCCAAATGACGTGATGTAAACAAAACTACGAACAAAACCATTCCAGCAGCCATAAAGTAACGCAATTAGAATCAAATACATAATTCTGAGAGTCGTTCAACACTGCATTGCAATACTGCTTCTATTGCGAACAACTATTCAAACTACAGAAGGGTACTTAATGAGTAAGTCGCTTTAGTTGTCATCAATTTAGAAAATAAAAGAAAGAAGGATAATAGGTCTCCAGTCAGTGGGCTAAGAACTTAAAATATACCTACGAAGTAGTAATAAATATTTTTGGACATTATTCCCCTAATCTTGCTTAGTTTGAGACCAAATCTTCTGCTACAAAATGTCATACATTTCTAATTCAGTGTAATAATATCCCACTGTATTCGTATTTCTAGATTTTTCCAATTTAGGTACCCTTATAAGATGTTCGGTTTATCGATTTCACTTTACATTCATACACTTACAGCTCATTTATGTTTATATAATAAGTTTGAGGGAACATTTTAAATACAAAGTGTAGACTTATCTAAAAGTTCCTACTCTTTGAACGGACCTAACAGCCAAGCAGCTTAGCACAAACGATGCCTAATGAAGCGGCCTGTACTAAATATTAATCTAACAGGCATTGCAGTCGAAATCGACACCTCAACAGCGGCGCCGCTTGTAAATATTAGCATTTACTGTCGCCTAGGACTTACAACGGTCTGTACATTTGTCCTGTACGCTATCAAATGGCTATTTATTTGTCTATGCGAATCGTTTAACATTGTTTGATTTTCTTTGACTTAGACTAGATGTAGCTACAATAAAACCGTGATTAGGATTAACTACGAGTAGTAGCAAATTAATAAATAATTCACGACAGCAAAATAAACAGAAACTAGATTCTGCAGGGTAACCGGTAATATTGTTTTTTTACCCTTTGACTACTCAAGTTTCCATAGTTTACCTTTTAATTACTGAATTGTCCACTGACTGATGAATTTATTTTTAAGATGAAAACATCTTCTGTCATTAATTGATGTGGTTTTCGTCATTATCCTAATAAAATTATTACCATACCATTTATATTTGCATGCTCTATTTAAAAGCTGAATAGACATAAGAACCTGCACAAAACGTTTGTACCATCAATGAAAACACCTTTTTTTATGGCAAATAAATCATTTTAAATTTTGAAACACCTTTACTCTACCTTTGTGTGTCTAAGTCGAAAATGGAGCGCTACAATACCACTTGCCAATTCTAATAACTATTATAATAATTGGTTCTCATAGTGCTAGGTTAACGCAATGTACGTAGCGAAGTCCAGATAACCGTATGTAAGGCGGACTGAGAGACTGTCTTTGTTTGTGCACCACTAAATTATACAAATAACCTCCCTCGCACGAGCTCCACATTGTAAGGACATTATCAGAATCGGTATTTCTCAAACTGTGGGATGCAAGCCCCACGTGCGATATACGAAGATTTAGTTACGAGTTATATACCTGAACCAAGACTAAAGGAAGCCAACTTTATAAATATTTTGTTACAAACTATGTCAAATAAAATAGTGGCGGAGAGTTGTGATGTTTGATTAAAATAGATCCATCTAATAAGGGAAATAGGACAAATATAGGAAAAATAGGACGATTTGATGGACGTTTGGAAAAAGATTGTGCTGCTTCGGTGATTTATATGTTTTTGCAAAAAAAAAGTTTATAAGTTAACTTTGTGCTTAGTTTAAGGTTAGTTACGTTGTTTAAATCTTTTCTAAGAACTGAATATTTAATGACAGGCGAGTCACTGTCCGCAATCACTGTACGAATTTTTAACGTATTATTTTCGGGACGGTGGTCAAATTTTCCTATATTATTATCATACTACAATGTTCCACAGTGCTAAATGTGTGTTGAAATATGTATTTTTGGTTGCTTAACACTTGATACTGATTTATATGGGTATTGCTTTGAAATTTATAGCCCCTTTAAATCATTAATACAAACATCCTAATGATAATTTTCAGTGTTAACATCGAAATTGTATAAAGTATCGCTTCCATTCGCGTGTCCAGATACCAGTGCTTAATAGGACGGTACAGTGAAAGCGGGCTCCCTTTGTTTGCGCGCCACTAAATTATACAAATACTCGCCCCTGCCACCGACGGCGGAATCGAAGTTTGACTTAATGTGTCTATTGTTTGTAATGTTATAGTGTGTATCAGCTACATATCAAATTATTAATATCCTGTGTCCCAATACAGGGTAAAAAAAAATATTTTATAAGACGAAGCTCTAGGACGAGCAAGAATTACTGCATATAAAAGTTGATTGTCTTAAATAGTAAATAAATAATAGCAAAGAACTATCTCTGACCGTGTCAGAGGACCACGAGAGAAAAAAAAATACAGGGTAAAGACACTTATCAATGTCTATTATCTAGTTGTGTCCTATTGTAAAATTAAAAGACAAAAACAGCTGAAACGCGATTTGTAGTTAAGCCAGTAATAAATATTGACCCCTTTATTTTTTATTGTACCTGGTTTTGATATTTCAAAACTTGTTATACGAAAAAACATGCAACAGATTTGAGGGAGACCTTTGTCTAGAGATCATAGATTTAGAAATCCTAGGGCATATTCTTTCATCATTTTAAAATAAAAATGTATAGAAAATCAAGATCTCGATAAAAATTGTACTTCTTTTTGTTTTACATCCCTTTCAATTAATATTGTATGTGAAAATAACAATTTGTGTACGAGTATGCGTGAGTATATCAAACAGTCGATACGACCGTCGAGGAAACCCCTCATTACGTTGTTGAATTCTTAACGTGCGGAGATCGACCCTTCATAGCCCCATTTAGACTGACAGGTCTTGCTTGGATTACTGTACCTGCCACAGCCTTTAATTACATGTAATTACTTTCATTATTTCCAAGTAACTTTCATTTGGTGACTTTTCAACCCGAGTAGCTATAAGTTCTTCAGGCAGTGTGGCCTGTCTAGTGTCTAATGTAACATTAGCTTGCTGTCGTGTAGATATGAGTTTATATTTATCCAATTCAAATAGATAATTATTGATGAACTTTAAGCTAAAAATGAATTATTGCACGTAAATGCCCTGCCCTAATATGTGGACACCGTTTCTATTTGGAATGTAATGAACTATTAATAAACTGAAGACGCACCATTTGCCATTTTAAAAACTAGTTAGTTTCATCTTTTAATGTAATTAAATAATGAATTTTTGCAATTAAACAAATTATTTGTATAATTGTTTTTTCTCATGAAGTTTACGATTGTTTACCAAAGTTGAATATTTCCAGATATTTTTTTAAATTTAATTAGCATACTATTATACATTCATTCGATGTATCCCCCGGCACGGGCGCGTGTGTTTGGCGTAGGAGCGCATACGGTAATGTAACCTCAAATATTTGACAACGGCTGGCTTCCAACACTAGGGCTGCCTATAATATATGATTTTTTATATAAAACATTAGGTCTCGGGGATATATTTCGGTACTTTCAACTAAACTTGTCTAATTAGATTAGACAAACTGTCTTATCTTCTAGTCTTTGTAAGTTGTAATAACTGAATTACAATTAAAACCATAAGCTTATAACGGCCCTTAGCATCTTATAGGAAATGAGCTACGATTAGTGAAAGAAGACAAACTTCGAGTATAAATCGCAGTAGGTAAAAGTAAATAACATAAAGAGCCTAGCTAAGTGTGATGCGTTTGCAAACCTTTTTGATATCCTTTATACAAAACTTAAATATTTTTTTAATAACAAAATTATTTTTCTGTGCTAGCCCTACAGATGTTTGGTGAAAAATTTTCGATTTAGTCATTCAAATATTGTAAGTGCGGCGTCAAGTGATAAACATTTTTAGTGGTATTGTGTCGATGTGAGTGCATGTGCTTCATGTTTATGTAAAAATGCATTCCGCTTTCCAAGTTTTGTTACGTGTTGTGTCTGAGGATTGCACACTTAATCAAGTGCTTCTTTGTCATTAGCGAATTGAAGTAATTTAGTACGGCTTATAGTTTGAAAACCTAATAATAAAGGTTTGATTACTACTAGTAAGTCTTCCTTTTCCGAGTGTTTTTTTCTAGAAAGGTTACGTTTGCACAATAAGCCAGGGTTTGAAGGAACCAGATCAATTGGGTCATGAATACAATGCAACCGCGTGCTTTTCATACAATGTTATTTGTCAAGCTAGTTGTAAATACGCTTATGAAAAAATATACTTAGACTATGTGCTGTAGACCAACCTTACGAAATCGATTTTTGCGTCACATCAACCTCACGTCACCACTAGTTAGCCATGTGATGTTTTTTTAAGTTATAAAACTTTTTCAGTTTGAAACTGAAAAAGTTTTATATTTAACTATATTTAGATAAAATGTAAAATAGAAGGCTCGTTTGTTTAAAAAAAAATACGAAGTAGTCTAAGTATAGTAATCGCAAGTTTTTAAATTTTTAATCGCAAAAAATACTTTAACAATTAACTCAAATCCTATTTTTAAATCAAATAGTCGCGGTCCCCAAATAGATATTTCACAAACCATCATTCCCTATTAAACTAATAGACTCTCACTAAAAGCTCCGCATTTTCCCCCAAACGTCCACAAAACGAAATCTAAAAATAAAATGTCGTTTACTTTCGGGAAATATATCTATTAGATTTGGTAAAAAGTCGCGGACCGAACGTTCTTTACACTTTCCATCAATCTTGTTAATCTTCCCGGTAGTAATGACAAATCTATCTTTGACAAAAATGCTAATGCTGAGAGTCGCTCTTATTACGATAGGGGTATGGTTTAAAACTGTGTAGCAAGGAACTGTATTTGTATAGGATCGGAAATAGAAATCTGTTGAGTAGTGCCGTTGGTGTTAAGTCGATATATCTATGACAAGCAACTGTTAAATAGAAGCTCAAAAAATATTATTTACAAATGTGGTCGATTCGCACGTTCGTGCGAATTAATTTCTTGCGAATCGACTTCTAACCCAAAATTACTCTGCTTTTTTATAAACAATAATGCTCTTTGTTTTAAGTAGCTGTAAGTTATAAGTCATTGTAAGACTAACTTTAACAACTTGGCTTAGTAATTTCAAACATATTGCTATTTTGGAAAAATGATTACAATCCTATTCAATATTATATTCCATTTAATTAGCGAGTTGCGTTTACATATTCTAACGACAATTTAAACGTCTGCGGACACACTTTCAATACAATAATACGTTTGTAAATATAACTTCTTTACTTTAAGTGTTACTTGATAAGTTTAACTCTACTTTTAAATAACCTTTCACTTAAATAGATACAGTTAGTAAACAGCGCATCAACCTACCCTAAAATATCAAGTTTGCATGGTAAATTTTCAGCTAGGTGTCCTTATCAAAGTTTCCAATTTGTTTTGTGGTAGGTACTGTACCAGCATAGCGAAAATTTTAATTTTTTTTTTAGTAGGTTTGTATCAACCCACAGACACCAATAAACATCACTAGTGATCTCGCATTAGATCCAAGCGGCAGTTTAGTTTGAATTATGCCGGATTAATGTAGTCCCCTTGTCCCCTCCATCCGTCTTTGTGTTTATTCATTCTATTACCATTTGTTTTACTAAAGCGCCTCCGGATCACCTCGATTGTGTTGAGTCCGCGAGTCGCGTTGAATTAAATCGTTTTGGAACTAGCGATCGTTTCGCGTGAGCGGACAGATTGTGTGGTACTACCAGTATGTTTAGTTGTGATTCATTCAAATATGAGACAATTGAGTACCAGATAATACTTACAATGTATTATCTGACATTTACGATTAGTTTCATCTACAAAAATATTTTTTACGGTTGAAGTTAAAAATAAAGAACTTAATCTCTTTTTGTCTTAAATAAATACATAAAATGTTCAAAAATGCTTCACGTCCTTAAAAACCACATGAGTCAGATGCCTATTCGTTGACTTCATTACAAAATCTAATAAAATTAGATCGACGTCAATCGTAACAAAATACTTACGTAATAAAATATGTGTTATGCAATGATGCGATGGCTGTCTAAAGTCTATTTACGACTGGTCTGTCTAATGTTAGCTAAAGCTAGCTAAACCTACAGGTGAGACCTGCTGCCATAACAGGCTGTCGCTATATTCCGAAAAGCCGGTAGGCTACGTGCCTGTCTACTAACTAATATAGTTACAGTGACGAAGAACTTTGTTATGAAACCTGTCCGTTCTCAGTGCACTGGATGGGTAAAATTAACATTGATTACATTGTCCAGGGAGTTATCCAACGGCGATGACTACAATGTAATGTTTGAAACGCAATCCGACGTCGCTTCTTCGTGAAATATCCCTCAATGGAATAGGCCGCAGTGGGATTTTTACCATCTAGTATGTTGCATGTTAGTCTGCCAACTAATCTATGCAGTATAAAAATGTGTGGAATGCTGATCAAAGACTTATTTGATCATGTTATATGTACATAATTACCTACTACTAAGCGACAGAAATCACGAATCACTGTTATGATGAACACTCGTATCAAACCTTTCATAACTATGTGTGAGGATAGCAAATTCATACGAGTGTAATCATAAAGCTGTCGCTACACATAATATATCAGTCCACGGCCGAAATTAGTTTCCTGGCTCGCTCATAACTCAACGCCCTTTCGCGATAATTTAATCCGTTAGTAATTCGTGCCTTTTGTCAGGTCCTCGCACATCCGCGCAGGACCGGAACTTGTGGATGCACTACTGCTGGATGAGTCCACTTTAGTAAATAATTCAAATCAAAATATGCTTAATTTATGTAAGCTTCACAGATGCACTCGTGAACTGTCAAATATCAAGGTAACAGAGTGAATCTACCACTGGATTTATGTTGTTATTCATTAAGAGGAACCGACAAGGAACTAAAATAGATAATCTTTTTACTTTACATAACTACGAGTATGAAACAACATGTTACTTCTAAATCGTCGCATCAGCTAATTATTCTGTATGTAATTTAATTATAGCATACTTTCGGCACAGTGCTTAATCGTAACGATCAACTAAGTACACAGGACATACGAGTATTGTGTATGCTGCGCCATCTCAATAAGTAAGTTAGTAAGTACGTGTTTTAGTGAAGCACAAGTGCTATCAACAGATATTCACTTCAAAGACTCAGTATAGTTTTTATACATATATAACAAAAGAACTAGTAATTAAAATAGCCATTGGCTTGACTGGTATTTTTACTAAGTTCGACTTATAAATAATAAATAAATACCGCTATTAGTCCCGCTAATAAGATTGAAAGAGAGGTTTCAGGCGCGGCCTTCGTAGAGATTAGACACACCATTTATTATGCTGGTATTTTTATGCACAGAGAGCTTGCTGTGCGTTTCTTTCTTTTCTTGAGACATTTCTTAACGCCAATAATTTTTCCAAACGCTGTATCTTATATCCAAATAAAAGATACATCCAGTACAGTAATGTCGGGGTGGAATCGTCCCGGACGTCCCAGCGGAGTTCCGGCGCTAGTTCCTGGCGCAAGCGGGACGCTCCTATTATTGGCGCTCACGAGCGATCGTGTGAAATACAACGGGACAGCGGAAAATTGGATAATGTTAGTGTTGCTTTCTGACTTGACGGTTTGGATTGCAGGAAGGATTGGGTGATATAGATGTATTTGGTCTTTGCCTTACATTTTACTTACTGTATCGTATAGCGTTGGCTTTATATTTTAAGAAGCGACGAAGATAGTGGTAAATGCCTTGTTAACAATTCTTTTTATACTATCAGACAGTATTATTTTTTCAAAAGGCGTGTTCCTTAACGTAGTAGCCTATGTCACTCTTCACTCTTCAGCACTCAAACTATAAATCATACCAAAAATCACGTTGATACTTTACTTCTTTTTCTCATTAAAACAAACAAATATACTGTCGAATATTTGTAATGATTACATATGTATATTATATTAATATGGATTTTTGTGATACATATCTGCTACCAAGTCTATTGTTAGCGATATTACTCATGAAACAAAAGTCTTTCGTCTAGACGCGCAACGGACAATTTATTGCTAATGGACAGAGTCCATTACAAAAACAGTCGAGTAAACCATCCGCCAGATCCGGTACTTTTCCGGGAACGACTCCAGAAACGCTGAGCGGAGAGTATGGATCCAGTGGGATGGCGATAGGAAGCTATGAAAAGGATATTTACTATCTACCTACTGCTAGCTACCCGCCCCGTTTTTGCACATGTAGTGGAAGAATAAGAGATCCAATCCTTTTCCTGACAATTAATAAACACCACAAAAAAAAAAAACATTATACATTTGGTGCCAGTCATTTTGAAGTGATGCGCATACATTTTAAACTATCCATAATATTAATGAGAGAGTATAATAGAAAAAACTTTATTTTTTTAATTTATTGCTTAACGAGATTAGAGGAACATAAGTAGATACTTCTGTTTCTGTAATATGTATACAAGTATTAACTTTGTTTTGGAACTCGATGACTTTAAAATGTCTAACAATATTATCATTATTAAGCTGCACATCCCCGGAAAATACTTGAGAGACAAGTCTACGCAACTCATTAGTGTCAATACACTCGACAATTTTGAGTACAATGACTAGTAAGTAGAACCACTTGGCATTAGTCAAACAGTATTTGTTTTTGTGCAGTAATAGAATTTCAAACTCGTTCATTCTTGTGCATAAATTTCCTGTTTAAGTTATTACAATTCATCGTCGACTCTTGAAATAAGTGCAAGTTGTTTCATCTGCTACTCATGTTAAATCTATAGCGTCGCCTTGCGTTGGAGTGTAGTGTTTGCACAATTGTTGTGACCGTCGCGAGTTAATAGTCGTCTCAATTGGCTTTAACTGTGAAATGCATTTCTAAATATCCTGTCGTGCGTTTGACCGATTCACTAATATGTCCGGTTTCCGATGTGCGGAGACTGTGACGTCTTGATTGTGTTCTTTTTATTTCTTTTTTCTTGGAATGAAGAGGGAATTGTGTTTTTCTGCCAATTAAATCTAGGAGACTAATAAAAATGTAATATGATTTTATCTCATGCAAATCTCATGTTATTAAATGATATTAAAACTATCCGCACGGTAAGCCAGTAAATGCATGTGAAAGCATTTCAGCAAGAAAATTATTAATTTCCCTAATGTTACACACAAAACTTTGCTAGCGATACAAACAAAGTATTATTACCTTGAATTAATATTATGACGTATTAATGAAATGAATATATTTAATTTACTTTCTGTTAACGGACTTTACTTCAACAGGCACAGACTGAAAATTATAACTAGAGTTAAAAACTACAGCACGGATAACCTTCAAACGCTACCAACACAAGAATAGAATCATTTCTGTTGAATGTTTGTTCATAATATTCGCTAGGAACCTGCACCAAATGCTTGCAAGGACGTTGACAATCGTGGTTTTCATACCTTAACTAAATAAAAATCACAAGATTCTGGAAATACATTCGTACTCAGAGATTCCTACTTACATCGTATATTCCTCATTGTGAACGCGGACAATGCAGAGAATAGAGATAGTCATCAGCAGAACGTATCGGTTGGCGTCCATCATTAGGCGCTATCTGATGACGCGTCCGTCGTCTGCGCAATTAGCCGAGGAATGCTCCGAGGCTTTGTCTCCGAGGAATTGATTGGCTGGATGCTTCGGACTCTTGAAAGTAATAAAGTATTACATTTTGAGTAAAAAGGTGGTCATGAAATGTATTTGTGTGCTGACTTCACCGGCATGGCATTTGCAATCCATGGAATAAACTCTTGCTATATCCATCTAAAAATTATATTAAGTTTGCGGCCTTGCCTAATCGACATTAAATCTAAATTTATATTTTGCTATTGTTTCAGGTATGTGCGTAAGAATTATGGGACTGGTACGTATTGGCAAGAGTTATTGATTAATCAGATTTATATTGTGGTTTATTTTTTAACTGAAAAGAAATGAAAGTTCAACAAGTAAGGTTATAGCTTCAAAATTATTCACGACCTGCGAAAGCTGCTAAGCTACGTAATAGGTCTTTCTTCCGTTTTACCGTTGCCATCCGATGCTCGTAGATCTGATATCGCCGAACAGGACCTTTGAGCTGGTTCATTAGTTGCATCATTAGTTAGTTTCTTTGTTATCGCGATGACATGTTTGCGGGGACGGGGAGATCTCCGTATTTTTCCTTATTCCGGCTTCTTTGGCTGACCGGCTTCTGTAAACGAATAAGATTGGATTTCTTCTTTATAAATAATTGATTTTTAAAGGTTAAAACTGTTGGATATAAATATATTATATTTAGAAGGTAGTAGTAGAATTGTGTCGCGCCATGTTCGCTGTTTAATAAAGTAGTCTACCACGAGCCTGTGTGTTTGATTGACGTTGCACTGGCGACGAGTCGGTTAGCGAACAAAAGTAACGCGTGTGATATTGTGTTTACGAAGGATATATTTTAATTCAAAATGCCTATTGGTAAATTAGAACCATTTGACTTGAACTCAAAACAGTGGCATCCGTATATTCGGCGTGTTAAACAATACATTTTGTTAAATGAACTCAAGGACGACCTTCAAGTGCCCTTGTTAATAACGGTAGTTGGAGAGGCTACATATTCTTTAATGTGCGATTTATGCTCGCCAAATCACCCAGAATCAAAGTCGTTTGACGAGTTAGTGACACTCGTTGCGGAGCACCTAGAACCACAAAGATCAGAAATAGCCGAACGACACGTATTCAGACTGCGGAGGCAAAAGGTCGGGGAAAGTTTGACAGATTATTTGCAAAATTTAAAACACCTCGCTACCACCTGCAATTTCGGAGCTACGCTGGAGGAAAATTTACGCGACCAGTTCGTATCGGGACTCGCGAGTGAGGCGATGAGGTCGCGTATTTTTGCTGAAAAGTCGATCAAATACAAAGAGGCTGTGGAGCTGGCGCTGGCGCTGGAGGCGGCCGAGCGGCATGCGGAGGTGAGCGGCGCGACGGGCGCAACGGGCGCGGCGGCCGCGGCGGGAGGCGACGGCGAGGGCCTGCACCAGGCGACGGCGGGCGCGCGGCGGCGGGGCGGCGGCGGAGCAGGCGGCTCGGGGCCGCGCCCGCAGCGACCCGGCGCACCCGGCGCCCCGGCCGCGCCGGTGCGCTGCTGGCGGTGCGGCAAGGGGCACCGGCCGGAGCGATGCCGGTATGCTAAATACAACTGTGATGAGTGCAACAAGCGTGGTCATCTTAAAGTGATGTGTAGTGAGTTACGTGGCGGAGGCCGATCGTATGGTCATAATTACGTAATGGAACGTGAATCGTCGGAAGATGAAGATTTTTACAATATCGGTTTGGTGGCTGAAGGTAATAAACCTTATTTAGTTTTTGTAAAAATCAATGGCCTACCTGTGGAATGTGAGATCGATACCGGAAGTAGAATTTCAGCTGTCAGTGAACAATTTTATAAAACTAATTTCGCAACTAAAACATTAAAACCGGACAATTTATTGCTACGTTGTTATTCTGGGTCCCGTATCGAATCTCTCGGTTATATAAATGTGGATGTCGAATTAGGAAATGTGAAGGTATCTAATTTGTCTCTTCATATAATAAAAAACGGCGGACGTCCACTGTTGGGACGCGAATGGATTCGTGCCTTAAACATCACTCAAATAAGTTTTAATGCAATAGTTGAGGATAATTTTGCGTCGCGCCTAACGGTGGAGTTCCCCGAGGTTTTTACGGATAAATTAGGTACCTGTAAACAAAAAATTGAATTGCGACTGAGCGATAATGAGCCGGTTTACGTGCGCGCGCGGCCTGTGCCGCTGGCGCTGCGCGCGCGCGTGGCGCGCGAACTCGAGCGGCTCGAGGCCGAGGGAACCACCTACCGGGTGGAGCACTCGCAGTACGGAACCCCAATCGTCCCAGTCGTAAAGGAGAACGGTGATATTCGAATATGTGGCGATTATAAAATAACAATTAACCCTAAGTTGATCAGAGACTTTTATCCGCTCCCGCGCATTGAGGAATTATTTGCAGCCTTAAGCGGGGGAGAAGAGTACTCTAAAATTGATCTTACACACGCGTATGAACAATGTTTACTGAGTGAGGAGTCGCAGCCGTGTACCGCGATAACTACGCACCTGGGAACGTTCGTTTATCGACGTACTCCTTACGGCTTGTCGTGCATTCCGGAAAAATTCCAAAGATTGATGGAAGAAACATTGCGTGGGGTCTCCGGGTGTGTGGTATTTTTAGATGATATTTGCTGCACAGGGCCCTCCCGGTCCATACATTTAAGTAACTTAAGAGCCGTTCTCACTAGGCTACGAGACATGGGTTTTACGATAAAATTAAGTAAATGTTCATTTTTAAAAAGTAACGTGAAATACTTAGGTTTTATAATTGATAAGTTAGGGTTACATCCGGACCCCATGAAAGTGAAAGCAATTTCGGATGCGCCAAGGCCAGAAAATGTAACCCAATTAAAAAGTTTTTTAGGCTTACTTAACTATTATGGTAAGTTCATACCCAATTTAAGTATTATACTGGAACCGTTACATGCACTATTAAAAAAGGATATTAAATGGTCATGGACCGGCGATTGTGAAAAAGCATTTATTGATTGTAAACGTACATTATTAAGTGAGCGCGTGCTGGCGCATTATTCCGAGGGTCGTCCCTTAGTGTTATCTGTGGACAGCAGCGCGTATGGCTTAGGAGCCGTGTTGGCTCATCGCTTACCGGATGGAACAGAAAGGCCTGTGAGTTGTGTATCTCGGACGTTGAACTCGGCAGAGAGGAATTACAGCCAACTGGATAAAGAGGCATTGGCTATATTTTTCGGTATAACCCGCCACCATCAGTATTTATTTGGCAGGCACTTTGTTCTTCGTACAGACCATAAGCCATTGACGTACATCTTTGGCAAAAAGGGGGGCATTCCCCAGACTGCAGCCAGCCGATTACAGCGATGGGCGGCTCGTTTGGCTGCCTACGACTTCTCTGTTGAGTTCGTGCGTTCGGAAGATAACGGGCCGGCTGACGCGTTGTCTCGCTTGCCGCTGTCCACAGAACGGCGACCGTCTGATCCGGTTAACTATTTAAATTTAGTAGAAGAATATGTACCTGTTAATTATAAGGAAGTGGCCAAAGAAACAAAAAGAGATATATTGTTAAGCAAAATGGTTGGATATGTAATGTTTGGTTGGCCGTCGATAGCCAGTTGCGACGAAGAAAAGGCATATTTCTCTCGTAAACATGAAATCGTACTAGATTTAGGGTGTCTTATCTATAAATATCGAATCATAATACCACCGATTTTACAAAAACGAGTGCTAAATGAAATTCACGAGGGCCATTTAGGGATTGTTAAAATGAAAAATCTAGCACGCAATTATGTATACTGGCCTACATTAGATAAAGATATCGAGAGTGTCGGCAAAGCATGCGAGGCGTGCCGGGCAGTGCGAGACGCACCGCCACATGCAGTGCTGCATCCATGGGAGTTCCCTAGCACGCCATGGCAGCGTTTACATGCCGACTTCGCGGAATGTTCAGGAAAAAAATATTTGATTGTTATCGATGCCCATTCGAAATGGATCGAAGTCATAACAATGTCGCGTACAGACGCATCGGCTACTATAAATGCGTTAAGATCCATTTTCGCAAGGTTCGGTCTACCGTCGCAACTGGTTACAGACAATGGACCGCCATTCTTTTCCCAAGAATTTAAAGATTATTGTGCTAAAAATGTTATCAGACATGTGACTTCGGCACCGTATCGACCGCAGGGCAACGGCGCCGCGGAAAACGCAGTCAAAATTGTAAAAAAGGCTATAAAGCGAGCCTTAATAGAGGGGGAGAATGTGTCCCAAGCATTAAATAGGTTTTTATTTCAATACCGGAACTGTGAGCAGGCGACAACAGGTGTACCACCTGCCGTGGCCTTACTGGGGCGCCGCCTGCGCGGCCGCCTCGACGCGCTGCGGCCGGACGTGGCCCGCGCCGTGGAGGACGCGCAGCGCCGGCAGGTGGCGGCCGCGGGCGGCACCCGCCGCGACCTCAGTGTTGGGGACACAGTACTCGCCAGGGATTATACTGCCCAGGGTGACAAGTGGTCACCGGGCGAAGTAGTACGCCAAACTGGCCCAGTTTCATTTTGAGTAAATGTAGGAAACGGTGTCGAGTGGAAAAGACACCAAGACCAGTTGATACCGGTAAAGAAGTCTAATCGCTATTCCTTAACGCGTGCTAGCTTGAACCCGGCACCGATGACTTCCGGGTGTGACAGTATTCCCCCCGACACGGATCGAAGCGATGCCGAAGACACATTCGAAGACACATTCGAAGACGCAGCGGGCGAGGGGGAGGAGGGTGAGTGTTCTGGATCACCACGTGACAGATCATCTCCAGAGTCGAATGGGGTAGATGTAGGAGGCTCACCTACTGCCCCTGCGCCCGGGGCGTCCGCACGAGCGTTACGCGCTTATTACCGTTCTAAGAAACAGCTTTAGGCATAGTATACATATAGGATAATATAAGTTAAGTTAAAGGAGTAAAATAAACTAAGACACTTTGCCTGTTTCACCGGGTTTAGGTCAGCCATAATTAAAAATTAAATAAGATCGTTAAAAACGTATTTGCTATAATTTATCAAACCTGTGTAATTGTTATTCTAAAAGGGGAAAGATGTTGGATATAAATATATTATATTTAGAAGGTAGTAGTAGAATTGTGTCGCGCCATGTTCGCTGTTTAATAAAGTAGTCTACCACGAGCCTGTGTGTTTGATTGACGTTGCATAATAATAATTATAATTTATAATATCATAAAAAATGGTGTAAGACGTTAATCTTTGACCATAAAAAACTTCTTGAAGACTTCCATAGAGTGCAATTTTCAAAAACAAAGTATAAAATATCTTGATGCATGAAAGCATACAAAAATAGACTTAGAATTCGGTAAAGAAAGTATCAAGTTAAGTTGTAGTTGCAGTAAGTTAAGTTCGATTCAGGGCCTTTGGTTGGGGGCCTAAGAATACCGCCGAGATATCCCCTGCCTGTCGTAAGAGGCGACTAAAAGGGGCCTTCGAACCAGGGGGCGGCGTGGGATGTTCCGCATGCAGCCCCAGCAACGGGTTCGGAGAAGACGGCCACACCATGGCCTGTGTGGTTCGTAATGCGCCGCACATCGGCGGCGCAGGGCGCAAGGCGCGCCCGAGGCGGGCCGCAGCGGCTTGCGCGCTCAGTGAGAGTTCCGTGGCGTTGTCTCTGCATGGATGTTCTCAGTTTCCCCTCACAGCGCACTGAGAGGGTCATCGTCAGGTGTAAGTCGGTAGGGCCGAAGTGCGAGTCCGACACACCGTTTGAGACGAACCTCCGTCCCTTGAACCTGAAGTTTTGTCGGATTATTCCCGACTGCCCCTACCAAATCTGCCCCCAGTAGGGGCAGTCGAAACTTTTTAGTCGCGTCTGCCCCTACTGGGGGCAGACGGATCTAGTTTAGGTTCCGTCTGCCCCCACTAGGGGCAGACAGAACCTAAAAAAGCAGTAAGTAAAGTACATAATTGAATAAATATATATTATCATTGCATATTACAAAGCTTCGTAATATCGTCATCTAAGGCATTTTTGAGGAAACGTCTTTTATAAATTTCGTTGCCCCGTACGTAACAAGATTTTGGATAATTCCCAAGTCGCTTCAGTGATCAAATTTGACACATTTTATCACACACTATGTGCAATGTAATCGGCGCTGTTTGCTCGGTAATGAGCCGAGCACGTGTCGCGCCTAACGAGCGCTCGCCGCGCTGCAGCTCTGCGCTCACCCGCTCATTAACCAGCGCTTTGATCCGCCGGTTCCTATGCTTACACGCTAGCGACTATTCAAGAAACTTTGACATTCTAAGGGGTGATTTTATTCTTTCAAGATTCAAATTCGTAGTTAACTAAAATATTTTAAAATTATTTCGAAACCACTTAAGTGATAACCATTAACCCTTTCCACGCCAATGTCTGATATATCAGACAAACCATTTTCGTGCCCACCACGCCAACGTCTGATATATCAGACAAAAAAACAGGATCAAGAAACGTTGTATTTTTACTTGCCTGAATGAGTTTAATACTTTTTTTGTGAATATTTTCAAACGTTTAATGTGTACAGAATAAAATTAAGTTAAAATTGCAGAATATTTTCACGTCTTTTTACCCTAAAAACCCTTACAAAACAAACCTTTTTTTGGCCAACATCTTAGAGACATTTAACGTAATAGCCCAGCGCCAAAGTCTGATATATGCGACAGATAGTGACGTACCCAATACTATAATATATATACAAAATACTACAGTATTTACTTCAAATCGTAAATATTTTCAATTAATGTGATACATAAGCATAACCTTATTACGAGATTAGTTTAAGATGGTCAATATTTCATGTGAAATCGTACAAAACCAGCTCACTTTTTATATTATATTACACTTATCGACAGTTGTATTTCCCAACATCTATCGTAATGAATCTTTTCATTATCACCGTACGCCAAAGTCTGATATATAAGACAGGATGTGACGTCAGAGACGATGGATGTTTCTAGAAAAATTAATTTAGTGATGTGAATTGAAGGTATTCTGAATATATGTTTTTAAAATGTGACACATTCGTTGCAATTAATATTTTGTGTCAGTTGTGTTATTCGTATCGTAACTGCAATATAATTATGTAATAATGTTGTCTAATGAAACAACAATCCCATAGTTGTTGCTGTGTAAAAAGAATTTTCATGAAACATAATATTATTAATTACCTTTAAAATAAAAAAATCGTTAATTTCGGACAATAAAATGGGCGATTTTGCCCGTTTTGTTAGTTCTCAATAGATGGCGCCGTTCCACCTATGCAATCACAAGGAACGAAACGTTATAAAGTTTACTTTGACATGACTGTTTTTTTTTTTAATTTTTTAAAATTTTTTTTTGGACTTTTTCCAATGACTGTTTTTGATAAAACGAAACGTTTTGTTTATGTCAGATGTCACTTTCATTTCCAGAAAAATACTTATTGGCGGAATTGTTAATAAAAAACACAAAGCAAGCTATTAATTATGTATTTTTTTTTTTTGGACTTTTTCCAATGACTGTTTTTGATAAAACGAAACGTTTTGTTTATGTCAGATGTCATTTTCATTTCCGAAAAAAATACTTATTGGCGGAATTGTTAATAAAAAAACACAAAGCAAGCTATTAATTATGTATTTTTTTTTTTTTTTTTTGGACTTTTTCCAATGACTGTTTTTGATAAAACGAAACGTTTTGTTTATGTCAGATGTCATTTTCATTTCCGAAAAAAATACTTATTGGCGGAATTGTTAATAAAAAACACAAAGCAAGCTATTAATTATGAAGAAGAAGAAGAATGAGTAAATATTATGGCTCCTAGTTAAAAAAACCAGAGTATTATATTATCTGTGCCAGAGGTAAAAATTGATCATAGACAAATACTAGACTTATACATACTTCGTTCAACGCCATCTATACTTGTTTAAATCTTTGATGATCTCTGCGACAGCTGTCATCGATTTGACAGCTGTTAAATTTCACAATTTTTGTCTGACAAATGTATGAAGAGAAATAACGTTCATGATTGTGGGTTCCCGCCCACTTAGAGATGTGCATTGCTTTTATCATTCGCTTACACGTAATAATCGATTATGAAATTTTAAAACATCGGAAAATTTTCATTTTGTTTATCTCTTAAAACGTACAATTTTATAATAAAAAATCAATTAATTTAATTAGAAGTAAGTCGGTTTGGATAAAACAATTTGAATATGATCGAAGTCCGAAATCCGAAAATAATAATTTCAGTATCTCCGACAAATAACCAAACTATATCACATACATTGAGCTGATCCCAAAGTTAGTGTAAAAGAGCACATGAGCATGACATGTGTTACGTACGAGTATCAAAAATAACGAAGTTACCACAAATTGGTACTTATTACATATTAACATCCAGACACAGGACAAACACAAATCTTTATCACCTAAATGTTTTCGCATAGTCATATAGAGCATGCCAAATGTGTCCTTTGTTTAAAATCACTTTTATTAGAGGTCCTCAATCGTTCAGTGTAGATCGATAGAAGAATCGATTACTTACGAATCGAAGTTTTAACATTCGTTTATGGTAAGACTACGCCTCTAGAAATGTCACTGCGACACCTGTCGCAGAGATCATCAAAGATTTAATAAAGTATAGTAAAGCTTTTGAAAACTTTTTTTTTAAATGGCCTGTCAGAAAATCTCCCATTGGTATCCATATTTTGTTAATAATAATTACGTTAAGTAAAAATGTCAGTTATAAGCTAAGTTAGTAGTTTTTAATAAATAATTGATTAACATTGTCATTTAAATTTAAATTCACTTGAAATATGTAATATTTTTATTATGGCATTCAATATTATTATCAATATTTTCAATATTATTATTATGGACGAGCCATTTGGTGTAATGGACCGCCCCCCCCCCCCTCCCGGCCAGTGCTACACCACTGACAACCTGCCCTAACAACTTTTTATTTTGGAATGACTTAGATTTATTTAAAGGGTGCGGGCGAGGGGCGGTGCGAGAATGGGGTAGCAGTATAGCAATTATCGTTATTAATAACATTTATTTACAAACTTATCGATCTTATGATACCCAAACCGGAAGTAGTCACATCACTAAAACTAGATAAAGCCTGTATGCCTTCTGCTGCGCTTCATCTGGTACGCCAAAGTCTTATATATCAGACAAATAGTGATGCGAAAGGGAATTCCTCTAAGATATATTTTTGCGCTTTATATAAAAAAATATCATCCTGAATTATTTCAAAATTGTTTTATTCTTTCTATATTTGAACAATAGGGTGATTTTAATTCAAACATTAGTTTAAAATCATTACAATATAACCATTTTTAATCAACCTCGATAACATAGTGTCTCCGCACTACTATAAATGCGTCACAAAACGGTCGTGGCGTGAGGGGCACCATTTTCGGAAAAAAGCGTGGCGTGGAAAAGATTAACAAAATATTTTACATATCTCTTGCTCTGTAAGTAGTCACTTACTTCCCTGAATGCCGGGGTGTATGGATATCATTACAGCATAGGTTTTTGAATTTGAAAAAAGAACTGTCATACTCACACTGCAAGAAGAATATTTTTAAAAAGTTAGGTAATTTTTTTTTCTCTCGAATCGGAATCAAGACAAATAATTATATTAGAATTTATGAAGATTTTATTTTAAATATCGAACGATTTGTTTCGCAGTCACATTGTATGTTATTAAAAATCAAACTGGCCAGCACGATTTGACGCGCTTGCGTGCCATAAAATCGTGAAGAGTAAAAAAGGCAGTCGACTAGCTAGGCGCGAAAGTAATTTTTTTTTCGTGTTTTGGAGTTCTTTCTCAAAAGTTAAGTTTTAATACTTACCACACAATCGATATGTAAAGCAGAGTGTTTACCTCGGGTGTATGCATCAATTGCATACTCGGGTTAATAAGCGCCCTCGCTGCGCTCGGGCGCCAAAAACCTCGTATGCAATTGATGTCATACAGCCCTTGGTTAACAATCTACTATTACATATCTCTTGCTCTGTAAGTAGTCACTTACTTCCCTGAATGCCGGGGTGTATGAATATCATTACAGCATAGGTTTTTGAATTTGAAAAAAGAACTGTCATACTCATACTGCAAGAAGAATATTTTTAAAAAGTTAGGTAATTTTTTTTTTCTCTCGAATCGGAATCAAGACAATTAGTTATAATAGAATTTATGAAGATTTTATTTTAAATATCGAACGATTTGTAGTCACATTGTATGTTATTAAAAATCAAACTGGCCAGCACGATTTGACGCGCTTGCGTGCCATAAAATCGTGAAGAGTAAAAAAGGCAGTCGACTAACTAGGCGCGAAAGTAAATTTTTTTCGTGTTTTGGAGTTCTTTCATTATAAGTTGAGTTTTTTTACTTACCTCACAATCGATATGTAAAGCAGAGTGTTTACCTCGGGTGTATGCATCAATTGCATACTCGGGCTAATTAGCGCCCTCGCTGCGCTCGGGCGCCAAAAACCTCGTATGCAATTGATGTCATACAGCCCTTGGTTAACAATCTACTATTATTTGTCACATTTGATTTATAGAGCAAGCATAAGCATTGGACGTAGTTTATACGCTGACGACTAAAAGATACTTTGGATAACAATTTAAGGGTGACGTTTTTTTAATAAAAATAAAATCATCATTAACTGTGTACATAATGTTACATATGTAACGAGTATAATGTATTGTCGTGTCGTATACATGACTGGTAATGTGGTAATATACTGCCAAACAGGAAACATTTCGGCATAGGAAGCATCTTTTAACCAGGGCAGGGCTGACAAACCATTTATAATGTACATTATTTGAGAATAAAATGTAATTGATTGACTTTAACAAATGGGTGCTTGTTTAAATCTATTGTTCTAACATACACAGGTTTTTTAAAGTGTATTGTTTTTGCAGTAAAATAAAGAGGACTAGAGGACAAATTAAGTATACCATAATTCATTTTTATTTGATTTGCATAGTATTTCAATAAAGTAATAAATATAGATATAGATAAAGTCGACAGCGAGTTCTGCTCGTAAACTAAGTTAAAAAATATTATGATTTATGAAGACGATAGCTTAAAGCGTCATAATGACATTCTTAATTTGTTGCAAAATCGCGAAAATGAATTAGAAAAACGAGTCAAAAGCATAAAACCACGATAATTTACGATTAATTCAAGATCATTCTCAAGGAAAAAAATAAACAAGATAGCAGCCGTGAAGAAACATAAAAGAAATTACACTAAATTCAAATCATGCAAAAGGCAAGAATGGGCCATAAATAATTTCTACAAAGAGCTCTCCATTAGAGGAATGGCCAGAAAAAAGTGGCTGATAAGCACAGACTATAAGAGTAATTTATGTGAGAGGAAACGGCATTAAAATAATATTAATTCGTTTGTAACGCTCGCGTCCCGTCAGAGCTCTCGGGGGAGCTGTCGCGAGATCTTATCGCTTGTGGAAACTAGCGGCGCGTGGACCTTCTGATAGCGGTTAGCAAATGAATGGCTATGAAGTATTGCAGCAGACCTCAACAACATAATTATGAGCTGCTGCGGAATCTTAGTAATGTGTGATGGATAGCGGTAGTGGCGTAGGCTTTTTGATAGAGGTTAACAAAAGATTAGCTATGAAGTGTTGTAGCAGAGCTTGTGCCTCAACAATAAAACGAGTATATGAGCTGCTGCGAAATCTTAATATGTGTGATGGATTGCGGTGATAGTATGGACCGTGTGTGAGTGGTTAGCCGATCCGCTTTTAAGTGAGATTTAGCCTTAAAGTGCTCGCACATCAAAAGTAATCTCACACCTATGAGATAGTACTATGTATTAGGATAGTGAAGTGTTTTGTAGAAATTAAAGGCTGTGGTTTTGGTGTTGTCACAGCGGTTAGTAAATGAGTGACGTTGCGTATGTTTCTTAGCCGCTATTATTACAGGAACTAGCTATGTGTATTTTTTGGGTCTTGCATATTTTTACAAGTACGTTTGACTACAAATGCCTAAATTTTTAATGGATGGGCATACCTAATTCGTCATAATTATTTAAACAGAAATAAGGAAATCAAATGCCTTGCCGTTAAATAATGAAGTTTATAATGAATTTAATATCTCTTAATAATAAATCTCCTAATATTTAAGTTTTCATTCACGTTACAGAATTATTATTCCTATATTTCAAAATAAGTGATTTCTTTTTCCGTGAGATCCATTTAGGTAATCGCTAATCGCTGGCAGTAGAGCCACGTCCGGAGTCTCGAAGTAACTTTGCATTTCTTATCTTTATTCGAAGCGTGGTAATTAAAAGGAGGAAAGTTTTTGTGTGCGGTCGTTCGGTGTAAGATAACTCGCGATCTACAACTATTAAGGTACATAGAATCACTCTTTCCGGATCGCTGTGGGGTCCAAAACAAGGAACCAATTCTTATCGCTAAAAGTAACATTGCTTTTTTTATTTGTTTCCGCTTTATTTGTTTATTGCGATAATTGTATGTTACGTGTGGAATAATTATTGTACATAATTTCTTTACAGGCCATAGAAATATTATGTGCTGACGTAGTTAAGTAGCTCAATGATGCAGGCACTGAAAACAGGATGACGATCGTCTAAGTAGGTGGTGGTCTGATCAATGTTACTATCATTATTTAGGTCAGTTACCTTAAGGCAATCTAGTTAGTATATTCGTATCGAAAAAAATATAATATCTGTTCTCATTTTAACTATAATTCTTTTTCAATTTATTCTAGCATACTTAGCCAGCCATATTTGTTTACATCTTTAATCAGCTAAGGAAAAACGGACTTTATATGGGCAGGTTCTTTTTTATTTAAAACGCATTATACCTATTTATTACATGTGTGTGCAGCATGCACAGCCCTAGAAAGCATACAGGGAAGTAGTTGTTTATATCGTTCGAGGCTGATTGACCGGTGCGATCAAAATATAGAGACAAGTTAAGTTTCATCCACAACTTGGTATTTGGTTATCTACAACTGCACGTTTTATCAATGTATCATCATCATCATCAGAGTATATACGTTCCCACTGCTGGGACACAGGCCTTATCTCAAGTGTGAGATAGTGTGGCAATTATACTCCACCACGTGGGCCCAGTGCGGATTAGTGGAGGGGTGCGTAAGGCAAGTGACCAAACTTAATGACAGACGTTACCAAACCGCCAAATGACCTCTCTCTAGGCTTGACGTCTAATATGTACTATACCATTTGGTGTACCTGCTTATATCTCGAACTCACTCGAAACAATAAAAAGCAATAGTTCTAAACATCGTTTTACAGCAATTCAGCAGCAAGTTAGAAAATAGCAAACAGAGCAGCCAGATAAGTGTTACAAAAGAAAGGGGCTCGAGTGGTTTAGAGTGAAGTTTTCACATTTCCGTGATGCGCGGTCGCTGCGAGTCTCAGTTTAGAGATCGGTTAGAGCCGGGATACAATTGAGAGTTTAAGGAGAGCTTGGTACAAGCCATAAGATGTGCGCTGTTGTCATTAAATTTGATAAAGGTCAATGAACTGGCGGCTTTCGATTTCTCTCTCATATGCTTTAGTGGCGTGATTAATATCAATTAGGTAGTTAGTATTTGTATGTATGCTACTACTAGAACATTTTAATATATTTACCTAAAAGACATGATTCATCAACAGAAAAAATCTGGAATCTGATTTTTTTTTCACCTTTTGTTGGTTCAAATTATAAGTGTTTTCTAGTGAATTAGCATAAAATGTTTGCTATATAATCTTAATTATATTCTACACTCACTTTACAACAACTTCTTGCTCCTTGTACTCCGTAGAATACAATAAAACTTAACTCTTAATCCAAAAAAAAACTTAAATTTCAAAAAAGATAAACAATTTCAAAAACAGCATTATTCTTGTAACTTGCTCTCCACTCCAGGAGTATTACGTTCCTATCTCAGCGGTCAGCGGATTTGAAAGTCCTAAAGGTTTTATTAAAAATTCTTTTGAAACCGTTTACTTTTAGCCGACAAACCTAAAGGATCCGCTCAACGAGAACTTGCCGATTAGATAACTTTATTATCTTTGCTTAAATATAGCATTTACCGCGTCTATTTATACTTTAAGATTATCATGATTAGCATTTAAATTCGCAAAGTTTAACTCATTTGGACCACAAAAGGGACCACCTGCAAACAATTGTGCAAAATTCGAAAACTGTTTGTTGAAAATGATTACTCGCGACTTCCCAGTCTAAAGACTTTAAACTAAACACAAATATTTATTCAAGCAAAGGCCAGGAGGCTGCCGGCAGTAGGAGGCAATAAATTGCAAAGACAAGATTAAACTTGTCAAGGGACCCCATTTACTTAACGCAAATTTATGCAAATTCCACTCCTCTTGTTAATGCTTCTGCAAATCGTGGAGATGTTTTTGTTTCTCGATGGGAGCCTCGCGTAGTTTCGCAAACACTTGATAGTGCGCCATCAATCAACGCATACGCTTTACATACGAAATTACGTGAAGCGAGTCTCATTAGCAGCGTTATTCCGATCGCGTTCAGCGAGCCGACATCTTCAAACTTCGAAACGTATTTCACAAGTTATAAATCATTGTATTATTTATGCTGAAAACCAAAGTTTACAAATTAAAAACTCTATCCAAATTCAAATATTCTGTTAATTTAAAAGTTTTAGTTACCAAAAAGCAAAACTTGGCTGTGTAAAAAATACCATCTGACTGTAGTGAATAAACTTCTTATTGGTAACATAAGCGCAGGTCTATCTTCACAAATGAGTTCTAAAATAACTACTTAAAATAAATGTTTACATACAGAATTACATGCAATAATACGGCTACCATAACCCTTTTTACCAGCTACCCATTGTGTTAGCAACTGATACAGACTTCAACAAAGTTAAGTCTTATCTTATAAACCACCTATAGCCCAAGTCAGTAGCTCGCAACTGTTCTTGTTTTATGTACACATAACATCTATGTTCTTTTTAAGTTGATCAACATTAAGAGCTACAGCAGAGTCCTCCGCGTCTCGCGTAACTCGCGCATAGACATGGTCGACAGATAAAGCAGAGTCCCGAAGCCCTGGTGGCTTTATATCGCATTCGTCTTATCGCCTCTGCGCTGCTTGTGTTTTTCTCACGTCTCCGCGTGGATTTATCCTCGTCTCGTTACATTAATCCCGTGAAATGTGAAAAAAGTTGTCTTCCGTTAACTAGGTTGCTTTGTTTGTAGTGTGGTTTACTTTGCGAAGAATGCGAAGGTTTTATGTGGTTCTTTATACTTTTTTAGTAAGTTGGCCTTAATCGTCACCTGATATCAAAAGGCCACAACAAGTTGACGATTACCAATAATTATAATAATTTATTAAACTTTCAAAACTCTCAAGAATCTTGCAATTAACTTCGCCACAATTTTTGTCATAGTTGAAACATAAAATACACAACTTTTAAATTAAAAAAAAAATAGAAGTTCTTATTATTCTCGCATTTAGTTTTATTTGGGATATATTTCGAAGACCAAATTCATTCAAAAACGTTTCACAAAAAAACACTCCTTTCATCTTCTCGCATCCTAAAATTAAAATGTTCTGTTTTCCTCGAGTGTTCTTCATTACCCGTTTTTTCTTCCCCCATTGTAAGTCCCGCTATTATTTCTACCTATACATCAATGTACCGATTAGACACTTGCCCATGTCCGCTACGATCTGTTTCATTAATCACGTCAATGTGAATACTAAATGCATCTACATCTATAGCTCTATCTTGAGTCTTATCTTTATTATGCTTGAGTTGATTTTTGTCTGTAGTTTTTAGAACAGTGGAATTAGAATGCTGTATTTAGCAGGATCAAGTTGATTGATTGGCGTCGGCCAGGTCAGAGATCATTGCGCCTCCACTAATACGTTGCGTCAATTATTATGATCGATTACAACCTACACTGTATTGTTTGTTGTAGTGTTTCGATTAAATGATCGAGATAATATTCATTCTCTTACAAGACAGTTAAGCTAGCGATCGACTATCGCTTTTGTAATGATGGCTTAATATGTTTTCGAAACATGTAATCTGTCTGTCTTGCTTGGCGTTATTTAGTTCCGTATTTTATTGTATTTATATAGTAAATGTTGTTTCATCAAACCTATATTTTGAGTTTTAAGTCGAAAGTAGGTGCCTTTTAACTTTAAGGTAGTGAATCTGCTCTACATATGTATTTACCTTTGTTTATTTTGAATATATTATGTGATTTCATTGTATTTATTGTTGCTATTGGCGTTGTGTTTTTTAGTAATTCCGATGTTTTCTGATATATGCCGTATATATATGAAAAAAAAGTTTACTTAGGTGACAACCAGTTATTCTCTAAAAAACAAATATAAACTTTAGTATAAATATTTTCTCGGTGTAGACTGTTAACTTTAAAAACAGCCCCGAAATCGATTATTACTTATGAATATTAATTTCTCGCTTTTTAAATTAATAAGGGATAAAAAATTAAGACAGCATGAGTGTTCTTAATAAAACCGAGAAACCGAGTAGAAATCAGGAATGTTTACCCTCAGCCACAGCGAACTGCGCTAAGAGAATTCGGCTTAAGCCAAATTGCACAGCCTACGACACGACTCCATTTGCAAATTAGACACTTGCGGCCAGGGCTGCCAGCTGTATATACCACTTTACGGCGAGAGCCTCGCAGGCGTAGGCAAAACGTAGCGCTATGCCAGCTATGGCTTTGTTCCTGTAGGCTGTAATGTAGGTGACATTTAATTTGAAATAAATAAACTATTTTTTTTTATTCTTTATTTATTTCGGGGCTTTTGATTAAGCACATGTCAGCCCCATCGTACCTTAACCTATTTATCATACATTTTTGAGCTAGCGCAAGCGGGAGAGGCTCAATAATTCAAAAATACTGTTGCTAAGTGCACAGCAGCTTAAGATGTAGGGTCAGCCAGTATAATAATAAATGTACCTAGGTCGTACAAATTAAGGTTATATTTTTAAATCATTGAGTCTCTCCCACTCTTATATTTTTTACACTCTACAAGCAAATGATAAACATCATCTTTGGTTCCACAAACTTCACAATTTGGGGACGAGGTCTTTCGCATGAGGAAAGCAAAGCTGTTGGTTGGATAATGTCCAGACCGCAGTCTAAGTAGGACAACAATGCGTTTTCTACTTAACTTATTGTTATAAAACCATTGGTGACGAGGAAGTTGACATTGAATTACTTTAAACCAGATTCCTTTCTCAATTACACTTCTGTAGCGGATTCAGGTGCAGGGTTGCAGGGTTTGTCCGAGGTAGGAGTAAAACGCGTTCTAGGTAGTCAAGTGATCAACTGATTTATTCACAAAAATGCCCCTGTACTTATTCCCCGCGGGCGTGCCGCAACTAGCGACCCGCCGAAGGAGCTACATTCTCTTGCGCTAAGCAACATTCTATAGCGCCATCTCTTTCTAACGAGCTATCTCGCTCTTACAATGTTGTCTCTTTCTACACATTGTCTGTCTCTATTTAATTACGCACGTGGTATTTTTACAGTGTCTTATCGCTATTGCTAGTACTTATTCTACATAAATCTATACATAAATCTTATACTAAGCGAAACTGTACAATATTGAATATATACTCTTATACATACATCTTATCCTATATAAAATCTGTACAATATCGTATACCATAAGTTTCTGCCGTCTACAGCGCACGTGGTATTTTCATGGTATTATCTACTAGTACAAAACTTATCCTACAAATCTTACATATACATAAATCTTAAACTAATCTCCGTGTCTGCCGTCTACATTCCACCCCCTGGCTGAAGACTGCAGTCTGAAGCACCCGGTGACTCGGTAGGCAGCACGGCGATCTTCGTAGCAGAGCGACGCAGCAGGCCGTGGGCTGTCTTGACGTCGACGACGCGCACTTGTCCATCCTTTCCGGGGTACACTTGCTTGATTATTCCCCGCGGCCAGACGTTCCTGGGTAGCGATCCATCGCCGATGACCACCACGTCTCCTGGCTTGAGTGGAGGCACCATATCATTCCACTTTTGTCGTTGCTGTAGTGTCGGCAGATATTCTTTCATCCACCGCGCCCAGAACATGTCGGCTAGAGCCTGGACCAACTTCCACTGTTTCCTGGTGCTGGTTTCAGGGTTGTTTCCGACCCGAGTGATGTTGGAGGCGGTGCCCAGCAGCAGGTGGTTCGGCGTTAGGGCGATGGGGTCTCTGGCGTCGACTGGTACGTGGGTGAGAGGCCGACTGTTGACTACAGCCTCCACCTCTGCCAGCAGCGTCTGCAGGGTTTCTTCCCGCGGCGCTCGTTCCTTCAATACAGCTTTCAGGGCTGTCTTCGTCGACCGGACGAGGCGTTTCCAGCACCCTCCCATGTGGGGTGCAGCCGGCGAGTTGAAGCTCCACCGGATGCCCCTTGATGCTGCATCTTCTTCCACACGGTGTCGCTCCATTTCGTCCATGGCCGTCTTCAACTCCCGGTCGGCGCCCACGAAGTTGGTTCCCCGATCGCTGTAGATTACTTCCGGCTGGCCACGGCGAGCGATGAATCGGCGGAGGGCCAGTATAGCCGAGTCAGCGCTGAGTGACGCGGCTAACTCCAGGTGAAGGGCCCGGGTGGTCAGGCAGGTGAAGACCACCCCCCATCGCTTCTCTCGACGTCTTCCAATGGCCACTTCCATCGGGCCGAAGTAATCTAGCCCGCAGTGCGTGAAGGCGCGTCGGTGATGAGCCATCCTCGATGGTGGTAGATCCCCCATCTTAGGTGGCTTTGGTTCAGCCTTCCTGACGCGGCACAGCTGGCATCTTCCGGCTATGCGCTTGACGGTCGGGCGCAGCCTGATGATCCAGAATTTCTCCCGCAGTAGGTTGACCACCATTTCATTGTTGGCATGGAAGGCTCGCTGGTGGTACTGACGCACTATCAGTTCGGTGATGGGGTCCCGCCCGTCCAGGATGATGGGATGCCGCTCCCCGAAGTTGATGTCGGCGTTCACTAGTCGTCCTCGAACGCGCAGTAGGCCTTCATCTGTCAGCATGGGGTCGAGGTTTCTTAAGCTGCTCTGTGCCGGTAGCGCTTCACCCATCTTCATTTTCTTGATCTCTGTCGAGAAGGATGCCTCTTGCGACTGCTTGATGAGTCTTCTCTCTGCCTCTTCAATCAGATCAGCCGTGACTGGGATGCGGGTCTTGGTTCTTAACTGGCGAACCCAAGCTAGGACCCGAGCCATTGTGCGCACGGCTCGCGGCCACGATGAAAACCTCCGGATGTCGATCAGTTCTGGAGGCGCCTCCATAGCCACATTGATTGCCGTGGCTCGGAGCTCGCTGATGGCCTCTGCTGACGCTTCAGGATGGTCTTCCTTTTCCTGCCAGTTCTCGGATGGGTTCTTCAGGAATGATGGGCCGGCGAACCAGATGGAACTGTCGATTTTCCACCCCGTCCTAGTGGCTTCATCCGCTGGATTTTGATCAGTCGGGACCCACTTCCAGTCTTCGATTCTCGAGTTTCTGTCGATCTCGGCGAGGCGGTGCGCCACGAAAGGCTTGTAATCTCGTGGATTCGACTTTATCCATAGTAGCGTCGTCTTGGAGTCAGTCCACAGGGTCGTTTCCTCGATGCACAAATCGCTGTTGTTCTTGATTGTTTGTGCTAGTCGGCACACCAGCACAGCTGCTTGTAGTTCTAGTCTCGGGATTGAGACTATCTTTACTGGCGTCACTCTGGCTTTTCCCGCGACGAGCGCCACATTCTTCTGTTCGTCGACCAGGTATGCTACCGCTGCGTAGGCCTTTTCGCTTGCATCCCCGAAGACATGAAGATGCAGTTTTCCCCCTTGTAGGCCGTACCATCTGGGTATCTTCAAGTTTTTCAGCTGTTCCAGGTCTTCAAGCCACTTCATCCAGTCTTGATGACATTCTTCATTCAACTTCTCGTCCCACTGCGTGCCCGCTCTCCACACTTTCTGCATCAGTATTCTGGAGCTGATGGTAAGTGGGCAGATGAGTCCCAGCGGGTCGAAGAGACTCATTATGAAGCGCAGGAACTCTCTCTTGGTGGGGACGACGCTGCCTTCTTTGATTTCCTTACTCAGCCTTTTGAATGAAATGTCAAAGGACAGAGTGTCTTCGCTCGTCGACCATATGAGTCCCAGCGTCCGTTCCGTTTCTCCGCCGAGTTTCGACAGGCTGATGTTCTCTGGGACGACTGCGGGTAGCCTCTGGCGCAGCTCAGCGTCGTTAGTCGTCCACCCCCTGATGTTGAAGTTGCCGTGACGATGAATCTTCGTTATTTCGCCGATGAGCTTCATAGCAGTGTCCACGTCGTCCACACTGTCGATGTAGTCGTCCATGTAGTGACGCTTTTGAATCGCTTCCACTGCTTCAGGATATTCCGCTCTGAATAGCTCGGCATTGCGATTCAGCACGAAGATTGCCGATGATGGGGAAGAGGTGGCGCCGAAGATCATAGAGTCCATCACGTATGTGTCAGGTGCCTTCTGTCTGTCGGTGCCCCGCCATAGGAACAGCTGCGCCCCTTGGTCTTCTTCTGCAATCTTCACCCTCATGAACATATCTTCGATATCCGCTGTCATTGCTATTGGCTTCGACCGGAACTTGAATAGGACTCCCAGAAGTGAGTTTAGGAGATCCGGGCCGCTGAGCAGGTTGTCGTTCAGCGATGTACCCTTGTACGTGGCGGCGGCGTCGAAGACCAATCTCAACTTTCCTGGCTTGTTCACGTTGGTCACGCCGAAGTGAGGCAGGTACCAGGTGACTGGTGAGTGTACCGCTCCTTCAATTTTCTTGGCGTAGCCTCGATCCAGCAGTCGATCCATCTGCGCGCAGTAGGCAGCGGCGAACGACGGGTCACGATCCATCTTCTTTTCAATGCCCCGTAGTCTCTTGTTGGCGTCTTCATAATTTTCTGGCAACTCCACGTTGTCTTTCTTCCACAGCAGTCCAACTTCCCAGCCCTTTTCCGTGAGCTTCGCTGTATTCTCGAGGATTGCCGTCGCTCTGGAGTCTTCATAACTGTTGCGTTTGGTCTCCGTGATACCAATCGCGTCCAACTCGAACTGTTGTTTGACCAGTTCGTTCAATTCTGCGATGTGATTCACTGCTTCGATGTCGTTCTTCATCTTCTGAATGGGGCCGTGCAGTACCCATCCCAATTGGGTGAGGGAGGCTACTGGCTGACCAGATCTTCCCTTTTTGATGTCACCTCCGACGATCAGCTCCCAGTTATCTTGCCCGATCAATAGGAGAGGCGTCGCGTTGTCCATTGGCTTGAAGTGCAGGTCTCTCAAGTGTCGGCACTGTTGTAGTACTACCTTTGGCACTGACTGCGGTGGTAGCTTGATGTTCTTGATGGTTCTCATCTTCAAGGTGTGACTCTTCTGATTTGGCCCTCTTAACGTGACTTCGACGGTTCTTGAGTTTTGGTCGAAGACTGAGTGACCGCCCGCGCTGATGATGTGCAGCGGCGTCGTCGGTCCCACCAGGTCGGCTGCCAGTGAGTTATCGATGAGTGATACTGTAGCGCCGTCGTCCAGTAGCGCGTATGTGCGGCGCTCTGTGTCTCCCGTCTTGATGCTGACCGGTACCACCTTCAGTAGTGACTTCATGTGACGACCGCCCAGGTTGGTGACTAGTTCTGCTTGCGGCGGGTCTTCACTTGTTTCTTCATGATGTTTCACCACATGCAGTAGTGTGTGGTGATTGTAGTTGCACTTGGAGCACTTATTCGCACGACACGATGAGCGATGATGTTTCTTGACGATGCACTTGAAACACAACTTGTTTTCCTTCACGAAGTCCCATCGCTTGTCTGTTTCTAACTTGCGAAACTTCTCACAACTTGTTAACTGGTGCTCGCCTTGACAAAAGTCGCAGTTCGTCTTGGGTACTGCTTCCACCACTTTCATCACTTTGTGCACTATTCTTGACGGTCGCGCTGGCTGTTGCGGTTGTCTTCGTGCGAGCGGGGGTTGCCTCGCAGGTCGGGCTCCGCTCGCTTCTGCAGTCAGCGAGAAGGCGGCCGTATCGGCGAGCTTTTCAAGGAAGTCTACCAATACTGGCAGCGTCGGCGACACACGCAGATCGACGTTTGTCTCTGCCGATACACGCTCAGCAAACTCGCCGTACTTGATGCGCTGAGACGGTGTTAACTTGTCCAACAGCTCTTGCACTAGATCTGGGTTATTCAGGTACCCGTCTGCCTTGATGTTCTTCAGTGTAGACACGCAGGATCTGACTGCTGCACTGAAGTTGCGTAGCGTGTCGCTGTCGTTGTCGGTGATGTTGGGTAGGCTTCTTATCTTCGCCATCGCACAGCGTAGTAGTGTGCGCGGATTGCCATACGTGCGATCCAGTACTCGTATTAACTCGTCGGGATCGGTGCTTGTTCGCAGTAGATCTTCCACCAAATCCTTCGCGCTTCCGTGTATTGCCATCTGGATCCTCGCCAAGTTTTCTGACGGCTTGAAGTCGAAGGCTGCTGAAGAATCTTCGTATCTTCTTTTGAAGAAAAGCCAGTCTGCAGGATTTCCAGTGAAGTTAGGCAGTTCGTAGAAGGCGCGCGGAGTGATGCGCGGCTTCGCCATGTTCTGCAGCGCGGCGGCTATTTCTTCCACTGCTTTGTTCCGCTGCCCGCGCTCCTTTGACGTGTCGCGACGCCCGTCCATCGATGTATTCTTCACAGCTTGGTACTCGCGTTCCCTCTCTGTTCGATGCGGCGTCTCAGTCGGCACGAACGGGGATTTGGATACCCATTCGCCGACTATCTCTCTTCGTACTTCGTGATGAACTGGTTGCGGTTCTTCTAATGTTTCGTCTTCAGCTTCCAGTTCGGCCAGTCGCATAGCTTTCTTCATCTCAGCCAGGCGTTGTTGGGACTTGAACAGCTCCAGTTCCGCTTCGTATTCGATGCGACGGCGCGCGGCTTCCCGTTGCGCTTGACTTGTTCGTGACGTCACGCTGCAGGCAACAGACGAGGCGGCAGCGGCGACAGCGGAAGCGGTGGCGGCGTCGATGGTCGCGGCGGCGTCGGCGAAGGCGGCGGCGTTGCTGGCGCCGGGGGCGGCGTGTGCGGGAGCGCGCAAAATTGTACGGGTGGGCGAGCTCTCTCTTCGGTAAGAGCGACCCACAGAATGCGCGCTGTAGTCGTGCAGACGTCCCCCAACTAGCGGGATTTCAGGCACGTCCTCGTCGAATAATCCCCGTTGGTTCGATGCCGACGGCGACTGGACGTGAAGGTTCGACGCAGCGACGCCCGAGTCCGTCGCTAGGTGCGACAGGCTCGCAGTTGATCCGGGCGTAGGTTCCCGCTGACGTCGAGTCTCTTCCTGACTTGACTTCGTCTTGCTCCTTGTAGACACGGACATCTTCAATGTAATATCCGAATTCGAAGAACCACGAAGTAGAATTCGGACCCCAATAGATCCGGCTCGAAGGACCACGATTGTATCGGATTCAGGTGCAGGGTTGCAGGGTTTGTCCGAGGTAGGAGTAAAACGCGTTCTAGGTAGTCAAGTGATCAACTGATTTATTCACAAAAATGCCCCTGTACTTATTCCCCGCGGGCGTGCCGCAACTAGCGACCCGCCGAAGGAGCTACATTCTCTTGCGCTAAGCAACATTCTATAGCGCCATCTCTTTCTAACGAGCTATCTCGCTCTTACAATGTTGTCTCTTTCTACACATTGTCTGTCTCTATTTAATTACGCACGTGGTATTTTTACAGTGTCTTATCGCTATTGCTAGTACTTATTCTACATAAATCTATACATAAATCTTATACTAAGCGAAACTGTACAATATTGAATATATACTCTTATACATACATCTTATCCTATATAAAATCTGTACAATATCGTATACCATAAGTTTCTGCCGTCTACAGCGCACGTGGTATTTTCATGGTATTATCTACTAGTACAAAACTTATCCTACAAATCTTACATATACATAAATCTTAAACTAATCTCCGTGTCTGCCGTCTACAACTTCTTTGATCAAAATATTCTTTAAATTTATCATAGCATACCTTCTTATACTTATGTAATTTTTCGGTGTAAAATGGTAGAACAGGCCTATAACTACCAGCCGAACAGGCTTGTTTTGCTAACCTATCAGCTTCCTCGTTTCCTCTTAAGCCTACATGAGATGGAATCCATTGCAACCTCAGATTGAAACCTCTGTTATCGTCTAACTTCCGTATCATTTCCAAAACGTTATAGGCTACCGGAACACCTCTGCTGCATCCAGAGGCGCACCTAGCCACATGTTGAAGCGCAGCTTTGCTGTCTGTTAGGATAACACATTTATCTAGGCTATGACTATCAATATAATTCAAGGTTTCCAAGATTGCAACGAGTTACACTGTACAATATACCAGGACATTTCCCGTGTGTCCATGAATACTGTCACCAAATGTAAAAATATAAATCCAATATTTAAGTAAAGGGTTCAATTGTCAAAACAAAAACCGGCCAAGTGCGAGTCGGACTCGCCCATGAAGGGTTCCGTAGCAGCAAGTATCATCATAATATAAAAGTTCTTGTAGTTCTTTGTAAGTTTGATCGACGTTTTTATGTTTGAGTTGATTGAATGAGAGGAAAATTGCGGTTTACGATTTATGGTGTTTTAAAAAAAAACTCATTACTTGATCTCGTTCAAACCAATTTTCAATGGAAGTTTGCATGGTAATGTACATCATATATATTTTTTAGTTTTATCGTTTTCTTATTTTAGAAGTTAGAGGGGGGGTGACCAACTTTTTACCACTTTGGAAGTGTCTCTCGCGCAAACTATTCCGTTTAGAAAAAAATGATATAAGAAACCTTATTATCATTTTTAAAGACCTATCTATAGATACCCCACACGTAAGGGTTTGAAGAAAAAAAATTTATTGAGTTTCAGTTCTAAGTATGGGAAGCCCCAAAAATTTATAAACTAATTACTTGATCTCGTTCAAACCAATTTTCAATGGAAGTTTGCATAATAATGTACATCATATATTTTTTTTAGATTTATCGTTTTCTTATTTTAGAAGTTACAGGGGGGAGGGACCATTTTACCACTTTGGAAGTGTCTCTCGCGCAAACTATTCAGTTTAGAAAAAAATGATATAAGAAACCTTATTATCATTTTAAAAGACCTATCCATAGATACCCCACACGTAAGGATTGGATGAAAAATTTTTTTTTGAGTTTCAGTTCTAAGTATGGAGAGCCCCCAAAATTTATTATTATTTTTCTATTTTTATATGAAAATCTTAATGCGGTTCACAGAATACATCTACTTACTAATTTTCAACAGTATAGCTCTTATAGTTTCGGTAAAAAGTGGCTGTGACATACGGACGGACAGACAGACAGACAGACAGACATGACGAATCCATAAGGGTTCCGTTTTTTGCCATTTGGCTACGGAACCCTAAAAACGGGGAGATGGGAGAAATTAATTGTATTCATTTACTTAAAATGTTTTTGTAGCACATCGAATTGCTCGGTTTTTACATTTAGACATAATAACGTTTTTTAATTTAATTATTTATTTATTAAAGGACAACCAACAAAACATTCACTTACAATTAATGGTTTAAAGTACATGGTTTGCAACATTTTAAAGTGATGTCTTAATAATAGGTTGCCACGTCATGCTTATTTTTAGATTCGAGTACATAAATTACTGCTACTACAGTTAATGATATAACAATAATCAATTTTAGTGTAGTTACACTAAAATTGATTATTAATATTGTAGTAAAGTATACAAAACTAATAATAGGTAACTATTTATTTAATTAAATTCCTAAATAGATATTTGACAGCCCTACAGTTCCGCAAAATGTAAACGAACGAATGAAAATAGATCCCAGGACTTTAATAATAAGTGACAATCGAGAAAATTTAAAGAAAAAGCGCATGGAAAATTTGTGGACGTTATTAGAACATTACTTAGCCTTAACACTTAAGCTAAAAGAAGTTTGAGTAATGGAAAAATTGCGCAGACTACTGCTACCAATCCAAGATCGAAAGCTGTTTTGATCCAGGTTCCATTCTCTTGCTAGTTAATTTATTGGAAGAATTTCGAATGCTGTATGTCTTTTCCTTTAAATACGCACAACACATACCTTTTTTATGAAATTTCTTGGAACCTTACCCAAGCAATTTTATAAAAATCAATTTAAAAAATGCAAGGTTGTGTAACTAAACCTGTGAAGAAACTTGTTTCTTGTGTTATATGTGCTGAAATCCAATAATATTTAAATACGTTCTAGGTATGGATATTTAACACATGTAAAAGATTTTAATGACATGATTGGAAGGACATGTAATTTATTTAGCTATGGAATTAAATGTGTTGTGCTCGACCGGAATAGAATCTTCTAGTAGGGTCATCATTTAATCTTATCAAAGAAAAAATATGTTATTTACGTTGTCTACAATAAATTGAATAATTTTATATTAGTCACTTAAATACAAAACAATTAATCTGTCTTCAGACTTATATCAACAATAAAAATAATCCGATCCGAAGTTCTACCCAAAGAGAGTATCTTAAAACTTCAGAAATAATTCTTCCAAACGAACTCCGGTAAGTTTCAAATTAACAACAGATTATCTCGCGAACAAAGCTAATTTGTTAACAAAGAACACCCATGCGAGGGCAAGCACCGCAACTTTGTTGCCCCGGTATCCTTTAAAGGCAAAGTTTAATGAAAAGAGTGGACGAGTAACGAGATAACAGCCACTGGCTGAGGAGCGCTGAGAGGACTTTAAGGAACCTTCAACTAATGCTTAAGGAACTCTTCTATCGAGGATTCTTAAATTCTTTCAATTGAGCTCTTTCAAAACTTCTCAAAAACAAAATATGTAAATATTTTTACACTAAAGTGCTTTTCTTTGCAATAAACACAAATATAAAATTGATTGTGATTATTGAGAAATTGAAGGCACTGTGTATGATATTTAGGATTTTTTTTCCCCCTAACAACTACAATTTTGTTAGTTGTACATAAAATTCTTTCAAAATATTATATATAAATGACCAAACGCTTCGGTTACTACTATTTGAGAGACCATAGGTATAATTGAAGCATAAAAATTACATATTTAATTATACATAATTATATTGAAGTGAAGGACCAATGCACCAGACATTAGTGTTCTAAAAGCACCGCCTAATCATCCAAAAAAACAGCTGAGCAGGCTCCAACATCCGCATTACGAACCTGCGGGGGCGCCCTCCCCTCCCTCGGGCAGATTTATACCCTCTCATCCCCAAGGAGTTCCTTATCGACTCATACCGCTGATATATGACCCGCCTGCTCTCACGGAAAATCTGGTTTAGATGTTTCATTTAGATTATCTGTTGCTGGCTCGGATAATTTAATTGCTGGCTCGTTTCGACTAACCCCAAATTGTGTTTTTATGGTAATAACGCGATTGCTCTGGGAATAGCTCGGGTGAGCGAACCTTGTTAGAAAAATGCGGTGAAAAATTTTACAATATTGCTCGGACGTTACAATGATTGGGTGGAAAATTCACAAAGCTAACGAAAATTATTCTTTGGATTTTAATCCAGGACCCGTTGTTTTAAAATGCAGCTTACTATCCACTGCTGCACTGCACTCAAAATCAAAATATGCTTTATTCAAATAGGCTCTTATGAATAGTCAAAAAAAAAAAAATATAGTATTTTCATTGAATGTCATAATGATAGGATCCAAGAGGCGAAAAAAATTATTTTTGGATCCCATGGGATCCAAGCATGGGATCCAAAAGGAATTTATATTATCTGAGGATCATATGGGATTCAAGAGGCGGAAAAAATTATTTTTGGATCCCATGGGAGCGAAGCATGGGAGCCAAGTGGACGGAGGCACTCTACCACCGGATTCGGAATGCAGTCATCTGTTGAGAAGAACCGGCAAGAAATTTATAAATGTTTGAAATGTAACAAAAAGCTCCAACGTTTTATTCAATATTAGGCGATTCCTGCAGTTTATCTGGAAATTAACTTTCCATCTAATCTATATTAGGGGAAGTCTGTGCAAGTTTAGAAAATTTGCAACTATATGTGATCGCTCCGCGCAAACAGCCGGGAGCGCTTATTAACATCATGCGGCAGAGGCGTACTCATATATCATGCCACATGTACCTCTGTCAAATTGGGCCGCGTTAAGGCTCACATAGACTTTGCTTTGCGTGGCTTGAAACATGTTTAGTTGGTAATGGTTTGATATTTTATTGTGGAGAATGCGTTTAAAAAATATAACTAAAGGTTAGCAATATCTGGCGACCGTGTGTAAGACAGTGGTATTTGTCCGACTTCCTACTGAAATCACACGGTTATCCAGGACGATAACTTATTTATTCTGTCGGTTATAACAATATAAAAAAACTAATTTATTTCATTACTCGCAATAATATTTTTTAAATAAAAAAAGAGTATTTTTACTCTCCATACCTTTGACGTCATTTAAAAAATATATTGACATTTTTGATATGGCTTATTTTACGTTTCGCTCTAAACCTTTAACTCAATAAGGAACCGATCAAACGCGATCAAATCAGTCGGGATATTGAAAAGTGTGAATCCCCCTAACTGGTAGAGACGCTGATGGCTCCTTGAATCGGGCGCGCAAACCGCATATCTCGCGGTAATTGGGAACAATTTAATTTGTCGGAAGCCGCTTCGGCATGCGAATCGTGTAGACGCGGCTTAACCGTTTGTTGACTCCACGATGAATCGAGATTTGTTGATGCAACCGACTCTTTGACGTGATTACTTATCGATTTTTTTCAAAGATTTTGTATGTAACAATTACTGTTTTAATTGTTGAGAAAAAGTAACTTAGTTCAAATTTTTTTTATTTCTAAGGATGATACATTTATCATATTAGTTGAGAAATCTGATTCTCCTCGTGCGGGAAACGTGACTTCGTCTGATTTATTTATAATATTCATTAATAATAATATATTCACAAAAACTACATACCTTTTGTTACACAGAACATTCTACTTAAATTGTATTATTTAAGTTGATATAAATTATATCTGTTAGTTGTCCAACCCTCACAGTATTAGCTAAAGCTAAAATATCCTAAAATACAGATTAAATGATCCATTAGGTTGCTGTTTAAATTTGAATTAGAAATACTTTTTTAACTCTGAAAAATATAATTATTTAAATAGGATTTTGCTTTGCTTTAACCTCTAGACGACTTTCTACGCACACATCTGTTTAGGTGCCTAATTCTTTCATTAATTTTGTTACGCGTTTAAAGTTTTTTATTGCTGTCATATTAGAAGGTAAAATATCGATAAAATGAGAAATGGTGGTCTGAAAAACCAAATCAATATATGTAAATAATAAAATGCAATAGCATCATGCTAAGGAATTTGCCTGTAAAAATCTAAAGTGCTTCAATATAGTATTTTTTTAAAGTATTTATGCCTAACGTAATAGTTTATTAGATTCACACTTTATTTCTCTTCAAGCTACAACAAAATATAATTTAAGCAACTAAGTAAGCTATGGTTACAGCTATGAAATCTAAAACTTTTAACGAAACGAACACAAAACTTATTGTAATCGATGTCGATAAATATCAAGTTTCAAACTAAATCGTTTTCAAACTTCGATAAAACATTATCAACACTTTATCGGTTAATGATATTACCCTTTCGAGTGAAGGTAACCAGAGTTAGGTAATAAATTGAAAAGAAAATTGTAAGTGTAGAGATGTGACAGCGACGTGTAACGCAATCGCCAGGCCCAGGGCTCCTCACGGATTGCTCTGGACGTATGATTAATGCACTGGACGACCCGAAGGGATGAAGGGATCGTAAGGGTTGCGGGGGACTATAAGCAGTTTTTCTTTTTAAGGGTTCTGCGCAAACAAAGAAGATTACGGATCATGTCCATCCGTCTGTCTATATCAGACTTTTTTTTTATGGAAAAGGATGTTAAATTGTAGGATGTTGTCGTCTTCCGCGTCTTGCAGCACGAAACAACTTAAAAGTATCTTTCCAATTCGAATCTTAATCATATCTGTAAGTGTATAGTACCTAATGGTTTCAGAATCTCAATTGTTAAAATATTATGACCTTAATAATATGCCAACAAAGAAGGTTCATTTCATTCTAAAAAAACATTTTGAATATCACTGACCATCTGTAATGAAAATATTGTTGTACAGTCAAAAGCACGTCAGACTATGCCGTTGACCGTACATTTGAATGTACTATTATAAAAAAAAACCATTAAAGAATCTAAAATACCTTAAATAGCTTAAAAACCCTGATTCAGAATTATCCAAGTGGTTAATAAAACGATGAAAGAAAAAATACGTTGCCGGCTGACGAACCATAATAAATGAATCGGTGAGTAACGACGCTCCGTGAAACCGAAAGCCATTGTTGCTACATAATAAAGCTCCTGTATTATATTTTTAACGTAACCATGAGGTGTGGATGGGAGAAAAGCTTTTACTAAGCGGTATTATTCACAAATCTTATTACAAGATTCTTGGGAAGGATTCTTTCTTTTTTGATAAAAATTGTAACAGGAAAAATCGCTTCTTATAGTCTTGGTTTCGTGGAAAGGGTTTTCACTTGAAACTTGGTTAATTTTTGGAGGTGATTTTATTACAGAGAAGTTTGTTAAGAATATAAGAGTATTTTAATAAAAATAAATACTTTGATTGTAGCAGTTCACTACGTAGATACCTACATATTATGTTATTAGCCCACTTGATGATGAATGAGCTACGACCACGTCAAAATGAAGTTATATATTATTTAAAAAAGCGTTTTGATTTATATGTCTAGGTGATTTTATTACAGAGAAGTTTGTTAAGAATATAAGAGTATTTTAATAAAAATAAATACTTTGATTGTAGCAGTTCACTACGTAGATACCTACATATTATGTTATTAGCCCACTTGATGATGAATGAGCTACGACCACGTCAAAATGAAGTTATATATTATTTAAAAAAGCGTTTTGATTTATATGTCTATTAGGCGTAACAGAAAAAGTGATTCGACTAATCATAGTAATCATTCTTAAATTATAATTTCAATTTAAGATACAATCACGAGAAATAATAATTAAGAGGCTGTGAGATTAATCATAATAATAATAACATCTTAGATACAAGACACCGCCTTATTAATTACTTAATGTTCGAACGCGTGTAATAAATCGAGGATAATTTCTTTATTATGCAAATGTTTTGATGTGAATGTCGTAATCTCGGGTTAAGGGTCAGGTCTGGTTCCTGTCGGGTGTGCTTAGGTGTCTAATGCTAGACAGATCTCAGGACAGATATGTCTGACAAGCGGTATTTACGGCTGTGTTGTTCAGATAACATCGGCTGATTTTACGCAACGCGAATAAATTTAGTGGAACTAGGAAATTGTATATTGTGTACGTGGGATTCTAAAAACTATTAATAAAATAAGATTATAATTTATGGTCTCATAATAATTAAAATGTTTTTTGTAATAAAATTTCATAAGTCATGGTGACGCGATTTAACATCTACACACACCCAAAAGTTTTTTATTATTATCGCAAATCATGCTCCGATTTAATGTGTAATCAAAATCTTAAAACGTTTTGTAATCATGGTAAATAACTGTGATTATTACTATCTAACCTTTTAGTGCTATCAAAAAGTCAAAGCAATCCCAACAATTTCGATTATCAACCATTTAAAATAAATGCCTGTAATAAACTTCACCTTAAGTGGCGTCGGGCCGAACTTTAAATTAAAATATTGTACCAAAATTACTCTTAGATAAGCTGTAATGAAGACGTAAAACATTATGTATGGCTAATATAATCGGACCCCTTGATCTTAGGTAAACGTGTTCATATTGTGGGTCATATTATGTTTGATGGTGAATGCGATAGGTCTGCCTTTAAGTTGTAATGAGGAACCATGGATGTACTAATGAACCATCACCGTTTATGCTAATGCACCTTATAATGGTAATGTGTACAACATAAAATCGTGTAATGTAAGGGTTTAGGAAATCGGCCATGTTTTAAAGTCATGTTGGAACAGAATTAATGTGTTGGCGCGGGTAGTTTTGATTACGTCCTTCATTATAATGTAGTTATGTTTGTGTATTCATAATCATCATATTTAAAACCGGCAATGACTTAATCAAGAATTACCTGACTTAGTGATACAGTGAGAGTAGCAGAAGTTGGCAGTATTAATATCCTTACCTTTTAAAATACCTACTAATCTTGTTTCTTTGAACGTTTTATCCCGATCTAGTTAGGTTATCCTTGCACCTAGGATCTGGTAAATCCAGTCATTACATTGGAGCGAATCTGTCTGACCTCCTTCATAATTGAAAGAAATATACCAATTGAATCATGGCTACACAGCCGATACAGGATAGTGTAGCTTTCTAACAGTGAAAGAATTTTCAAATCGGTTTAGTAGTTTCAAAATTGTTATTTCCGCGGGAATGATACGTTTCCCGTAGGAATTTTATAGCCTATGTCCTAATCCGGGTTATTAACTATACGTGTGCCGAATTTCATCTAAATCCGTTCAGCCGTTTAGGCGTGATTGAATAACAAATATCCAAACATCCAAACATCTTAACATTCAGACTTTCGCATTTATAATATTAGTAGGATTTTTTGACACTTCATTTTTAACAAGATTTTAATTTACTCCAAACAGTAAAGTAAAAGCACATAATCTATAATGAAACCATAAACAACAATGTTTTAAAATGACGAGTGACATAAACTGTACTGTATACAATTTTTCTCATTTAAAATTTACCACCAGCGCTTCGTTTTTACAACCAAAAAAATACATCGCGCAGAATTTAATAGCGCATAAATAAAAACATTCATATCCAGCGGGGAAAAGACTACGTCTTAGACTTTGAAGAAATCTGATATTCATACATTTGTGGACGCTTTACCGCCTGCTCGTAAACAAGTTTCATAATCTTATTCAGTGTTGCTACCTCAATGCATTACGAGATTTCATGTAATTGTCAATAAAATTTACTCATATGAACTTTTTTGAACATTGTATATATATTGGCATTATTAATTAAAAGGTCCTGTATTCGTTTATTTGTACGGGTATATTTAATAACAACAACAAAAACAAAACAATAGATAATATTGCTTAAAATTTCAAAAAGCTGAAAATATTTTAATGTTATAGCTGGTTATCAGGCTGGAGTCAAAGACTCTATCAATAAAACATCTGTCAAAACATTATCGTCAAAGTGAGTAGCTTGAAGTATTTTTATTGTGGATATTATAACAAAAGTGCCACAAATAAATAAATACTTAAAGTGAAGAAAAAACATCCAGACACAAACCAGACATAAACGTTCATCACTAAATGTTTGTTCTAGGCGGGATTTGAACCCACGGGCTCCTGGCGCCTAAAGGGTACTATATTTTTTATGCCATAAAGTTGGCAATCAAGCGTACGGCCCAACTGACGGTAAGAGTAGCGTAGCGTTACCGTAGCTATGAACGCCTGCAACACCAGGGGTATCACGTGCGCATTGCTGACCTGATGAAAACCTTTTCACGCCCTTCTTGAAGGACCACATACTGAAGTCTCTTTGGAACACCTCGCCGGGGAGCTCATTTCACAACCTACTACACATTATAAAGCTTACAATCCACCTATAGAAAATGTGCTACTTTACCTAAGTTATTTCTCTCGTGTAGGTTGTTGTTGGCAACACTAATCCTACGAGTGAAAACATTCGGTTTTATCGCCGCTGAGTCTTTTATGCACGTCTTTCCTTCGACGCGTTCCTTTGACATGATTTGTGGAGCGGAATCGTCTTAAATTTCGTTATTCCGACTGAGAGGTCGCTTTCAAATCTCTTTAGATTGTATAATAAATTACTTGGACAGTCCTTACTTCTTTGAGCAACGATTTGTATTTTTCTTTTGCGTGTTAGCTTGGACAAAAAAAGTTCTTTGAAGAAATGTATGTGACATCATCCCAATTAATGAAAATATGCATCAAGATTTGTCTGATCGATTACTCGTCTAAGCGGTTACTCGTTTAATCGTTTATTCGTTTATTTATTTTATCGATTTCTTTATTTTATGTCGGAGGCGGCAAACGAGCCAGCGGGTCGCAATGGTAAGCAATCACCGCTGCCGCTGGACATCTGCAACACCAGAGCGATCTCTGGTGCGCGCGTTGCCGGCCTATGGGGGATGTGGGCCTCTGGCACTTTGACAAACCAGACGAAACACAAAATAGTATCTAGTCACTATTATTATTTTGATTTTCACGTTGGTAATTGATTAAACAAGTAAGTAATCGATGAAAAGAGTAATCAATCTTTTCTTCAAAATACATTTTTATACACTTAAGTTATCTGTATAGTACTGTAATATAGTATAGTATACAGTACTATAGTGTAGTATAGTAGTTAATTTAAAATCATTACGTCGCTAAACCTTTTAACCTTTAGCTTTAGATAAATGCAACCGCTTCCGCCGAAGGTATGCACCCAACTAGCTGCTAATCAAGACTATGTATGTAATATATTTTTATCAGATTCTCTATGCTGACACGTTAATTTAGCGCATGTCTCGTAAGGCTCAGGATTGTTATGAAACCTATTTGAATTATCACCAGGATTTGTTACACCCACGTAATATTTAGTGTGATATACATAACCTAGATTTTGATCTAATGTTAATGTGTATTGGAAAGCAAACATACGAGAGGCTTCTTTGTTTTAAGTTTTATCTCATTACTTATTAGAACCTTTCAGCAAAATCTCATCTTTTATCTCATTACTTATTAGAACCTTTCAGCAAAATACTACTATAGTACTGTATAGAATGTACATTCTGAATGTACGCTTAATTATTTTCCAAATAGTATGACAAGACCCTTTTGTAACCCTTGAAACTAGCAAGTTGTCTCCTTAAATCCCTATCAAACAATCAATCTTTTAAATTTAACTAAGTATTAATCCGTAAACCCTCTTTTAACTTTAAGTCCTTTTAAAAGTTTGAGAGTGAAGTAACTTCAGAACTAATCTAACGGCCCGTAGACTCAGATCCAATTCAAGCATTAGCTGTAGGAAGTGTTAATGAAATAACGACGACGGCTTTTGAGGGGAGATGACAAGCTGATTGATTACAATTTATCAAGGGAACGGATTAATTAACAACTTTTGCATACCTTTTTGGATAAATGAGTGGCGCGGCTTGCTCCATTACAGTTGCTAAGACTTTTTTGTTTAATCTTTTTAAGGTATGTACATGAGTACATGATAGTACCGTGGAATGAACCTTTAGCTAACGTTTTATAATACGATTCAGGAATTTAACAAAAGTCGGTTCAACGAAAATAAAACACAAAAAGTTCAGTCATTGATTGTTTGTAATAGTATTATTTTAAAAATCAATTTTTTTAGCCTTTTCATTAAATGAATTATTATTTCTCAATAAATTATTTAACCTGACACCTTTTGTCTCTAATTTATGTGTGTGATGTTAATTACGGTAACGTATGATGATCGGTGCGTATTAAGGTGCAAGGAGCTTCTACCATTTCTTTCAAAGTTTGTTATATAACTTTACAGACGTAAAGCCGATATCTGCCAAGCAGGCGATAGGTTTCAATGACAGAAAAGTTCAATGAATAAACCTTTATTCTTTGTTGACTCGGTAAGTCGAATTGCCTTTATAATTGCATTAATCAGATCCTCAACAAAGGGCCGCTCGATACCGGCCCTCACCTCGCCAGCTCGTCGGCCAAACTGTCCTTTGACAAAGTTCTATTAGCGTGAGGACTTTATCTTTTTGCCGTGACTTTTGCAAATTAAGCTCATTAAAGAAAGCGGGCCCCTTATCAACTCTCTCTTTGCATTCTTCAACAACTTATTTCCTAGTTCATAGGTTCTCAATGTTTTCGAATGGTCGTGTTTGACGCTTGAAAATTGTTCAACTGTTTCATTAACTGGTGCACACACCAACTACCTTAACGTTTTATCTATTAAAATATCGGTAACTCGGTAGTTATAGCTTTTCGACTACTGAGTACCTACTTCTGGCATCTTCGGGTGGGCATAATATACAACTAATAATTTTAAAATAAAAATGATAGTTTTTAGGCCGTCGGAAATAGACATTTAATTCGAAAAGTGTGATGTAGTTCTGCATTTTTGATGTGTTGTATGGGTCTATTAGGGTAGTGTGAATTCCAATTTGCAACTTCGGAAAACCTGTGGAAACCGAGAAAATCGAGAAAATCTTCGAAATTTTGGGACTTTTTTTACTATTTGCTCGCCAGGGCCAAAACTATGCTTTTATTGCGAATGATGTTTTCTACACTTATAAACTGTATTAAATTACTTGCAATTTAAGCCTAATAGCAACGCTATTGACTCCATAGCAGCCAAGCTGTGGCACTTTTAAGATGACCAATATTTGTCGAAATAAGAAATTTTCAGGATACTCCCACTTATTTCGTGAAATATTGGCAAAACCACTTGGCCTTTGAAGAAAGGTCACTGAAAATATTTTGTAGTACATTTATTTAACTTTTATTAAAGCACAAAACGAAGTCTGTGGGACTAGCTGTTCCCTCACAATATCAAAAAAACGAAAAGAAGGTAAATGGGTTATAGAAACAAAAGACTATTATATTGGGTAATTGGAAATTAGACAGGAATTTTATACATAGTAGTGGGTGGAGGTCATTTGCGATCTGACTGCATGCCCCTCTCCATTCCTTTTTGCATTTGCAGGGTTTCATTTTTAGACAGTCGCAGTTTTTTCGGTTAATCATCATTGATTTTATGTTTTTCCTAGAAATTAGATTCCAAATCAAACTTCAAGTGAGCCTAAACGATCGCAAATGACCTCCATCCATTACTATTTATAACATTCCTGTCTAATTTCCAATTACCCAATATAATAGTCTTTTGTTTCTATAACCCATTTTACCTTCTTTTCGTTTTTTTGAGATTGTGAGGGAACAGCTAGTCTCACAGACTTCATTTTGTGCTCTAATAAAAGTTAAATAAATGTACTACAAAATATTTTCAGTGACCTTTCTTCATAGGCCAAGTAGGTTTGCCAATATTTCACGAAATAAGTAGGAGTATCTTGAAAATTTCTTATTTCGACAAATATTGGTCATCTTCAAAGTGCCATAGCTTGGCTTCTATGAAGTCAATAGCGGTGCTTTTAGGCTCAAATAAAAGTTAAATAAATGTACTACAAAATATTTTCAGTGACCTTTCTTCATAGGCCAAGTAGGTTTGCCAATATTTCACGAAATAAGTGGGAGTATCTTGAAAATTTCTTATTTCGACAAATATTGGTCATCTTCAAAGTGCCATAGCTTGGCTCCTATGAAGTCAATAGCGGTGCTTTTAGGCTCAAATAAAAGTTAAATAAATGTACTACAAAATATTCTCAGTGACCTTTCTTCATAGGCCAAGTGGTTTTGCCAATATTTCACGAAATAAGTGGGAGTATCCTGAAAATTTCTTATTTCGACAAATATTGGTCATCTTCAAAGTGCCATAGCTTGGCTCCTAAAGAGACAATAGCGCTGTTATTAGGCTCAATTTACAAGTAATTAGATACAGTTTATAAGTGTAAAAACATCATTCGCAATAAAAACATAGTTTTGGCCCTGGAGAGCAAATAGTAAAAAAAGTCCCAAAATTTCGAAGATTTTCTCGATTTTCTCAGTTTCCACAGGTTTTCCGAAGTTGCAAATTGGAATTCATACTACCCTACTGGACCCTTACAACATACCAAAAATGCAGAACTACATCAAGCTTTGCGAATTTAATGTCTTTATACGACGGCCTATTTTGTCTCTAACCCATTTTACCTTCTATTAGATTTTTTGAGTGAACTACTAGTCTCACAGATTTCGTTTTGGGCGTTAATAAAAGTTAAATAAATGTACTACAAAATATTTTCAGTGACCTTTCTTCGTGAAGCTAGTGGTTTTGCCAATTATTCGAGAAATAAGTAAGTAAAACCTGAAATTTTCTATTTTCGAGAAATATTGGTCATCTTCGAAGTGCCATAGCTTGACTCCTTTGAAGCCAATAGAGCTGTGATTGGCCTCCAGTTGTAGGTACTTTAATACAGTTTATGAGTGTAGAGAACATTGTTCACAAAAAATGCATAGTTTTGGCCCTGGAGAGCAAATAGATAAAAAAGTCCCAAAATTTCGAAGATTTTCTCGATTTTCTCAGTTTCCACAAGTTTTTCGAAGTTGCAAATTTGAAATCACATTACTCTAACGGACCGATACAACATACCAAAAATGCAGAACTACATCACGCTTTTCGAATTTAGCCCCTTATTTTGTCTATTTCCGACGGCCTATTTGTTTTGGAAGGTCTAAAAATATAAAAAATCTCCATAGATTTTTTTTTGAGTAGGACGATGCAATGCTTTTAAATACCCCAACCGTTGGCTAGCGAGACTTGCGGTCGTATGTGGGTCTTAGAACTAAAATGTTAGTCCCTCTATCTGTTAAACTTCCCCAGTTTCCTTAGTCCTAGATCAATCGCAAAATATAATAATATGTCACTTAAAGTTCGTGTTTGTTTTTACATACTCGTATAAGTAGTTTGATCATCATCCAGCATTAACAGGATAAATTCAATAAAAATATATTAATAAGTACCTACTTACACGCATAATATGACCTGTGTACAAAACCATGTCGCCTCAATTAATTGGTCATGCGTTTAACAGTTTGAGAAACGATATCGTAGTTGGTCGAGTGGAAGTCTGGGTAACGGAACAAGTTTCATTATTCGCATGTACGAAGTTGGTTTTCTTAAAGGGGAGCCTAACTACCCCTCAGGGTGTTTTGAGCGGAATAATAGAGTGTTGAGATGCATCAATTATGTTTGAGATTAATACTATGAATAGGAATTTTACTTTCCTGCTTTTATTACATTGCTTATTAACCCTTACAGTTCTCAATTTATAGTTTTACATTAGATATTGAAAGCGCGAAAATATTGCAAAATATAAAATACAACTGCAGCAAACTATGCTAATGATTCAATTTGGTAGCGTCAATCTGGAATTGCACGTATTTTTATTTCCAATGGATTTTATCCAGCGGTATAAATGTATTTGCTATCGGCGAGACAAATGAAAATAGGATCAAAGCGACATTCACGTAGCTTTAAATCAGTCAGATCCAACTGATACATACGTTTCCAAACCGATACCTCCAATGAACACTACGCTAACTCAAAATTTGCCATTTTTCGTTTTTTATAGAAATCGACCCACTTTTTTACTAATATTATGCCCCCAAATTTTCATGACAATATCTTTAAAAACAAAAAAGTTTTGAGATTTACATAACGCCAAGTAAAGGTACTTTCTTCAATTACGGGGTGGACAAGCCGCTGTCTTAATATAGTGGTGTGTATTCGGCTAGCGCGACTGCCGGCCCGCGGGAGATACGCCGCCAACTAGGAGTTGGCGGGGTGTTGCGCGGGAAAGTATTTGTTCATGTGACAGTTAGCGGTGTGTGTCGCCCGTTGAATGCACTTTTGAACAAATAATTATATAACGTAGTGTAAATCAGAGTTAAACATTACTAAGTTTAATAATTTTCACTATCTTGTAGTAAATTAAAATCGAAATTAGCTGCATGAAATGCTACAATTATAATACAAGAGTTTTGTTTTCTAGTATAAAACGAACCGCTTAGCCCTTCGTCCATATTGGTAACTAAGCTTATAGTTACAAAATTATTTTTTTTGCTGTTTGGTAACTACCTAGTTGTGGAAGAAGAAGAATTTTTCCATTTTTGTAACTTTTTGCTATCTATTATGAACGTTAAATGTTTGTGACTGGCCACTTCTATCGGAAAATAATTATTAGTATAATGAGTTACAGTAATTTATAATGATTGTTTATTATACTGTGTGTTGGGTGTCAAGGAAACCAAATATTAATAATTGTGAATTTTATTACTTATGGAGGAAACGATTGTTTTTCATATTTTTATTGACTGATTAAAATGACGTTAGAATTTTGACGAAAAAGTTGTTACTTGCACTTTTGATTTTTTTTACTTTACCATTCACAGCTAGATTGTTATTACCCAAAAATAGTACCATTGTTTTTTGCCATCCTCCAAAACCAAGACAAGAAAAAAAAATCCTTTACAAATAATCAAAACTAAATTTCCTCTCTGGAAATCACGTAAAATGCTTGTTGCTTTTGAAGATTTGCTTTTAATGGCATTCAGAAACCATATCCTCAAACAGATGTAAAAGATTGTTTTAACCACTATAAAGTCAAAGTCTTTTTAAAAAAGCAGAACAGCTAAGTATCAAGCCAGCTTAGAGGCGGCATGTTGCAAGATGTGCAGGTTTGGCCCAATTGCTTATAAAATATATTAGCTGATCTAATAGCACAATTAAATTTTTACTTCGATCGTAACTGGCTACAAGATTCATTAAAATCTGGTGTTGTGAAGGGGACCAGTTGAACAGTATTAAGGATGGCAGCCATTTGGAAGGATGGCATGCTAGAATTAATCGTTTTGTGGAAAATAATAACCCATCCATCGCATAAGTGTTGGGCATTCTAATGAAGGAAACAAAAATTTAATAAATAAATTCAGCAGTTAAAAACGACAAAATACCAAATAATTATCATGATATTGACACAGAAATAAGTGCAACTATTCAGCAATTAAAATTTAAGATATTACAGTAGGCCACTGCCTAAAATTTTTCTAAGTATTAATAAATGATTTGCATAGTACGTTTTAATTCAAATCAACTACACCGATCCAGTTGTATATCACAACAATCCCACATCATATCGGGATTTTTTGCACAATGTCTCGGGTTACTATAATGGAAATAATTTAATCTACGAAGTGGAAAAATAATTCTTCCCTCACAACTACTTAAAACACCAACGAAAAAATAATATTTTTTGGAACTGGTTACATAAGCTTAGTTACCAATATGGACGAAAGGCCGCTAAGTAATGACACAGTTAAGATACTCTACGCTATTTATTTGTTAGCGGCTTGTATAACGGCTCAACGATTTTCGGCTTATCCTACTACAAAACGCTAACTTTTCTTTTTCATAAATTACGATCTTATTATAATAAAAAAATTGTTCAAAATACTCTAAATTGGTAATGAAGTCGATTTTAAATGTAATTATTAATTTTATTTTATGTAGTATACATTTAATTTATTATTTTGTAGCCTGTAATATTCCCGAATATATTCCGCTAACTTAGGATTGGCGGAGTGTATCCCGATCTTAAATTAGAGCTTTCTGCGTTACATCCCGCTAAGTGAGTTTAATTAAAAAACCCATAAGTTTTTTTAAATGTCACTATGCGGATCTTAAGCATCAGTAAATTAGTTACTCACACAAAAAATATCAAGAAAATAACTACAAAAATAAAGATTTTATCAACTTTTTTCTTTCAAGAGCTCCTCCTGTAAACCTGCACTTTTGAAGTTAGCGTAGTGTTCATTGGAGGTATCGAAACAGTTTGATTATGGAGAAATTCGAAAAACTATTTTTCTTTTATAAAAATTCGAGGCAAACGAGCAAACGAATAAACCAGATGGTAATTACTGATCATGACCGCCGATTAATTTACCGAAATAGGTTTTTGCATTCTCCGGGAATTTAACTGTAACACCAATCGTCATCGAAACCTAAATTAGATCGTGTGGTTGTTATTAAAGTTTTTATTTTATTTAAGTTTTCTCTGTCGGATGGATTTATGTTTTCTCTATGCAGGCTTAGCAGTTAAACTTTTGAACATCAATGGGCGAAAAAATCAAAATTCTTTGTTATTAAAATGGTTTAACATCTTAGACTAACATTAAATTTATTTTGTTTTTGTTTTTAAAAAGTCTTTGCAGACGATTTTTATCCTACTAATATTATAAATGCGAAAGTCTGGATGTTTGGATGTTTGGATGTTTAGATGTTTGGATGTTTGTTACTCAATCACGCCTAAACGGCTGAACGGATTTAGATGAAATTTAGCACACGTATAGTTTATAACTCGGAGTAGGACATAGGCTATAAAATTCATACGGGAAACGTCTCATTCCCGCGGGAATAACAATTTTGAAACTACTGAACCGATTTGAATAATTCTTTCTCTGTTGGAAAGCTACACTATCCCCGGTGAACATATAGGGTACTTTTGATCCTGGAAATGTGGGAGGAAGGGGGATATTTGAAAAAAAAATACGCGCGGGTGAAACCGCGGGCGGAAGGCTAGTAGACCATAATTTGAACATAAACAACATTTCACTAGAAAAAAATAGCCCGCTTTGTAGGAGGCGGGCTAGTTGCCCTGCGTCGTTCCTGGTAGTCATGTCAAGCCCAGGGACGCTGCCGACGACGGTGCAGGAGCGCGGGGCACCTGGCAGTCTTTCTAAAGGCTGGGCTGGCTGGGGCATGCGATGAGGTGGGGAAACTATTCGAACGAATAGTCGCCCAACGACTCATCGAGCACATATCCACCGTAGGGCCGGACTTTTCGGAAGCCCAGTTCGGGTTCAGAGAAGGCCGATCAACAATTGATGCTCTGGCCCGACTTAAGCGGATCGTTCAGGAGGCGATGGAGGCGGGGGATGGAGTTTTTGCGGTATCTTTTGATATCGCAAATGCTTTTAACTACATCCCACACGCAACAATTATGGAAGGCCTCAAGTTTTTCGGGGTTCCTTCCTACCTCTGTCGCCTTATTGAGGATTACCTTAAACGTAGGGTCGTCCTCTGGGAGGAAAAGGGTGGCCAACAAAAAAGGTTTTCTGTTGCAGCCGGCGTTCCGCAGGGGTCAGTCCTGGGACCCCTGCTGTGGATCATCGGATTTGACTGGCTGCTCCGCGGCGCTCTTCTACCGGGCATGAGTGTCATTTGCTATGCAGATGACACTCTTGTCACGGCCCGGGTGAAGAATTACGAAGAGGCGGCCCGATTAGCGGCCATTGGTGGATCGTTGGTGGCTGAGCGAATCAAAATGCTCGGCCTGAAGGTTGCGCTGTCCAAGACAGAGGCCGTGTATTTCCACGGCCCAAGACAGCGCATACCCCCTGATGCCCATATAATAGTTGGGGGCGTCAGAGTGGCTGTTGGGGCCCAAATGAAATATTTGGGCCTCACCCTTGACTCTCGATGGTGTTTCAGTCCGCACTTACGTGGGCTTTCATCGAGGGTCATGCGGGCGGCTGACTCATTGGGATGGCTCCTTCCCAATATCGGGGGGCCGAGGGCCAAATGCCGGCGACTATACGCCGGCATTCTTAAGTCAATGGCCCTATACGGGGCACCGATATGGGCAGACTCCCTCAATAAGAGGGAGAACCTGGCACTTCTTCGCCGGCCTCAGAGGGCGATCGCCCAGAGGGTGGTGAGGGCGTATAGGACCGTTGGCTATGCCGCGGCATGCGCCCTCGCTGGTACAGCTCCATGGGATCTCGAGGCAGATGTTTTAGCCGCCATTTACGAATGGACGGCGGCAACGAAGGCGCAAGGGCACGTCCCCACACTGGAAGAGAAGAGTGCGGTCCGACGTGAGGCACGCGAGACCCTTCTCCGTCGCTGGAGAAGGGACATTAACAACGCGTCTGCCGGTCGTCGTGTCCTTGACGCGCTTGGGCCAGTGCTGGATGGCTGGCTCGAGCGACCGCATGGCTTCCTCTCTTACCGGCTAGTGCAGGTTTTGACTAGCCATGGTAGTTTCGGAGCATTCCTGCACCGCATCGGGAGGGAGGAGTCACCGATCTGCCACGCGTGTGGCGCTGCGGAGGACACTGCACATCACACCCTCGCTGTGTGTCAAGCGTGGGCTCCACAGCGCAGCGCGCTTGTCGCCGTGGTGGGTCAGGCCTTATCGCTGCCTAGCGTGGTTCTGTCCATGTTGGGGAGTCAGGAGGCCTGGGCGGCGGTAGCCTCCTTCTGCGAAGATGTCATCACGCAGAAGGAGGCGGCGGAGCGCGAGCGGGAGGATGATCCCCTCGCACCCGCGCTTCGCAGACGAAGGACGGGGCAAAGGAGGCGGGCTTTCGACCGATTCCTGCCGCCCCTCCAAGATGGAGCCCAGCAGGTTATGGGTGCGGGGGCACCCTAGCCTGCATTGCACGGCTCCACCATCGATGGGCGGGAGTGCCTCAGTACTCCGGGGCACTTCCGCAGTTCCGCAAGAGGAACAGGAGGAGCTCGCAAAGGAGAGCGTTCGCTGGGGGGGCCGCGGAGCAAGGGCTCTGCTGATACCCGTGGCCCCTTCATGTTAAGGCGATGAGGGAGTACCGCGGGGTTTAGTGGGTAAACCCCTGGGCCACTTCCATCTTCGGCCCAGGAACAATGTCCCTCTTTAGGGCATCGGGAGTCCCACACACGGCCCTGTCCCTCCCCCAGGACGGGGTTAAGGTGCGTAACGCATTCCCCGCGAAAAAAAAAAAAAAAAAAAAAAAATGGGGCTGCACTGACTCCCACACACGGTTCGTCTACCCTAGGCGTGTTTTGGTGCATTAACTCTTTGACAGCCGGCATTTAAATAATATAAGTACCTCTATTAATAATAATATAAGGTCCTTTGTCCTGCCTCAGGAGAGACTTCCGCCTGGGCATGATCTACCGTGGCTGACCTGGAAGTCCCTAAATAGATTGCGTACTCAGGTCGGCAGAAGCAAAGAAAACCTGCACAAGTGGGGGTTCACTGATGGTTTGGGTGTGGCTTGCGAGTGTGGTTTTACCCCTCAAACCATGGCCCAACCAGCAAAAAGTGGTTTTTAAACTATCCCAGGAGGATGAATCTTAAGGACTATATGAGAATTATATCCGAATTTAAGTCCGGGAAAAGGCCCACTTTTTAAGTGTACTTTTGATTATAACACATTTAAATTAGACCGCTAAAATGCTTGTTTACGCCTATATAACTCCTGTAATAGAATAACGCAAATGCAGTTACTCCTGCAAATCAATAATATAATCAATATAAGTAAGTTTTAGTCGTAAGTAAGACTAATGCGCTCCTTGCAATGCTGATTTAAGCTCATTTTGGTGAACGAATGAACGAACGAACAGTTTAATGTGTTGCGCTGTGTTGTGCTCTCTCATGATTTTTTTAACAGCTTAAATAAGGAAATGGTATTTATCTTTATCAGAATTTATTATTGTCAGCCATAGTAGAAAAACAACATCTTATTGTTATTAGTTAGTCTTATTAATATTCGTAGGGGAATGTGAATTTTCTGTGAAATTAGTCATGGTTTTAAACAAAATTTTAGAGCGCCTCTTCACTTGACTTTATTTACATTTGAGTAATTATTTATTTATCAAAAAAATACTACGAAGGGCTGCCATTTTTTCGGTAAGCATTTCCAAGTGTGACATAGTGCCATCATAAGTTTATTTGGATCTATATTGGCAAGTGTCAAAACTGCAGAAGATTCGCCATTTTGTATACCAATTTTAAGATAACGTTGACAATAACACTACTGTGGAATGCCAATATAAATATGTCTAGACTTGTAACGGCTTAAGACAAATCTATATAGAGAACATTTTATCCTACTAAATGCTGTTATAATCTAAGTGATTTATTATTTTTGAAACGCTGATATTAAATCCGCTTAAACCTTAATTTCAAGCTTATGTAAAACAAAAACAAGAAATATAAATGCTATTCAGTTGTTTAATTGGAAGTTACTTAAATTAGCCATACAATTTTAGCTTATATCACATTTTAAGTAAAAGTAACTAGTGTGATTGCTCCTCCGTGTATCCTATCCTGGTAGATGCTTCTAGAGGAGGCCTAAGATTTAAATGCCTCTAAGATGTTATCTTATAGGCACATATAAGTCTTCGTTACCGGAGTAATTACACCTGAGAGTAATTACTCTTATTTAATGCCTTTATAGGAGTCTTAGACTTTAATAGCCACGATATTTGATCCTATATGCCGATATAAGACCAAATTATAGAATTAAACATACTCAAGTAAAAATAGCACCATTTTATGCAGTTTAAAGCGTAGTAGCAAATACCAAAACCATCATCGGAGCTTTATAAGTCCATATAGCATTAACAATTGACCATTTTGCTAGTTGGGGGGTCACCTAACATCTTGCCCAAACTGCCCGGTCACCTGTACTTAGGAGGAGCTTATGTCTGCCACGGAGAGTGCAATCCGTGTTGCTCAGTATTGGGAGTCGAAAATTTAGTTTAATTGCCATCGACACGCTAAGAAGAAGAAGAAGAAGTACCTACTAACGTACCCGTACCCAGTACATGATCGACTGTCAAAGTGTTAAGTTAATGCATTCTCTTCCTCAAAAAATAAAATAAAAATATGGCTCGATAGTGTGTAGAGCATTAGTCTGTTGGTTTGCATTCGGCCGCCTGCGCTTATTAGCGCAGTAACCGCGGCGTCTAATTAGCGCGGAGCATCATCGCTGTCAATCGCCCTGTTGACGCTCGCTCACTGATTATTACCTGCTACGAGCATGCCTGTTTGCTCGTTGTACATCAGACGCCTGTCGGGCTTCTAAATCATCTAGTATCTGCGAACACATGGAATCAATTGACACTACTTTTCTGTCATATAGATCAATTTAAATTAATTGGTGATTTTATGTTAGGCTGTGCTCTATGTTAGATGAATTGAATGTAGAAAAAGCCTACATACGCCAGAAGAAAACAAAGGAAGAAACATAAACAGAAGCACATAAAAGGCCCCAGTTGACCATTCCTAGGAATTAGTGCGCGAAGCTCTCTAACTTTAAAACTGTCCGGGTGTGGAGCCAAATCATTAATACTTTATTCCCGTCTTTGTGGAAAACTTCGCTCCGCACGTGAGCGCTTTGCTGAAATAAGTCCATTACTACAACTTCGGGAGTAGATTCGAAATATTCACCAACTTATTGCGACTGCCAACTATCTTGTTTAAGTGTATTACGCTGTGGCTTGTTAACTGCGTTGGAAAGCGTGTTTCGAGAGGAAATTTTCATAAAATTGCGGTTATTCTTTTTCACAGCTTAAGTTCTACTTATAAATTTTAAGGTCGGTTGAAAATCAGACGCTTACATTCGCTATTCTGATTATGCACTTGCACTTATGACTGCCAGATAAACAGGCACTATTAAAAATATAAATCAAGTAGATACAATAATGTACCTCAGTTTAATGTCAGATGCCTTGTCAGCGGTTGGATTTTATTTAGAACTCAAATTCAGGTACATACATTATTCAGCAAAAAAGTAGATACCAGTTGTTAAATTTATCAGAACAAGAACATCCATTGGTTGGACTCGCCGGATAGATCTTCGGCAATAAAAGGGCTATCAAAATCACAGTATAAGTATCATTGAATGTATAACACGGGAATGCATTCCAAACGCTGCTAACGAAGCTTTGGCACGCCGCATCTCATGCGCACAAAATACATACAATTACAGCCTCACTACACCTTCCGCCAATCCTAGAGACCCGTCCACCCCCTCCGATCACGGCCAAAGATACGTGAACGCGGAGCAAACAGCAGCACCATCGGAGCTCTAACTAACCTGGTCGTTTTCCATTCCCATCCACCGGTTTATTGTGACTTTAGACCGCTATTGAGCGCTGGTTGAGCTAAATTTAACTCTACCGGGAGTTGTTTAAGTCGTTAATTGTTTGCGTGCGCCACGCGGAGGTTTTAGACGGAAGGCAATACAAATTGATCTCATCAGGACGCAGGATCCGGCGTTGTTTAAGGAGCGCCGTGCGATGCGGGCTTGATGGCGTCTGGAATCGCACTATTTGTCTAAGCACCAATTTAAGCTGCTGGTGCTATTAGTTCATTAATTCTGTTATGTGTTGGGTGGGACGGTGTTTTGCCCGAATTAAGTCCAATTAATTAACTACACACTGTCGTTGATTGTCCTTTGCGAGTTAGTTCAACGCGTTTATTTAGATTTAGTGTGTTCTTTGCCTTTGTAAACATTGTTTTGTTGATTTCTGGCGTTGTGTTCTGTTCTTATTATTGCAATTTTGTCAGAAACTGTAACATAATCCGTTTAGTCTTTGCTTTGTTTATATTTATGATATTTTCTTTACGTTCAAGAGCAAGAAAATTAAGATGTCGTTGATTGTCGAGCCTTCCTTGAAACTTTGTTTTTTTATTGTATATCTATATATTCGTTTTTTATTCATTCCTGTTTTTTTGTTTGCTTAACTGGACTGGATGTGAGGACTCTTTATACAATTGTTTACTTGTATAAATTAAATAAATTATCCTACATTTAATTTCCCTTTCATTTTTTACTTCTACATAATATTTGTTTGGTTGAGATAGTGTGCTCCCAAATGGTTGTATTATATGGATGGTATAACGACGTCGCATAAACTATCGCCTGACGTAAATGATGCTTTGCTATCACATGCTACCATCACGGCCAGAGCCAAAATCATATTCCATCGTTGGAAACAAAACAGCGTGTAATTTACGCACAAGCACACGTAACGTGCCTCACACCCTCGGACTCGGACAAAGCCGTGGGGCAAACTATGAGTTACAGCATAACGGCCGGCGCCGGTGCCAAACTGCGCTATCCAACGCCGATGTAAATATTAATGTTGCAGGGACTGCGTGGAATAAGCTGCTGTGTAGTTTGACTAAGAAACTTGTGAAGTCAAACTTAAAGTCACATTGGCAGAATCCATAAGTTAGGCTTTTTTGAACGTATGTATTATTTGCTAACATTAAAAGTTCTCTTTCAAAAACATAAGTATACAAAAATAATGTCAGTTGTACAATTATGTTTGTGACATACTTATCCAATCCCTTGAGTTTTAATTAATACATAGATAATTAAAAACATTAGACTGATAGTTAAATTGTTCATTTGTAACATCACACGACAAATTAATGAAAAGTTAACAACAAGAGTAAACCACATCATAAAATGATACATATATTTTCTATAATTAATAAATATGGCTTTCTGAAGTTCCATTGACGATGATATTTTAATTTCTGCGTTTCTAATGTTTTTATAAAAATTCTTTTAGGTAAAATACCTATATCCGTGGCCTTATAGCCACAATTATACTGGTATGTATTTTTTGCTTCATTTTCGGCTTTTTATAAAAATGCCCAAAGCTCGTATTGTTGAACAAAAATTTTATTTGTTGAAATACCTTGATTCTAAATTCTTAAAATTGTAATTGGCTGATTTCAGAATCTGCCAGTAACATAGTGAGTGCGTTGCCAACTCCAGGGCACGCAATACCAGCCAATGGCTTTAGGACACTGACTTATTTTGTCCAGCCGCCAGATTTGGTTTGCTGCCTTGATTTTGAAACTGGCTCGACCGTTAATTAAACCATTGAACTCGTATTAACCGAATGCTTTCAGTAGACTAGGTCAGTATCACTTCGCTACCGACTTGTTGGCTACAGGGAATATTTATACAATTCATTAAGCTGGTCACTGAATTCTCAGCATACTGATGTGGATGTTTCCACTTCGTTCTTTATTCTATGTTGTGAATTTGATCCACAAAGCAGTATATTTTTACACTTCACTTAACTAAGAGGCACGTGTAGGCGAACTGATAAGTAAACAAATTATTTCTCAGAAACCTAGGCTAAAAATATTTAGTAAGTCCTATTAGATTTTATTTTTCCATTTTTCTAAAATGCCTGTGCCGGGTTTTTTGCTATTTAAATTCGCTCACGGTAAATCTACTCCTAATAAAATTTCCTTATAACCATGAAACATAACCAAGCAGTCCTTGGTCAAACCTGGGCCTACTACTACATTCAAATGCTTTGCGTAAAGCATATGAATTACCATTTTTTCAGATAACGTGCTGGTAAACACCGCAAAACAAGCTAAATGGCATAGGCAAATTTCCATGGGGCATTTATCCAACGGGATGACCATTGACGCTTAGATAACGCGCGACAAATAGACTGTACAAACACTATCGGAAAGTTGATAGGGCAGCGCTGGCTGCAGGCGGGCGCTGCAAATCCGCGCACACGGTAGTAACTGAAGCCAAGATCAGGAATAAAAATAAATAAAGCAATATTAAATCTATCACATCATACAGATTTTTTATAATAACTAAGGCAACAGCCGCAGGACAGAGCTTTGGTCATATTTTATTGCTATGTAGTACACTAGAACTAAAATGGCGGATATCAGAGAAATTTTATACAATAGCAATATTGATGGAATATTTTTGTGTGTCCCTTATCGGTAGATGTTGTGGAGGCGGCTCGCCATAAGGAAGGCTGGTTGTAACTCAAACGTTGTATTGCAATGTTTATATTTGCCACAACTCTTTGTAAAATTATGACTTATAAGTACTTACTCAAATATTGATATTTAAACAGCTACAGCTTATGTCATCAGCTACGATGTTTTTCAGAACTGGTCAAAATTAACTTTGTATTTAAACTGCCCGCCAATGCTTCAATTTTGTGCAGTCATCCTGAAGCTTATCTTAGCGCGCTCATACAGTGATTTCTTTAATTACCTACATAGAATTTCAACTTGGCCAAGCGTTACATGATGTAATTTTTGGTGGGATCAGATGAGCTGCAACAGCGGTGAGCTGACGGGGAGCGCCGATGAATAGATGATTACGGCTAGCGGCTCTGATGTTTGCGCTCGTGTCGTGCCGCCATTAATGCATGTTTACACGTGCTAACTTTACCCACGTGCTTTTATAACTGGATGGACACAATATACACAACGGAACATAATGTTACTGATAATTCAAGGTGTTATTCCAAATGATTTAAAAGTTAATGCTACTTTTATTGCTCACATTTAAAAGTGAAACTCGAAAAAGTCATATTAGAAGCAAAAATATATTCAGAAGTTATAAAATTACTAGCTTTTCGCCCGCGATTTCACCCCGTGATTACTTTTTTTAAATATCCCGCAGTAATGAGGCGTTTCCCGTAGGAATTTTATAGCCTATGTCCTAATCCGGGTTATAAACTATACGTCTGCCAAATTCCATCTAAATCGTTCAGTCGTTTAGGCGTGATTGAGTTACAAACTTCCAAACATTCAAACATGCAGACTTTCGCATTTATAATATTAGAAGGATAAATGATATCACATTAAAATTCAAGGAATTCCATTGTAGGTATAGTTGCTTTGATTGCTGAATGGTTTTGAACGCTGCTTTTCCTAGAAATAATGCCGATGTTTTTAATTTTGACGTACACATTTTTTTATCAGGAACCATAATGCCCAATTACAAATGCGACAAGCGGACCACAACTAGCACGTCAAAAAGTTAATTCTATTGTGTTGATGTCCAATCCTTGATAGCGATCGATTCGTGATCGAATTCCCATCGACAGCTCACTCGATGCGGGCGTCACCATTCACGAATGTTATCTCGATTCGAATAAATTTGTTTACAATCGCCCGATCTCTGATAAGAGACTGTCTCGTTGTTCGACACCATTTGTCGTTTCGGCCTCTCGGATATAAATTGCTGCCTGTTTCTTGGTACTGTTGATTGTAATTTTGTACACAATTAGTTTCAATTGCTGAGGAGCGTGACTGTTTTCGATAATTGATTTTATTATTGGATTTAATCGATGTAATTACGGACTGTTGACGAAACATTGGCCCTTCATTTGGCAGGTTCTTTCTTCATAAAATTACGTTAAAACTTCATTTTCGCTAATTAAGCTGAATCTCTAAATCTCTAATAATAATTGAAAGAAACCATTATTGTATGCTGATTACATTGTTTAAAAATAAAAAAACTTTTTACTTGTTTAGTATGCAGAAAGTTTTGGCCCAATTGTAACTGTGTACCGCTTTAAAACATACTGTATTAACATAATATGTATACTATTTTATCGAGTGTTTTTGGGATTAATCGATGAAGACTTAACTATCAGTGTTTTTGACTAATACAAAACTGCTAATTAACTCTAAGTAGTGGTGTCAAGTAAAGGTGACAAAAATCATCAACAATATCTTAAATTGTTATTAATAAATGCAAAATGCCCATTATTGAAATATATTTTGCAGTTCATGATTTAAGTACTGTGATACATGCAAGCGGAGCGTGCTTTATCGCCAGCGGCCATCGTTTGTCGGCGGCGCGATATCGGCCGCTTTGCAAATCCACAGCGGTGACACTGTCAAAGTTATTGTTGAGATTTCAGCTGATCGTCGATAGCGAGTTAAACTTTTCCCAGATTGTTATTATACATCTAAAGGCAATGATGTTTTGTTTTTATATAATATCACTGTCTAAAGGGTTTAAATTGAATGAAGATAATATGTATAACGTCGGCAGATTATAATTAGGGAGACAATTACTGAATGCATAAAAGATGATCGACATAAGACTTTAAAATGTTTACGAGGACCAAATATTTTTTCTGGCCTTTTGATGACAAGTATCCATCGAAAATAAACCCCTTAATAATATAATTTTTATCTCCGTCCATCCATTTCCAGTTTTACATTTAAAATACCTATCCAAAACCAATACGGCATTCAAGTTACCCCAAAACACACTCAATTTTGTAAATAGATTCTCAAATTTAACGCGGCCAAAGTTGAAGTCTCTCATGTTTGTTGTAACACAGATCTGAAGACAAACGTCTCAATTTCCTACGCATGTTTGTGGAGGCTCATTGTCTTGTTTGACGAGGATATGGGGAGCTATCGAGGATTGGTTACCTACATGTTATGTTGAGATAATGGCTCCGGTGCCCCGTCGAGCGTTACTTAGATTAGTTTTGGCCCCTTTCAACGGAGCGAGTTGTTTTTCATTTGCATGATTGTCAGATGGTTGCGAATTATTTTGTATGTTATTGTTAAATTTGAATTATTATATCTTGATTAATATTGTTATACGCGTTATTTTACTACGCTTATACTGGCTTTATTTCGTAATCAACAATCAACCGAATAAAGAGTTTTGATAAAAACTTTGATCTGTCCAGGCAGTCTCCGCTTTTCTAGTGTTTTTCAAAACTTTCTTTTAAAAAGTTTTCACGGAAATACTTACCTTGTAGTAAATGAACTCAATGTACTATTTGAATCGTTTTTTTTTTCAATATCTAGAGCAATAATTGTGCAAAAACTTTAACTAAGTAAATCAAAAACCTCAACATCAAATTTTAGCGTCTGGTTTCTAAGAAATACATAGACTCGAGGCTTAGGTGTGAAGGTTATTTCGTATTTAAGTAAACTGCGTTTTCATTTCATGTTAAGTTCCCGACCGGCGGTCTCGAGCGCTCGGTCCCGAGGGGCCGATTCAATAATTCAACCGCGATTCTTTCACAGCTGACTCAATACGCGTTAATGTACCTTTTACTCAATTTACATTCTGAAACTCATTTACTCCGGCTGCCGTTTCTTTTTCTTTTGTATTTCCATCCACTTATGCACTACCTCTCGGGAGTGGATTGAATTTGTTTCAATGTTTAACTGAGTTTCCTTTTTGCTTTTCAAAATTTACATTTGAATCGGATTATTTTCTTCTATAAACAGAATTATTTGTAACTTTAATTAACTAAGTCTCACCGTGATATAAAGATATATTACATTGTTACTATTGTAAGAAATTTAATGTTACTTTGGTAACGAGAATGCTGGTTTCTTTATCTAAAGTTTGTTTGTTAAGTATATCTTAATAGTCATAATATGATATGAATTATAAATATTAAGCAGAATCTTGAGTTTTGACAACCTTAAAGTTAAAATGTATATGTGTCATAACAACGCACCCCTGATTGAAAAACGGAAACCAGAAGTGAAATATTTGACTCCCCTATTGAGATTATCAGCTGATCTGAAAACAATGACTGGAGGGGAGCTCCGAAAGAATGTGATTTTGGAATGAAATAAACATTTCGACAATTCATAAGATGTTTCGATTAAATATATTTCAAAAAGGATTATTCATTTTAGTTTTTTTTGTGTTCTGTTTTGTTTTATGAATTCTATAGAATTACGATATAGTATTTTAAATTAAAGAAACCGAAATGTTTAATTCTTCAGACTCGTATTTGATTTGATTTATGTTTAAAACTGTTAAAAACTATTTTTACGCTTATAATGTTGTAGGCTTTTACAGGAATGTCAGCATAGGCCATTTTTCCAGCAGAACACTCGGAATTTGCGTCACCAGACCGGAATATCTCACCCCTACATTAGACCCCTCGGTCACAGGCAAATGTTTACCCGACATCACCGGCCGAACACACGCGGGCCTCCTGAATTATTGAGATACATCCCGCCTGTTTTAACACCAGATGCTATTTAGATGTTCTCAAGTTTATTAGTTGGTCCCTGGTAATTTGTCATAGGACGTGTTGATGGGCGTTATTTAGTGCGGCCGCTGTGCCCACGTACTCTGATAGATTTATGTGAGAGATACGTATGAGGAATGGAGCCCATGCCGCTATTAAAGCCCAAGCATTATGGGCCTCGTGTTACGAAGTGATATTAATTTTAAATATAGACTAACGGTTTTCTCGTTTAAAAGCAAAAGGGCATTAGGAATGAATTGAAATACCAAACAAATGAAAATGACAAAAATAATTACCAAAATTGATGTAAAAAGTGACACGAATACGATGACAATTAAAACTAATAGAACACTATTATTATAATTTGTACCGTATATTCTACGCTTTATATTAGTTAGCATCACTTTGTTTGAAGGTAGACAAAAGTAGAGTCTCAGCCGTAAAGACAAAGGATCCGGGTTATCACGTACAACAACGTAAAATATGTAAACCTATCATTTACTGATGCAAATATTCGTTGTGCAATTTTTGCTTTCCATTTTTCGAGACGAACTAACCCTAACATGTCAAACTTACGCCATCGATTTATTTAGATTAATCATGTTGAAATTTTGATCATGTATTAAAGTACCTAATGTACTTAATTCCAATCCAATTTCCTGACTTAAAAGTTTGCAGCAAAAATTATGATTGGAATTTGGAAAACCATAGTGTCAAAATTCCCCCTTAGTTATTTTACAGTGTGATGACAGTGACAGTGACAAATTCAGCAGTGGTAGCAAATAACGGATGTCATAGCGAGCATCGTTTGGCGGAAGATCCGATTTGGCAAACGATTCTTCGCTCGCGGGAAGGCCGCGACCATTTATTTCCCTCCGTTTGATCTCTTGAGGAATTTCTTTTATCAGCTACCCTCATTCATGTGGGGATGTGGCTCCAAGCCATTCTTCACGCGGACTGTTCGCTCGTTTATTATATTTATACTATTATAAAATGATCGGAGTACGGTCTGTATATTCATCTAAGATACTCAATAAAAATACGTTTCGAATATTTCTTTAACCGCGCTCTGAGTTTTTACTATTATTTAGGTCACATTTGATACTCAATTGCTAATTTTGTCTTATTAGAGTTATGCCAGAATGCCAAGATCAGTATTAACTTTCATAAAAATATATTAGGTAGAGTCAGTAAAAACAAGATATATACTGCAAACTGTCATAACTTTCCTGACCTAATTACGAACTGATTCACGGGGTTATGAATGTCGTAAGTAATGACAGACAATTACCTACCCTTGCTCGCAAACACTTACTTTTTTAATGAAAATGCAGTAAGGCAGTACAAATACTATATAGTAAATGCAATGAACATAGCCAGGGGCACAAAGCAAGTGTACTTTAAAACTGAATGCGGTAAAAGATGATTCAGAGCGTCTTATTGATGGCGCTTCTCATCGCAGCCGAGATCGGTTAATGCTGCGGGGCAGTTTTCATTCCACTTCCTATACTTTTTGTCCTTAACGAGAGATCTATCTGGAGCATCGTTTGATTTAAGATCTGTCTAATAAAGTTATCATCTAATTGGGTATATGAATTCTGGTTTAACATAATTGAATTATGAGTGAAACTTAAAATTTGTCGTCTGTAATAAACTTCATTTAATTGCATACTCCGAATTTAATGAAAATTATTTTCTGCAAAACGTATTGAAATGTGAATTGAAGTGTTACGCTTCAGTGGTACTTTAACAAGAAATTGAGAGTGGTACGTCGTTTGGTCGGTTGTAAGCAAAGGTGGCCGCACTCCCTTTCAAACTGATGTTTACCATAAGTCTAATTGATTGGGCCATTCGGGACATTAACAGCTGTTTATTGTGACAATACGACTGGCCTATGAGCGCACGTGACAGCGGAATTATCGTTATTTAACCCGCTGAGCGGCCCGATATTTATGACATTGTCCTTTCTAATTTGTGAGAATTTAACCTTTTAGTTATCTGTTCTGCTTGCTTAGCGTGAAATTTGAGCAACCTGCATAAAGTATTTAAATTAGGTGTGAAATGGGCAATAGGAATATTGAGATTCGTGTTTACTAGCCACGACGTTTAGGCTTTAGTAAGTGATAACAATATATAACCTCAGTTATTAAAATAATTTAAGTGGTCGAATTGATGTTTAGGAAATGTAACATTTACATATATTCCTTTGTTATATTCTGGTTCTTAAAGTTTTAATAAACTTCGAGCCTTTTTTAGATTGAACTTGTTCACTACATTCAAACAAAGGAGGCTTATAAAGAGATATTGTGTTAATTTCACACAAGACAACACATTATTTAAATATCCGGGTTAGTAGTCGATTCGCACGAAAATAATTCGCACGAAAGTGCGAATCGACAACTTTCAAAAATAACATTATTTTTAGTAGTCGATTCGCCCGAATGAATTTTGATCGCGTGCGAGTCGACCCCTTTAAGAATTGATAGTAGGCGATTCGCACTTTTGCAATATTATGTGTATAAAAAAAAACAAAGTACAGTCGTGTACAGGAAATCTTTATAATAATATTAACCTATTCGCTGTCTATATACCTTACAGCATGCAGAATCAATTAAATTTTAAATGTTATATTTTTTCGGACAGGGAACATGTTAAATTATAAACTAATATCATTAAGCGTTAAATTATATTTGATAACTTTTAGAAACGAATATGTATAAACGTATTACGTAAAGCGTGTAATAAATAGCGCTCTCACGCTTATTACACTGCAGGGTGTGGGGTGCAACGAAATACCCTGCTCCTCACCCCCCTAGCTGTTAGCTAGAAGCACGGCGGCAATAAGCCGACCAAAGCTCAAGTCGGTATCCTTTGGTTTCTATGACTCATCAAATAAGTATGTCCGGGGCGAGAGCTCTGATCAAAACAATGTACCTCTCTTACAAACTAAAAGTAATTATCTCACTCGCTGGCGCGAATATTAAAAAAAGAAATTGTACTTACGTGAATAAATAAAATGTTATGATAAAATTATCAAAGTACATATTCGTATAAGTTGTAACGAAAACAGACAAGCAATACATATTTGTTTTGTTGGGGACTGAAGGTAACAGGTTTTTTCCAAGAAGGTTCCTTTATTCTTCTTCTTAATCATATCTTGATGGTCGTACACTAAGGAATGATTTTTTGACCAACCCATATCGCTTAAGTACCTCGGAGCAATACCTTAAAGGGAGCCCCGTTAAACTTACACAATTTCGCTTGCATTTTCACTATGCAAGTTGACATTATTTGCTTTTTACTATAATTTTTCCAATTAGAATATACATGTAGCTTACATCGTTCTTAAGTTCGCGTTAATTCTAGTTAGAAAACATAACTTACATATTGATTACAACAATTTTTCTTATTAGAATCTTATCTCTACAGTCTACGTAAAAATTTCTTCTTACAAAACTATGATTCTTACACATTCTATGCCTAATACCTATTACAGTTCTTACGTAACTAATTGGATTTATATTTATTTCACTTATTTACAATAAATCCTACGTAACAAAATAAAATTTAACCCAGTATAAGCATAAATTGAGATTTTGTCTCCGCTGTCCTTAACACGTATCTAATTTTTGGTGTCATTTTAATATTAAAGTGTTCAAATATAATTTAACGCTTAATGATATTAGTTTAAATTTTTTATTTGTTTCCTGTCCGAAAAAAATATAACATTTGAAATTTAATTGATTCTGTATGCTATAAGATATCGACGGTGGAAAGGCAAAACTTACCAAACGCCAAAATGGCCCATATAGAGTTATATATACCGTTGGATTCGTCTTTTTTTTCTGCGTCGATTGGTATCACTTTCATCCTTCTAGGATCAACTTTTTGGCGCTTGGTAAATTCAAAATTCCCTCCATTCGTATGTTTTTCCAAAACCTAGCGACATCATTTTGGGCAGTTTATGAAAATTTTGTACTTAGGAAGCACTTTCAGATTACACCGCGGACTAAGTAAATTTTTACCTTACCGTCTTTTTCACACAATCAGTATTAAGTAGTTTTTGCTTTCCTCTAAAAACTTGCTCGAAGTTATTTGGTTATCTTTGCCAGCCAAAATTTCTATAAACAGTTTGATTTAGTATGTTATTCCCCGACGAGTTTTCTGAACGTTTGTGATTTGGACATTTTTACCCTACCATAAAAATACGCTCGAGTGGCGTATGGTAAAATTTTACCTGCCCAAATCATGAAATTTATTGGCATTTGGATAAGTTTACACGAAAATAATCAAGTGCTGATTGGCGTTTAGATAACTTGCGATGTCTTAGTTTTGTCGGTTGTCCGAACCAAGAATTGCTCCGGCGTCGTTGCTTGGTAAAAAACAAAGCGTCGAGTGCCCGACAAGTCGTCGGTAAGGACGCACGCGCATTCCGGGAATGGCGAGTGGGACGGCGAGGTAAGTACTAATTTTGTGTTGCTGATATTTAGATCACGTATTTTGTTAAGTAATTTGGTTCTGTTTGTCTGTTAACATTGCTTTTTGTTTTAGATAACAATGGATAGAAGAAAGCGTATTGATAACATTATCGGTCAAGCGTTGACCGCCGCTGGAATTGCTAGTCCTGGGTCAGAGACTTCAGTGCAACCATTGTTGGTGACTATTACCACTGTTGTTGACCACTGTTTATGTAAAACGCGTTTCATTTATATAAGATTTTAATTTAATCTTTTGATAGAAAAATTAGTTATGTTTAAAAATAACTGTTCAATATGGCTATCACCTAATCATCGTCATCAGCCTGTGATAGTCCACTGATAGGCCTCTCTAAATGCTTGCCACGCTGATCTATCCTCGGCCACTCACATCCAGCTCCTGCCAGCCATCTTGCGCAGATCATCGCTCCACTTGGCCTGAGGGCGTCTGACACTACGTTTACCGAGACGCGGTCTCCACTCTTGAACCCGTTTACCCTAACAGTTATCGGTTCTACGGCTGATATGGCCAGCCCACTGCCACTTCAGCTGGCTAATCCGGCGAGTTATGTCGGTGACTTTGGTTATCTGCCGAATCAACTCATTCGGATGCAGTCCCGCAGAGAAACGCCGAGCATAGCTCTTTCCGCTGAGCGACTTTAAACTTGTTGACTAGCCGTGCCGTAAGTGTCCACGTTTCAGCTCCGTATGTCATGACGGGTAGGACGCACTAAAAACCTACCTTTAGGCATTGTGGAATCGACGATGAGAAGACTCGACGTTGTTTTCCAAACGCTGCTCAAGCCAACTGTATTCTTCTATTCATCTCGTCCTCAAAGTTGTTTTGACACAACTGCAACGACTGCCCAAGGTACCCACACATATTTTTGAACAACTGCAAGGACGGCGCCGTGAATAGCAATCGGTTCTGGTAGAACTTGTTCATTGAACATGACCTTGGTTTTGTCCAAGTTCGTCCGTATGCCGATGCGTAAAGAAGAATCAGCCAGGTCATTCAGCATCTGTTGTTGGTCATCTGCAAATCGTAAGTGAGACATATATTCGCCATTTATGTTGATGCCACTTCCTATCCTCCATTGCATTTGTGAACAATTTCGGGGAGATGACGTCCCCTTGTCTCACTCCTCGATGCAATGGTCTAGAATTTTTCTGCTGATTATGTATTTGGGCGGACATGGTGGCTGCTTTGTACAGACATCTCATCACTCGGATATATCGCCAGTCTACTTGGCAACGCTGCAGGGACTCCAGAACGGACCAGATTTCAACCGAGTCGAAGGCCTTCTCATAGTTCACGAATGCTAGACACAGGGGCTGATTATACACTTCGGTCTTCTGTATAATCTGCTGCACAGTGTGGATGTGGTCTATGGTGCCGTATCCGCTCCGAAACTCGTCGAGTCTTCGCGCAAGACGGTTCGTGATCACTCTTGAGAATAGCTTATAGACGTGGCTTAGAAGGGTATAATAGTCGATAGTTCTTCAACAGGCTTTTGTCACTTTTTTTGAAGAACAGGACTACCACACTTTTGGAGCTTCCTCAGTACGAGTTTACCTCCAGCCTTTAGCAGCTCTGTAGGAACGCCGTCCTCTTTTCTATTTTTAAGCTGCCCATGAGCAATTTCGATTTCGCCAACGCTGATTTCTGGCATGTCTTCAGTGTAATAGCGAGTTAACGTGGCCCTAGACTCCTCATTTTCGGTATCAGGTCGAGATGCATGCGAAGCGTATAACCGGCGATAGAAGTCCTGTACCTCCGAAAGGACTGCCGGCTTTGAGGCAACAACTTCTCCACTCGCTGTGGTCAGCTTCGTCAGGTGGTTTATTCCGAGAGATTGTACGAACACCTTAGACCGCCGATTTTGCTCTATAGCACTTTAGATCGAAAGCACCGGAGATCGTGACGCACACGTTTATTTATCTCCCGGTTAAGAGCTCTTCTTCCGAACGAAGAAGCGGGTGGGTCTTCACGTTGTTGCCTCATTAGCCCTAGAGTCCCTCCGGAAATTTTTGAGTTCCTGCCTTTACGCCTGAGGACTCGAACCACATTTTCAAGGTTTCGGTCAACATCAATTGTGGTTTCCAAGGCAGCAAATTGGTTCTCCAGGTTCGTCTGGAACGTTTTAGATCCTATCATGGTTTGGAGCAGGGTTCGCCAGAGTCTGGACTTCAATCAAACGGACGCGTCCGGCTTTAAAGTCGATATTCGGAGTGCCTCGGACAAGTCTGTGATCGCTGCCGGTATTAAACCTGTTTATCAAGAAGACATATCTGCATATGTGCCGCCTGTCCGCCAAGTTGAAGCCGATCTCGTTTTTCGTCATAGTGTCGGGGCTCTGCCACGTCCACTTCCTTTAGGGCTGCTTTTTGAAGGAACAGTTCATCAAGAAGAGCCCCTCCCGTTTGAGAAAGTTGACGAGCATCTGCCTCTTATGATTCCTGGCTCAAAATCCATGGGATTCTTCTACCGATTCGCTGCGATTTGGAACTCTCAGTTTAGCGTTGAAGTCCCCCTGGGATCCTAATACCGATTCGCTGCAATTTTGTACTCCCACTTTTGCGTTGGAGGCTATTATCTAATTACACAGATATTACCTAATTACAAAGACTGTCTAAGGTTTATATCATAATGTCTATTCATAATGTTGTTAAGTTGAATTTGTTATGTTACGATTACGATTGTGACCTAATTACCTATTGAGAAAAACTTTTAAGACTTACCTACAAGACTGATTTCACAATCCTTAACAGTACGTATCTATAATATTATGACTGTATGGTGTGCTAAATGAAACCAAATATACAATAACTAAGAACATTATTCTTTTATTTATATTATTATGTACACAAGAGGATCAAAGCATTATTAAGGTGAGGTAGGATTAATATAATAAAATTGAAAATAATCAAAGGAATACTACTTATTACAACTTTTAATTCACAAAGTTTTGAGGAAATATGAGTCAACGTTATGTCATATTACGGATATGGTAAAAAAACATGGTCCATTGCTAACTTGACATATGAGCTTGGTAATTTTTGCCCGAACCGGAAAACTGAATTTTTTTTCTTTAGGTCTTTGTTCCCGTATCCAGTTATAAAACATTTTATATTTAGTAGGTTTTACCCTACGTTATATTTATTTTAGTTGTCGTTTAGTAATTTTTTACCTGCCCATGATTTTAGGTAGTTTTTTACCAAACGACACTAAATTCTAAATCAAAAGAGTTATCGCTATAATATTTAAACAGTTGTATAGATAAATTAAATACCTTTTCAATGTAGTGACTCAAATCTTTTTCTGATTAATACGGGATTTTCTATGATTTTTTTTCCAAATTTCAAAACTTTAAACAGCTCTACTGTAAAGTTAGGTTAATGGCGTTTGGTAAGTTTTGCCTTTCCACCGTCGATATATAGACAAGGAATATGTTAATAATATTATAAATATTATAAAGATTTTCTGTACACGACTGTACTTTGATTGTTTTCTATCATACTCATATTCATATTCATACTGCAAAGTGCGAATCGCCTACTATCAATTCTTAAAGGGGTCGACTCGCACGCGATTAAAATTCGTTCGGGCGAATCGACTACTAAAAATAATGTTATTTTTGAAAGTTGTCGATTCGCACTTTCGTGCGAATTATTTTCGTGCGAATCGACTACTAACCCAAATATCCATTCCAATATTTTACTTCATAACTATTTTAACTCCCACTAAACTTATACAGTACATTTCCAAGATTCTTCATAAATAATATTTTCACGCACTTTGTTTATAAGAAATATTTTGTAGATTGAGTCTGAATTAACAGTTTGTTTCTGGTTTCTTCTATAAGAAACTTTTTAAAGAATAAATTACAATATAAACGATATTTTTTTCTTCTTTGGATTATATCTATCTTTGTTCTCGTATTGTATTAAACAGACATGTTTTATTTTCTTTATTTTGATAATAATCTGTATGTAACTATAAATAGAAAAATAGTTCAAAGTCCAAGTTGTTTTGTTCTGTTCAAGGAGTTATTTTCATCATCAGATGAAATAACATGGCTGGTTTCCTAAAATTTTATTTTCGCACTATCCCAAGACCAGAAGTCGTTTGTATGCGACACTTACTCTAATTACGACGGGATTACCCGCCACTGCTATCATCTCATCGGGCTCTGGCGTCCGCTAAAAATTTATTAGAAAATTAATCAAGATAAGCCCGGGACACGTGGCGAGGACCGAGAGTAGTGCGGTACAGAAGGTACGCGCAATTTAGGCCAAACGCAGGATTCCGCCAAACTGAATCGAGCAGTTAATTTTCCAGATCTGCAATTTTGAATAACATTTGTTTTCAAATTGTTCAACGGATTTCACTATTTCGTCCACGTCGTAGGCGTAAAAAAAAAAAAACGTCGTCGGCAAAATTAAACACTAAAATATTTGCCTTTATGTGTATTGGGTAAGCAAGCTTTTTCATTGATCATTGAAATCTTTGAAAACAACTTTAACTGGTAGCAAGGTACATCATTGGACTTTAGTATAATTATGTTCTGTGTCATTGGGAAAGATTTGACCCCAAGTGCCGCCGTCATGGGAACACTTCACAATAATGTATGGAAGAATAGAATAGTGATGTTCTGCTATACTGAAAGTTCTACAACACATCTTGGAACCATTCTGATTACATAATTTTGGTAACTTTGTGTGCAAGATATTAAAAGTGGCCCCTCTGCCGTTGACCGCTCGCAGCGCCAACGTCCGACCATATCAGTGGCCACTCTTTGTTCGCACCAACTCAGCTGTGAGAAGATACAAGCTCCCCTATTTCACCCCCTGTTTATGTTTCTTTACATCCAATCCCGCTTTATAAATTGGTTTCATTTGGGAAGTAATTTTCTTTTCACTTTGATGTAACAGTGATTATACAAAACATTGGGGAGCTTTTAAAAGCGCATCGAAGATGCTATTGAAAAGGTTTTTATGTTTTCTTAAAAATCAATTTCGCTGGGATTGAATTTAAAACTTTCCTCTTATAAAATAACAATCTTTATTTCTTTGCACTCTTAAACATGTATGATGGATGATTTTACCTATGTTGTCTGTCAGTATGTATTACTGGCAAGGCAATTATACCCAGCAAAAATGATTTTGTTGTATTAAAAATAAAGTTTACTCTGATATTGGGATAGTATACAAACCCAACTACTGAAGATCTATAGCGTTTAGAAAAGTTCTTCCTGATCAATAAAGAAAATATTCCTTACATATTTTCTCCACGCACCTGACCAGAAAGAGGTGCGATTCTTCCACTAAGCCGGCATCAACATTCGGCCCACGACCGCGCATTAATCCACGCGGCAATGACTGTAAATAATTCTGAAATACAATCGTATCGGAGATAATAAACCGCTGTGATAGATGCAATCTAAGGAATCAATACAGAGATAGCAACAAATTACTAACAGTTTAGCGGGCGTGCGGTAGAGGTGACGCCAAGTTGCGTAGGAAGCTAAAAACGAAAAGACAGAGACAGTAGTTAAATAGAAATAATTCATTAATAACCTGTGTACTGAAAAACAAACTTCAGACAATGGAAATGGTACTGCTAGTAGTGATATCTTTCAGAAAAATTATCTTTCAGATAAAAGTAACATTCTTACGTTCAATATTTCAATATTGCTGTGGAAATAATTATTAATTTTACATTCTTTTAAAACTCAAATTAAATCTTCAATTCAATAATTTTATAATAAAGCACTTGCACGGTAATGGTATAACATTACCGTGGCACTTGGCTTTATTTTCTTCAAAGCCATATTAATTTAAGCAAAGGATTTGCCGCAATTGTATTTGTGAATGCGGATAATTATCATTATTCATTCTTTAGAAACCATTCAAACGATTGCGCAGATTTAACGAAATAAGTATGTTTCATATTAAATGGTAAATTCTCACCATAGAGTAAGGCCCATAAATGAAGATATTTTGATAAGTTGCCTTATTCATGCAGATGTGAAATTAATTTAAATGCTATTATTATAAAATTATGACTAGACAATTAATTACCGAGAAGTTATAATAAATCATAGATCAAATAATTCCGTCCCGCAGTTTAACAGCCAGAGTAGACGGCAGGCTAAGATGTTCATTGCGTCATTGAAAGAAGATGACTATATATTAAATAGTAACAGAAAATTGTTGTTTAAGTTTTGCTTTACCAGCTTACCTCTTTTTGACAAGGTTTAACGTATTTTTATTTCATATTACAAACAATAAGACATTTTAATATTTAGTATAGAGCGGTAATAGCCCTCATTTTCAGAATTTTGAAACGAAATATTCAGGTTTTTACCTGGATAACTTAAGCTGAGCAAGTAAACAATAACGGGAAAAAATATTTCAGTTTTCAAGCAGTAGTTTCTTATCTTGCAGCTTGGGAATATGCCAAACCAAGTCATTTTTTGAAAATTAAAAATATATATAATTTGTAAAAAAAAAACTATACATATCATTTATAATGGTGGACGATTTTGTTTTTTATTGTGATAGGCGGATAATTTGAATAGTTCGATTAATAACAAACGTTGATGTAGCAATCACATTAGTCAAAGTAATTATTATGCTAAATAGTCGCACGCTTTGTTCATTTGGTAATCCACGATAAATCTAGCCTAAGCCGGCGCATGGATTTGAACGTCACTTTAAATTGCCTTAATTAATTTACATTGTATTTAAATTAATTAAGGCAATTTAAAGTGACGTTCAAATCCATGCCCCCCCGGCCCCCGCCGTAGTAGTAATGGTGAAACTTGCTCCTGCTATTTTAATTCAGAGACAATAGTTTAAAGTGCTTAAACAGAAGTTGTCGTATACCAATGTGTAAAGACTTTTGCAGTGAACCCGTTCAGACTATATTTAAGTGTTTTTATAAGTGATTGTGACAATTATTCACTAAAAACTGTGCCGTGTTGACGCTTGTCTGACACTCAATTTTACGATTGCAGTTAGTTGGAAATAATGTGTGTCAAAACTAACTACACAATTTCTAATAATTCAGACCAGCGATCACAAACTATACTACTATTTCGCCCGTGTTAACTAAGGACAGTCGGCTGAGTGGCTCACGCATCGGGCATTGCTTACGTTCCGGCCGTATCAAAGATTGTGGGTTCGGGCCTGCTAGGAATCCATTGACTTTTTTTCAATTTTTTATTTTTATTTTGGGAACTTTGTTCAAGATACAATGAGGTGCTCCGCTTGTAATGAATTAGTTCATGGCAAAGATCGCTGTTTGGAGTGTAGTCAGTGTCACGGGAAGTATCACATAGAATGCTTAAACATCGGCAAAGAGCAGCACTCTTTATTGACTGTCGAATATCGTGCGAGATGGGTATGTCCAACCTGTAATAATATTACTAAGCGCACAAAAAGCAACATCCATACACCCGTGCGACATACACAAGTGCCGTCAGTGGAAGATTCCATGAACATGTCATGTGAAGTACTGGAGAGATCAACTTTAAATTCGTCACCATCGACTCATGGAAGCGATGTAATCACAATGGATAAAATGAGCGCATTGCTGGATCAAAAACTACAGGCGTATCTATCAGTGTTCACAGAAAATTTCAGAAAGGCATTAAAAGTTGATGTCCATAACTTAGTTCAGGGGGAGATGGCTACAACGGTTAAGCAGCTAAAGGACGACTTTTCTACCACAACCGACTTCATCTGCGAAGAACAGCTGACTATCAAACGTAACATTGACAATCAATCGCAACTAATCAAAGATTTGGAGGCTGAAAACTCGCGGCTGCAAACTGAACTCAATTCCTTGAACAATCGTCTTGCTTCAATAGAGAAAATGACACGAAACCAAAACTTAGAGATCCAGGCGGTACCTGAAGGTCGTAACGATAACCCTTTAGCTATTTTTCAAAACTTATGCAAAACTATCAACCTCCAGATTTGCGACGACAATATTCACTCTTGCCGCAGGGTCGCCAAACTAAATCCTTCTTCTGAACGTCCTCGAAACATCCTTGTATCCTTGATCAATCCTCGTGTAAGGGATCAAGTACTTTCGGCGTGTCACCGCTATAACAGGACGCACAAGAACGAGCCTTTGGATACAACACACCTAGGACTGACTAAAGAAAGACAAAGAATATATGTAGTTGAACATCTCTCTCCTGATTGTAAGGCTCTTCATGCAGCAGCTCGAAAAGTGGCCCGAGAGAAAAGCTACAAATACATCTGGGTCAAATACGGGCGAGTGTATATGCGTAAATCAGACGATGCGGCGTGTATACATATTAGGAATATGGACTTTTTGAATAAGTTAAAGTAATTTATTTTTTCCGGTATTTTGTGTCTCGTACATTAGTGGCTGCTATTATTTTAAACTTTTTGCCTTCTTTATGTTAATTTACTATCAGAATGTTAACCGTATTAGATCAAAAACAAAAGATTTCTACCAAAACGTTCTAAATAATGACTATGACATTATTTGTCTTACCGAAACAAACTTTAACAATAGCGTTTTTGATGGGGAATTTATTGATTCTAGGTATAACGTGGTAAGACGAGACAGATGCGACTCGTCTGTGCACAAATCTGATGGCGGCGGTGTCGCTATAGCTCTTAAAAAGAAAATATGTTTTACCCGACAGGACTCTTGGAATAGCGAGATTGAAGACTTGTGGATAACTGTCTTTCCAGATTCTCTAGATGCCCTCGCGATTAGCATCTGTCTTTGTTATCTTCCACCAGATCTACCACATGAATCTGTTCAAAATTTTTATATTAATCTGCAAAATGTAGTCACGCGTTTCGATGACAGAACAGAGTTTTTGTGTATAGGCGACTTTAACACTCCAGATATCCGATGGGTCAAATCGCCAGAGTTGAATTCCATGACTCCTTTTGAACCTCGGGGACATAAAGCCCAACTTCTTTTTGATACCCTCACCTTTTGTAACCTTAACCAATTTAACAGCATCCCTAATAGAAATGGTAGATTCCTGGATTTAATTATTTTTAGTGCCGATTATATTCAAGTGTTTGGAACGGAGCCATTGAGTAAAGAAGACAGACATCACCCTGCCATAGCAATAAACATTAATTTAAAAAACAAACCTAGAGTTCATAGTTTTAAAAGCAAAAAGCAAAAGCGTCTTAATTTTTTTAAAAGTAACTTCTCAGAGATCTGTTCCGATCTTTCATCAAAAGACTGGGACAGCATTTTGTCGTTGCAAAGCATAGACGATATGACCAACGTTTTTTACGCAGAACTTAACAGTATTATAAGAGCTCACACTCCTCTAAAAAGTGTCGATACTCATAAGTATCCCACCTGGTTTACTCCAGCCTTGAAACGCTGCTTAAAGGAAAAACTGAAATACCACCGTCGTTTCAAGAAATTCAGAAACCCTAGAGACTATGATACTTTTTCTCTGCTTCGTGCCCGCTGCAAGAAGCTCATGGAAGCGGACTATTGTGCCTTTACATCTTCGGTGGAATCTACGTTGAATACAAATATTAAGAGCTTCTGGCGTTTTGTCAATAATAAAAAGAAAAACTCATGCGCTATTCCTCACACAATGCAATACGGCAATCAAATCTCATCAGATCAAAGAGAAACATGCGAGCTCTTTTCAAGTTATTTTGGATCCGTCTTCGAATCAGACACATGTCTTAACCTCGAATCTCAACCAAGTCGCAGTAGCACTATATTAGAAAATATTGTGATTACTCCCGAAATTATTCAAAGAAAGATAGCGTGTCTTGATCCAAATAAAGGGGCTGGACCCGATGAACTTCCTCCCTTGCTAATAAGGAAATGTAATAAGGAATTGAGTGTTCCACTGTGCAAAATTTTTAATGCTTCTCTCCAAATGGGTGCTTTTCCATCAAAATGGAAACTGGCTCACATCACTCCCATCCACAAATCTGGTGACAAATCGAAATGTGAAAACTATCGCCCTATAAGCATTTTATCTTGTTTTGGTAAATTATTCGAATCAGTGGTCTATGACTTTCTGTATCACCACATTCACCCATACCTTTCTCCGAAGCAGCATGGCTTTGTCAGGAATAGATCTACAGCGTCGAATTTGCTTGAATACAAGAACTACATTTGCCATGCCTTTGCTAAGACGACACAAGTTGACAGCATCTACACAGATTTTTCCAAAGCCTTCGACAAAGTAGACCATCGTATTTTGTGTGCCAAGCTAGCTTCTTACGGGATACACGGTAACTTGTTGAGGTGGATCGAATCATACCTACATAACAGGAGTCAATTGGTTGCAATTAAGGGCTTTACATCTACTCCAGCTCCTATAAGCTCAGGAGTGCCACAGGGTTCGCACCTTGGTCCCCTGTTTTTTATTGCTTTCATTAACGATCTTGTAGATAAAATCAAATGTCCATGTCTTTTATATGCAGACGACCTTAAGGTGTACTCCACCATAAACAGTCTTTCTGATGCTGTGGTTCTACAATCCGACTTAAATGCAATTCAGAGCTGGTGTCATTCCAACCATATGCACTTAAATGTTGGCAAATGCTTTATATTGACTTTTGGCAACAAAAAGCTGAAAATCTTACACGATTATTGTCTTGACGGCCAGGTGCTTCGGAGGCAATCTATGGCTCGTGATCTTGGGGTAATTTTTGACGAAAAACTTACTTTCCGGGCTCACTACGACGATATAATATCTAAGTGCTCGAAACTTCTTGGTTTTTTATATAGAGTGACAAAAGATTTCAAGAACCCCCGTAGCTTGCTCTACCTATACTATTCTCTTGTACGAAGTACCTTAGAATACAATACATCAGTTTGGTCTCCATACTACGCCGTTCACAGCAATAGAATTGAAAGTGTTCAAAGAAGACTCTTATCTGTCCTCTGTTACAGATATGGACTGAATAGAAGTATTCCTAAATATAAGGACAAACTCAAAAAATTTAATATGTTGTCGCTTGAATCTCGTCGATCATACCATGATTTGGTCAATCTTTTCAAAATCATCCATTCCCACATAGATTCCCCCAGTCTCCTTTCCCTAATCAATTTTAATACCAAACCCAGACCACGGTACCCATTCCTATACACTTTCTCGCTTCAGACTTATAAAAACAATACGTCCTACTATAATCCTATAATTAGAATGTGTCGCCTATACAATGAACTCCTAGTAAATGGTTACGATTCAATTGATATTTTTAACAACAAGCTGCCCAGTTTTAAAAGGGCAGCAATCAATATTATTTCAAAAATCTAGCATTTTCCAGTTTGTTGAACTTTCAATGTTCAACAAACTGGGAAATAATATAGCTAAACTGGTCTTTTCTTTGAATGTCTCTGTATTTTATTTTTGCATGTATTCCTATGTTTCTAGATCATGTTGTGTACATTAATGTTATTGGGATAATATCTAGATCAAAACTATGAAAATTGTAAAGCAATTGTTATAATGGTGTTATTCTGTATTATGTACCAATTAAATAAATAAATAAATAAAAATAAATAAATTGTAGACGAACATAGCATTCGTCATGATTATGTTAATCGCGCCGTAAAGGTGAAATGTTAACAAACAATAACTGTTGTTAAATGCGAGATCTATCAATGCAATGTAGCATAAATTTTACCCCACTTTTTGTATTTTTGAATTTATGCAGCTCTATATAATTATTTGATTTGCTTTGACCCCTCCTTCGCCGTAAACGTCCTGTTTAAAAGAGGTGCAGCAAGAAACTCAACAGATCCTTTTTTTAAATAAGTTTAGATACCATTGTTTTTGCCTTTCTTCATCATGAAAATGATAATATTATAGCCTTTTTGCATCAGGCCCTTAATCTGATTATTTTGATATAATAATGCCAAAAACTATGACACTCATTTTTCTAAATATTTTTCTTTTATTGTATAGTTTAGTCAGATATTATCAGTGTTGCATCAAATTGGGAAATTCTTTCCGCTGAAATATTATTAATAAAATATAAAGTACTTTTCATCAGCTAAGCACGTGCCTGTTTGCCTCCTGAATGCCTTATAAATTACCATTTCACTCCACAACTATTTCCTTACTAGACCCAAAAGGCAACACAGAGAGTAATAACTCGACATTTAACATGAACTAACAAGTCCAAAACACCGGCAACAACAAGTGACAAAAGTTCCTTGCGTAATCGCGATAAGTCGAGAGGCGCGATGTTTCGAACAAGTTGGGAGTCGGCTCGAGTGATGCGACCAGATAACGGGCTCCCTCACGCACTTACTCGAGAAACTAAATGAACATCACACACAATGTGTTTATGTATATTATGCTACTGGTTCAGATCTGTTCTCCTGTCCAACGAACAAATTGGCATTTTAATCGCGTCATAATGCAGTACAGGCGTACGGACTTCATGAGCAAGTTTTTATAACTTAAGCTGTCTTCATTTCATAGTAACCAAAGTAGACCCTACTATTAGGACTGTTTTTCTCCCCTTTTTTAAACTAATAGGTTTTACAATTAGTTTCTTTAGGGGAGTGTCTGATTTTGTTTATAAAAGAAGTCTATGCTTTAAAATATATTTACCGCAGTACATCAATTATGTACTAGCTTTTTTGCGTGAAATAGTAAAGCACGCCAAGTATAATACAGTACATTACCCTTATAATACAGGTAGCATGCACAACAGAAACGTAAGAAATAATACAGTGGCAAAAAAGTCTCCATGTCAGCAAAATATGGCACCGCTTGAACCACCACGAAACTTTTAGACTGGCTGACGCATGATAAATAAATAAGGGGCCAAAATATCTATCCAATAATATCACGTATCATGTTTATGATGTTAAAAGTTTAGTATGATTGAATTTATCATAAATTTCTGACCTCGCTCTCTGGTCAAGAGATATTGGTTACATAATTTCGATTCATTAGTTGGTTCAATTGATGAATGGATACATCATTTTACATCATATTCTCATCTTAGGATGGCGATTAAAACAGATTACAATGCCTCGGTATTGCATCCGTTATGCCAGAGCTTTCCATCAGACTAAATTGGAGCCATTGCACTCAGCTGCTATAAAAAAGACATCTGTCAGAGATGTTTCACATCACTACATGGGCACATAATGACCCGCTAAATTATATAAGAGCATCCCCTAATGATCGTCTGACCACGGGCCTCACCAGCCAGCGGACCCGCGTCCTAAACACACTGGCGGCGCGGTCGGCAATTCGCGCGACTTAACCCGCCGACTTCGCGCTAACTTTACGGTCCGCTGTTTCTTTATCAGTTTATCTCACGACCCGGCCCATTGTCTCATTTGTTACTAGTGACATGGATAATTTGTCTTGTAGTTTAATTGTTTCCTACATTTATAAACATACTGTTCTCTATGTTGAGATTCAGGGCTACCAGCTTAGGGGTTTTCCCAAAATTCAAGGAAACGTCCTTGAATTTTGGGAAACCTGAGCCGATTAATGATATCTTGATTACAATTTGTTTTACAACGGGTCATTATAAAACGCTATAAGACATAATTTCAGACCGCTATAAAACATAATTTCACAGTAATATTTATTTTGTGCAATACATTTACATTTCTTTACTTGTAAAAATTAGTTACTAAAATGGCAACACTATACTGTATTGTGAGCTTAAATCCATTAGATTTTTGACCTTTTGTAAGTTAACTAACTTTTCAGGTTTTTTCATTGATATTTCCATAGAAAATCACTACCTTTAATAAGAAGTAAATATTTTACACAACACTGAACCAATTGCAGCACAAATTAAAGTTGAAAATTTACAATCAATATCCTAGTTTCTGGACGCAGCATGCCGCGCTGGTCTTATTTTGACTATTGTTATTGTCTTACAAACGTAAACATTGCAGATAACAATACCTTTCAACGAACATACTTATACCAAATTATCTGCAAAATACAGATTCACAAGTAGGTCTTAGATTCAGACCAAGGTCGTAAAGGGAACGAAGAATCAAAGTGATCGGTAAGTCTCTAATACCAGAAGAGTCTATAGAATGGCTAAATATTATGTTAACGAACAAAGCCACTGTTTATCGAACAACGGTCGTATGTAATTCGTATGTCAAAGTGAATAAAAGTGACTTCCAACCGGACTAATCAAAATTCTAGACCATGTTCCAAACGTATTATGTTAACATGGAAAGGAATCAATTACTAGTACTAGTTCCCCGAAGATTACTTGTACTTTTTATATCACCAGCAAAGGAAAGGCGGTGCCCAGCAATATTACTAGTAACTTGCTTGACATAGTATATGAGTATGAGAAATTAAACCAGTAGTTAAATTGTATATTTATTCATACCGGCAGCTCTTACGCCTACCGGCTTGCTACCGCTGATTTTATTGCCTGCCCGACCTAGTGAAATTCTATTAAGATACTGCTAATCCTTCGGATAAGGGAACGGTATCTTGTGTCTGGCAGTCGATGAGAAGTTATGCGCAGGCTCTTTCGCCTTTTGAGACAAAACAGGTAAACAGGTTTCGCATCCGGCGTTGTTAAACAATATTTTTCGGTCGTGGGTTAAAATATTTTACCTTTTCGGTTGTGGTGCCGTAGAAGATAATATGATAAACTGACTTCTAACGTTATTATCAAAGAGATATTATCTCAAAATATAAAAGAAACCGTGTGTTTTGGTTGGCGGTAGAAAATATGGTTCCAAATTCAAAAGGAAACATTACAATCACCTTTTGAATAACGTTTTTTTAATGTAAAATATTTGGGTTATTAAATTGATACTTTTACGGGAAGAAAACATTTTACGCTCTACAGCAACAGCTTGTCATATATTTTTTTAAATTAGATAAATGTTATGTCCTACATAATTATGAGGCCATTGTTTCACCGGTTATAATGTTATAACATCAGTAAAACCCCAAACATTCACATTATAAAAAGTTCTCGTATTTCCACGGCAACTCTAAGCGCGTGCAGCTCAATAAAAACTGTAATAAATACTCCCATAACACGTTTATCTCTGCTGGAAGCGAACAATCGCCGAGAACTAGTTCTTAGTGTTGTTTGATACTCGATCATGATATCAGTAACAATACTAAATAACAGAATTATCATATCATGTACAATGATCAGGTCAGAAAGTAACTAAAGCAATTACGAGGTAGATTAGCAGGTAGCAGAATCAACGAAGGCACTGCAAGTATTCACAAATATATAAATACAAATAGAAAACATCTAGACACAAAATAAATACTTGACATTACAGGTTGGTCATGGAAGAGATTCGAACCTGCGACTCTGGGTTCATAGTCATAACTAAATGCTCCATCCATTGGGAACATGCCTTTGTGTCTGTTTGTGTGACGTCTGATGCATACCGATAACTTAAATAAAATAAAATCTGTAAACGCGATATCATTATTGTAATCACTTAGGGATGGCGATCTGAGATCGATTAATCGAAGAATCGATTTTTTGAGCCAAAAAGATCGATTTTTTAAATCGATATGTAGTACTGAATCGATTCAGTGAATCGATATTTCACCCTTGAAAATCGACATTCGATTTTATCTTATGTTTTGGTATAAACCAAAAAAGTATTTACAATTAATTTAAGTACGCGTATTATAAGAGTGCTGCCGGCTGCCGGTTAAAGGATTATTCGAAAACTCGCGAAATGGCTGAATGTTTGGATTCCTGCGCCTTTCTTAAGTAACGTTTGTAATCTTTGACTTTTGTCTGTATCTGTGACTGACATTTCTTGTTGCGTCATCATTAGAGGTCGGATATTCGGATGCATAATTATTTACCTAAAGTTCATTTTTGCTACAATATTATGGAAGCGCCTTCTTAAAAATATTTTTTCCTTATTAATCCCGCGATTCCGGGAAATTAGTACATGCGAATCTAGTCGATATCACGGTGGGAATTGACCACAGACTAGTTAGAAGATAAATGAATTGACGTCTTTAGCATGTGGCATTTTTTTTTACCGACTTCAAAATAGGAGGAGGTAATATATGTATATCCGATTGGATGTATTTTTTTTATATATGCCCGGCCATTTCTCCGTCATCTGTAAATTCGTATGATAAAAATCTTTTGAAAATTAAAGAAAAAATATAAGCAATCTTTATTTCTGTTATAAAAAATTTAATTTGTCAAATCCAAAACCCCCAAATTTTTTTGATACAAAAGTGCACTCCATATTAACACCTTAAAATAAGTAAATATAGCTACACACGGCACACCCGATTTGATTCAATAATAAAAAACTAAATTTGTCGATCGAGTCGATTTTATCGATACAAAAGTGCTTTCCATGTTATGACAATACCTCAATTTGAGGTAAATATGCATCCGAATATCCGATCTTTATTTATAATACATTATAAATCAACTTGAAAAAAAGATCGATTTTTCAGAAATCGATCTTTTTGGCCTCGATTTTTTGTGGATCGATTCATTGGGTCACGATTCGAATCGATTCAAAAAATCGATTTTTTTCGGAAAGAATCGCCATCCCTATAATCACTGTTTTGTGTAATACGATGATGTTTTATGTTGTCATGTAAAATTTTGCAGTAAGAAAATCTTAGGTGAAATAATAATTATTATTTCACCTAAGATTTTCTTACTGCAAAATTCTTAATATGCAACAGCGCTGTCACAGAGTGGCATTAATATTGGGTGTATCGATAAAATAGTTAGGTGTTAAAAGTTAGCATCACTAGCACTTCCCAACATTTCGGTATTTGTGATTTATACCGGGCTGTTGGGTGCATTATTAGCTCCCTCAGGGCTGATATCTTTATTGCCTTGATCTTCGAATGTTTATCATTCATTATTTTGATTACAAACCCGTATTTAGTTCCCTTTTATTGGGGTTGTAATTGTCAAAGATCATCAGGTTCATAAAGATGTTATCACGCTTGGATGCCACGAATTTCTGTTTATACTACCGAACGCCGAGGATGGCTTTAATTAAGAAATATTTTTATAACTTTTTGAAATAACTTTTTATATTATTAGACAGTTGAGTTTTTTACGAAAAGCATTATAACCAAGGTTAGGAAACCTACTAATATACTAATGTACAGCTTAGGATGTGAAAATTCTTTAAGCCTCGTGAACCTTATTTAAAGATTCTTTATTAAAACATGTTGGTAAAAATCGAAAATATAAAAGACTTTACATACAGCTCTTCCCGAACGCATATCACAAACTTTAATACCAATTGAGTACAAACAGAAGTGGCGAAGCAAACAATCGAACGGTATCAATTGGGTTCCGTCCCAAATCTGTTAGTCTTTGATCGCGACACAGGAACAATTAGAGCGGACGGCGATTAAAACGTCACGCGTCGATGCAGAAGGGACAAACTATTCGACCCATTTGAAATTCAGATCACGTCGCCTTGTCCAGCCTAGGCTTAATTGAAATCCAGCTCTAAATCTATTGATACAAATTGTGTTTGTTTTTTTATTGTTTTTATTTATCCAAACGAATTCAACATCCGCCTTTGTTCTTACAATTATAGCTAATCTGTACCTATTTAGAGAAATCATTCACTCAGCATTTCATTCAGCAAGATACTTTCTATTGATTAATGATTACAAAAAAGCTCCTTTACATTTATCTTTATCGTACATATGCATCTATGTTCATAATAGAGCTTAAATCACTCGACGTCCATAAACACAATTTATACCTTTTCATCAATTATACCAATTATTTTGCCAATTTAAGTGAAGTACACAGAAACACAAATGGTATCGGATATTTAAATACGACAGCTTTGAAATTAATAAATTCGTAGTCCATTATTGAACAAGTTTTCAAAACGATCTAGGTACCATCGATTTTAAAAACCTTTGTGGTAAGGAAAGCTTTCGGTAGTTGTATTTTGTTACTTAGAAACTAACTTAGATTTACGAAAGTTTAACTTTGTTCTTCTTTGTTATTGTTTTCTAGTAGTTTTACAGTGTTTTGATTTTTTTATAGACTTTGTAAATTGAATGAATTTTGTTTTCTTTGTGCATTAGACTATTCAGAATTTTACAGTTCATATTAGGAAATATTAAAAAAAAAAAGGATAGAGGGTATTAAGAAATTAAGATTAAGTTATTTGTTCGCATGTGTACTTATTTAACTTATTGGGCGACAAATTGATCGATTATTTTAAGTTGGGAGTGTTATGGCGCACAATTTTATCCAGAGTGATGGACTGTCCGCTTTTATCTATTCAGTGGAGTGATCTCCAGGGTTAAATATGAATCCAATACAAGGCATTAAACATTCCAATCTAATTCCCCACTCTCGTCATCAATGCACAGTGCATCTGAGCCATTCTAAACGACCATTCGGTTCTTTATCGCTTTTATTTACGGTCATACTCGGTCGAAACGACCGCTTAATTGGCTTTCATAAACATTTGACGACAATAAATAATTTAAAGCTTTGACTGGGTTCTTCGCTGGAGTTGCTTCGCGGGGTTATTTACAACTTAATGGTGTCTATGACCAACTCTTCCTTATGGCGGGCGAATTGAATTTCAATAGACTTTTATTTGCAATTCTTATTACCTCATAGAGACTGTATATGAAAATTCTTCTTAATCGAAATAATCATAATTTTTTATTGCTTCATTATTATTTTTTCATTTTTCTCTTAGAGAATATTAAATTGATCGTTCCTAGAATAGATCAGGAAGACGTTGAAGAAAGAGCTCGTGAATACAAAACAAGCAAAAATCAAGTTTAAAATTTCACCTTTTCAATATGCCAAGAATTCTTTTGTCAAAAATCCGTCCGCAAAACTTTAGCACTCAGAAAATGTAACTAAAACATTTAACCCGCTTTCACAGTCTTAACGACAATAAGTAGTCAAATATTAACACCCCCGCAACGGGCCCACGGTTGCTTCATTAATATGTTAAAACTCTGAGAACGGTCCATTGGCGTCGCAATCTGCAGAGCAGGCGCAGACAAATGGCGGCAATTAAAACTAGATTGTCGTTATTTAGCTAGAGGCGACGTGTGCGACCGGCCATCCGTCTTCCCCGCCCGTCCGCTGAATTTAATTTAAACTTTTGTACTTCGTCAAATGCAGACGCTAAGACACCCTTCGTTGACGTCCAGCCTTTTTAGGGTTCTGTTCCTAGAACTAAGGAACGCTAAGTTTATTTTTTATTATTAACATGTAGAATAAAATGTGTATCACTTGAGCCCATTGCACGGCAAAGGCAAAGTTACATTGTATGTTTTCTACGATTGCCTAAATGCAAATCTTTTTTTACAAGTCCCAATTATTTTTCAGTAATTTTTATTTTTAAAATTTACTATTTTCTTTAGATAAGGATACGAAAACGTGCTATAAGTTTTCTATTTAAAAGTATCTATAAATGTACTTCACAAAGTGGTGTCGGTTCGTTTACTATAATATAAAAAATCCTTGAATTTAATTTTATTGTTTTACTGGCTATTGACAGTAATATATGAGTACTTTTATTTGAATTTCAACGGAACCATCCCTACATGCTCTCAAGCGAACTTGACCGATTTTTTAATCCAATTCTCTGCAGTACCTATTTTGAATAATTGAAGAAATCTCCCCAACTTGTGAAGTTCATAGAAAATTCTTTGAAATAACTAAAAGTTTGTGTAATGATTACCGTCGGATATTGTCAGGGGAAATCTGGGGTGCTGAATTAGCGGCATGTGCTAACACTTGCTTGTTCACGAGTTGGCGCGGGCGCCGGAACTTTATGACGGTAGTTTAACAAGTTTTTTAGGCTATGTTTATTATGCGTTGGTACATTCACTGAAAGTTTTCTCGCAGATTTATGACGTGTTATAAAAGTGCAGAGTGTATTTTTAACGAACTTCGTCAAATGCAGTTTTAAATAATCTTTTATTGTGTAAATTAAGCAATGCGTATGCATTGCAAGTGTATACTTCTGTTTACCCTATGATGACGTGATCAACTTTAAAATGACCTTTGCAAGTTTACAAATTTTCAACTTACTTATTATACTATGCCTAGTAAATTGTATTGCGAATATAAATCCTACGACGTCTGCCGATAGCCGATGTAGCCAAAGTCTAAACCCGTACGCCACACAACTGTTTTGCGGTTCTTAATAAAAACTATTAATAAAAGAAAGTTTATCATTGTTTTAATAACTATTTGCAAAAACGACAAAACAGATAGCAATGTTAAATAGAGAAGAATGAACTAAAACGAGCTTCAACCCCATCCGAATTAACGCCACTCGCAGCGCGCTACCCCATCCTTGTCAGATAGTGAGTTACAAGGATTATCAGGGACGACCAGCGCCCATTCGCCGCTGGGTGTTTGGTACACCCGCTATCCGAAAAATATATGTAGTGGAATGGTGTGGTCAGTAAACATTCCACTACATAAACATACGTATTTTTTAGTGGACTTAAGAAAGAGATCCTTTATTTTTATTTTTAGAAACATTATTATTTTATAAAGAAGATTGCAAACAGGGAAACGGATCCCATGTCGGTAAGACATGTCGTCGCACATAGACGTTAGCAACACCTGAGGCCAAGTTGCCGGCCCTAAAGGAAGGAAGTGGGAGACTTTAGGTCGTACCATATCTGTAATTATGCTGAAGGTCATTCATTCGAAATTAGTACATATGATACTATTTCGAATAATATGAAATGTATTTATTTAGGTAGGTACAGAAATATAAAATTGAATGATCCATATTCAGATTTTTTTTAAATCAGCCGCGGAATATCATGCCGTATTTACTATATTGTGCACTTCGCTTAATAACATAATAGTCATTAACATAATACATATTTTGATAATAATATAAGAGCGTCACTTGGCTGCTCTAATATGTGCCTCAAAGAAATGTAAGACATTTATTGGAGCATATCACATAACAGTCATTAAGTAAAAAGGAAAAATGCATCTAAATTAGTTAAAGAATGTGAAGGACATCATCGTTCAAAGGTATGTGAGCCAACCAAGAATAAAAAACAAATCACATGTGAGTGAGAATTGAAACATGATAGTAATTAATACAAAATTCCAAGACATGTAATAAAAAAAGATAACTCGTCCAAGTAACAAATCCAGATAACCACTTGAGCACCAACACTAAAACAAGCGACTTAACCCTAAACGCCGGGCGAGATCTCTATCGGCCATTAATTAAATTTGTACGGACGGAAAAAAACATGGATGTTTTTAAACGATAGACCCTATTAATCTCTTTAATAGAGTCATTAAAAACGGAGTGGCAGCCGCAAGCGCCACAAAAAACGCACCACTTCAGCCCTGCATTACGAACCTTTGTAATAAACTACTCATAATAAAATTAACCTTCCGCTGCGAGGATCGGTCTCTCAGACCGCTGGAAAAAAGGGGTATTTTTAACGATGTCAATTTTGTCGATATTGCTACAGATGATTTGCCGCTTAAGTTTTATGATGTTGTTTCAAAGTGATGGTTTCTTTGTGACCACAGCGTGGTTGGTGAAATAATGAGAATTCTACTTTAATAAAATTGTGTACGGTGTTTGACAATGTCGAAAATGTCAATATCGGATATTTAAAACCGTACAAACATAAAATAAAGTATATTTTTTGTTTTCCTTCCTACATTTAATGCTTTAATTATGCGTTTAGTATGATAAAAATTTATTGACAATTTTTTTTGAAAACAATTGTCAGTTATGATCGAAAAAAAAAAGTTAAAACTGTTGGTTTGCGCTGTAGAGCCATATCATGTCTTGAATATCAGTTGAGTGCTTGTATGCAAATCCCTAACAGCAGGAATCTAAATGTGAAAAACGATATAAACAGCATCAAGCTATATCAAAATATTGTTGATGAGTGAATATAATCCACATGAAAAGCAATGTGTGTACCCGCGCTCTCTTCAGGACCCTTGCGGTGTCGCGAAGCTCTCAGCTGGTCGCAGTATCGACCGTGCTCATCACCCACCCGAGGGGCCACGAATATAATATAGGCCTATGAGGGACATTTTTGTTCAGTAATCTATTTTGCTATCGTCAAAGTAGCGAAACAATTTCGAACTAAATCTGAATCCTTTATAACGTTTTGTTTTACGGATGCTTTAGTTTGCGAGATTGGCCATTATTTTTCTATTTTTTAATAGCAGCAGACATGGCAGAGAACGATATCACTCCTGAGGATGCAGAAGACCGGGCAAAGTGGAGAAAGTTAAGCAGGAAAGCGGACCCCGGCACTAGGCTGGGAAAACGCTAGGACGAAGAAGAAGCAGCTGCCCACCTCGTCTGCGCGTGGATAGATTTTATAAACCTTGTCCTTTAAATAAGAACCTAAGTAGAACTAAACATAAATCTTCGAAATAATTTTCTCTTCTCTTTTATCACATTATAACAAGGACTTTTCTAATGATTTATTCTGGATCGAATCTTTCGTCGGATTTGTGGTAAGTATTACTTGGTAATACTTTTTAGTAATCAACCGATGTGTGATAAAACTATCGTTTCCGTAAGTATGGACAAAATATGGAGACAGTAGAACGCACAGAAATCTAAATATTTAGATTTCTGTGGTGGAATGTCATGAACCTAATCTATCTCATAACACATTAGAACAGTAATATGACTGTGGTAGATTTTTATGAATAACTTTTTAAAAACCCTTAGGCTCGCAAATATAATTATATAAGTACCTACAAGTCTTTATTCGCAGGCGATGTAAATAAAATGGAGTTTTTTTTTTAGTAAATTTATGTTATCGGGATGGTGCATCAAAACTATTTTATTTTAGACACGTTATCAGTAAATAGTCAGTTGTGCACCCTCGCTATTACGGCTAACAGGATTGGGCCCCATCTTCCGCGCGATGGCGCCCAATTTGCCGGGCCTGCTGCTTTCTGCGATCAGCCCTCACGCGCCGATCCCAATGCTACCAATAACTGAACGTTTCCTGTCACTTGTAGGTGACTTCGTATCGATATCAATATATCGGTTTTTTATTGGCTACTGTGGCCGAAAATTTTCTCAAATTATTTATCTTGACTGGTTTTAGCATAGCTTATAATTATAAATAAATAAAGATATTTTAGTTTAAGTTCACTTTATTTTTACGATTCTTAAGCGTATTGCGCAAATTAATAATAATTATATAAAAAAAAGGTAGCAAGGAGCGTCGTATACCCATGCGTTTTCACATTTTAAAACAAATATAATATTACTACCGAATATGGCTTGAAAGCCCTATGCATACCGAACGAGGCCTGGAACTGTGCCGGCCTGCTGTGACATTCAGCCTGCCTTTTTAATTATTTTAATATTGACATAAATAATATTTAGGTACCTATAAACATCCTGACATGAAACAACCACAAAAAAATATTAGCACTAAATGCCCTATCGATTCACTCATAAAGTCTTCAGACTAAAACGTATTCAGAGCGCCTAAGCCCCCAAGGTGTTCGTGTTGTATCCCCCGGTCATCGAATTAAAATTGTCTCGTTGAGCGGTAATTTAGTTGGAATCCCGCGTATCGACCGGCTCATCCCGTATCCCGGTACGCGGGATCGCCCCTCTTCCGTGCGAGCTGGCGCCCAATTTGGCGAGCTGCAGCTTTTTGCAATCCGCCCTGTATGGCCCACTTGGTGTCATTAAGGAAAACTCGCTTGGACGTGCTGGCAGTGTGTATAATAAATATCGTAGGACTTTATGCTTGCAGGCCCATTACTATGAGCAGCTCAAAGTCAAAGTACGAGTACCTATTTATTTTGCAATTTGATTTACCATGAAATTCTTTGCACGTCAAAATTTTTTATCCTACCAGCACTTCGACGTGAATGGCCTGTTAAGAAGAAGTGCCGCAAGAAACTCAACAGATAAAATAGCCTTTTTTTAAATAACATTCATATCTTGTACTCAAGATATATGGGATACCTACTATGGGCTTGACAATGGACAAATACAAACTCTTTTTGTATAGACTTTACTTAGTGTAGAAAACACACAGACCAAATGTTTAACGTACGGTTATCGACTTCTCAACATAGTATAATAATAGGTACCTACCAAGTTGGACCAGCACCATATCCAGTGAAAACGCGAAGGACGCGTCTGGTGCTCTGATGGAAAAACTAGTACTACCTACTCGTACTTTGACTACTGGTAATAAAAGCTTGACTTTACGCAACAAAGTTAATTCGAGATTTTTTTAAATTGTTATTAATACTACGTTAATAGGGAATTATTTATGTATGTATGGAAGAAGTAATAATAATTGGTAAAAGTCAAAATTAAATTATCAAGTCCAATTATAAAGCGGAGGCTTTTCCGTTAAAAAAGTGGAGAGAAAACTTTTAGCCACATGAAAAATATTACAACTTTCCACTAGTTTCGGGCTACTGCATTAATTTTAAATAGGCTTTCAACCCTGTCCGTATTGTGTAATAAAGTACCCTACTCATAAGGTGCGTTCCAACCGTCTACGGTATGCGAGTCCTGTCAACCAAAAAACTCTATAAAGTATTCTCCACATATCTTCGCCTTCCAAGACACTTGTACAACCATATTTTTGATCGAACGTCAACACTTGAATACACAATGTTTTCCCCAAAAATGTTTGGAATCGTTTACTTAACTCCAATAAAGAAAACAAGGACACGAATAAAGAGTGTATCCTTAAACGAGAATTCCCAAATGTTCCCTCGCTCGTATAAAGTTGAACGCAGAGTCGGTCGACGAGCGCGGTCGTCAGTGGCGCTTTGCCTGCCGCGACGACAGGACGCCTGTACGAACCTCGCCCGCGAACATATCGAACTCAAACACGATAGCACGTTACCAAACCCCAACTCCTTTTACAAACCTCACCGATTTCCTCAACTCATCCAGTTTCCCGTTATTTACGTTCCATTGGTTTGTTTCAATGTGATTTTGTTTTGTGTTGCGTGTTTTCTTTCCCGTGAAAAGCTCGGGCCGGCTATTGTGCGTACGATGTATCGGCCCATTAGTAGTCCCTAACAAAGTTACCGAAGATGTTAGAAGGAACAGTTTCCTGAAGGAAGATGATTTTGAAAATAAAGGCGCCGGCCGGCGCGAAAGTCGCTCCGGCGGAAAATGAGGGTAACGACGAGAAAAAGAATGGGAAGAAGAAGTGGGAGAAATGCGAGGATAGATGTCCGGGGGACCCGTGGGCGTACTGTATAGTTCTGTGGTGTGCGTGTGCGATGAGCCTGATCTCGAGCGGGTACAGCCTGTACCGACAGCAGGGGCTGACGGAGCGGCTGTCTCTGCTAGAGGAGCAGCACCTGGCGCTGCGGAGTGCGGTGCTGGAGCCGCAGCAGCCGCTCGTGGAGAGGCTCCGGCGCGAGGTGCTGGCGAGACCTCCGCCGAACTACTGGCGTCCACGGAGGAGTATCAGGGATTATGGAGACTGCGGTTGTCCACCAGGTTAGTTTGTTTAACAACTTTATATCTCAGTGATAAACTGTTTTGTTCTTGAAAATTCGTTATAAATTAGGTATAAACTGTAAAAAAGAGGAGGAAATAAGGAAACTGATTAAAATCCATTAGGACAACTCCCACACTACTACTTACATAATATAGTTGTAATCACTTTTGCAAACAAGTTATTTAATATTTTAACTAAGGATAGCTAATAATACAACCGTGGGTGTAAAATTTACCGCTTCGGTTGTCAGTGTCACCCGATAGAATAATCGATAGCCCATAAATTAAGTTAATTACTGCTAACCTTCTCCAATGCCTTAGTGCCAGATTAATGGTCTAGGTAATAACGTTAATGTTTTCTCTATACTGGATTTTTCCTTCAAAGGCATTCCTTAGCAAAGTCTAATTAGAGAGGAGTGTTAAGCATACTAACAAAGGCTGTGTACTAATAAATAAGAAAAAGAATCCTTGTTGGGTCCTTGTGGCTAAACTCGTTTAGTGAACAATAATGCAAGAAATTATAATAGTATAATAGGCGTTAGACGTTTATCAAATCCAATGAAAGTAGGTAACTAAAGCTCTGCCGTCTATAAACTAAAAGGCCGCTAAATGACAAAAACTACTTTTGAGTTATTGAGCAAATAAGCGGCAAAATTTTCAAATCGATGCTACTCCTTAATAAAAGTATGTACAAATGTGTGTCATACACCAAAAGAAAGGTCTTTTTGTCAACTTTCACATGAAATTGGTTGATTTAGACAATTGGTAATATTCTTTAAACTAAACACATATTTTCCCCTCAATTTTGTAAACTTTTAAAAATAACTTAAGGTGTACAAAATTAAATGGCGGCTAAAAGGTTTTAACTGCTTTATAGTTGTGTATTTTTCGAAAACAGCCACATTTACATAACTATAAAGCAGTTATATTGATCTTATTCAAAGCAATAAAGCGGCTAACTACACATAGCCGCCTTTTAGCCAAGTTTATGTGGCTTAACTGCTTTACTTTTATTTATTTATAACTTTTATTACAGTTGTGCATAGCTAAAAAGCGGTAAATTATCAAACCCTTTTATATAACTGCTATTTAGGCTAGCAAAATCATCATTTTTTTTTTATAAAACCTTCAAAGTAGACGCTACCACTACTAAGTCAAATTTATAAAGTACGAGTATTCTTCCTATGAACACCAATCTAAAGAGCAAGCGGGATTTAGAAGTGGTTTCAGCACGTTAGACCACATATAATTCACGCTAAGGCAGCTGGTGATACAGAAAAACAGCGAGTTTAACCGACCTCTTTACCTTGCATTCTAAGACTACAAAAAAGCGTTCGACTGGGTAGAACACTGAGTTGTCTTTGATTCACTACAGCGTTGCGGTGTTGACTAAGGTTTTTACAACAAATCCTGGGCCTAAGACCGTACTCGCGTGCGGTAACCACATCTGGTCCACTCGGTGTTGACGATTGCGCTACACCATGCGCACACGACTCATCCTCGTTCCCGCTCTCCTTTTGGGCCAACACCCCTATAGATACATCTACCTGCTGAAAAACCTATACCAGTCAGCGACTATGTCTGTCCAAGTCCAAGGTAATACTACAACTATCCCTATTAAAAGTGGCGTACGCCAATGTAATATCACCAAAGCTTTGCTAATGCACTCGAAGACGTCTTCAAACTTTGAACTGGAAATATAAAGGTATAAATGTGGACCGAGTTTGAGTCACCTCCGTTTTGCGGATGACATCGTGATCCTCGCACAGTCATCTGAGCAGGTTAAGAATATGCTTAGCGACCTAAGCCAAGCTTTACTACGCGTAGGGCTGAAAATGAACTCTGAAAAGACGAAGTAAACAGGCTTGAGTGGCCCGATGGCATTTGGTAGTGACCCTGCCTTATGCGCCAGGGGTCGTGGGTTTGAATCCCACCCAGGACAAAGACTTATGTGATGAACATTTGTGTTTGTTCTGTGTCTGGATGTTTATTTGTATTTAAGTATATATTTCTGATACCCATAACACAAGTGCTTACGCTACTTACTTTGGGGTCAGTTCAATGTATGTGATGTTGTCCAATATTTAAAAAAGTTATTCTTCTTTCTTAATATTAAAGAAAATCATTACACAACATAAGAGAATCAGTATACTCTTTCATTAACACCTTAAAATTTGTGGTCTTTCGAATTAATACTTGAATGTTGACTATCAGAAAATTCAGAATTAACTTGGTTCGTGTTACATAAACCACTTATAAGTTATTAATTTATTATTATATCAGTTACGGTAAGTTAGGTAAGTAAATAATTTAAAAGAAATACACCAAATCACACCATTCAAAAGCACATTCCTTAGCTGCTGTCGTTAATAAGCTGTGAAATAATGTATTAATTCGAGCAAACATACCGTACTTCAACGTAAATAATGGACCTCAAAAATATCTACATCTAACATAAATAAGTAAATAACTTTGTTAAGGTACCTAATTTATATTTAAAAATATCTGAGTGAGGAACGAATAGTTATTTATGTGGCTGTTGCATAATGAGGGTCATTAAAATACGAATGTGGTTTTATGAAACGAACGAAGTGAGTTTCATAAAAGGATCACATGAGTATTTTAATGCCTAATTATGTGCAGTCACATACATAACTTTATCTTCATTCATAATGATAATATGTCTATTTTATAGTCAGGATCGATGAGCAAACGCCCTAGTTACCAACATAATCTGTATGTAAAAGTTAGTACTGTGATAATGACTGACGTTTGTAGTTTTTAAAATCCATAAACAATCTAGACTCGAGTTGATTTCGATTCTCAAATCGATTGTTATAATTTCAGCATCGAATTAAATGTATAGGAATGGAACATAAAATTACTAATCGACTAATTCGATAATCGAAAAAACCTATTAATTTTTACTTTTTAAGAAGACGTTCGAAATTTGAACGTAAGATACTAAAATGTAAACATTAAGATACAGCAACAGATACTCATATCTAAATATAGGGCGTTTGCTCATCGATCCTGACTATAAAATAGACATATTAGGGTATGGATGTAGATAAATAATATTATATTGTTCGACTGCATTCAGTTTTCAATTCATAGTGGCTAGCTCATAGAAAAATTTTACGGCTAGCTTGACTCAAGAACATAAGCCGCCTGCTTGTCGATCTCGCTCGATACTATTTTGCAGTAAACGAAAAGAAATCCAATTATAAGCTATACATTTTTTTTTAATAACTTCGTTATTTAAATAAAATACGTACCTTGGAAACCTTCCCGCCATGTCGAGTGACGATTTTAGCGGGAAACGCGACACCAGCGAACTTCCTCATCCGTGTATAGTTTATTTTTCCCTAAACAGCCGCACCCCGTTAGCCTAGCGTGCCCGTTATAAAGGGTGCGGGGGTTTGTGAGTTTGCCGCTTTTTAGCGATGTACTGCTATTTAACGGCTTTTTTGTTAAGCAAAGCTTTGTAAAAAATATGTATTTTACTTTGCGTACTGACTAACATGGATTTTTATACTAGTTTATTTATTGTAAAAGTAGAAACAATGCAAAGCTTAAAGGCCGCTAAATGATTCTAACTGCCTTTTAGTTATTTAAGAGAGCTTTGCCGTTTTTTATTCATTTAAGCAAGGTTCTTTATACTTGAACCTTACCAAGCTAGAAAGCCGCTAAAAATACTTTGCTGCCTTTTAGCTTCTTGCAAAATTAGAACTGTTTTTTAGCTAAGCATTGATAGTAAAATTGTTCAGACGATCCAAACGTTAAAGTAATTTAGCTACCTTCTAATCTACTAAAGCTGTTTTGCCACCTTTAAGCGATGTAAAATATATTATTTCTGTATTTAGCTGCTTTTTTAAAAAAATTATCTTGGAAACGGTGAAAGATAGAATAACCGTTCCTAGATAGATCGATAGAGAATTTTTTTTTAAATATAGTGGTATTAAAAAGTGAAAAATGGTCAAATGTCATTTAGCGGCCTTTTTTCTTATAGACGGCAGAGCTAAGCAAAAGTTTGAACAATAAATGTTTCCACTAAAAGCCTGGCACAGGCCTGCAGCATTGAAATTAAGTTGTCATTTAATGATGGATACTGGCTTTATCGTGAAGGTAGTATAGTGTAGTGTAATAAGTATATTTTTAGAAGCTCAGCGCCCACTGTAGCTAACCCAACCGAGAATGGAGTTCATAAAAAGTTGCTTAAAGTACTTACGTTATGGAATACCCGACTTCGATGGCACCGACCTGAAACAAACCGATATAATCGGGCCGATATTCCTCGAATAGAATAATTGATTACGGGCTATTTACCGTGGGTTGCATCGGTTCACGGCAATCATCCCGTTAATAACTGAAGAACGATAAACAATTCCCGTGTGCAATGCCGCAGCGATGGACACTGATGCAATACATTCATAATCGTGGATTACATCTACTTTGGCAGACGTATATGCGTAATTTTCGAAAATTGAATAGGTACGATATTATCTGGCAAAATACTGACTGGACTGTTGCTAACTGTTTGCTTGCCAAATTCAAATAAAATGAATGTCCTAGGACATACTATTTTCGCGCCTTCAAGCCCCAAACTAAACAAAACATAATACGTGTGACTAAAAATCTATAGAATAAACGGATCAACATTACGTAACACACCGTGTGCCGTGCGGAGATCGAACCCTCGACCTTTGGTATAATAACCAAATTCTCAACCAACATCAAATCAATTTTCATTTGGAAAAAGTATTATTTCAATCAAGTTATCAAAAGTAAGACAGAGAGCAGAGTGACGTTATTGCGAGATTTATGTTGAAATAATCCGAAATAAACTTTATCCTATCTGAGAACTTAGAAATTAAGGCCAGAAACGAACCAATGCGGCCGTGCGGCGTAATTTATCTTTTTTTATGTAAAAAGCCTCAATCTTATGAAATCTATATTAATAGAAATAGATCGCCAAGATCTTAATTTATTTGTATAATAACATTGTTACGGGCAAAGCCTGAAATAACTTTGTACACCTATGTGCACGCGTAACTTCAGTTATACGACGACTTTTTTGTGTTCGTTATGAGTAATAGTAAGAGAAGCACTGAAGTCGGAGTGGGCAGCTAATAGTAAATAAAAACGACATATTCAATAAAGACCAAATAACAAAAGTTAATCGCCTTTTAAAAAAATAGATTGATTAAACAGAAATAATACAGTTTAATTAAGTGAAATCAAACGGAATAAATTTGGATACGAAAGACAATGCGACAGACGGCAACAAAACGTGGAATATTTAAAGCTGAAATGTTTTCGCTCGCCGTTGGCAAATATTGATAAAAGTTCATCAGTCTGGCGGTGAGTCCAGCGGAGGACGTTTACTTTACAATTGAATTTGTTAGCTCGATGGCAGCCAGTAAATTGGTATTATATTCGTTAATTTACAAATGGCAGCGTTCAATAATACTGCCTGATGAACGTCAGTTATCAATGATGCAACTGAAATTCTGAAGTTCGTCGTGTTTGCGTTTACTTCCTATCAGAGAACAAAGCGCTGCAGCTGATGCTTATCTAACGATTCTAATGATTTAATAAAATCATAGCACACATTGGCCTTACATCATCATTCATTTCAAATGGTCCCACTGGCTATAAGGCACCCTGAAATCTGTCGCCATTGCAGCTTCTCTAGCTGTGTTTCGACAATATTCATGTCACACATAGCACACTTAAAATAAAAGCTGTTTTGTTTTGTCTCTATTCGCAAATCTGAGAAAAATCTCTTTATGTTGTAATCCACTGTAATAGCAAGATTACTATTACATTAACATTTAGTAGTCCACAATGAACAGATGGCCAATTCAAATTAATAAATCACATTAAAATTCAGAGCATGCTCCGGCGCACTTCGCCAGAGCATTTGTACCGTAATGCCCTAATCCCGGCGAGCGGTCGCCGTGAAAGAGCGATCTATTCATTATCTGGCCTTATTTGAAGTCTTAAATAAAAGTGTCACCCTCAGAGATGCGACGCCATCGGGCGTTTATCATTTTTTCGATCAGCAAGCGGGCGCTAGGGGCGGCAATGCGGGTTAAATTGCGATGTGATGGAACTTTACCACGTTGACGCTTGTTCTATTTTTTTGTAAATGTATTCCACATGGTTGTGTATGGTTAATTTACAAATAACAAATAAATATGAATTTTTTATATTTTGTGCCACATAAAAACCGACAAAAAGTGTTTTTTTCATTATTTACAAAAAACACAATAGGTATCAAAAATCTTACTCAAAACCATGTTAAAGTTTTAAAACTTTATTCCCCAATAATAAATCGTAGAAAATAAAGTAACACTTTCCAAAATCAGATGCCTACAAACATCGCATTTTGTAAAAAAATACTTACGATCAACGCAAACAGATTTTCCCATGCACCCAAATATTTTTATAGTGCGGATATCCAACCGAAACGTTTATTTTCTTTGACGAAAATACATTTCCGTATTCCCACGTCAGGCGCCGGGAGTGACAGCCCTAGCGAGAGGTATCCATGGGGTTAGTTGACAGCTTTCAACTCGGGATTAACTTCGTACTGCGGCTGCGGACCGAGAAAAAATTTAATAGCTTTTTTGAGGACATTGTCCCCCGGGACCGTTTGATATTGGGAGGCGCGTGGACTTCTGCGATAGCACTCTTGTTTGATGTGCCAATGGTTCAAGGTTCGGTGCGTAAAAATTCAGGAAGGGAATTTTATGATTTTTTTGGCCTTTAATTTTATATTTGCTTTTGATATTGAGATTTCGACTATCTTTGTTGTATAAAGAATTTTAAAAATGTTTTAGTCATTTTTTTCCTTTGTTGGATTTGTGTTCAAAACGCTATGTTTATTTTAATAAAATTGCAAAGCTTATGTACTTGATACCATACCTACTGTTATTATTTTTGGTGTTGGAAACTCTCAATATTCTATTATGCATATCACGACTTCAAACTGTTAGTTACAATAACTCTTCACACAATTGTAAGTAAACACATTTCGTACTGCATTAATTCTAAGCACAAAAATATCGAAATCGATTGTCATAAATTCATTTAGGACGCGTGTGGGCTCAACTTACTCACACCGCTTAACCCCAAAATTTCTAAAGCTAGGATGCAACATCCATTCGAACAAACGTTCCATTAAGTCTATTTACAAAGGCTAGTTAACATTGAATTGGATGATTACTCCCGATCGTGTGTATGTGGGAACGGAACACACAATCAATAAAATAAACGATCCGAGCTTGGAAGCGATAAAAGTGACGCGTGTGTATGACGCGGTCACCCTCGCCTGTTTATTCGGATTATTGGAAATGGTTGGATGGGATTTTTTTATTTCAACCCAAGTAATAGACTTTATTCCGCTGTTGATAAGAGCCAATGTGCTGTTAATGGTACATCGCCGGTCGGTTTGTTAAGTGGACGTTTAACACCAACTAGAATGGGTGCGTTTACAATAGATGTGCTTATTACGTCGTTGGTGCAATAATTTATGTACGGAATCACGTGCAGTTTGTTTGGGTACCTTCTTTGTAAAGGTTTGGCACCACAAAAGACCATATTTGAATGTCTCATTTATTACAGTTAGTTTGGGGTTTTCATTGCAACATACTATAGTTTATACCACCATTAAGTTTACTTTAATAGTGGATGTTCTTTAATAATCTCTTTATGGGATTGATTTAAGCCCATGAAAGATTCATGTATTAAATGTGATAATGCAATAAAATAGTCTATGAATAAACATAAGGGTGTAATCAGGCCGGTACGTATAAAATTTAAAAAAATCGTAATGAAGATTATTTAAAATTTTATATCTAATAGAGCGTGAGTTTGAATTTGAATGCATGTTACTATTTCACTCAAAATATTCCAAACGAATTTAAATTAATCAAACTTTATATTTATACGTATGACAATTAGGCTTCAATTTAAACAAGCAGAACAGCTGGCGAAAACTACTTTATCAAAAACTATAACCGCTTATTCATCGAACATATCAGTCGATGCAGTCATGAATATTACATTAAGTGCACCGTTAATATCCTTGTTGATTTCACGGTGTTGTAAATATCAAGTGCAATTAAGCAATGGACCTACGCACTGAAAGCTAACCTGACACTTTCTACAATCATTGACCCTAATGGAAAATTAGAAACCTTAAATTATGTGGGAACGACACGACATGGCCTCTGTCTACGTGACTTCCATATCTCATAAAGTTGTTGTATAAATCAGTTAAATTGATTGCCTACACGAAAACTAACTGTGAGTAGACCCGCAGGCGAGCTTGTACAGGACAAATCAGTGAATTGAACAAGAATATGCCATGAAAGTAGTATAAATCGCCCGCGGCTTCGCTCGTGTGTACTTTAGCTTACGAGACCTTTTCAATACGGTGTCTCTTACCTCGGGGGCAGAGAGTGAAATGCGTCTTCTATTTGACAATAAATCCCTGAGGCAGAATTGCGAAAACCTTTAAATACTTTTAAATTAAGTCATGAAATGACGTAATTCCTACATTCTAGCTCGTAGTTGACCCCTTAAAGATTGAATACCTAATCTGAAACCACAGTTCTTAGTTACAAATTATCTTTAATATGTCAATATTGGTCAGTCAGTAATCTAGAAATAATATTTAATGGAAGTGACTACAGTAAAAAGTTGCTGAAAACTAACGGATCATACTTTATGTACGTTTATCTGTACATTTATTAATTTCAAATGTTTAACTACTTTTAAAATCTACCTATTTTCAGTCTAGTTTAGGTATAACATCATGATAGCTTTTGCCATTAAGCGCGATATTACACACAGAAGCAGGTTCAAACACATGCATGCATAAAAGTTTTGATAATCCGTAACACCAGCGAAACCCTTCTTAGCCACTCCCTAATCAGCAATAACCGAGTTCCATTGACCCCGAAACTTTCCTCGTGCGAATTTTCAAAGGGCACGCTCTTCCAGCTTTTACATAGTTCTGATTGAGCACGGATTGTTTGGAGTTGGTATTAGTTTCGGCTGTCCGTTTAGATAACGAAGGAATAAGCTCCGGCAAACATTAATTTTACTTTGCAAATACTTGCTCAGGGTTCTTAGCTAGGCATTGCCCCCGGCGGTTGCTGCGGTCTGCGAGTATGTTGGCGAATTATGTAATTAATATTGTCGGACGTTGAGCAATAAGTTATGTGCCTTGTCGGCTATAAAGCAATGTATCAATAGCTATTTATACAATTTTATTGTATCTACCGATAAATTTAATCAAACTTATTATAAATAAATACATACCGTTAGTAATAAATAAATGTACACAGTAGAATATTGGCTGATGTAATGTTGATAAAATATATAATAATATCCTACCTATGTTAAAAAAAAATAAGAAAAGCCGCTAAATCTAGAGTCTGAATGAAAATATTTTCCAGAGAAATTCTTAATTTTGCTAAAACGAGCGTGATGCAACTTTTTGACTTGTCTTGACATTTTGTTTGTTTTTTGAAAATTCTAAATTAAAATTTCAGAAATTCGCTACCACCGATAAATAAAGTTCTTGCGAACGCGAGTCAGTGAGTGATAATTAGGATAAATCTCAACCACATACCCAGAGATATTTCAACGACACGACTTTTCGTTTATTTTCCAATTATCCGGCCCTGTCGAAACTTCCTCGGAGCGATGTTCATTAAACGAACCTTATTAGTAGTGTTTGTTGACCCTTTATGCTGTTTAAAAGCTTTTCGGGCTCAACGCTGGTCTAATTGACTGTTTGCCGAAGTCGCCTACGATGTTCATAAACATTTACTTTTTCTATCAAAAGAATGATGTTCAATTCATTAGGAGTCATTTTAGATCTAACTTGAGAGGAATATATTTTTCCCCATTCCTAACAATAATATTGTAAGTGATTTATATCTCACTTCTATCAGTAATCCATTGTTGCATGATTCATGATTTCGTCAGTTATTAAATGTAAGCTACGACATTGGACATAGTGGCATATTCATTGTTATATGGCTGTTCAAACTTACACAAAATGTCTTGACGCAGTAGCCAATAGTTAAGCAGATAACATTTTTATCAACTATCTTTTGCATATAACCTATGACGTTGTAAATTGTTGTTGGAAGCTATTTGGCTTTTACAAGGTTGTGGTTATATTTTCAATTAGGTATCTCTTTAAATTCACTGACTCCGCTAAACTCCGCCTTACATGATAGTTCTCGCATCCTCGCTATAATGTTATTCGCTCGCCCTAAACGAAACAGTTCAGAACAGAAATTAGTTTCCAACTTCACGCGTCGGTTCAAACTTTAATATTTCATTAACGTATTTACATTTAACTGTTTCTAGTTTTGTTTAATTCATGCTTTTGTCGTAGTTCATTATAACAAATTAGGGCTACCAAAGTCTTTTTTAAAGGGTTCTTTTAATTTGAAATATCTGACATTTAAAGGTGCGATGACCTGTAGAGCTAATCTAACTAAAACATTTTTAAGTCGTGAACCGTTTGGTAGGTACAGGCAAAATAAAACCATCAATATCTTATTACGCAATTAAACATTTATAAAAACCCTGAGACCATTCAAACATACTCATAATACGAGTATGTATTTACCATTTCTATCTTAGAATTGAACTGCACTAAAGCGCACTGGAAATAGTTTAAATATAATTAAACTAAATTCTCCCGGAAATGTTTGCATAATCCATAGAAACGTCTTCATTAGATAAATTATGCGGTAAAACGCGTGGCATCGGCCGCAGGTTATCAATTAGCGCGCAGGAGATCGGATGAGCAGTCAATTAGAGGCGGCGTGGGCATGGATTGGGTCAGCATGTGCATTTGTGCAATAGTGCTGTCTGGAGTATTCAGTGCGGCATTTGGTGCAATAAATACCTTTTTTTACACTATTTTAATATATTTGAATCTTTCCTAGTCATAAGATACGGCCTATCCATTGCTGCAGACTCTACTCTACCATAATGTAACTTGTAAAAATACCAAGTCTCACTTTAGATCTTCTATCACAAAAAGTTTTGAGATCTGTTTTGCAGCAATGCATAATATACTTTGAAATAGAAATAAATTGGATAGTGACTATCCTAGAAAACGTGATAGTTCTACAGGATTAACGTAATGATTTTTGTAAGTTTTGTAAAGCTGCGTGAATGTCTAATATTTTTATAAAGTTTACTACTATAATTAAACTCTTTTCGACTACACATAGTAGTACTTTAAAAAATCACTTTTTAGTATTGCTCAATAGTAAATTTCTAAAGATGTTTTTCCCTACCCACAGCACTTCAGTGTGTCTGATTATCGGTATAGATTGCGTCGACGCGTCCACTGTCATCTGTCGCCGAGTGTTTGTTTTTAAAACACCTCACTCGAGGGCCGTTGAGGTATTTATTAGTTCTCGTCGAGGCGCGGTGACTCGTAGATTTATGGACTGTCTGAGTAACGTTTCTTGTTTAATGTGGAAACGCGAAGAAAGCTGAGGTTAATCTTGACATTTTTATTTAAATGTACTTCGCCGCTGATGTCTAATGGTGTGAAGGTTAGTGGAAATTTGAGGATGAGTTTATGTGGTTGAATGACTTCTCTAATGGTGTTTTGGATTTTGTTTTGGTGATGAATACAATAAAGACTGCTTCTGTTATTTTGTATGAATTTCTTCAAACTTTATTATGCTAAATAATTGTGTAATTGACGCTTAATTTTATATCTACATTATTATAATAAATTTATAGATTAAGCCCATAATTATGCAAATAAAAACCAAAAAATATACACAAAAAAATCTACAGTAAACAACAAAAAAATATAAAGAAACTCCATGTATAATAAATAATTTTATCAGAAAAAAATCTTCGTGTATCGATCAGACAGATGCTTATTGTACAACTAGTTCACCGAAATAATTAAAAGTTGTTAAACCTCCAAAGTTCTTAGCAATGTCGGCTGGAATGTATTGAGATCCGAAGATCCTCTAAAGGGAGCAGGAATCAATATAGTCCTGTTGAATGAATCTCAGGAAGCGAATATTGGTCGGCTCAGCGGGTCGGATTAGCGGCTCGGTCGAATTACGCTCCGCACCCAACAATCTATTATCTCTGGATCATACCTACAGCGCGTCACACATGTATTTTAAACTCACGAGTATATCATTATGTAAGTAAATAGTGGTTATTAGTGCCTAGTAATAAACCCCGACAAGAAAAAAGATTTTTTCAGTATAATCTTATGAATTAGTCTTTATTAGGTAATTATTATTTAAACATAGACATTGGATTTTATAATTTATTATTACACAACTATTTTCTCGCTTTTCTTCGCATGGGTTTTCATTCGAAAAAAACATATACAAAACTGCTAGAAGTTATTAATACCAAATTATAGCTAAGAGCTTGTTAATTTAGTAGCATACTGTTCAAGTTACGATATATTGTAATTATGGTGTTGTACATTAGAAAGGTGTACAACTAGCTGACTAGTGAGATAATGTACACTATTATTCTCTCACGTGCACTTGCAACTCGAACAGGGAAGAAACTTCGCTGGAAATATGAAGAGCCAATAGCGTGAATGATTCATAAGGAGCGCGAAAATGAGCGATTGCTATTTATCGATCGATCAACTATGTAACTTTTTACTTGTTCTTCTAGCAAATTGATTCTATAACAACGGACGAAACTTTTTCTTCGTATAAAGTCAATGAAAATCAGGCTTCAAGTAAGAAGATTTTAAAATGATAACAATGTAACCATCTCTCCCTTTTTCGTCTTATTTATGGCCCACCCAAATGAGATTCACGAAATGTAGTATTTATATTGTACCAGAATTTGTCGTAAGACCTCATTTTCATTTCCACCTGTCGCCAAATTTCGTCTTATTCCCGCGTCACATAAATTGTGAGTCAGCAATACATGATTTGAACAAGTGTCGGCGCTTCCTCGGGGAGCGTTCGATCCCGCCCTCGTGACGAATGGCGCTCATTTGTTGTGTCAATGTGTTCCCCGCAAGCCGTGATTGCGTTCGCCTAATATCCACTACTGAGGTTGAAGGTACAGGAATAATGTACCCATCATGAGTGTCATTAAGTATTATCGATTTGTAAATATTATGCGCCTTATGTTCGGGTCGAGCTAACTTTGTGTCGGTTATTTCGGACACCGCTTGGATTTGTGATCACCAACCTGCAGTTGGCAAGCGTGGTGGTTAAGCCAATACTTATCATCTATGCCTATGCCCTGCAATGGGACATTATTAGGCTGATACTTACTTACTTTTTTTATGTTCTTATAAGAGATTTACACTCTCGCCTCGTACCTCGTCTCGTGCTTCGTCTCGTATTCACAGCTCGCCTCGCGTGATCGATGGTAAATGTTCACATTCTCGTGGTAAGTTCACACCATTGGGATTAACATATTGCGTAAATACAAGAATAAACGCCTATAACCAAACCATCATACTATCGGAATTATCGAGTTTTCAAAGCACTCCAATGTAATAACTAATAATAGGATGGGATGAATTATTAGAATATAGAGCTTGCGAAACTAGGTTAGCAGAAGAAATTAATTCTTTTTCTATACTCATTACATTATATATCAGGTGTGAAAATGTAGTTTCGTATTACACACAGCAATTGCTGCTTGAAGCTTTAGATCCGAACCTATTACCGCGTCAAAGAGAGAAACCCACTCAACCCTTTTAGAGCCACGGGTCAGGATAATGAGTGAGGTGTAAAACTACCGTAAGTTGACGCGGCGTCAAATTGTTAATACCAACAGATGCCTAATGACTACATCGAGCGTCTCTTTACACACTTACCTTTTTAATCTTTAAGCGTGTCGATTACACTGTTTGTACAATACAACCGTGTGTGGTTTCATTCGAGTACATTTGTATTTGTGGTTATCTTTTGGTTTTAGAGCGTATTGATGTTTTACTGCAGCAATGATTGTTATTGACGTAGTCACTATAACAGCCTAACTAAGCTTAATGTTGAGCAAAAGAGGTAACACTTCGAGGTCTTATACATTTATGTTCGTATCACCTTATCGTCCAACTTTCTACAAGCTGTGTTTAAAGGAATCCGTGATGACAATCAGACACTTGAGATGATTAATTATTGCGGTATCAACATTAATCCAAGTTTAAAGACACGCAAAAAATGTAGATCAAAGCTTTTTATTATTATAAAACATGGTCTATATTGTTTTAAAATTGGTTAGATACAAAAAGTCATGTTAAGTCCATATGAAACCCAAAATATGATAAAAAATGTCAACAAAAGTTTATTAATAAATAAACATTTGTGTCCAATCAACAACGTAAAAAAATTCCAGCAAACTCGTTTTCAGTGGACAATACCGAATATTGCGATAATATCGCAAAGTCAATAAAATATCGTTCGTGTTTGTCAATTTATTTCGACCATAGTAACTAGGACAGAAAATAAAATACACAACTCGCGAACGTAACGACAGCAAAAAAGCAAAACTATCAAAGCAATTGAAGTACAATTTTATTTGCACATCGTTTTTCGCGCCTAAAGTGGGAACGTAGTTTTGTTTTCGGTTGTGGTAGCTTTGACTGACATCCAAATATGCTGCGGGAGCTCTCGACCAAGTAAGTTACGACTACTGAAACTTCCGCAGGGAGATGCATTAAGTTATCTTTTTAAACAAAAATCGTAATTGAACTTTCATGATTTTATGTGTCTCTCTTTCGATCTAATTTAATTCTTATAAACGCAACTCTTAAATTTGGTAATGATTTAAAAGGGGCTGTCTTTCCACAAGGCTCCCATATAAATGATGAACCCGTCCTTAAATCAAATTCAAAGATCTAGTCCTCAAAGCAAGTTTAATCGATCTTCTTTAGGAGTCTATCTTGCTCTTTTTACTCTGTGTGCAGTAACTTTTTCACGACCAGTTCATGTGATTGTTACAGAAATGTCCTGAACCTCTCGCACTAAAACGTCATACTGTTCGATTCCGACAAACGTTGCCAATCGATGTGGGGAATCAAAACAAACGAATGCGAGGGGACGGGACCGCACCCGTTCACGAAATAACTTTTGTAATAGAACAGAAGCCCTAAACTGATCTTGAAACGGGGAACTTTTTGCCAATAAGATTTTATTGATCCCTGCCTTTACTCCACAGGTATCATTCAATTACTTGTCCTTAATGTAGTTGAGTTAAATGACAGGGCAAGTTAATAAACCGTGTTGTTTTAGGTACACGTTTGTCTCAATATGAATGGTGCAACATTCATTCATACACGTGCAAACTGTAAAGAAGTCAAAGAACAGAGTAAAAGAAGTCTGAAACAGATTCCCTACCAACGTAATAAATTGATCTTAGAACACCGAGATTACGCCCTGGTCTTCAAACCACTCTATCAGCGAGGCTTTAATATAGCTATTATAATAAGTTTATAAAATACTGTGACACAGCGAAGTGAATAACCGGATCAAGCAATAGTCATTGTCCACACCACTACATTAAGTATAATAAAATGCAATAGCATTGTGGGTTTACGGAGTCTGTATTGTTGGCTCACAATGGCTGACGCCTCGGTTTTTGCGGTAAGTCGCCCAGCTTAGGGATAAACGTCGGATTTCCTTACATCCAGTCTTATTACTTGATATTTCGCGTTAAGATACAGTCCTTTCACTTGCGGTGGCATTGTCTGGTGGTAGAGGCGCAGATGGCCGGGCGATTTACACGCGAACAGATGGTTCTAATGTAAGTGCGTATGTTATAGTAATTAGCTTTGATTTGTGTGACGGTTATTACTCCTTGTCATTTGTGGGATCCGTCAAAAAATCTGAAGTTCGGATAAGTATTTACGGAGATTTAATCAACCGCGATTTAATTATTGTTTTTTTTTTATGTTTGTATACCACTTGATGATATCAAGTGATGTCAGTATTTGAAGTAACCATATTTGAGAAAAAAACTCACTTTTCCGTCTTTCGTTCTAAACTATAGCCCTCAATTAAATATGACTTCATTTGCAATTGAAATGTTTCGTTGGCATTAACTGCATCATACTCGTTCAGCTTTATCTAACAGTTCAAATAATTTGAGCAGTGTCGGCACCACTGACCTCGATAGCTACGCGTATAATAAACGTCTCTCAAACCGAATGTGTTCAACTTGCCAAATCCTTACTTTATCGCCCATTGAGCCGAACGAATCTTCAAAACCGGCAAATCTCTGGTCGTCAGTGCCGGAATAATTCCACTAATGACACCGATGGATCGCGTTCAATGGTTCAATTAGTGCGTGTGCTCGGCGAATCCCTTCGTGGGGCAATGTTAAAAATGAAATCCCAGTATTAGGGAATGGGTGTGTTATCTTCTATGGATATAGCTTCTTACACAATATAGATGTTTGTACACTTTCCTAATAATGCAAGTAAGTGGATTCACTTAAGGGTTTTCCTTTGCAATGTACAAATTACACTTATTGCTGTATTTTGACTCTATGAAAACACGAGTATCACAAATTCAAATATTAATTTTGATTAATTGAAATTGAAAGGACCTAACCATTTTAGTATTGACCAATGTTTTGTGCGAAGTGTTAGTTTTGGATTAGTGGCAGTTAAATTAATATCGCTGAATAAACAAGGTACAATTGTTCGCTGAGGGATTACAGTAATTAATCATGACTGTAATTGCGCTTGTGATTTAAACGGACAGTGAAATGTTCGCTTTTGATAGCCTTAGCGTATAAATTCATGTGAACTACAAACATAAAAATAATGAAGTTTTATAGACCAAATAACGCAATGTAACTTAATTTTTGTGTATATATTTCCGCAATAATGTCAAACTGGACTGCTGAATAAAGCAATTTGAATTGGCGTCGAATCTGTTGCCAAGCTTTGGAACGAAGTCTATTATACGTCACGCAAAAAATATCTAGAAATTACGAGTCAATGTACTCACTCACGATAAACAGTAGAGAATGAAGTCATAAGGCACCAAAACTTGCATGTCGCGGGTGTTTCGTGTGTAAACAGAGTTGGGTAAATTTGATAAAACGCAAACAATTAGTGCCGCGTCGTGTCGGGCCCGGATGGAGCAGTGCGCGTTGCGTATGAGTGCCGTGGAAACGAGTTTATATTAGGGTCTCCCAACCAAAATACCGGGGATTTTTTATGAACAAAAGCTTGATTATTACCTTGTTTCTGTTATGTACATCAACTCAACAAATTCATACTTAACTTCTGTATAATATATCCATCAATCAACAAGCTATGGGGTATTAGCTGAATACACAGCTAACACCACATAGCTTTTAAATAACTCTGTTCTGAATAACTATTTATTTTATAGGTTCTTGATAAGGCTAGATCAATCATCTATCTTCATTACGATCGCAAAATTTGAACTTGTAATTCTTAAAAGATCATAAGATCAGCACTCATCTAATCTCACTCATCATCAAAAATTTAAATAATTACGACATAGGTTTTACAGACATTCGTGTCAGATCCAACTCAAAATAAGTTTTTATTTTTAACTTCCTTGTTTAAGCACGGCAGCATGGAGTGTTTTGCTCACGTCAAAACGGTAAAAATGTTAGTCGATCCCTAAATGTCGTAACTTCTGGCATCCCTGTCGTGTCATGGCCCATCGGTCACAGTTGTGTAACTAACTCGTGTCAGTCACACATAACTAGCGTGTCAGTTAGCACTGCGTAAAGACTTCTCAGCCATTAGTGTTATTAAACTATCAAACGAATATCAGCAATGAGGAGCTCACGATATGAGCGCCATTAATCTTAATTATTTGAAGATTAAACGGTTTTATTCGTAGGATATATCAATTACGTATCAACGAATTGTATCTTTAGCTGTTACTCAAATCGTTGCGTAATGATTCACATTCCAACTAATACTACGATAGTAGTTTATAATAAGCATCAGATTACAATCATAGATCTTATCCTAAACTAAGTTTTTAGTTAGACTTATTTGTTGGCTTATTTTTTTTGTACTTATTGCTTTCTTGTTATTTTATCTTTGTTGTAAAATATGTTCTATAATTCCAATATGTAAGTTGTTATAAATATAATAATTTTCAATCAAATGAAATGTTCTGTTGAACACAATTGCTATAATGAGATGGCACTAAATGAGTGTTACCAAATTGGACAGATTTAGGTAAACATGTGGCCTGTCCGACCACAACATTAGGATTTAATCAACAATAACTACATAGCGTGGTTCGTTATTTCTGTCTGTGAATTTCGATTCATTGATGTTGAATACATTACACTAATAATTACCTATATTGAAACTTTGAAATATTACTATTATTACTTTGGCTCATGACTAAAAAACAATGTGTGGAAGAAGTCTATTGCCCTTATGAGAAATTTGTTTGTGCCACAGTTATAAATAAATACTTTATATAAAACTTTATCCATTTTATACATAGTTATTTGAAAGACAATTATGCATAACAATCGGTTTTTATTCACGAAAACAAAAAGACTGTAGAAGTAAGTATTATATTAAAAAAACTTAATGAAGCAATGTTTGCCAGCTAAATTCAATAAATGTCTGAAAAGAACAAAACCCGATGCAATTTGCAAAGACAATTCCCGACCAAATTTATTTCAAGATCATGACTTAACTTGGAACGAGTTTAAGCAAACAAAACTAAACAGCACGAAGGCAGCAGGAAAGTAATCTAGAATGCAAACTAGCCGACAATAAAAGCAGACACTAAGCCAGGCAGGCTTAAAGTGCATTCAGTTGCACAAAAAAACGCACCAGAAAGTGTACAAAGTAGCAGCGCAAATTCAAATGGGCTCTGAAAGAGACCCGCCTGTTTTGTGTACAAATATTGGAGTTTTTGTTATGTAAATTGAAAAGATGCGGCGAACCACAGTGCAACGAGGAGGAGCTGTAATAATGTTTACAGTGAATAAAAACTTAACATTACTTAATAATAATTTTGCGGTAAAAGTAAGCGGTTCCAAATTAACATTGATAAATGAAACATTTGTTACAGAGTCACATAAATTATCAGTTTTTGAAAGAGGGCAAACCTTAATTTTAACTAACTCAAATCGTATTGTATGCTTTCATCACATTGAATTGTAACTATGCCACTGGATAATATCTAATATTTGACAAAAAAAAAGTTTAAAGCTAGTTTGTAGCATTATGCGCACTTTTGTACTAACAATATCATTATAATAAATAAAAAACGGAATCATCACAAACGTTATCTGATTTGATAACGCAAAACAGATGCAGAGATCTCTCGCTGGTATAACATGTGAGTGTGTTGCAGTTTGCACTAAATGCAAGGCAGCTGCAGCATTGAGCAATGAACCGAGACCGCTGGACACACGAGAGCATTATTTAAACAACAAGAGACCTCGAAAATAATAATGTTGTAAACAGCCCTCGCTTTATGGAACCATAACTTATGCCGACATATGCCTACATATTTGTTTTGGCAATCCTTGCTATTTGGATGGAACTTCCATTAGTAAATAAGTTTGGCCGATAGCGCATTTCAAAGTGATTTTGTCTAATATTTATTTTTGTAACTTAATAATTTAGTTCCGTTTAATTCCATGTTCTCAATAATTATATGTAGATGCTTGGATCTTCGAGATTTTTATATGAAAATTACTGTCTTCTACGTCAATATTATGACGTCAGACTTCTCACTTCACGCTGCCCTTTCATTACTTCGTAAATTCTCGTAAGGACTTCTTTAGCTATTTCTAAATACATTGCTTGAGAAACATGTGTCTTGCGTGACACCACGGTATGGCAGGTGAAGGTTGACTATTAAAGAAAACAGATCCATAGAAGGCATACAAAATACCGGTCGTCTTCACAATACGTTTAGAAATAAAACCGTAGCGAAACGTGTTGAAAAGAGTACGTCAGAAATAAGATTGTTAAGATAAATGAATGATAATGGTCTAACGAGCTCATTTATTGTAAGTCAAAGATAAAGAATACTTGTTTTACTGGTTAAGCCCATAACGACTTGCCAACTCATTTATATTTAAGATGATTTCCACTACTTGTTTCATCATCATCATCATCCCAGCGTATTCCCGATTGCATCCAGTATGGAGCTCAGGGTCCGCTTCGACTGTGATCCTAGATTTGACAAGCCTGGTTATTACAATGGAGCGATTGTCATCTGACCTCCGTGACCCTTACAAGGGAAACCAGACCTACTTGGAACATAGTCGGGACCAACTGCTTAACGTGCCTTCCGAAGCACGGAATCATCATTCTTTTCAGACATTCAGGTGATTCAAGCCTGCAATGTCCTAACCAAACTGGAAACAATCACACAAAGTGATGTTTCCCGTGGGATTCGAACCCACGACCTCCGGGTATTACAGCCGAACGCTCTAACCACTGTACCACGGAGGCAGTTCGAAAATTTCCACTACTTGTTTCATTCTTTGGATATAGCAAGTGAATGTGAACTACACTTTAAATAAATTTTTAGAACTTGGTGCGACATTACGTTTAATCTTCTAGCCTTAATCTAAGTGGTTAGTAAGAACTAGATAATATACATTTAGAAGCTTATGTAAGTTGCTTCATTCTTTCACTTTTTCTTCTTTTAATCAGTTCAGTTCTTTTAATCTTGGGAAACTAGACACGGGCTTGGTTCAAAGCGGAGCGTCTTGTATAAGTAGGTACTTTGTAGAATGGGTTGATCTTTTATAATTATTTTTATGACAAATACAATGCGAAAGAAAGAAATATATTCGGGGTTAAAATAAAAATAGTCCAAGTGAACAAAAATATAAAAATTAATATAAAATAAAATATCAAATATGAATTCTTTATCATTAAGAATAATTTACATAGTTTAGTTTTATTTAACGTCATAAAATCACGAAGAAGAAAAAAATCAACTGTCACAGAGCAACCACTCATCTTGTGTCATAACACATATCTTGAGATGTCACAAACAAAGCTTCTTTGTGTCACCAGGAGCTCATAAAATAAACCCTTCGTAGGGTGAAGATTAATATGATTAGAAAGGAAACAAAAAAAAGGATGATGGATAGGATGGATTTTATCAGGAGAATTTTAACACCTTTAATTTTTTTACAGACTTCTGTACTGGAAGGAGGTTATCACTTCAACTAAATCTTTTGTTTGTTGTTGATTAATTGAAATAAATGAAGATCATTTTTATTTATTTTTAACATAATTATTATGAAATTCAGTTGGAGTAGTTTCATTCGAAGTAAGTTCGGATATAATTTGGAATTTTAACCTTAGGCTAATATTCTTTATTAAAACATACTATTTTTAAATACTTCATTTAAAAAGCGTTTTAAAAACATGTGCCACAATCCCCAATTTCCTATAATATTATAATTAAGTCAGGACATTCAAAATCGCATCGACAACTTCAGATAATCATAACTTCACTTAAAATTTTGCAATGCCATGTGTACATTACGTACGAAACATACATTGCCAAAGTGAATAATAATAAAAAATATAAAAGAGTTGACCGCCGTTGGCGCGATCCAGGTGCCCCATTTACCAGCATCAATAACACCAAACAAACTCATTGCATCCTAATTTATATTTGTGCAACAAATAATAAAATACTCTTTACAACTGTTGAAAGTAATCTGGCACAATAACGCTTTTATAATCGAAGCAAAACACAAAGGGTTCCGCACCCCATGCTCGGGCGTGATGGGGTCATTGCCTCAGCCATTGTGTTGACCAAACAGACAAACGGACAAACAGAAGGATAAACCGGTTGGATTCCATGTGTTGCGATTTCAGGGGGACCGGTTTTCCCATGAAATTGGAACCTTAATGGTTAAATTGAGTTGAGTACGTAGCATGAGAATCAGTTTACGGCACTCTTGCACTTGGTACCTGACAGCAGTTATAATGATGGAAAAAAGTGGAGTTTCATCATCATCATCATTATAGAAAGAAAGCAGATTAAATAACTGCGTAGTTTCAGAAATTACTTGATTGGTGTAATTCTGTTGACATTTTCTTTCTATATTTAAATTGTATTCTCTGAGCCATTATGCAAATATGTATGTTCCTGAACTTCTCAGCTGATCATGTTGATAGTATAAAACAGTGGTGTGTATCTGAACTTCTTCTGAAAGAAACCAAAACAAAGCGAATACTTCGGCTTTAAACTTCTTTATAAGTAGAACACGCAACTAACTTTTTGAGTAACCACAAAACTTGGACTATGGACACATTTTTAAAAAGAATCACATTACACCCAGAGGCAAGCCTAACACCAAAATGTACCGTGTCAATTTACACCCCATATAATAGTGTTAAAATCTCATCGAATCCCCATCGCGGGGACAAAAGTACCCATTGGGGGATAAAAGTGTCCCGTTACTACAATAAGTCGTAGTTATCACGTCTAAAATTTCATCTCGGACCCGGACAGATGTTGCTTCCAATAATGTTGCCTCCAGCGTTGCTTTGTCGCGTTGTTGCTCGGTTATTGCTACGGTTTTTGTTTTGTTTTCGCCCTCGATATTTCGCTTCGAGATAATTTTCTTCAAGACTTTCGCGGCTGTTGTTTTTGTAAATAAAGAGCCCGTGATGCTCAGTGATAGCATTCGGTATAAGTATCGACTAATGTTTCAACAAAGGAAATTGAAAAGGAATTGGAAGAAATCGTTGAATCCTGTCGATAAGACTTGAGCTTTATAAAGCGTCTTTCATTAAATATTTTGAGATAGAAACAACTTTTTTACCGCTACAAAAATGACTTCTGATAATATAAAATATCCTCGAAACTGTATATATTCTCAAAACAAAATTTTCCAATTATATTAATATTAAGATTTCTTAAAACTTTTCATTTTAAAATTTTCTTTTAATTCCTTCTCCTGTTTAATTAGTAAATACACACGTTACTCATAAAGTAATGAAGGCCGAGATCCAAAATTTCTGTTAATACTTTATCTATTCTCTGCCTTTACAAAGTAAGGCACAGAATAGATAGAAATAGATAAATAGACTTTTTCAAGTACGTGGGGAAAAATTTCGCGTTAAAAAATGTTAAATTTTCTATTTGAGCAACCAAAGTAGAATCAAAGCAGCATCGGAAAGTATCGAAGTAATCAAATCATCACAGCCATCACGCCTGGGCCGGGGACAGATCGCCGGCGGTGGGGACAAATTTACCCAAGATTAAAGGCGCCGCCCAAACGGATATTGAAATTTTACGAGACGCTCTTTGAAGCGGGTCTTATTTTTAAACTGCTCTGTTACTTTTGTTTATGTTCCGTGTCGATTTATTGTGACAGGGTGAGTTTTTTGGACGGCTTTTTCCTTAGGGCTTTAATGATTCCGAGTAGGAGAGAAACCCTCTTAACGTTAAAACGTGGATCAATTTTAACTACGTACTAGTCTTTTAAGTGAACATTTATTACATTTATGATACACCGATAATTCAAAAGCTTCTTTTTGTTTTTATATAACCACTAAATCATAAAACCATGTTAAGAATATTCTATAATAATATTTTTAGAGTGCCAAGGAATCTTAAGTGTCCTTGGATCGTTAGCACGTGACAGTTGTCAAAAATTCATTCTGAGGATCATCCCATTAAGAATATTCCATCTTACCTCATTTTTTTTTTGTTTTTGTCTTCTATACGCTTCTTAACTAATTGCGGTAAAATTGTGATAAATCTTTGGTTGATTTATTTATATAAAACAATTGCAATGTTCTCTGTTAAAAAGTAAGCACTTAGGACATTCTCTGCATGCCTACAGTCTGTGTTTGGCGAAGGGCAGGTAAGTCGGGCTTAATTCCGGAGCGTGCGTCCGTATCTCACGCACGACGGTTATGGCCGCGGAACCCTTTGACTGAACATGGCACAGTGAATGTAAGCACAGTGAGGATTAATGAAATGAATGATTATTTTATAAAATTTAGTATTTATTGGTCTTATTCATCATTGTAATAATGACTTAATTTCAACGATGAAAGCCTTTGCCATGGTCTTTGCCTTTGATGGAATTGGAACATTATTAAGTTAATTCTTATCTTTAGACCCACAACATTAATTAAAATCAGATTCAACAATATTTTATAAAAAAAAAATGAATTTAAAAAGCACGTGTAAATCTTGTAACTTAACTAAGGTATGACATACGAGTATTATGATTTGTGAATAAATTCTTGCAAACAAGTATTTATACACGATAAAACTACAAAAATATTTTTTTTTTCTTCTATTAATCTTCTAATAGTAACATTAACATTGCATTACGACCTTGCCGACAGCAAGATCGTAATGCAATGTTACTGTGCCAGTAATTTTTAGAAACGATTTTTGAGATTAATAATCAATATTTTTGTGAGACCTGTTGTATTATTATGACTATAAAATTTGTAGTTATTGGTCCAATTTTATATCGTCGTGCCGGGTTGCCTTATTGTATTTGTCTTTATACTGTGAACTCATATGAGAGCGTGATAACGACCTTTGTTTTCGGCGGCATGGCGACAAATATACGATTTTACGTTCAGAGGGGACCCAGTACGTTTGCTCGATAGAACTGTCAACGTACGAATTAATGTTATTACGGCAGATTACTAGGAGCTGTTCATAGACTGCTATAGCCTACATTTTAATCAATTATTAAGCAATGTCATGTTGACAATCATTATGGTAAAGTTATACACAATGATCCATCACCATGCAGTTTCTAGACATTTTTAAATAGAAACCGAGATTCAGAGTGCAAGCTTTGGGAAAGAGCTCGAGTCTAAGTGGTTTAATTAGAAAGTATTTAATAAATAATAAATAAATATTTCTGGACATTATTCACACAGCGCCATCTAGCCCCAAACTAAGCATTAGCTTGTGCTATGGGCGCCAGACAACGGATAAACATTACTTAAATATACTTTTTTTTTTTGTAAATACATACATATTATACATACAAACACCCAGACCGATACAAACAGACATGTTCATGCACACAAATGTTTGTACCGTGCGGGGATCGAACCCGCGACCTCTGGTGTAATAGCCGACTTCTCGACCATTACACCAAATGGCTCGTCGTATTTGAAGTCATTTGTAGTTTCTAAAGTAAAGGGCATGAAAATCAGAGGTGTCCTAAGTAATATTACACTAATAATGTACTGAAGGCGTCTATGACAACTTGTAACAGATTGTTCCGATCAGATATGACTAATTAGACGTGACAGGGTAATTTAGAGGCACCACCGGCGCCATTATCAGACGTACGGTCATTTCCGCGGCGGTTGACAGACGGCGACCAAAACCGTGACTAGTGTGAACAAAAATAAGGGGAAAATTTTGCATAATGTCCGTAATTTAGAGAAAATTACGAACACCTTTTTTTACTTATAATTTAACGGTCTACCTATTGATAATTTACACTTAAATATACGCAGACAATTGAAATCTGTTCTTGGTTATCAGTACCGTCTAGTAAAAATAAATAAAGTATGAAGATCGTTAAAATAAGATCGTTAGAATTTGTATCCAAAATCTCCATAGAACAGGGTGGCTGCCAAATAAAACCAAATAAAACGCGGAAGACAGCTGACCTTTTTTTTTACATTTTTAAGATGTATTCTGGTATTTTTATAGGAACATAATAGACCGAACTCTATTGTTTTGTAAATAGACAATAGAACCTTCCAACCGAGAACATGGTCCATTTCATAAGCCATGTCTTAAGTAATGTTCCAAGTTTAAGCAAACATATGCATTTGAAAGCACGGGGATGATTTATCGCTCATTGTTCCAATGCCGCGGAATGTTCCGGCGTGGATTACATTTTAATACCTCGACGTGTGTGTATTCTAATCTACGTGTGGGCCGGTAATTACGGAATCATCACTGAAACCACAATTATGTTCGTGACTACTCAAATTGGTAACACAATTGACATACAATGTACGTTCTTATTGTATAATTGATTGAGGATAAGGTAATTTTGAGGTGGATAACAATATTTTCTTTTTCATGGACTTAGTACAGTGTTTTCTACAACATTTTGCCACATGTCAAGTGTAGAGGCACACCTCAAATATGGAAAACAAGCGGTGAATTAGATTTGGAAGATGTCCTATCGCGGTAAAAATCCGTTTTTTTTTTTAAAAAAACTATGTAAAAGTTGTAAAAAAAATACAGCTATATTTTCTCATCACCATTCATCGTATCAGAGTACCTAATACTTAAATAGAGCCAACATTTAACACATCAGTATCGTATAAATCATGGTCCCCATAGCCTGCTGGCGGTACTCGCTACGCGACCCCGGAAGTGACCGGGTTCATTGCTAGTGCGTCACCGCCCCGCGCAGGTGATGCGGCGGATATTAACGAGCCCTTATCGCGGCGAATTAGCGCGGAAATGAACCCGCTACCCCACGCGACCTGTCTATTTATTACTGGCTTTTTTAGGTTACCGTGTTTTCATTGGGATATTGATTTTGCGTACCGCTGTGTAACGTAGCGGACGGACAGCGACTATCAGACGAAATACCTAAATCATCGGTACAGATTACAGAATTAAAAACTTGGTTTTGGCACGTTATACACGTATTAACCTGAATAACATTCCAAAAAGTGGTCTATAACCCTTATGCTGTACAGTTCCAGTAAACCTTTGGGAAAGGCAAAAACAATTAAATAATAAGTAAGTTAATATAACATTGGCGAGTTAAAATTTAAATTAAAATACAAAACAAAAAGGACTGTACATATGTACTGTACAACAATGTTTATTTCGTGAATATTCGGACTCGAAAATGTGGTCAAAATACTTTGCTGCAACTAAATATTCCCACCAAGGTAAAACATTCAACAAAAGCGCGAGTATGTGTAAGCAGCTTCAGCGGCAGATGGCGGCGGCTGAGCGGAGCGAGCAAAGCGAACTTTCGCTCGCTCGAGTTGTTCACGTTGTTTTCCGACGCGGCGCTCGCTTGCTTGAGCTGCTTCTACTGACTTGGAAAATAATAAAACTATTTTAAATGCTTAGTGAGCGCAACTATCGTCCCGATAAGTTTAGTTTTCGACGGTTCAGATCATTCATGGTGGTATGATAGTTGTTTCTGACTGAAACTGCCTTCATTGGCAAATCTGATTGGTTACGTCAACGCACAGGGGCACTTCATTTTTCATAACGCGACGAAACAGCCGTTTTACATGACTGAAGAGAGGCATACTGATGGTTACTTGGTCACGGTATTAGTTACTGAAGATGGTTTCTAAGAAAATTATTAAAGGAACTCTAGCGTGTCTGGTTTGGTATCGGGTAATACTTGTTATGGCTACGTCATAATTTTTTACATTAATTTAATAAGTCTGCCTCTGCACTGACTATTCAGACCGTGGACAACATATTGATATCGAATTCATAATAAGTTCCACATACATATTGTAGAACTAGAAGTTCCACGCGTTTAAGCTAGCCAAATACCAAGTCAGAATCATTAATAATATAATGTTTATAGGAAGGATGAGAGACACTGACACATCTGAGAAATCCAGCCCAAGATTTCCCTTTGTTGCCTTTATCAGTGAGGTCTGGGCGTTGATTCACTGAGACTGTTCTCAGCGCCGGCGAACAGGTGTCGGCTCAAACGCGCCCCGACAGCCTCCACTCCGGCTCCGCTCTGTAATCGAATTTTATACAGCGTTTGTTTGTCAATCCCCAACTTGGGATATAAACTTCTCAGTGTTTTAAGTTTCAGATTTGCTTAGCAATGGATCTGGGTTTGTGAATACTCGTAAATACGGTTTCGAATAATAGTTGGATTGGATTGTTGGATTCATTGTAAAACAATTTAAGTTTTGCTAAACCATTACCGTATTAGTTGAGTTTCAAGAACTAAATAGGTTCTTCTGATATTCAAACGACTATACCTACTGATTTTGAACACTGATTGTGCACCTGATTAAAGTAAAATTATGTAGGTATTATATTTATATTTTAATAACGGCAAACAAAATGTATTAGGTCAAAATATGATGCTACTGCACTGATTTCTTTCATTTATATTAATTACTTTCCCATGAGAATAAATTAGCATGTTCCTTCCGCTAGCGTCACGTAGGTATGTAGAGGCAAAGTATACGCAAATCGAAAGCAAACAAAAGATCCTCGGTGCAAGGCGAGCTATGCGGCATAAATGAAAGCCCCGCGGCGGCGGACACACGGGCCTTTACTACACAAAATAATTAAATATTTACTTTTTAGAAACTTACATGCAATATTTATTTGTGCACCTATATAATGGCCGTACTTAAGGTGAAATTATATTTACAAACGAATACCAGCCTACAGTCTGGCAGCACATTGGACGCTTCCTGGTTAAGTGTCCCTCAATGGTATTCCATTGTGGGCCACAGTGGCCGCTTATCATCAGGTGGGCTGCGTTTTTGTCTGCCTACTGATTAAGTATAAAAATGTCAATAGCGTTTGCAGCCGAATCCTATTTTTATTGTTCTATTAAAATACCATAATATTATGTACGAGGGACGGCTGATAAGTCCGCGGCCTAGGGTACTTAACGATGAGTAATTAGCTTGTTACTTATGTCACTAGTTGTGACACTCAGTAGTATTATAAAAGCAATCACTAATTAAGTTTGCATTGATAGTTCAATTATTTATCGAACAACAAACATCATCATGTCAGCCGAATCTGGAAATTCTCTGAATTTTGAACACCGCGCGCCGTGATAAATTCCTCGTAAAAAATGGAAATACACCGAAAGATATTTTTGAAGAGATGTCATCGGTTCTTCGGGATTCTGCGCCTTCATATCCGATGGTGAAAAAATGGGCCCACCTGTTTTAACAAGGACGAGAGAGCTGTGAAGACAACCCTCGCCCGGGCCGCCCGGGCGATTGTTTTCTGGGATAGCGAGGGAATTTTTCTTATAGACTACCTACCCAGGGGAACTACGATGAATGTCCAATATTATGCCAATTTATTGACTCAGGGTCCCGAAGTTATTGTACAGAAACGACGTGGGAAACTGACGCGCGGAGTGCTCTTTCTGCAAGACAACGCGCCCGTTCACGTTGCGAGGCATGCTCTAAGAGACACGGGGTTCTCGGAGATTGACCACCCTCCATATAGCCCAGACCTAGCACCTAGTGACTTTTTCCTGTTTTCCAAATTGAAAAAGGACTTACGGGGCCGGAGATTTGCAGATGACAACGAAATAAAAGCTGCGGTTGATCATCATTTTGAAGAATTTTTTTTTGGGTGGGTTAACAGCATTGTATGCGGGATGTGAGAAATGCATTTTACTTGAGGGAGATTATATTGAAAAATAAAAAATAGAAACCATACATTTTCTTTCATTAATTACCTTAGGCCGCGGACTTATCAGCCGCCCCTCGTATTGTTTACTTCATTCGCCTTTATCCATCAAGAATTTTCATTAATTATATTTTTTTTTCTTTGCAGGTATGTCTCTTGCCAAGGTTAAGCGATTTCCAGTTTGAGTAAGTAAAACATTTAACACTCTAAAATTGTAGTAAAATATATCTTTTTAATTACATAAAAAAATACGTTTATTTTCTACCACAGATTAGTGGCAATAAGCACCACTTTTAGGACATAAATATACACTCCAATTTTAACAGCAGATAGCTTACAATAAAATATATAAATTAATATTGTTGTTATGTTTGCGATGCTAAAATAATTCAGTAAATCTATAGCCGTTCACCGTACTCAGGCACCGTATGTAGTGGTGTATGTTAGCATAGATTAAATAAGTTTGCGCGGGATGAATTTGTGTTTATGCTAACTAACCGAACAGCTGTATTATTAACACGGAGTTTATTTGCAAGACGCCCGGCAGGGATTACTCAAATAATACGGAAGTAGCAAGAAATGTTGCCATGCAGGAATTACGCTCTTAGGGATGACCCTAGGAGTTAGGACCCGAGTACAGTAATGATATTGTGGTCACAATTAATTTGTTCCCACGTCTAGTTGTTCTGGTGAACAACTTCTTCATGATCTTGTTGAATACCCGGTTGAGGCAGGGTATATTTCGAGGTTTTAATTGAGTTCAAAGAAAGCAGGAGGTTATAGTCGTCGGTATCACCCTAGCTTACGTTCCAATGTATGCTTTATTTTGATTTTACAATGCACTTCTTTTTGAAATCGGTGTCACTGCAGCTTAAGTTAATACATAGATTGGCTACAATAATAAGAAGTCTGATATACACTTTAATTCAATAACGTCGCACTTCGCCCAACCCGGCAATTGAGCAAAACACCATTAGATGACTGACCGTTATGAACGAGGCGTGTTATATCTTACATAATTATCGTTTATCACTTACCTTAGGAAGCAAAAGAGGCACAAATACAGGAGGAAATACATCAACTAACCACGTCATTAACGGACTCGTGAGTTGCTCCTGAGAGCTCGCTCGAGATGAGTCGAGTCTCATTAGCCGTCTAGACGCCACTCGCTCTGATCGTGTTCCCGCGTCTGCTAAATGCTCTTCCTTTCACGCTGGTTATGTTTCACACTTCTTTTTCGATTTAGCAGTGACTCGAATAATATGGATGTTTAGGCAGCATGATAAATTGCCTGTTTTTTATAAATTTCTTGAAGAAAAGTTAAATTTCCCAAACCAACTTTCGTGTATAACGTAAGTGTTCATCGCATAATAATATATTCATATTGCAATAGAGAGTTTATATACATAAGGTAGAATGATGTGTAGACTGACTGTACGTACAGTTAATAGTTAGATATTCTCTGAAAACGTTGCAATCGACATCAAAGCAGTATTTCTGTTGTATTTTCTTTCAATTTTCATAGAACCACTGATGATTCACTGGAGGGTAGGCGATGGGTCCACGCGTCTTTTAGTTTTAAATCTTTTTATTTGTGATCTAGTGCAGTTTGGTGTTGAAAAGTGGTGTGATTTTCATTCAGTAAAGTGTAACGAAGTGTCATAAATAAGAAAATTGAAACAAATTGACTGAATGGACGAGTATTGCGTGTGGTGTGTCTCATCGGTAGATGAGACGCTCGTACCGCAATGGCGTCCATTCCCCCGTGACCTTGAGAGTATCCTCCAGTGTTTCCATGAAGCGTTAAAACATCATAACACCAATGTTTTAACGCAAATAGAAACTCCCTCATCATTCACTTGACATTGGCAGAATCATCGCGCCGCAAACAGGCGCGGGATAGTCCATATAAAAAAAAAAGAACCACTGATACGTATCACTGAAAAAGATTCTTTTCTAGTATTCTTAAATCGTGTTCTCTCTCATTCCCTCATACGTCATATATCATCCCCCTCGCTCTCTCACTGCGCAAGGACGTGGTAAAATACTCCGACACTACAATCAACACTCGTATGAAATATGAAAATCCTTCCTGTGAATCACACGTGGAATAACGATACCGCGTCGAAATGCGAACACTATCAGAAGTTGGAGGACTGCCAATGCGCGGGCCAGGTGCCGGCAAGGGAATATGGAAGGATTTTAAGATCTATCAACGAGTTTGGTCTTAGCGTGTTTGCGTCTGTGGAAAGTATTTGCGATGCGGGTCTGATGGAATTGGCGCTGATGTGAAATACTGTTCTAAAATTAAATTTAAGAACGGTTTGGTGATGTGGTGTAATAGCCGACTACTACACTACAGGTCGTTAGTTCGACCCACAAATCTGGTTTGAATAGGTGTACCTTGCATAATCTATAGGTAAATGTTTTTATAAAAAAAAAGTATCTAAATATATATTTAGGTTGCTTAATTTGTTACCAGGGTTTATTAAGTATTTGGAAACAATATGCTTTCATACCAGAAGTTTTATCTACTTATACGTTACCCGTAGAATATGTTACGCACCATTTCCTCCTGTGTGGGCTCTCACCGCCCTCATACGGGCGGGTCTCCTGCAGCGTGTGAAGGCGTCCTGGGGTTTTGGCCCCTACCTACTCACTTCCAAATACATCGGCATATTTATTCTGCTCAGCTAAAGCTAGTACACCTATCTATTTCCTAAACAATGCAAGTTTATTAAATAGCTTTTCTATGTATTTTACGCAATTAGTTTTCTAGACTTCGAATAAAAATTTACGAACAGACATAAATCCGCCCATTTTTCTTATAGAAGCACCTAGTAAGCCCCAAACATCTAAGTGCGAATTCGCCGATGGTATCGGCTGGCACGCGGCCAGCCGCGCCAGGTGACAGCACTAGACCAGTCATAGACTAAGAAACAGAAGGCGCACTGCACAAAAATAGAAATTTTCTTAATATTTAGCCCAAGTTGTGGATGTCAACTTTTTTTGCTTAACTTAACTTGGCAAATAATCTAAGACCAAATACTAGAAAATATTTTTATTGTGTGTGTGCTTACTGGGTTTATATTAAATTCGAATGATAATAAATTATTATTGAAGATTTTAACTTGCTGAAAATAATAAAGATCTGTATTTCTCATAAACGATTTATTTTATATTGTGAATTATGTCAAATTATTTTTTTTTTCAAAGTCAAAGTATTTATTTTGCAATTTGATTTACCAAGAAATTTGAAATACCTATATAATAATAAAATTATAATTTTTACAATATTAATTCGGTGGTAGGCAGGCGCGCAGCCTACTTGATGGTAAGCGGCCACTGCGGCCTATTTCACTGTTTGTTAAATTGTTATGGAAGGTTTATTGTAGTACTAACTTTAGATATAAGCACTTTATAATCATTATAAGTACTAATGTGGGTAAAAGATTTTAGATAAGGTTGAACATAGATGTTATGCTCCCCGTATAAACCTACGTGGTTTTTGGGTTGCTAAATGTTATATATTTTATGTTTTTTCAGAAAATAAATAAATTAAAAAAAAAAAAAACTGAGGAACACTTTACCAGAAAGCGTCGTTCAATGCAACCACACTGGCTCATTCTGATTTTCGAGCACATGATTTCTAGTATTGTAAAGACATTTTCTAGTTGCCGTCAAAACATGCCCAAACCACCGTTTATCTCTGCCCAATTTGTCCATACAGACTAGACTAGACAGCAACCCTCGCCCACGCGTGTTGAATGCAAAATTGACATTCCTGGCAACTGCACCGCCAGTTACGAACAGGAAGGCCCAGTTAGGTAATGACGCGTGTTAATTACAACGGGATGACGGCTCTGCGGTCGCCTACTCTCCGTCTAGACGCTGCCCAGACCGGCCTACGCGCGGTGAATGTAAAAATGGCCGCGTCTGCCAGCGCTGCGGTATGAGCACCCTTTACAAGAAATGCAGTTGGCGTTGAAAATAGTTATGAAAGTTGATTACAGGCGGATTTTATTTATAAGGTTTCGTAGATTCTGTCTAGTTTGTTTTGTTAATGCGAATGGTATACTCGATTTTGTGTAGGAGGTGGAAAGTATGTCTAGAAACGTGATAGGGTATTCATAAGGGTGAATAATTTGGTACTAATATTACATTATCTTAAGGAATTTTATGTTTTTTTAGGTATCTGTCTTTGGATCTGGTTGTCAACTCTGTACGCAATATTATTGTTAAGGCAATTTAAAGATTACCAAAAACGTTTTATTATGTTACGAACGTTAACATTTGACTTCTACTACAGTTCTTTGCTATGAACCAAATAAATATTAATAAGCAATACAAGTTTTGTATTGTTTTTCGTAAACACATTTCCCCGAGTAATACAGTAGTGAAACTTTATTTGCGAACAAATTCACAAATACTCAAAGGAAGAAATTGAAGGAATATTTTTTTGTGGTAGCAAATATTGTTTCGGTGTGCCCAGGGATCCGAACCCGGGACGCCGCGGGCGGTAGCGACGCCATTCCGGAAGGGTGGAAGGCAAACAGTATTTTTTTCTCGTATTTGTTTTTATCGTGAATAATGTTACAGTCTGTTTCCCACACGCTCTTGGCTGTATTTATTCCCCCACACCATAAACTTTAACTTTTATTTGCGAAGTCTTACCTCTAGGTATCTTTAGGTCCGTATCTAAAATAAGATTTTTCTAGATATGTTCTGGTGATGCTGATTTTTGTATACTTTCTTGTTTATGAAAAATACTTGAATAAATTTCAAGAGTATAAGAAGTTACCCCGAATGTAATAAGTTAAATGAAGGACATTTACTATCAGATTATAAGATGTCTTTCAATTTCAATTATACAAGTAAGTTAAGAATGGTATTATACAATACTTGCCGTTTATCATCGGTAATTAACCATCTCTCCTAGATAGCCATGATATTATTTAAAATGTCTTAAACTCTTAACAATTTGCAAACACTCCTCGTTGGATTATTTAATGTGGTAAACTGTGGTGGTGGAACTGTGTATAACTCTGGCATATCTAGTATGTTACGATAGTAGATCTAAAGTTATCACAATGTTCATCGCCGATCCGGCGTTAAATGTTCTTGTGAGTAGTTCCGTCACGTAAACTCTTCCCTTCCACCTTATCATTTGTATTGGAAGTCGCGAGCAACTGTAACGAGTACACACACAAGCGCCATGAAATAATTAAACCGAGGTATCTGCGCTAAATAATTCATGAGCCATCGGGAACTATTAACATTTTCATTAGCCGCGGGAGCTCGGAGGTGCAATATCGCGGCCGTCTCGCGAGTTTACTTCAGATATTCCCATTTTAACTATTAAATTGTTATGAAGTAAGCCAGTTGTTGCCCTGGACGAAAGAAAATTATTTATCATGATAATCATCATTATTTTAATGTAAAAATAGATGTCTGCCTACGGTCGCGCATGGGTGGCGAATTAATTAAATTCAAACCTTGTCTTGACAGTAACTATAACACAACAAAAACAGAATTATCTAATTTGGTGATTCATTTAAATGTAAGTATGTAGAGAAATTGATCGTTTATTTTGCCAAAGCCTCTAGATTCAGGATTAAAGGTTTCTCATCCGTAAAATAATCTATCTTACAGTTTTATTTGATCGTCTCGACGCGACGCCACGCTAGGGGTTTTTTAATGTTAATCATACCTACATCGGAATCACAATCGAATCGGGATTCGATATGCCAGAAGCATACTCGTAGAGTGATGTGATCGTTACTCATCTCATAAATTCTTGGTACTTTAAGTTAACATTTTTTGCATGTGCTTTTTAACTTTAGGATTTAAAGTCGCTAACGCGTTAATTTATCGATATTATACCGTTACCATTATCTATTACCACGAATGTACCGCCAAGATCTATCCTAGTTTTAACACAGCGTTAAATTAAGGAAGACGCGTCTTGTATCATAATTACTGAAAGTTAAACATACATAAAACGCAGTAGACGCTTGCGGCGAGTAAACAAACCGCACAATCGTGCGGTATGTCGTGCGCGGAGCTCATTAGACCTAGAATCTGAGCAATCTGAGCGATGGAATGTCAATCGCGCTCACTACTCTGACGAGCGCGTACTAAGAATAATTTGGTGTAACGATTGAGAAGTCTACTTCTACATCTCTCACAGATCTAGGTACAAATAATGATCACAGGCTCGAATTTCATATAATATCGTAATTATCATAAAAAATATCTCAGAATGTAAACAGTCAAGTGGTGGTATTCTGCCAATATAAATGTAGAAACCTGTATCAAACAACACTAAAAAACTCACACAGCAACATTATAAAAAAGAAAAGAAGCAAAAAAGGAAAAGAATTTATTATTCATCACAATCATCAAAGTATAATAACAGCACAAGAAGTAAAGATAAAGACACTACACATTGACAAATAGATAGACATTCATAATGAGTTAGGAATCTTTCAGTGCAATAGTCTGTTATTATCGCTTACCAATATTATGTTGGCTCTTGTACAACAATTAATGAGACATTCATTATATACCGTAAATACTCTCTAAAATAATTTTTCCTGTCGTTGGCACCATGTGAGTCATAATATATGACACATCAAAATGCCCCAAGCTCTCGCATGCCATCGTATGACATTTAAAAGCCTTTGACTCGAATAACTTTAACTCGATACAGATCGCGACCCAATTTATATTAAAATCGATTCAATATCGATACAATACGATCGACTTTGAGCACTCATCCAGTGTTAATAGGGTTAGCACGCGTGGGTTATACGTTTAAATAAATAATGACGTAGCATGATTCATATTTAAGTTTAAAAAAATCAATTTGTATATCACTTAAAAGGATCACTGTAGCAAAGGATGATCGATCTTCACGATTTCAATTTATTTTTGCGCGTCTCATAAAAAATACAATGATATCAGACGTACAGTCAAAAGCACGTCAGACTATAGACTTTGGACTTTGTACCACTCTTATGTCGGGGGAATAAGTGCTAATATCGAACTGCAAGTGCTTACCGCGATGTGCCGTTGACCGTACAATAATTGTGCTTCGTCAGAAAAAGAAATAAAACATTTTTTTTTTTTTTTTTTTGCACATTAACTTTTTTTAACATTAAGATCTTGTGCAACTCTGCTGTGATCAAATGCTCAATTCAATTAGAATTATCTTAATATAATTTTATAACTATAAAAAAGTCAGGAAATAATTGTACCTAATGTAAAAAAGTAAATGATGTCAAAACTTTTTGTAAATTATGCCATCCATTCATTGACAAATGCATTAACCCAATATAATTTTTAGGATGGCAACTTCATAAAAACTCTATCTTACAAATGTTATTTCGTTACAACCCCTAACCGTCTCGATTTTATCTTCCTAGCGGCTCGTATGAAATTGTATTAGATTTAATTAGAGCGATGTGAAGCGATAGTGGCATTAATCTTCATTCGGCTCCCGCGCAAGCGAGCTACGAGTAGGAGCGGGGTTGTTTACTACCCCGTAATGGAAGAAGTTGTTGCTGCAGCCTGATTGAATTACTGCGAGGTTACAGCCTGGATTACATGTTGACATCATTCGCTCTGGATTTAGGTAATTAAGTAGCAGCGGAAACTGTGTCTGTGCTCGGATTTGAAGTGCTTTGTTAGCTTTCGCTTAGTTATTCTGTCTGGTTTTACTCGTATCTAGGAATTCCACTTTTTTTGGAGACACTAAATTTCTTCATTGGTCCTCCTTAAATGTTAATCTTGGCTTACTTCTTAAAATTCAGTGTAACACCTGGGCCCGATACTAGCTGTGGTGAGTATCGTAGCAGTGTCCCCAGTGTGCTGGGGACACTGGTTTGCCTACGAGTTACAGGGGACAACAAGGAAGTAATTCCACTATCTTGTTTATAGTTTTTTATATCAACCTTTATCCCGTCAAATATACGAAAGTTATTGTTTCTACCAGTCGTAAGCTTTCAACCGTATCTGAAAGTATATTGCGACAAAAATTATATCTTACTCCCTATTTTCTGAAAGTCATTTCACGAAAAGACACTAATGTCCTCCGTTTTATGGTTTAAAATATCATTTAATTCACGTTTCTCAGGAAAATCAGCACCTAAATATATTTTTATTTGTCAAGCTAGTGAATTTAAAGAGAAAATTCAACTTTACGTAGAGTAAAAGTTGTTTTATACAAGCCAGACGATTTTAATTTTACGCGAAACTTCATTGTTCATATGCCACTTCCAAAAACCCGTCACGCACACACTGAGTTTTATTATTAGCTCCAAAGATAATACAGTTGTCGTCTGTAATGATTTACTGTTCGTCTGTCAGCTCGCGTCCATTCATCACGTGGGATAAAGAGGGCCAAATTACCTACCAAGTGGGACAATACAAAAAGTAATGGAACAAAACTTTGAGATTAAATCGATGATTGGATTTAAATGGAAAAGGTTAGTTGCGGGATGGGATTTTTCTTTTTGGCTTCTTAATGTTTCTCGGAATATCTGCCAATTTCAAGTGATTTAAGTTGCGGTAAGTGAGGTAAAGATTGGTTATTAAGAAAATTAAGTATAAGTAAGCTCTCTTTTTATAATAAACCTGGCTTCATCAGCCAAATCCCATATTATCCATCTAGAACGTGCACAAAGAGCTATTCTCAAAGTGTGTTATTGTCTCCCGTTCTTTTTTCCAACATCAGAACTATATAAGAAAGCCAAAGTCCTGACAGTCCGGCAAATCTTTATTATTCAATTACTTCTCATGAAACACTCACAATTATCATACGATCCTCTGCTCTTCAATAACAAGCGACTGAAATACAAGGTTTGTCCGACACCAGGTTTTAAATCTAGGCTCGCTCAAAGGTTCTTTTGTTTTCTGGGACCTTACCTATACAACAAAATAAATCAAAAGCTGGCCATTTACCCCCTTTCTATAGTGCAATGCAAAAGAAAAATAACTACCTATCTTCTTAGCTTATCCTATAATGAGACAGAAGAACTACTGCTAACTCTTAAATGAAAAAAAAAAAAAAAAAAAAAAAACACTTATCTACATACATTCTTCACACACAAATTCACAAATACACACTCAAATACACATACAAATACACACACTAATACTTACTCCCACACACACACTGATACACACACCCATTTGCATGCGAACATACCACAAGTACACAGAGTGGCTTGATCTCTAAATCTTTTTTAATGTTTATTTAATACCCTCACATAAAAGACGTAATAAGCTATAGCGAACTTTGTAAAGCATAAACTTGACAATGTATCACAGAGGAGGTGAGAGCCTGGTAATCTGTAACACAGGTTTTCCTAGTGCAGACACCAGTCTCTCACAATGTAGTTATTAAGATTATCTTTTATTTCTACCTTGTCTGTCTTTATTAATAGCTATATTGTGAAAGAAAGAAATAAACATTATTATTATTATTAGAAATCATTTTTATTTTACTTTCCAGGTAAAAAAATTCACGTGTCTTCTGATTGCTACGTAAAACTTATAATTGCTACATAATATGATACCTCTCGAAACAATATCCATCGCAGTTTTTGACCAAGTTGTTTATACATAAAAAGTCAGTCACTTATTTTCTAATGTTTAAACTATTTATAATATCAATAAATAAAGTATCGCAATGAAAGTTCGTCACAGTGAGCTAACTGAAGAAGATTGAGATGTTAATTTTGTATTTACTTTTGTTTGAACTCGTACCGCCAGGTCTCGAGCGATCAACTATACCTATAATATTACAGTAATTTATTGCAACTGAGCTCTTACAAGCCTTGATTACAGGAATTCGAAAACTTTTTCCTCGTTAAACCAAACCTTTACGTAACAATCACGCGGAAGATCTGGACATCCTTTCCAATCTAACAAAATACGAACAGGACACGACAAGGATGTTTAATAAAAACGTCCTTTTGTTTTGATTATCGATCACGGTAACAAATCACTCGTTTTTTCGACGGCGCTTTATCGACGTCTGCGGGTAAACACAGTTTCGCTCTCGAGATAGGTATCTTACGACCGGCGATGTTTGTAATAAAATTCGATAAAAGGATACATCGAAACTCTTTATCTTGAAGTGATTTATGTGAGCGATGTAAGAAGTTATCTCAATCGAAAAAGCTTTGAAATGTTGTTGATATAATTTAGTATTTATTGAGTTGTGTGTTCGATGTAGGTACGAGTAGGATTGTAATCAAATGTCTATTTTGAGTCGATTCATGATAAGATAAAGTAAAATTACAATTTTACTCTTATTTTTTTTTTATTTCGATCCGCAAAAGCAACGAAGTTATTTAGTTCGTCAACTTTTTGATACTTTGCGGATTGTTACGAGTATTATACACGTAACAACCAACAAAAGTATTAACATGATCGCACCAAGACTGGGTGAGTGCCTGTGAGAGAGTAGAACGCACGACCTTTTGAATAAGCAAAACTACTCACTACAACAACGAACCATTAAAATAAATCGAATCGATATTTATTACAGACATTTACAATAAATCCCATTGGAAGTCAAGTTAACTATTCCAAACGTGCATAACATCCATCGTGAAGTCCATCAAAACTCGCATCCATCCGACACGCGTTGTAAATACAAAATAAATAAATAATAATCGTCGTCACCGATTGTATGCAAACGCGACAAAAAAGTGTTCACAATGACGGTTTTTGTTGCACCCCTGTCATAATAAAGTGGGGACTAATAAAAACACAATCGACTCCCGGAACTGCCGCAAAAAAAGAAGATAAATCAAACAGCTTGCTCCGAGAGGGTTGCATGACTTGTGGGATCGGTCTTGGAATGTATGGGGCATTGCACTTGCTTTTTGGGGATCTGGTTGCGACATTGGCATATAATACCTAAGTGCACTACTTACTTCAAACTGTAATGTCGTGTCGGCTTAAATTTTATAAATAGCTTTATCAAAAGCCAATATGATCTCTACTTTGTCATATGAATAAAATTGTGACAGATACATCTACGACATTTTATCTTTTAACTAAAGAAAACCCTCACAGGTGCGAGAACTGTCTATTATAAATGTTCTTCTTTTATATGATAATAGAAAAGCTTTAAATCATAATCTCTAACGTAGGTCGTAATAGTCCTAGCACATTAAAATTCCAGCTCTGACACTCGACACAATGAACGAAACAACAGTAGGTACATAATTGTGGTTTATCATAAAACGATTTTCTTTTCAAAAATACAGCTACTATAATGCTTCATGTATGCACCAATCAAATTATATTTCCTGTGTTGTCCTCCGCATTCCGGAGAAGCTCCGTCGAAAATTCTTTAAAAAGGCCTATTAAATAATATTGTCATGAATAAATTCGAAAATGTGCGGTGTATAAACTTGGAATATCCGTTCATGTTTGCTTTGTCAGGTTAAGTGAATCTTAACAAAGTATGAGCAATTTTACTTATATTACCGACCTTATTAAAATTAATTTCTGCATGCATATTTTTCCTTGCTGTTGTTGTCTGCTCTGTGTCGCGGTCCACATCGTGTCCACTCCCGCGCCCAGCCACCAACAATGGCTGCGGAACTCCTGCGCAGATAGCATCGCCATTGTGCGCCGTGATCCAATAACGCGATACTGTGTGAATAACCGCCGGCTTCGACCTGTTCAATGAAATAACATTAAATTCATCCAATCATTATTACGTTTTGAATAAAAATTATTCAAATAAGCTTTTATGACGATCCTCAACGTAATGTCCATTTAGCTATTACAATAAAACCTTTTAGAGCAGGATGCTTTGTTCTTTACAAGTTTGTGTCTAAGTTATTGTTATAGTGCTTTAAACTGTCAGTTTTTTTAAAAGGCGAAAACATTTATTGTTATAATGTATTTGTATTATGTGTACCTAAAAATTGAAACCTACAAAAGATTGAAGCTATACTTCCAACATCTCTACTTTCTGAAGACCATTAAACAATTTCCATTTTATTAAAATATATTTGAACCAGTTTTTTGGAAATGTGATTGCACTCTCTTACCTTATATGGGTTTCCTTTCTAATATTGCCATATTGGTTTGGATATTAAATTGTCTGAATGGGAATGGGAATTTGTTTTATAGCTTGTAGGTTTTCATCAATAACTTGAGGTATGTTGTTATTGCCTCGCCTACTTTCGTTGTGTTTGCTTATTGGAACGTTTACTACTTCCTATATTTCTGTTTTCACCTATCTATTATTTTGATTAACTTCGGAGGGGTGTGTTACAAGAATAACTAATTCATATTTTCATGATACTTAAGTTGTTTTCTAAAAGGAATTTAAGAAATATTTCTTTTTATGTGTTAACAAATCGAGGATGATGACTGAGAGAGTCTTCTAAAACGACTCATGTAATTACAAGAATGAATTCAGAGTTTCGTCTTCGAAATCGACCTCACGAAGTCACGACTAATGAAACTCAGAACCTCTTGCGCTTTGAATGCGAAGTTAGCTTTTTTAGAGTGACGAAGATGTTGTATCAAATAAAACACAATGATAAAGAGAGGCAAGACAGACGGACACATGTGGCGAGTGACGGTCAGGCAGCACGCACGGCGGGTGAGGGACCAATTAACTAATTGTGTCTATTCGTGGACAAGTTATGGTTACGTTCCTGTAATTGCACTTGACAGTACAGGGCTGCGGGTGAAGTGGGTCACTTTTGTTTTGAATGTGAATTCGTAGATAAAATTATTGATTCCGATTACTTAGATTCAGAGTTCTCCTGAACCTCCAATAGAATAAAACTTAGCATTCACCTCAGAGAAGTTACCAAAAACTTCGTCTAACACATTTGTAAAATGGGATCTCAATATTAAAAAAGCTTATCGTCACTTCGATTAATAAGTTTATTTATGTCCTGACATAATTATTATACCTACTATGCAGCAGCAAGACTAAAATTTTGGCTTTATGCATAAATAATTGTCGAAATTTCCTGAAACTCTTTTTCTACTGGCATACCATAATTATTTCAAGCGGACCAATTGAGTGACTTAAACATGATACATTTTTCCTTGTTCGTCCTAACCTTACCCTTCGATGGCTTTAAGTAAAAGAAAAATAATAGCTTTTTAATATCGACTTAATGCAATTTAAAAATTTTAATAATTGAATATCAACGACGCAAGTTTCTTACCGCACTCGTAAAACAGAGATGGTTTAATTAAAACTTTGTTAAATATACGAACCTAAATTGACCTTGAATAGAAGTTTTACATTTTAAGACCTAATGACTGAAAGTTTACAGCCACTTTTAAAACATAATTTAATTGAACTAATTTGACATGCTCCGCTGGTAGCGCATTAATTAAGACTGTTTATCTATCATTTAATTAAGTCGCTGTCTTCTTTTTCTGATCAATGATGTAAGAGACGGCATAGATATTTTGGTCGAAAATAAATTAGGAACTTATCAGATAGTGATCAAGTATCACTATCATCTGTTAATTCTACTTGAATTGATGAATAATAATTGTAAATATGTACATCAATTATTAGGCAAAATAGTAAGTAAATTGTTTTTTTCGTAACATGTAAAAGTATGAAGTTATGAAAATCTTAATTTACTCTAAAATTTAAAATAACTAAAGAAAACTATTGTGTCAGCCCTAAACGTGACGACACTAGTAGTTATTCACTTGAGATCCTAGACGGAATGACAGGAATAGGTTAGTTTAGAAACGGTTTATTTCATAAAAAGTGATGCGTTTCGTAACAAATTCCTGAGGTGTGAAGTCGTCTGACCCAGTTATTAAGTACCCACTACAATTTGTAGTGAAGTGACCTGGAACTCGCTTGATGATTTAATTGGGAAAATGCTCAGTTTCGAATGTTAACTGGGACGAAATAAGTTCGTAATTGCACGGTTCCACATACAGTACGACACGACCCGGAAGTCGCGTCGGTCGGTGCTATTCATACATCCGATCGTTTTTAAAATAAAAAGATACTTTTGCTCTGTCGTGGGTATGGTGGACTGACGTTTTATACTTTTAAAAAATAGCTCCAAATAAATATTTAACTGGCCTATGTCCAGCAGTGGACGTCTTTCGGCTGAAATGATGATGATGATGATGAAATATTTAAAAGTAACGGATTCGCTTTTTAAAGCTTTGGAATTCACAATTTAGGCGATGTTGCCACATTCCCAACTTCATTAGTCATGAATATGAAGCGGAAAGAGTTGTTATACACCCGCTTCGGTAGTAAATTCTTATTAACGTACATAAACATAGAAGATCAGCGGTGTTATATCGTAATCTATTGACATCTTATTGTTATTTAGAAACCATAATAAATGGAAATCGTTTCCAACAACCGTTACGTTTCTACGAATAAGTCCGACGTCCGAACATAATGGACATCGAATTTGATTTATATGTACTAAATTGAATTTCGATTTAATAAAAATTTGTAGCATCGTTTTGTTGGGATTAATTTATGGCTTGGGGAATGACAAGTTTCTTCGCTAAAGTTGGTCTCTAAAACTTGTTTTGCTTGTACGGTTCACAAAAGTAGCTGCACGTTTTAAACTGTCATTAGACCTTACTTCGGAAATTATGTTATTGGCCATACTGCTTAAAAACGTTTTTTGAACATTTAGTTTAGGCAAAATAAGTAATGAATGTGTAATAATATTATGTTATGATCTAAACACATTCACACATATAAAGGTATTTTAATCCGAAAGGTTTCAGAAAAATTCCATTTATTTGACAAATCTGTTTTTTTTTTGGTTAAAATATTATATACCTTTATTTTATTATTTTATTTTCGCGAAACTAGGTACTAAACTTTTGATCCCATCAGAGAAACGTAAACTAGTTTTGCATTGAAATTGTAGATAAATTATTTAATATTAACAATACGCTCGCTGATGTCAATTGCGATGTAGACTAACTTCTTATGATTCTGGTTTCCGTTAAGTTTAACCTACTCTCCACGAATGATAGGTACTTGAAAAATTATTGGGCTAATAAATGAGGGATTGTACAAGCCAGAGAAATAGCTTCCGCGACTAATTGCAGTTGACATCAACTGAACTATGAGTCAATAGAACTTTGTCATAGCTCCACGATTTGTAATGCAGGACCAATTACGACGCCATTGCTAATTGATTACCGGCCTAATGAGCTCGTGGATAGGGTCGATAATGGCGATAATGGTGCAATTCCGATGATAAGGGCAGGTTGTTCGGGGTCAAATAGTCGGATGCCGGCTTAGATGTTGTTGCAGCTAATAGAGTCGTTGTAATTAACCAGGATCAACGGACGGCTCATTAGTGCTTTTATTCACTGTTGTGTTGGATCACGCTAATTGATAATTGCGTTTATATTTTTACGTCACACATTATGTTCAAAATGATATTACCTTCAGAGTAATTCATTCGCAATGGATTGTAGAGGTTTTAAGAAAATATAATAATAATTAAATTATTTTGTTGGAAATTATTATTATTATTATTTTTTATAGTAGCTCAGTACATTGGCTCCACTTAGCCTGATGGTAAGCAGTTTATAAATCTTTTTTAAAGGATAGGTTGTTTTTGATTATAATATATAAAGCCTAAACGCTTTTGCAATATTATGACCTGCCAAGTCTTTGATAACAGTTTAGGGAAACAAGTTCAAGAAATTATTATGTTTGGTTTGATAACCAACGCGAAACCAAGCTAATTCTCTCAAATCTGTCTCAAATGAGAGCTACAGTGAAAAGGCTCTCTTTGGGTAATCTCTAGGCCACTTACATACTATACTTGCTGATCCGATTTTCGTAAGAGAAAAATAAAACAAACACTAATTTATTCAATTGGCCAGGCTCTTAAGTCCATGTGATGCGCTCTCGCAGACCAGTGATCAATCAGGGGCGAGTAGCAGCGCGACAATAATGAATGAGATCACGCGGTACTAGAGACGGGGATCTTCAACCTTTGTCTTTTTAATCCGTTGTACAACATTCGGTAAAATTGTCTAGAAAATGCCATTAGATTTTTGTACGTATTTAGGTCCTTTGCTGAAAATATGGCACTGACTAAGCAACATTATGTCGAATTTGTAGTGTTTTATGTAAGCTTCTTTCAACCTTTTTATAGGAATTAACTATGAAAGATGCTAAACCTGATAAACATGCATCTTGATATAACGTTTTCTGAAAACGTCTGTAACATTCTATCACTTATTCATTGACTAAAATAAGGAGTTACGTATTAATGTACTTATATCGTTACATTCCTGTACACGTAATTTCTTTAAAAACTCTTTACATACATACTAAAGGAATTGATCGTATAAATATAAAACAACTTCTAAAACTTTAAATTCGCTTAAACTCACAATCGTCACATGATGAAGTATATTAAGAAAAAAAGAATGCACTCAAGTGGCTTACCCCTGCACTAAGTGATAGGCCGATCCGTCAGCCGTCAGGTGTCGCGCGACACTCCGTGATTGAGGCCCCTGCTGCATTATTCAGTGGCCTGCTTTATCTCCAACGGACTAAGACCGGTGCCTCTGCGCATAGAACAGTTCTTTGCGATCCATTTTATAAAAACAAATCGAACGAATGGTCTCTTTTTGTTTGTCGTGTGGTACCAAGTATGTTAAACACGATTGCCGAATGAGGTGCGTGTAGCTATATTGGAATTGGTGAATGATGAATTGTACTATCGTACTACATTAATTCTCTCTCTTAATAAAAATTTGTTTGGTCAATTTGACGTCTGATTAAGATCAGCGATGAGTTTGCAGCTGCATTACAAACCTATCATAGATGTTGTTTTGTTAGTTTAAGTATGATAAACTTTCTATCTATTTTTAAATAAATATATAAAACACTTGGTCTAGCTCAGCAAACCTTAACGGAATTGGAGCTTATAAAAAGTGAAGAAAAATTTATGATTTCTAGCACCTTACTAGCTATAGGAAGTGCAGTTACTATAAAGAGTCATAGCGTCCTGTCATTCCGATATTTTCCTCTCCCATAAACGCACCTACTTCCATATAAGCTCTCAAGCCAGCGAAAGTGACGCAGCTACCTTGACACATATCAATTTCTCAAACGCATTGCAATGCATTCATGAATGAATTTGCATTGCTATCTTGCGATCAGACAGAGATACAGTTTAACCCTTTCCACGCCAATGTCTGATATATCAGACAAACCATTTTCGTGCCCACCACGCCAACGTCTGATATATCAGACAAAAAAACAGGATCAAGAAACGTTGTATTTTTACTTGCCTGAATGAGTTTAATAATTTTTTTTGTGAATATTTTCAAACGTTTAATGTGTACAGAATAAAATTAAGTTAAAATTGCAGAATATTTTCACGTCTTTTTACCCTAAAAACCCTTACAAAACAAACCTTTTTTTGGCCAACATCTTAGAGACATTTTACGTAATAGCCCAGCGCCAAAGTCTGATATATGCGACAGATAGTGACGTACCCAATACTATAATATATATACAAAATACTACAGTATTTACTTCAAATCGTAAATATTTTCAATTAATATGATACATAAGCATAACCTTATTACGAGATTATTTTAAGATGGTCAATATTTCATGTGAAATCGTACAAAACCAGCTCACTTTTTATATTATATTGCACGTATCGACAGTTGTATTTCCCAACACTATCGTAATGAATCTTTTCATTATCACCGTACGCCAAAGTCTGATATATAAGACAGGATGTGACGTCAGAGACGATGGATGTTTCTAGAAAAATTAATTTAGTGATGTGAATTGAAGGTATTCTGAATATATGTTTTTAAAATGATACACATTCGTTGCAATTAATATTTTGTGTCAGTTGTGTTATTCGTATCGTAACTGCAATATAATTATGTAATAATGTTGTGTAATGAAACAACAATCCCATAGTTGTTGCTGTGTAAAAAGAATTTTCATGAAACATAATATTATTAATTACCTTTAAAATAAAAAAAAAATAAAAAAATCGTTATTTTCGGACAATAAAATGGGCGATTTTGCCCGTTTTGTTAGTTCTCAATAGATGGCGCCGTTCCACCTATGCAATGACAAGGAACGAAACGTTATAAAGTTTACTTTGACCTTTTTTTTTTTTTTTTTTTTTTTTTTTTTTGTTTTTTTTTGGACTTTTTCCAATGATTTGGCTGTTTTTGATAAAACGAAACGTTCTGTTTATGTCAGATGTCATTTTCATTTCCGAAAAAAATACTTATTGGCGGAATTGTTAATAAAAAATACAAAGCAAGCTATTAATTATGCAATTTTTTTTTTTTTTTTTTTTTTTTTTTTTTTTTTTTTTTTACTTCTTCAATTTTCAAACGGTAAGTGGTCACTGCAGCCTATTCCATTAAGGGATACTTCAACTTTAAATTTTATACTACAAATAGTTGCGATAAAAATATAAAATGGTTCCATTTTTTTATTGACGAGCCATTTGGTGTAGTGGTCGAGAAGTCGGCTATTGCACCATAGGTCGCGGGTTCGATCCCCGCAGTGTACAAACATTTGTGTGAATGAACATGTCTGTTTGTATCGCCCTGGGTGTTTCTATGTATAATATGTATGTATTTACAAAAAAAGTATATAAGTAATGTTTATCCGTTATCTGGCACCCGTGTCCCATTCAACTGTGTGAATAATGTCCAGAGATATTTATTATTATTATTTCTTATTATTTTTTATTATTTATTGTGAAATTTTGCCGCCCCCTAAAAAGTGCCGCCCGGGGCGGACTGCCCCCCCCCCCTCCCGGCCATTGCTACACCACTGAAAACCTGCCCTAACAACTTTTTATTTTGGAATGACTTAGATTTATTTAAAGGGTGCGGGCGAGGGCGGTGCGAGAATGGGGTAGCAGTATAGCAATTATCGTTATTAATAACATTTATTTACAAACTTATCGATATTATGATACCCAAACCGGAAGTAGTCACATCACTAAAACTAGATAAAGCCTGTATGCCTTCTGCTGCGCTTCATCTGGTACGCCAAAGTCTTATATATCAGACAAATAGTGATGCGAAAGGGAATTCCTCTAAGATATATTTTTGCGCTTTAAATAAAAAAATATCCTCCTGAATTATTTCAAAATTGTTTTATTCTTTCTATATTTGAACAATAGGGTGATTTTAATTCAAACATTAGTTTAAAATCATTACAATATTAACATTTTTAATCAACCTCGATAACATAGTGTCTCCGCACTACTATAAATGCGTCTCAAAACGGTCGTGGCGTGTGGGGCGCCATTTTCGGAAAAAAGCGTGGCGTGGAAAAGGTTAAACGGTTTGGAATAGGGCTGGTAGCACTAATCTAGTGATATTAAATAACTTTCACGTATTAGATACAAAACAGGTCCCACATTTTTTTTAATCTTTTTATTGCTAAATCAGTTGGTATACCTCTCTCTATTCAAATCTCAAGTTGAATGATTCCTTTAAAATTATACTCGTATGTTTCTGTCCCATAATATATAAGTAACTAATTAATGCTAAACGGTTTCGTTATTTTGTAACTTTGTACATACATACCATCCTGAAATACAGTTTTATTTTGTAGAAACTGTTATATAATTTAGTAACTTTTCCAGAATATTTCTAGTCTTTAAAGTGAATAGAGGAATTGCATGTTGTTTTTAATTTTGTCGAGCGCCCTGATTGCAGTAATTCGTATGCATCTGGAACTATAAAGACTTGTGGTTTAATAGTTGTTGTCGCGTTGAAACTGTTAATTATGCAGTTGATGGAGGGCGTTTTATCTAACAGTTTAATTATACAATCAAATAAACTCGTAGGATTAAGACTAATTGTTTTACCTTAACTGGATAAGTTGTGCCTTAACTAAAAACATTCATATCCATAGTCTCCGCTAATATTCGCCCGATAGTGTCCTAAAACAAAGGAATATTATTTATTAGCTATGCCAGAACTGACCAAGCAAATTATTGCAAAGGCAAGTAAGGCTGTGATACCATTGATCTCCTCAAAATCTTTCAATTTTCAGCTAGAAAGTTATGCCCCTACACAGAAAACATGAGCACATGGTGCAACTGTTTTGACTTGCGTATTTGCAAGCATGTGAAATAACTAATCACGTATTCAGGTTTGCTAGATAATTTGCATTGCGTTGCGAGTGTGAAGCGCCGCCGCCGCCGCCCGAGAGGAAATGGCAAAGCAAAACCGATCTCAATTCGAAACGGGACGCCGCGTAATTGGTCGGGGATTTAAAGTAATCTTGTTGTCTTAGTCGTTTGACATTGCCAATTATGCTAAATAATTTTTCGTTCTAGCATTGGAATTCCCAAAACGACAAATGTGCGTACGTGCTTCCGTTGTTTTCTGTGGCCTTTTGAGAAGGTAAAAAGTGTATGCTCGGCACATGAATGGCCACTTTGTGTCTAAAGAAGTAGCAAAATACCACATTCTCTATTTACTAAAATCTTGGCACGAGCTATCCTCGTTTTTTGAAACTTCTTAATTTGATAAATTCTTGATTAATTATTTTGTAAATACTCGTAAGTTTCAATCAGTACCCATCACTATTCAAAAATAAAACGTTGGTGCGTTTTGAGGAATAGTTTAGATGCGCTTAATTTGTTGCGCTTAAAAATGGTTGCGCTTCGAGGAATACCTCAAAAATTTATTTAAGACAAAAGATAACAATGATCCACTCGTGTTAGTAGTAAGTGCTAATAATAGGGTTCCGGTTAGTAAGACGTTCTGACTTATATAATCTGGTTTCATTATTGAAAAGGGTGCACGTAAAGTTGGGCTATATTGTCAGTCAGGTCAATTTTGTGTAATATTGTATGTTGTGTTTCTAGATAATGTTAAAGTAATCATATTCGTTATTTTACAATAAATACAAACAATACAGCTCCGCTAAGATGTTTTAGACATTTTTCTGATATTTATCAAGTCTTAAAGTCAACGAGGTTTCGAAGGGCAGGGGTTCTGAATGGCGGTATCAGATCGCCGGCAGACAGGTGGAGGCATACAGCGAGCGTGTATGGACCCCCGCGGGCAGACCACCGACGTGGTCCGATAGACGGGTGGTGCCGCGACATGTGTGTGACTGGATAGTCCATATACGAACGATAGAAATGTGTCATTAATTTATCAATCATTGGATATAAAAAAAAAATTATCTAAATATTTATGTCTTACATATTGTGAGATTTGTTAGTTATCGTAATTTACACAATACTTTCTTTTAAATATTTTACCTTTGATTTTAATATGGGATAAAATCAAGGGTGATATTTTCTTACCCTTGATTTTATACCATTCTACGGTTTTTTTAAAGTGAAATGTTAACATTTTACCTATAACTAAAAATCCTACCTTGAGTAATGTATGCCCAGTTCTTATGTCAAAATTGGCGAACTTATAACATTGAAATACTGGGTTTACGGACCTAAATAGAAAATTATTGTTTTAATTATTATTTAAGATCATTTAATACTTACAACAATTATATGGCTATACTTTTATTTTTAATTTGTAGATATATAATTAGGAGTATTCGATTTGAGCCTCTTAGTTATAATGAATTACTTATTATTTATTAATTCAATACAAGAGTTGTCCGTAAGTACAAGTAATGAGAAAAGCGTTTTTTTTTAGACTAACGCTGTAATATGCTATGATCCTTCATAAGATGGTCACCCGCGCAGACCGCTCGCTGCGCCTCGTAACTGCCGCCGTAAGACGGGAACACTCTCATTTTTCACATAATGGAAAAAATAAATAACCCCCGTTCGCCGGGGACTCGTAATGAAAATGTGATTTCTTCCCGATGCAATAAATAGAGTCGCCCGAGGAACCTTCTCGCCGAATTTGTTACAACTTGTCTTATTGTGTTTTGCGAATGAGTTTGGTTGGAGTTTGGAAGTATCTTTTTTATTAAAATGTCGCAGATTCTTTTTATGTTATTTTTACAATCAAAAGATTTAAAGAGGTGTTTTTACTTTTTATTCGAAGTCGGGCCATTCTTTTTAAGTATTATTTATAAACGTGACATACATTTCGAATCTCAAAAGTTTTAAATAACTTAAAAATGGTTTAAAATACATGGCATTATTTTATGTAGGTATGTACAATCCAAAATTGACATTCGTGATCTTATTAAGCAAACTTAAAGTTAATCGTATCGTATTGGTGCAAAATGTTAGGATCGAGATATGATATCTCCAGGTAAAATCAGTGCAATCTCAAACGTGTCTTTAAACGTTATATTCCATGGTAGGTAAAGTTGAGAGAAAGTGTTGCAGATGAGCATCAATCACGCGGGATCATCGTGAATCTGCTCCATATTTATTTATTTCACTCTAGGACGAGCCGCATACTTAATGTTTTTCACCACAGGGCTGTCCCACACCACAACACTGTACGACAAAGATCGCGCTACAAAACTAGGCTTGATAAAAAAACATTTGCGATAGTGTCATGAAAACATTGTCATGCTCGTACCGAAAAGCCTACAGATTATGAGATTACTGAACGCTTGATCGTTTAGTCTTTACTAACTGGATGCCGTGAAAAACTATGCTACTTGCATAACCAAATAATACCTAACCTAATAACTGTCGTCTTGGTGTAGCAGGCGCAGGGCGGTACAAGACAGACAGATTGTTTCCACGCTGAAGTCTAATATAAGACTTAAAATAATATATATAAAATTATAATATTGTCTTTCCTTTTCTCTCAAGTTAACACAAAAGCACTGAACAGAACAAAAATAGTTACGATAAAATTTTACCGAGGTCAAATTAAATTCTGGTTGCACTTGAAGTTTCACTTCTATAACTTTCGAAACCATTTGGAACAAGACCAGTGTAATTTTGACTCTGGTGATCATACAGCTTCAATCGAAACAAGCCAACGAGCAGCACTCCATTTCTCAATGACATAAAGAGACAGCAGTGCGTCGTATCTTGTGTCATTCATGAGCTCAAATCTAGTTAAAAGCCGTTCCGCGGTAGCAGCCCCTGGCGCGGTTAGATGATAGATTCCGCCATGAATAATTCCGGGGCGTCGCGAGAGACATCTATCTTCCGATGGCGAGATTAGCCGCCGGCAGTCATTGCGGTTGGCAATCTCCTGACGACCGCTGATTGATATCAATGATCTATTTTACATATTTGCGACTTGCATATTTAATTTTCTTATAATTATTGTGAAGAGGTGAAAGCTAAGTGGACAACAAAGCCTAAGAAGCATTTTAATTTTATGGAGAATATAATTAATTGAATTGGTTTTAGGTTAGTACTTCATACCCTCGAAACATTGGACTATAGGACAAACAAAATTATTATAACAGGTAAAAACAGATTACTTATCATTAAAATATAATATCACGAGCAAAAATCATTTTTTGTGGTTACTTTCCACTTTATACGAAGAATTTAATTAGTGAAGTTTTACTATCCAGAAGAGATTTCTCTAAATTAAACATTTACCAAAATTTTCAATAAGTAAATACTAGAAGTACCTAATACTTTTAAGATATAATTTACTATAGGCATCATTTGATTCGTAGTTATGCTTAAAACTCTTCATTATACTTTATTTGAATTCAAAGAGTGTTCTAGACGTTAAGACATTACGTTCCATTTTATGTATACTGATAGGTACTCCATTCAAGTATAAAGCAAACTCGTTCTCAAAGATAACACCAGCCTGAATGACATTTAACAAAACTTTCAATTCGTTCCAGGTACGTCTTCCAGATCCCATCTCCATCCAACAACGCATTGTTTTGAAACCTAAATTGTTCTCCGATAATAAACTTGGGTAAGTTATTCCCGACATCGCACCGATACATGACTACAATTTAAATGATCCCGTACAAAACGATCAATTTACCGGAACATTGCGCAGTTTCAACTTTATTATTAAAGACGTAGATGCCTTTATTGAAGTTCGTCGTAAGTTCGTCGATATTATGGGCATCACTGTAACAGAACATGTTTTTGTAACACTCGTGTAGATTGCGTCGTACAAATAGGCGATATTGTCTCTTGTTGTCGGACAGCGTGTCGATATAGCAGGTGACAAGAAGTATTTATTAAGTCTGCGTGTTGTTCGTAGATTGGATATCGGCTCATTGGTATCGACCAACGCATCAAAGGAACTCAAACAGTACTGCGTGGCGTGGGCGTAGCGCGCTAAGCGGCATTCACATGCTCCCTTATCAAAGCGTTCGCGGCAATATCCCAAGTACTATTTCTTGTTCTCTCAACAAAGTAAATGGAAGGCAAAGAACTCTGCAAAGTAAAGACGTGGTATGATTTAAAACTTTGCATAACGAATCTCACATTCAAAGATTGTTTACTAGTTAATCATATGAATCTATTAATTGAATTATTTTTGAAACAACTTTCTGAAATCAATCTAAACCACCGATAGATGGATAATGTTGCGGTTAGCCCGACCTGATTACAATTACTTTACAAGAATCGTGATCATGGTACCTGTAAACTTTGTTTTATTTGTATGAATGAAAGTTTCTTAATTGTATTACATTGAACTAGTCGCACTCAATTTAAAAGTGTTCAAACCAAATTTTAGCGACGAAACTTCTAACTTGTATCGTACGGCCAACGTCGATAATGTAGGTATCTACCTACTTGTAAATTAGGACCAAAAACATGAAATCGCTCTTAATTGTAGGGAGGGCTTAGGCTTTATTTGTATTTCAGGCGGTAAGGTACAATTAGAGAGTGGTTGTAGCTCACCTATTTATAGTGAACTAATAACTGGGTCGGGTTCGTTAATCACCGCTGAACTGTCCCTTAGTTTCGCTAACTGTTGCGCAACGCGATAGCGGGCGAAAGTGCTGTTCATTTAATTAACTTATTGCACACTTGAATAAACAATGAAGGTTTTGCGAAATGATCTTGTTGGGTGGAGTTGCGTGGAGTTAGAGTCAAAGTTAACTAAATAGTATTCTTACAAGAAAATCAATTGTTTGTTGTGGCATTTATTTTTATTGGAGTGGGAGGTGAGTGGGGTAGGTGGGTAGAGGTGAGGGTTGGGTCTCCGGCACACCGGATTAATTCACAGACAGACAGGAAGTTCTTTTATGATGGCATTCGTAACGCATAAATCAAAGTCAACACCTAAAAAAACGACTTGCTGAACTCTTAGAAAACACTGTATTCTAAGAGTTCAGCAATTCGCTTTTTTGCCCGTATTCAATACAGGCAACCTAGTTATTACTCATGCACTAGACAGAGACCATGATTTTATGTCAACAAATTTTGGAATCAGAATTATTTGGAAGATAAATATCTCTTTTGTTACCAAATGTTTACGTTTTCTAATAAACTTACTGTCCAATTTTTATTTAATTGACTTGATCGATCTTAGCAAGCGCCGTTGATCTGCCCAATTAAACTATTTTACTTTAATAAAGAGTTATAGCAGCTATAATTCATAGGGCATAAAACTCTCTGCTGTCCGTCTGTGTTTATTGAAAGTGCATGAGTAGGTAGTGTTGCGTAACACTAGCTTCATAGAAATGATCTATGTGTTTATATCTTGACTCATTGTTATGGCCATGATATCCTATTATCATCCGCAATATTAATGTCAACATCGTAGATAGCCACTACTCTGAAAGCAATTCACATTTTCTTAATTGAGAAAAGAAGATAAGTATTGAGCTGTTTAATTATCGCGTCTTAAACGAGTATTAAACTTATCTAGCCTGCAGTGACTTTACACTTTACTTTGGTCTTTTTTGACTCGGTGGCGGTGCTTTCTTTTTCTGAGGAGAATGCGTTTATGCACCATAACCGCAGGCTAGCTAAACCTGCGGCCGTGTGTGGGACTCGAGACTAAAGCGTCTATTACCCACTAAACTCCTCCGGTTTCCCCTTCACACCCGTTTGAACGAGCCGGTGCCAGCCATGTGGCTATTGACCAGCCTCGGTCGCGGTGCTGTGATCGCCAACTGGTTTCACGCGTAGTTTCACATTCGTGAGGTGGTTGGTTCATATCTTAGTGCGCACTTATAGATGTTTCTATTTGCGTATTTACCAGGCGGTGGCGGATAACTTCGTAAGTAAACCTGCACAGTAGAATTGCTGTATAGTCATGTCCCATAGGTCTGGTTCCGTTGTCGAGAGTTACGGAGGTCAGATGGCAGTCGCTTTACTGTAATTACCAGATTTGACAAATCCTGGATCATGAAATCTCGATGCGAGCGTCATTGATAGTGTATTTAAAAAAGAGGTAGATACGGCACTAGCGCTCGAAAAATGCTCCGCTCATATTGTGTTAATTGACACAAATCATTTTAGACGCATAATGTCAACGGTTGGTGAAGCTGAGGGTGAAGCACATTAGATTTAGTATATCTCGACGGATCAAATTCTAATCGCCGTGCGTCAAAGGATGGCATATCTACCTCTTTTTTAAAATACACTATCAATGGCGAGCGTAGCCTGACTAGACCGGAACAAACCCTTGTAAAAAGAAGTTGTGGCAAAGTATACTTAGTGATTGTACAGTCAGCGTCATATAGTTCGTGATACGCAGGGTACTCTAATAAATAGACGCAACCAAATGTCGATAATATCGGTACAAACAAAGTTGTATTATTGTTGTAAACAGTTTTGTCGCTCAAAAGGGCGATACATTTAAAATGTCATATAAATCGGTTCAGTCAAACTGCCATAAATATGGTTACAGTCATCCCGCCAATGGTATCCAAACATTCTAAGTGTTCAAAAATATGGAACACATTAGAAAAATAAACCTTACGGCTATAATATTTAAAATATTATTTTTCTGATCAATAAGTATCTAAAAAATTAAACACAAAGTGAAAGCGATAGAAACTACTGCTGTCCTTTTCATTTTAAGCACGACGTCATAGACTTCTCTTTTGTTTTGGATAGAATTTCAGAATTTCTTGCATAGCCATTTACGATATTTGGGGGCACGGCCGTGGTGAGGACCAAGTCGAGCAAAAAAGCCGGCACGGCCGTACCATTCTTTGCAGGCCATTCTCGATCCCCTATAGCTTCGTTTTAGACAAAACTAGAAGCTTGAATTTTCAGTATTTCAGTACGGATGATATGTCTCAAGATATGTTAAAAAAATATAAGCAAAAAACAGCTAGGTACAGCTAAATAGATGTTAACCTCAATGAATATGAATATGAGTTATTAGGTATATTTCGTATTTAATTTTACTTGGGTACGTAACTGAAATGAACACATTCCGTATTAACGATCAACTGAGCAGTTCTGATAAAGTTACGTTCGAACGTACATAAAGACTGACCCTTCATAAAAAGCAAATCTACACTAATATTATAAAGAGGAAAGATTTGATTGTTTGTTTGTTTGTTTGAATTGAATAGGCTCCGAAACTACTAAACCGATTTAAATAATCCTGTCACTGTTGGATAGCTACACTATCCCCGGTATAGGGTACTTTTGATCCCAGAAATGTGGGAGGAAGGGGGAGATATTTGAAAAAATAAATTACGCGCAAGTGAAATCGCGGGCGGAAGGCTAGTCGCATAATAATAGGAAAGAAAATGACAAATCAATACGACTGATGCTGATGGTTATTTGACATGACATGCATTGACAGATAATAGAATTACATTCAAACACAAGATTGCGTAATGAGGTTTCATGCTAGCTTATTTTTCTAATGTGTTCCATGTTTTTGAACACTTAAAATGTTTGGATACCATTTGGCGGGATGACTGTAACCATATTTATAGCAGTTTGACTGAACCGAATTATATGACATTTTAAGTGTGTCGACCTTTTGAGCGACAAAACTGTTCACAACAATAAGACAACTTTGTTTGTACCGATATTATCGATTTTTTGGTTGCGCCTATTTTTTAGAGTACCCTGAGTATCACGAACTATATGACGCTGACTGTATTAAGGTATTGTTAAATTTAATGTAATGGAAATTATGTAACAACCAGCAAACCACCAATGGGGTCGTTGTGTCGTATTCTACCTTCCTGTGATAAACTTTGCGATCAGATTTACTTATTTGTGTAATAATACAAATAATTTAATATGGAACAAGTGTTCATAACATCAAAGGGCCAGTCATCTCAGGTCCCGGCGCCCCGCCGCGCGGCTCGCGTGGGCGCGTCCGTGCTGGAGCTACAGAGAAGGAATCCACTCGGATTCCTTCACGCGACCAGCGCCAGATTTATCAGCACGAGAGCACGAACCACTTAGCTCAGATCAGGTGCCTATGGTTCTCGTAAGTTATGACTTGTGTGGGATTTTTATACGACGTAACGTTGCGTGTCGGTCTTTGACAGTGCGTGCATCTGAAGCATGTTAAGGTATTTATACGTTTACGATTGGTACAGAAGATATTGTCAAGTTTGAATGTCAATTAATAGGAGATTGAAATAATTGCCACATGACAAAATGGATAACAAGTTTTTTCCTCGATTTGGTAAATGCTTTAATATACCTACATTCTATTACGAGTATGCGCAGCTTAAATAAAACATTTTTAAAGAAATGTATGAGCTTATTAAAAAGTTAAATAAAAGTCAGTCCACACTGCAGTCCACTAGTTACCTGTGAGACTTATTAGCGTTTAATTTTTAAAGAATTCAATTACCCCACATTTTTCTGTAAACAGTCTACTACAACTTATTTCAATCGCCTATGAAATCCCTTAAAATATGGCATTTGTAATAGAATTTGTGATTTAAATATGCCAGATTAGCTCTAAAGATTAGCATACAAAGACACTATTATCATATTTCTTATGCTAAACCTTTACATAACTATTATTTAATTGCTTCATCAACCCAAATTCAATCCACTGGGCTTTGTCGCATGGCCCATTTGCATGTGAGAATATGCCACATTTTAATGAGGGGAATTAGGCAAAAGTCCAACACGCTTATTTCTTAGACAGCTTTTGCAACACCCACGGCAAAGCGGATTGTGGTGTGGGTATAGTTTCTTGTGTCCTTAATTTTGTTTACAAGCAACACAATCAAGGGCAATGAATCTATTATATTACATATAATAAATTTGTAGAAAAGTGGTGTCTGTACAATGGAAATATATTTAAAAAAAAGATAGCAGGGGTTGTTATTATATCGATACCGAACCCGAAATTGTAATTAAAAAAATTATTGTCTGTTTGTCTGTTTGTCTGTTTGTCTGTTTGTCTGTGTGTTTGTGCACGCTAATATCAGAAACGGCTTATTCGATTGAGATGCGGTTTTCACTAATATATTGTGGTAAGCTTCACTTAACATTTAGTGTTTATTTCATGTCAATCGGTTCATAAATAAAAAAGTTATGTCAATATAAAGGTACACGCCTCGCGCCTGAGCTGCGCGTCCGTATATAAAGCGCGCTGAGAGTATGGCGAATAGGTAGTTGCATTCGATTATTGCGATTTACTTGAATACTGACAGTTTGGATATTTCATTTATTTATATTTAAGGGTTTTTAGGTTAGGTTGTCTTTCTTAATTTTCTTTAAGTAAATAAAAATTGTAAGCATTTGTTATAGGTTAGGCATTTCTTTCCTTGATTTTTGGTATACTTATCTTAATTTTTTATTTAGGGTATATTATGAATAATTTAAAAGTATTTGGTATAGGTTAGGCAATTCTTTTCTTGATTTTCTTTATTTAAGTACAAGTTTATAAGCTCAGGTAATCAATTAATTTTTCTTTTGTTTCATAAAATTTGTACGTTTAGTTTACACATCTTAACACTTTTTGCAGTCAGCCTATGTTTTGCGATGACAATTAATAAAGCCCAAGGTCAGACGATGAAAGTTGTGGGTGTAGATCTAAGTATCAGCTGTTTCTCGCACGGTCAGTTGTATGTGGCTCTGACACGGGTTAGCAATCCTAGGAGCGTGTATGCTTTCATTCCCGATGGCCATACGTCACATATCGTATACCTACAGAGAAGCATACTGTAAAGTAAAATTTTTAGCTACCCAAAGGACGGTATTTGTTATTTAAAATATGCTGCCCGAAAAGTCACTATTCCACGCGGACGAAGTCGCGGGCACAGCTAGTTAAAAATATTTATGCAAGTGACTGCACATTACTACTGCACACAAGTTTCAATGTTCTTTTTGGAATTCTACAGTTAATTTTTACAACCATTATCTAAGTCTATATGACAGCTCCGATTTACCCTCAGGCGACCTACGCCGCGCATCTTGTCAAATGGTATCCATTCAAGAACTTTATAATATTTCATTGGAACGTAAATTTTTATCTCACTATTGGAAAACGGCTCGTAACGTTTTAGTACTAAGTGAATTACTGGGAGCTGATATTGTTATTTGAACCAAAACGTTCAACAAACCTTTGTCATTAGATTTACTTCTGACAGAGACTGATTTTTCTTGTTGAGATACAGGGTGGAGCTATATTTGATTTTTAAACAAACAGCTTTTGGAAAGCATCTGCTTTGCAAAGCAGAAGCTACGAAGAGAGTTCTATAGTCTCTTTATCTTTGTCTAATTCTTTGATTAGATGATCCGCTGAAACGCTGTGTATGTTAGGGTAGATATATTGCGTAAATCAATATAGCAGCCGAACTATATCTTAGGCATCAATAGCCAGGAGACTGACGTTAAATCGTCAGAGCTAACCGGACATACAAAAATACATAAACATAAATAAAATATATTAAATGACATAAATATTTAGCCAAATAATCTTACTAATATTATAAATGCGAAAGTCTGGATGTTTGGATGTTTAGATGTTTGGATGTTTGTTCCTCAATCACGCCTAAACGGCTGAACGGATTAAGATGAATTTTGGCACACGTATAGTTTATAACCCGAAATAGGACATAGGCTATAAAATTCCTACGGGAAACGTCTCATTCCCGCGGGAATATAAATTTTGAAACCACTTAACCGATTTGAATAATTCTTTCACTGTTGGAAAGCTACACTATCCCCGGTGAACATAAGGTACTTTTGATCCTGGAAATGTGGGGGGAAGGGGGATATTTGGAAAAAGAGATTACGCGCGGGTGAAACCGCGGGCGAGTGATTTCATACAACTCCGATGTCTGATCGCAGCCCTGCAAGCAATGCACCGGTCGTCCACGATGGCGAGTGTGGAGGAAGGAAGCCGCCCCGCTCTGTTTCCGCGCCATAAACCGCCCGCGACTCGCCCGAATGAAACGAACCCACTTTGATTTTTATATCGACACAAACGCCGAATGGCTGTCTATTTCGACGACAGCGTGCTTTCAATGCGCCATTCAAATGAAAATTGCCGGGAAATTTTGAATAGACCATCCACGCTCGGGATGAATTTGGTCTAAAATACAACCAATCACGTACGTGATGAGTCTATAGATTTTACTACTGGTATATTAACGTCGCGGCTAACGTATTTTTTACATTTTTTATCATATTCTTCTAAAGAAGGAGACTGGCGCAAAAAATGTGATGATGGTTCATACATAAACCCGAGTGGTGTTCTACACTGTTATATTTTGTCTAGAAATTTTCAAAATTCTCTCGCGTCTGCGTCTAGGTGTAGGTAGTGATCATTTTGCCATCACATATCTGCTTTATCATAATAAAAAAGAATTAACGGCTAATAGAAAGAAGAACAATTGGTGGAGAAGTTATGGATCTTTGCTACTATTTTTCCCTCTAAATCAACAGCTTAATAAGTAGTACATTCGTAGCTAAGTATAAATGCCATCGGTTCAATATGCAAACTCGGGAAGGAAACACACATACTCCGAGTGTTATGATTTCCGCCCCATAAAGTGTGAGAGCGGAGTCTCAGTTCACAAGTGCGCCCTGATCGGGTTATTGCACTTTAACTGTTCAAACGCAAACTATTTAACTGCAACTATCTATCTATCTATTGGGTTGCTAAGATACAATCGTTGGTAATTATAGTAATTTCAGTCCATTAAAATGTTGTTGCGCTGAGGAAATTATTAAAATCACTCGGTTATGCGAGTATTTTGAAATATAATTCTGTCACTCTGATGTTGAATGTTTACTTCATTTATCATTTGATATCATTTAAAGCAAAGTGTAAAATGCAGTTAGTAAAGATAATTTTTGCTTTAGTGATCAATGGTGGCGACCAACGACGTTTTCATGCATTTTCACGTTAGCAAGAATCATATTATATAAGTAAGTTTAGAAAGGCTGAGTCACCTTTGCTAGATAATATAAAGACAGACATAAAAAAAAGATAAAAACTTTACACTTAATCGTTACAAGTGCATACAACTTTTTCCTCATACAAAAAAGCTTTGCAGTAGAAAGCTCATAGAATCCGCAGACGGTGTAAATTTCATCAATGAAAGTCGTTTACGAGGCTATCCACCCGCCGCACATAGGTAGATTTGACCGATTTAGGCGGCCAAAATTATTTTAGCGTCTAATGTTATTTAAATTGGTGTTTATAATAAAAATACGTCAAATATATTTAAATTCAATAATTATTTTTTTTTTAAATACAAAAAAAAATCTTCTTGAAACAAAAGTAACCTAAAAAAAATATAATTATACAATGATGTCGTTACAATAATAATTATTTAACATAAAGTCATTTAAAATAATAATAATAATAAAAATAAATTAATTCAAACTGACAAACACTTATAATTAATTATAATTAAATTGCTGTGCATTTTAAGATATTTTTTATCAAATACTGGCGGGCAGCAATAGTTCCATTGCTTCGTTTGAAAAAGGTTTTTGTGAGCTTTTTTTATTAGTCCTCATACTGCTAACAAGAGGATCTGAAGTGAGTAATAGTCTTTGGTAGATGTCGAGGTTGCACTCTTCCCTCGAAAACTTTCTTGCAAAGTTCAGTCTATATGCTCGAAAATGTTTATTTCGGGCTTCTGCTGCCTCCTCCGAAAGTTGGCCGATTGGTAATATTGCGTTTTCGATTATATTTGCACCGTGCAATAATAATTTGTGCAATGTTGGAGTCATGGGGTGCCAACCATACTCTTTAACGTATAATTCTGCCGTGGCATACGCATATGCGTTGTATTTGGCCACGTCAATTTTGTGCCCACTTGAAATGACCTCCAAAATTACTTTGCACCTGTGAATAAATTCATGGTTAATGCCTGTAATATCAGCAGCCAATTCAGTATTTTCAAAAAATCTTCGACTTGTATTTCCGTCGTTGGTATTGCCAAAATTTGCTTTAGGCATATCTACTAGCAGACCGGTTTCTGTCCTAAATCTTTCCTGGATTTCCAATTTTCTTTGTTTCTCTAATTCTTTTTCGTCCTGTGTTTTCTTTGCTTTGTGTTTCTTCACAGGTAGTCTATAGGCTAAGTGCAGAATGCTTTCGAAAACGCGTATTCTGGCATGCAACACTGAAATTCCAAACTCTAGGGCTTCTGAACTAGCAGCTTTGCTTTTGGACAAGTCATTAAAACTTGAAGATGTTGCCCCGCATATATAGCATCGCATGGTGGATTTAGTATTTGTAGCAGCATTACATACTTTGCCATCTATCATAGTCATTTTTAAAATATGTTCAACTATAAATTTATTGCCATTCAAATTCACTTGTGTAGCAGAAAGTGACTGAGCAGCAGCTTTTACATAGCTTATTTCTTCCGTGGTGACATCAGTAGACTCTTTTACGAACCGAAACCTTATGGGGCGGCAAAATCGTGAAGATGAAGGGGTTGTGTTTTGCCACACAACCTTTTTGTTTTCTTCTCCACAAACGATTTGCAAAGGCACAAAAGAACTTAAAAAGAGGTTTGCATCGGAGTCGTCGTCATGAGAAAACTTTTGCTTAAAGCGTGATTGTTGCGATCCATCACAACCCCATTTGCATATTATCTTTAATGATTGCCTTTCATTTTCATTAAGTGTTATTAACACATTTTCTAGGTACGTACATAAGCGCAAAACGGTATGATCCATTAGGCTTTGTAATCCCGCTTCCGCGCAAGTAGCCGTGACTCGCAGCATACTCTCTGGGTAGCATGCTCGTTTTTCCTTTAACAAAAGGTCATAACAGGGGTAGTGCCTTGGGTTTGTTGCCCTTATTATTTCGTATTGTCGCCGAGTAAGGTCGGCTTCTATAAACATTTTAAGGGCTTCAAAAGGGGTCAGTGGTGCAACTGTTTCATTTTCCTTAGATTTCCTTAGTTTGGTAGCTTGCTCTGGACAGTTTGATATTTCCTTAAGTACTTTTGATGCACTTCTGTTTCCCTTTGTTTGTAAAACAACTTGCGCAGCATGGACTATGATTTTATCATCTACTGTAGCACGAATTTCCTCCGTCTTCCTTCTTTTGGTCCGTTCACTGGAATCCCCAAATGATTTAATTGGTCGTCCTGGCCGATTAGATGTTTCCGCCGGAATTTCGAAAGTCCCATCTAACCAAGTCGCATTGTTTTTCAGGAATATATCTTCAGTTCTTTGTGCTTTTATCCATCTATCTTTTATGTTCGATTTAAATCGGGAAAAGCTCTGTTTTAGTGTCCTTTTACCGTGTTCGGTGAGCCTATAGTAGTCCATAAGATAATTTTCTAAATAATTCAATTTTTCATTTAAATTTGGTAAATTCTGGTTCATCATCTTTAGAAATAAATATCTACGAGTCACTACTGCAACACCAGAGCCACTGGCAGACTCTGTAACAAAAATAAAATAAATTACTAAATAAAAAAATTATATAAACAGTTTTTAGAGTTTTTACCCTGACAACTTTGATTTGCTCTTATTTAGCGCTAGGCACTTTTAGGCAGAAACTGTTCTTGTTATTATAATTTTCAATATATTCCAAAATTATTGTAATATAAATAATACCGGGGAAGACCGGGGAAATATTTCAAAATGGCTTTTAAATTATTTTTTTTACAAAAACTTGCATTAAAAAAGGTGTTAACTTTAAACGCTTGTTAGATACAGTAAACTGACCAAATTTTTCACATTTTTATATTTTATCAATAGATTCTTACCTGAATTATAGGAATCCATTGCTTCCACTACACAAAAGTACGCCGAAGTTTTTTGTTGCAATTTTTAACACCGATAACCTGAAGGCACCGAGAACCGATACGTAACACTGCATGTGACGACCTGATTTCGATTGCATGTAGATTTGCGCAGACGTTAGCAAAAAATAAAAAATTATGAGGGTAGGTGCCCTGGAATGTTAGGAACATAATGGTGTCAGTTGTTTATTTGTGTGGTGATTTTCAATTTTTCGACTTTTGGCCGCCTAAATCGGTCAAATCTACCTATGTGCGCCGGGCGTAGTAGCCGCGAGCCCACCGTTCCGTCCAGGTACAACCAGTTTTGCTACCGAATTTCAATCCTAATGTCTGTACAATAGAGTAAACTTTAGAGTGGAAGTCGGATGGAGTGTTGGAACATTAACGTCTACCTTTACGCGGTTTCCACAGTAAACCTGCACAAAGCAGCATTAAAGCAACTTGTAAAACTCTGCTCCGGCCGCCAATACGAGTCCTGTCTCTACAGCGTAAGGTACGGCGTTTCCTTCGCCGTCGTTTCCGAGAACATTTTTGTGCGCTTCCGCTGTCATTTTATTTACTGTCGTATAATTTTTGCTGTTGGCGGAGTTACTCAGACGCTGCAGCTGTTTCGATATCGCGGTTTATGTCTTGTTTCTTTTTCTTTACTTTTTATCAAAAACTACAAAACAAAAGCGCGAGATTAAAGCATCATGAATCTTATAATTCACGTAGCCGACACTTGGTTCTATAAAAGTTTATTGATCGTACATATTATAAAAATACGATCAATTATGATGGCAACAGTATGTACATTTACATTTGAATTTTACCTTATCAAGCAAAACTTGAACTTCAAATTTTAAAACTCTTAGTTTAAGCAAGCAATAAGTATATTCGCAGAATTACAAACAAACAACCAAAAAGAAAAACTGTGCCAAATACTGACCTAAAAACGAATAAAGTATCTTCACAAATACTGCGTGTTTTTTTAGTCGTTGTTTCCCCGCAGCAGAACGCTTCACCTTTAATAGTACTATCGATTTATGCAAGTAATTTTTTTTTTTAAAATTTTTTTTAGAATTTTTTTTATAACTTTTTCTGATTTTTTTAATGAAGTTTGATGGGAAAGTGTAAACCAAATGTGAGTAAATAGTAAGTAATCATTTTTTTGATAAACGCGAAGGGCAATGACCCCGGCCGGTGACCGTCCGTGACGCAACTAGTACTATTGGTTCGGGTTTCGTCTATCATAATCGTAAAACTTTTGATTTGACTAAAAAAAGAACTTTATTATTCTATTTTACTACTAAGATAGAATCATTTCACTGCGGGAAAACAACGACTAAAATTCCACGCTGTATATATTCGCAACCAACGTCATTGTTGTGGAAGGAGGGCAGAAGTACAGAAGTGTGTTGATGTTAGGATCTCAAAAGGACCCAAGTGAGATACATATGCTCCGGCACACTCCGTGCGACAAGAGCCGCGTCGCAGCCAGCGAGTGTTTGCGCAGCTCTTTAAAACACTCTTACACAGTTTTCTGTATTCGTGTAAACAAGACCTTAAACTTTCGGCCAAGTTCCGAAGGGACGGCAAATAGAATAAGCTCGTATGTGCTCGGGGACGTGTTCTGAGTTAAAGCGGGCAAAGTTAAGTTGTTTCACAAATCTATGCAAATAATAAAGAAGGGCCCTACGAAACGTAAATTGTATATTAGACTTCTTATTCTGCTTTTTAAGTTAAGGATCAATTTAAAGTGGACGCGGCAAATTTAGTTGACTTTGAAACTTTCCGGACGGAGGGTGGAACGAAGGTGGGCTATAATGTAGGTCATTACAAATTAAACTTTAATTTGAACTCTCTAACTTACCACCTTCTTGTTCTTGTTGATTACCGTAGAAAATATAAAACGTTTATACCTCTTCAAAAAGGAATAAACTAAGGTAAAAGTTTGTACGCAAGTAACATTTGTTTCACAACCAAAAACTTGAATAAATATAATAAATACTTTTATACCTTATAGTAATTTTAAAAATACGGTTACGTCTATTTATTACGTTGTCTGTGTTACTCCTAAGCATTCGCTCCCAACTAATACCCATATCATAATTATTTTCAATGAAAATTTCAATATTATAATGTCAAAATGTTGTACCTCAGAAATGTTCCATTTAGGCGCCAGAACTTCTGATTCATCTCGTAATATAATTATCTAAAGATAATATGCTCAAATAATGCCAACTTTTTATTCTTATATATATAAAAACTTGTCACACAAGCGTTAACGCAAGCGTTTAGCATAGTGATTCAATAAGTTGAAAGACCTCCCAGGTGAATTGATACAAACTACACAATATTATTTTTGTAAATCCTTCTAAAGTATAATCCAAAGATCTTGTTAATGCAATTAGAATCATTAGGCCCTGCACGCAGCCTGCAATCTGCTATACGTCTGTCGAAATTAATAGTTGTTACGATTATCTATGAATTATCTGAATAATTTTGAAACAAACCATCAATCTCAATTAGCCCCGTTTAGTGACTCATACCTTACAATCCATTGTAAGCTTAGAAATATTAAGCTCTGTTTATATTATTTGAACAACCAGTTCATCGATTGTCTAAACGAGCATTAGTAACAATTGCGAATACAAATTTAACTTAGAAGGCTCTTGAAGGATCTTGTTACAAGCGATAAATCGACTTGTCCTCATTCATTTGAGGAGGTCGGTTAAACGATCTCTTGCATGTTGAACAACTGTCTGTTCAATCTGCATCCATGATCCAAGAATGTGCTACAGAAGAAGTCTGACGAACATAAAAGTGCTATTTCACTTACTCAGGCTGCTTCTGTAGAACATTCTTATAGTTCATTTTTTTATGATAAACCAGAACTTCCGTGCCTTAATTAAGATTCATTTGTAAGGCAATTAATCCATAAATGTATTTTTCTACAAAATGCAGTAACGAAAGCCTTTGCGTATGATATATGGTCACTTAGGATACCCTAGTTTGATAATACGGAGTCGGTGTATAATTCCCTGCTTATCACGTTGAAGTATTTCCCATAAGCGGAAGAAATGACAAAAATGTTAGTACAATTGGTAATAAAACTCCCCAACTGCGTCTCAAGCAGCCCAGCCCCCGTTGCTTGCCTTGTAAGTCGCTCGTCGCTCATAAACTCTGTCCGTGTTTCAGACAGAATGTGTTTTTGTTTAAGCAGACTATTTCTTGTCGCGGGCCGTTACGATGCCTTATATAGAGGGAGTCTCTCCAAAAACGTACCGTAGAGATGTGAATCGGTTTTGGGAAACGAGCAACGAATGGTTTAAATATTTGTTTGGACTAGTAGAAATTAATTGGTCAGTTAGAAATAAATTACTGGCTTTAAAGAAAATAATTTATTGTAGCGTCAGCTTAGACTTTGTATCTGGTGCACACACACAGATCAGTCACCTGCTGACGCTCACATTATCACGTTAGTGTGCATTAGCAATCAGTAGTATATAAGCTGTAAATAATTAATAAATATTGCTATTAGTTTAGTTATACACCGTTACGCTGGCTGTTTGATTTCTCGCCTCTCCCGAGCTAGGAGCCAAATTTGGTTAAATCGAATACTCTAGGATACTTTCTCTAGATACTTCACTTATAGTCCTTTGTTAAAAATTGTGAAGCAATAAATGACATTTACAACACACAATAATTCAGATTAATTTAATTTAATTAAGATTAATAATTATTACTTATATCAAATTCATAAAATGTTTTTTGCTCCATTATGTAACACTACAAATCGAAAGTGCTACACCGTCTTGCGCAGTTACTTTAACCGCGTTATAATTGTGTAATCGTACATCTCTAGGCGGGTCCTAATTGGCAGGCTCGCGCGCGGCCGCGGAACAAAGCGGGCGCCTACGCAGCCGCGTGGGCGGAGGCAAATGGACTTCAGTTTTTTTACGACACGCCTTACTTCTTGCTGGTTAATAAGTATCACACTGATCTGTTAAGAATTTATTGTGTTATACATTTTATAACTATATACATATGAGCACATACATAACTCAGTTTCATCTGTTGGTCATTACATTTATATCTCTGCCTCAGTTGTGAATGAGGTCTTTGCCCTCGGGTTCCTAGATTCGATCTACAGATGAGACCGAAAATAATATTATACTTGGGTTATTTTGTTAAAAGTTTTAGTCTAAAGTCGTGAATTAGTCCTTTACTCAATCTCTCTCTGTCCCAATGGTTTTCTTTTTCCCCTTTTTTGGGCTCTAGCGGGTTTGTTCCAGAGATAAACTTTTAGAAAGTTGCTAAGATATAGTTTACTGAATTTTTTGCTTTTGTATTTTCGTGACACTTTATTAATCAGCCAAAACAGCTGCTACTAATAAAACTAAACAATTGTGAATTAAATTTTAAGCAGGTTAAAATGTAGATGTTATATTATTTTCTTTATATTCATTACATGATGTAACATTTTTTATTTTCATTTTAGTCTTCAAATTGGTTCTGAGTGCCTTATAAAACTAGTGAAATATACTTTTTTCGTGAGAAGAAAATTGTTAACCATTAATAACGTAGTTCACATTAATCTTGCTCAAAGAAACTCTCTAGATAGCTCCGGCGCACAAAAATGAAAAATATGTCTACTAATACATTAAAAACATATTTCATATATTTCTTTTCTTCAAAAAAAATCGCGTAATCTTCTCCGCATAGTATTTAAATATTATTATTTTTATGTTTTCAAGAAAAATATACGAGGTACGAAACCGCAATTTATCATATAAGTCACGTAGTGGCTTTATCGTCTGCTTAAACGTAAGAACACCGGCGCAGTCATGCGCTAACCATATATCCAGGATACGAGGCACATTAAAAAGAAATGGCGAACATACCGCGTGCCGCCGCCCCATATCACGTTTAAATCCTTTTTTAAATCTCCTTATATTCAACATACAGTCGCAGGTGGCAGCTCCGCAATAGTTGATCTAATCTCATCATTATTCAGGATGCACTGCGCATCTGTGATCTCTGTTTCGACGAAATAACGTACAAATAAATTCACTGGGGAAGAGACAAAAGTCGAGGTGTTATTCCGCTCGCAGTGAATGGTTTTGGCACCCGATATTTGGACTGCTTTGCGTATATATCGGAAAACGAACTCGCGTTATGGTTTCTGTATAAATGCGAAGAGAAGATAGGACACAACCTGACTAGATTTCTTTATATTTAATATATAATCTAAACAATAATAAGAAATATTTGTTAGGTTTTAAGTAATATTGGGTAAAGAGGAAAATGAGGGATAGTAAAAAAAGGTGGTATGATATCCCACCTATTTTTACTATCCCTCATTTTCCTCTAAGAATAGAATAGTACTACGTGATTGCATGATTACAAAAATTATGTTCTGCAATTTTCCTTAATACCATTAAAGTTTTTATTTTATTACATTGCCATTGTACCTCTTAACTTATTTGTTATTCTGCCATCAATGTGAATATAATCCGCTTTTATTCTTAGATCCCCTCCATATTTGTAACAGTTGTGTCTGTTTATGCATTTATTTATTACTTTTGTTATACTCTTTCATTTTGCTATTTTTGAACGCAAGTACTTAAACGTCCCCTTTACCGAATAGGCTTATTAAGCCCCCTTAGGCGGTTTACAAGTGGAAGGCACCGATCTGCTTTACTTGTACAATATATAAATAAGCAGTTTTCCTTTAGAAAAAATGTTCGACACCGAGCGATTTTGTGGGAGCGCTCACGCCATACAGCTGTTAAACTATACCAGATTTATGTGGAAAAATAATTCAATTACAGTCCGTACCGGCGAAAAGGTGCGAACACGCGATGCCTGTACTTAAATTTCGCTTATCTACACGCGAGCTAAATAACTCAATACCAATAAAAACCCTCGTTACTTCCAAGCCAAGGAAATTAGATTTGCCAAATTTAAAAACATTTTACGTTACAAGTTGAGTATAATAGGAAAAAACATGGACTTTGGTAGGCCTATTGTTTGACGTTGGACCAACCTGTTCCTTTTATAATAAAATTCTCATCTATATTAAAGTACTGACTTAATTTATAAATAGAAGTATTATCTGATAATCTTACTTGTTTATCATCATCATCATCATCAGCCTGTGATAGTCTACTGCTGGACATATGCCTCTCCAAATGCTCGCCACGCCGATCGGTTCTTACTTGTTACATTTTTTAAATCATTGATTTTGTCATATTAGATCTAGTTATTGCCCGGCAAATGATATATTTTATTCTTGCTTGAAAGAACACTCATAATAGTAGTTACAGTATCCTACAGTAGAAAATTGTGCCAGTTTATGTCAAAAATTTTTTACTTGTATGCAAAAGCACTTACAAATCAAACAATAATATCACCGTCAGCTCCGAAATGTTGTTTCCGTTGGCAAGAATCCTGATAGTTGTTCTTTTCAATCGCCAAATTTTTAGTAATACTTTACAATGCTTTCACGTATGCTGTCTTATGTAGTGGCTCATCAGTTAAGCAGGATGATGAGTAACTAACGGAAGCTGTTTACCAAATAGTTTTATTGTTTTTAAGTAAACACATGTACTCGTATTAAGAAAAATTATAACTTCTTCCCTCAAAGAAGGGATGATAATACCGTTTCTGCCAATATAATATATCCGATAAGTATCTAATCCCGCTACATACAATAAAATCAATATCCTGTATACGTCGCTGCGCGCCCCCTGCCGGCGAACTTTGTCTATAAACGCCTCGACCTCACTTTACTTTTTCTTCACAAAAGAAACTTTCGCTGCTGCCGCCGCTTCCTCGGTGTTACATTACGTGCTAAAAGATGTTATTCGTGTAATGTAGATTGAACAACTTACGGGAACTTAACGTTGCAAACTTTAAGATAATATTAATATTTAAGATAACATAAATTGATTAGAACTATTGTTTGTTACAGACACGGTGTAGATTGTTTTCGGTAATCCAAAAATATAGGAACCAAGCAAATTCCAGCGCGTTACTTGTATACCTAACTAAAATAAGGAATCAGAAGTCATAAAGAACGCTCGGGCCTGTTTATGCATGAAATCTAGTTAGGTGAAAGACATTATTAATAATTAAGATAATTATAAAAATCGATAATAAGTCATTTACGCAAAGATTCATAGATCTGATAACGCTACTGGTGTTCAATGTAATTTGAAAGTAAAATTCGAAATTACAAGCCAATCAAATAAATTATTCACAAGCCCTTAACTTATCATACATTATGATGAAAATGAGGGCCTTACATTGCATGAATATTAAAACTAATTTGAAGGCAATTTGAACATTTTTAAAATTAACACGATATTGAATATTTTATCTGGTGTGAGGCGACTTGATATAATTTTACTGGTAATAAAGTTTTATTTCGGAGCATCGTAGATGGCTGTTGATGAGACAGAGTATTATGATGCGCCTTATGCAGCGCCGTAAAGTTACGGACCGCGGACGGTCCCCTGAGGCACTCCGCTCCGAGGTTTTACTGCTGGCTTATTTCACACTCAAATTATGGACGTGTTAACTGTCGTATAGTATGATTGCCCACGTCCGATATCTTTTTGAATGGCATTAATATTCAGTGGCATAATAGGCTGTAAATAATATTACAACTACAATTTCTCTTCAGCCAGTGTGTCCAAAGCTATATTAAAATCGTTATGACTTTTTATTTAACAACCAAAGTTTTACTGGTCATTTTTCACCAGCCACTTTTACTCGTTTGTAAATTATATTTATATTGCTTTTACCTGATTCGATACTTGGGTAAGAAATTTAATGTCGTCGTTAATTAATATAATCTAACTAATTAACGCCTAGATTAGATCCTGGCCCGTAAAAGCACTTAATCCTTTATATGACGTCAATAAAAGTTTAATTATAATGGCTTTAAGTTTTTCGAAACTGCCTTTTTGTAGCAATCTAAGTAAGTTAAATTAAGAATATCGAAACATTTCTTCGTTTAACCAATTTTACCATTGTAATAAAAAAGCAATACGATAAAGTTATTGGCAAAATCCTCGGTCATATCTGGGATATATTTCACAGTCCCTGCAGGGAAGTTTTAGGACGTGTCCTACCGGCGAGGCGAGGGCGGCTCGTTACTTAGGGCGCGTATCGACAGTTACGATTGTATCGAGATAAAAAAGCGTTCGCGTAATTTATCGTCAATAAACGATCGCACGGGCCGGCGGACAAACGGAGCGGCGCGCGGCGACGCGAACGCTGCGGACTCTGGAAATTGACGTTTTTTAACGAAACGCGAAGATTGTTACTTTAACGTGCAAATATTTAATGTAGTTGATTATGAAGTGAACACAAATGTTAATCATTTTATAACAGCTGTCCACTCAATAGCTGATTTATATCATTAAGATTCCCGAGTTAGCAATTTAGTCAATTTGTTAGAATGTTGACAATGAATAAATGTACATTAATTAAGGAGTTCCTTATTGATTTATGATCCTGATTGGAAATAGTGGTTTAGTCAATTCTGTAGCTTTGAATCGCTCTTTGCTCAAAATTGACTAATAGAAGGATTATCAATAAACTTTTTATTTGCATAAAAAAGTGAACCGTTAAGTTTTGCAGTCGACAAAATATTGTAGACCAACGTTGTTTTTTGTTTAACGTAAATTGTCCCTGAACCCACTGACCTCTTGTTTCCCCATTCAGTAGACCAAAAAATTGGCCACATCGTGACAAGTCGTCACACACAGTGGTCCCACACGTATGTTTGTGCGGCAGGAAGGGAGTCGCGACCCTCTGCGATCGATCGACACGGGACGACATGCCTACTCGTCCTGCTCGTGATCCGAGAACTCGCCCGCAACTCCGCAAACTTTGCGAGCATTGTGCAGTGCACTTGATTTCATTTCTTCTTTCTCCGAAGAGAGTTGTCTGCGTAAAACATTGTATCGAGGGAAGATTTAGCACCGGTCTTAAAAAGAAAAAAATGGTTGTGGTAATTCTTTTCCTGATTTACTTAGACAATTTTCGGACTCATATCTAGCTTACAAAAACCGAAATCGTGTAGCTTAGGAGATACAACAGTTGTTATCTAGATAATGGTACTATAATACTAGATTAGTTGGCAGACGGGCACACATCCCGCACACATAAGCGGTAACTGCGGCCTATCCCATTGAAAGACACTTTACCTGGAAGAGTCACTAAAAATGTGGTTCCACCTACCAATTCAAGTGAAACCATAAAGACCTCTCACCAATATCCAACGATTTCAAATTATGACTTTCCTCTTTCTAAGCAATTCTGTTCTATAAACCAAACCTTTTATACAGTAACAGACGTTATATACAGTGCAATTTCATAGTAAAATTTTATCCACCGCGCTTCCGCCTCTAAACCGAACTTTATAGCGACATATGAACATCACAAAATTTGATACTTCCATTAATCCTTCTAGCCCCGGATTACTAGACACAATAGAAAATCTATTGTTATGCGGCACCCGAGTGCCGGTTCGGCGTTGAGTGGTTAAAAATAACATTGTCCGTTGCATTTTGGCAGCCCTGGCCGGCGGCCACCGGCGGTGCCCGTGGTGCGGAACTGATTTTATGGCTTGCGACACATAAATTAGCCACGTTCAAATGATACCGCCGCTTATTAATCTACCGAACACTGCTACCTTTTTGAATATTTTAAAAGAACCGGTTTTGAGAAGCTCCATACATCTTCTCTTGTACTTGATTCGTAGCAGTTTGCTAATGTTGATTGGTACTAGGTACGAATGACAGTACAGGGTAGACGCATTGATGAATTCGATAATGATGTTGCTCTCAAGCCAGAGGTCGGAGGTTAGAATTCTAGTTTAGACAAACATCAGTGTAATGATCAGTGTGTGTTACTACTGTATTCGAAAAATAATATTACCTAAGTATACATAAATATAGGTCATACCTTCGTTGATTATCTCTTTTATAACGCAATTAATTACAGATTTTTTTTTATAATTATAATTACTTATTTAGGTAATCTAGTATCTGGCATTATTTTTTTATTCATATCTAAAGATGATGAATGAGTAACAATTGATAGAAATGAAGCTTTGTGCAAAAAAAGTTCGGAAGCCTTTATTTCCTTAAAATATGTAGATACATGAACTAAAGTAGATTTACTCATCAATCTCATACATATTGTTCTTAAGCTCGGCTTATTCTACAGGATATTTTCGTAGCCAATCTCGCTGAGCTTGTCTCCCGCGGGATCACTCGTAACCTGCGCTGAACTAGACGATCTCTCAACTTTTTGTTTCAGCTTGTGGAGTAAATATTTGAACGCTTTGGATCATGCTACTACCACTTAATGTTTTCTTTGGAATTATGAACTAGGAAGAATTGTTTGTGATTAAATTAAAGGTTTACGGTTACGCGAAATTCTGTAGATACAATTAATAATAAACGTATCCTAAGAGGTTCACTCCTACAGACAGTTCAAAAGAAATATTAAACTTTTTAATTGTATCAACAAAGTCACTTGAGTATCGTTAATGTACAATTTCTATACAAGTTAGCTATCACATTACTATTAAAGATGTCTTTCTAAGAATTCTTACGTAATAAACCAACATTTTGGAGAAAGGAAAGCAATAAATATTGCTTAACTACCCTTCCACATTTATTTAACGACGATACTCAACACTCAGAGGTATTTTTTTACGTAATTATGATCAGCAGGTTACTGCTGACATTAACGGTACGAGTGAGCAGTAAATTAAAGAATACATAAAAGTACATTTCTTCGTATTGTCATTAAATCAAGCAAAGCTCGAACGCATTCCGAGCCTTCCTGCGGAGGCATAAGACACACTTCGAGACCGATTCCGATAGAAACAAATAAACTGACAGACGCTAATGTTTATGGTGGCAGTGATGAACGTCCATCGAAGAGCAGTGATTGGAAAATTCCAAGGCTACTGGTAGCGGGCTGTAAAACCGAAACACCAAAACTTGTTAAAACAGGCCAAGTTACGAGAAGCGTAAAAACTTGTTAAAAAGGCAAAGGCCACAGAGTGAGGGAATTTATTATTTCGAATCCGAAACTTCATTTCGTGTACTTTCCCAAGATTGGAAAAGCGAATGGTTTAAAGAATAAGAACTTTATTTTTTTGCGCGATAGCGGAGCGCAATGTAATTTTAGCTCGTTTCTAAAAAAGCTTACGACCGCAAAGTTTTTGCATTTATTATATTTTACATAATTTTGTTCATGCTTTTTGGGTTCCATATTTTGTACTCAAAATTTTGTGTACTATGGAATCCAAAAGATAAGGAACCCAATAGCTTTCTCAACCTGATAGCTTAAACCGCCTACTTCAATGAGAGTTATTCACCAGAAACCATCCATCAATGCGCTGCCATGCTGCCTTCTGGAACTGAGTACACTTGAAGTCACCATCTACCTCTTTTTTCAGTTCAAGTCAAATTCAAAGATGCAAATCGACAAACAAATATCTATACTACAGAGTGACTTTACCATTAGCTTCGGAATGTCTACTTCTTTCCAAAATTATACTGAAAACCTTAACAAAGTCGTAAAACAGCCAAAGCAATATAGCCACAACTTCACATTATGGGCATAGCCAGCCAATAGTAGGCCGGTAATTGTACTAAGCAGAAGACATTGGTGTTAGAAAGATAACATATTTTGTTTGCTATTATGAGCGTCCATTAGGTGACGGTAACCGCTTACCATCTAGCGGGTTGTAGGTATGAGCGCGGCCATAAAGGTGTAAAAATATATTGTGTTTTAGTAGAAGCAACTCGTTAAATCTACATTAATCCTCCCGCCCTCAACCTTGGCGTGGCCGACTGCCGTGCTAGCACAACCGATATAGCCCTTAGCAATCAATTTAGTAATGCAGTTAACGTCAGAACTGCAGGCGGCTCGCGTGCTGCAGCGATGCCTGGAATTAAACTTTCAACGTTCCCTATGGAAGCGGTCCGTCATATCGCAGTGACAGTAAGTACTGCTTACGACGGGGATTGAAAAGGGTAGCCTTTGATATGTTTGCGCGGATGTTAGGATCTGTCAGCTGTCTGGTTGGCTAGTTACTTATCTGTGTCAGTCACAAAATCGTCTGTTTACCATGTTAGGTGGTAAATGTTTGGTCCTATCACGACCATATGTTTATTTTATTTACTGACTTTGGTAAGTCAACCTCAAATAGTTTGGCAATATTGAATAAGTATAAGTAAATACATTTATAGATTGTATATTTGTAGTTAGTTTATGTAGTTAATTGATAGTTAAATACATAAATGCTTCAAAGCTCCATAGACAAACGGGAATGAACCTACAAATTAAATTCGTGTAATGAAGCTATATCAGTAAGTTGGTTTCTTGTTTCAAAAAAAAAATGTCCTTCCCTTCAAATTAGTCAATTTGTTGTTGCTTGTCTCGCTCTGGTTGTTACAAGGAAAGTAATAATGCCACAATTACGAAGCAAAGCCGACGCGTCGCAGCTTGATTGATGACCGCGACGCAGGCAAATTGACATGTTTGTTTTACGTAAAGCGGTTTCCTCTGACCACTTAATACGGCATGGCGTGACTGCGGCAGTCACCGCGAGACCCCGCTCCGTTCATAATTCACTAAATAATTTGTTCTTCAAGGAACGCTTGACGGCGGAATTCCGCTCATTTGTGGAACAGAAAGCCAAAATCCACATTGACCTTAACAACTTTGACTTGTATTAGTTTCCCTCGCGGTTTATGGCGCTATTTCTAGAGCGGTATACAGGGTGTAGGTGAGTGCTCGGCTTTTATTTGGAATGAGCACGTCACTCAGCGTGAGAATTTTTATAGTTTCCACTGAATAAATTTGAAGTGAACGATAAGCTAGCTTATGTGTTTTATTTATGCGAGCAGCATAGTACGCTGCCATGAAATGAAAACATAACGCCTGAAATATTGGAAAAACAGTAAAACGAAAAAAAAAAAACTTTTCTTGGGATTTTTAACAATCCTACTGCAAATCTGAACGGTAAAACTACTTATGTTTTACCTAAATAAAACATATATTTTATATCTGAATTCGACTTCTTGCTTGAACCAAGAATTATTTGCTATTTACTCTTTTTACACTTTTGCAAAAAAATACATTTGGTAGGTATGTTTATAGTGTTGCTTATTTTTAACATTTTTCACTTTACATACAATTTACCAGCATAGTTTAAAAACATTTCCGAGATAAATGTTGTTGGGAAATTATTCCATCAGTATAAAATAGTCGGCTCGCACCGCGGCTTGCCCTGTATATCCGACGTTATAAATAGACGGCGCCACGCATTCACTCCTACTGACAGACAGACCAATTTCCGAAGCGTCAAACGCGATATAAAATTTTATAATGGCCCCGGATGGATTTTAAAAATGTTAAGGAAATAGTTTCTCTTAAGAAACATTTCTACCGCTCTCTGAGCAGTTAGGAAATCATATTTCATAGATCGAGACTTGAAATATTTTATGGCTTTGCGTGGTTATTATAACAGTTATTTTATCCGTTAGGTTTGCCGTAAACATCTAAGCTTAACACTTTTAAAACTATGTATAAGATTTTAATTAGCCGTAAAAGAAATAAATATTTCAATAGAACTTGTGTTTTTCACCTCACCACCATATGTTCTTCTAACACATGTTTCGGCAGTACATTAATGTTATTTCAAGTGCTGGCCATAATAGGCAGTATCTAGTACACTTGAAATAATGTATAATAATATGCTCGAAAGCCAGAAGAGTTTATTATTATGACGGCACATTCGTAATTCTCTTCAAGCACTAGTCAATCGATCGGTTACTATCTAATCCACGCACGCGTTTGCCAACTGTCAAAGTCGTATAAAAAAGAGAATTTTTCACATTTCTACAAGCACAAAGAACTATCAAAAAGAAATAATATCCACTGACACACGACGACAGGCGAATGCTATCGAAAACCATTTACGTAAGTCCTGGCCCATTCATAGTCGCAAAAGACAAAAGGACTCGGACAGCGAATCTATCACGATGACAGTAAGATCATCAGTGCTCAGTTATCCCGCGCATCCCGGACATGACACGCGAATCCTATCGGAAAACGATTTGGAGGCCAGACGCTCGCCCGGGAGACTAAAACAAAGAAACTTTTTATAACACTCACAATTGCCGCTATCCAAAGAGGAACCATGCGACATGAGTGTAGATGGACGGTCCCGTAAATAGTAAATCAAAGTCAACAGTCTTCATTAAAGTTGAAACGTTCTTTTAATTGAGAATAGGCGAAGAAAAAAACGCCGGTGGTGTCACGCTAAACTGCATAATAAGTGTCCACGTTTAAACTTATTATTACCTGTGTCAAAGTCACAATGATAGTCTTGAATTTTCTTGCTTTAAAAACCAGTAAAAACGTTTGATTTATTTAATACGACGATGGTAATACGTCCTGAATCTCGATGTTGGGCTATTACATTTATTTGACATTTTTCACGTCTCATAACAAAAGACAAGAACTGAAGAAAGTTTTTACTGTGGATACTAAGTCAAAAACAAAGTATAAAAGGCAATAATGGTGACATCTTATTTGCATAATATTATTATAATATCCTGTGTCTTTGTTAACTCTGCGGGGCGCATACGTTGTGTTGTAGTACTAAGTTACTGTTGTGTAAAACAGAGGTTGCGAAAGATATTATTAAAATGTATATTATTTTACTTTAATGAAGACAAAATAATAAAATATGATTTAATGTCCGAAACGAGAGTAAATTGAATGGTCACAGCAGCCATCCCGGGTACAGTCCGCTGCAAACTCTATAAGGGGGTTTTCCCTTTCAAGATAAAACTATTATATTTTCCCGGCTTAATAATGTTGCGGGAATTGTTTGTGGAGCATCGCCCGTGGCGCGCTGTTTATCCTTGATTTACGTATTGCGCCAACCCTGTTTACGTGTTTACCACGAGGTTATGTAAGATTACAATTATAATATCCGGTGGCTTAAAAATATGTTTTCTTATGAGGATAAACGTGGTTGGATACTAAAGGGTTTTTTTTGGTAGGAAAATTGTGTAGTAGCTGGTGTGGAATTCTCTTAATTCCTTTTGTAAAAAATATCTACTGTTGCTTTGTTTTGGTTCAATAAAATGTGTTGCATCTAATTGCAGAGAGATTAAAACAAATGATTATGTTGACGATGTCGACCTACCGATTTGAAGATAACATTTTAAAATTTAGATTTGAGCACTGCACTTCTTTTCCTTTCTTAAAATCAGGTATTAAAACATCATCATATACCTACTTTATTTATTTGGAACGGGCAGGCGGGAGCTTGTAATTTATATTTTAATATAAAATAGTAAAAAAACGAAACACCTACTTTTATTTTGTCGAAGCCATAGCGATAATATTACGAAGGAACTAATCAAACCCAACGTAAATAAATAACAATTACGTTGTGTGTACAAGTACGTATCATCTGTCTCATAAAAGCCATCTCGCTTAATAAGATGTTGATAGCTTCGATCAAGTCGAACTTTACTGCCAATATTTCCTCGCTTAATTCCTACCTATGCGCCGTAATGACATACAGCGCGATATTATTTGAGGTAAACTCGTTTCTTTTTTAATCTTCACGCGAGGCAGTATTAAGGCGGTGGGAAATTAGCATTTTCGTTGAAGACGTTATTTTTAGAAGCTATATGTTCCCTGTCACATTATTATTCCCATGAAAGATTCAACGATGACGCCCGAGTTATTACTGGTGTAAAAACACAGTCGGACTGGACAGTTTTTAAAACAATACGAGTGATCATTACTCAGTGTGACGCTTGGGATGCAATGCATTATGCATTCAATGGGATGTTCTCTTGTGATAGAAATTATATGGGTGGTGACAATAAAAACACCATGTCGTTGAGATCGTGTTTCATCATTGTTATTGTCGTCAGATGTTAATTTGTACAAATGTGCCACATGTATAAGATCGTCATTGATATAAGAACTAAATCTGGAATGCCGTCATGGCGAGTAATCTGTTAAATAAAATAAAAATATATACGTTAAACATTCGCGTCTCACGGTATGTTATTCTAGGGAAGAATACATGACTTGATTCACTTAAACAAAGATACTTTGTTTTTGTATTGTTCTCATTTAGACTCTAAATAATGGTGTATTATTTATTTTTAAGAGCTGTTGATAAATAATATTTTATATTTACAAGTAGGGTAGCTATTATTACCTAATCCTTAACACCTTTCAATGTTATATCTAAAGTGTTAAAATTACAGTTTCCTTTACTGTTCCATCATATTGACTGCCTGCCTCAAATTCTAAGGAAACCACAAAAATAATTGCATGCATAATTTCTTCGCAAAGCGTGTAATTCCACGTTTCAATATTTCGAGGTAAATGTTACTTAATGCGCGCCTCGACCAATAAGCGGTTATTACCTGACGCTGCATAAGTGCATCTTCTGATGCACCTGCATCACTTTGCACACGTTTTATGCCGCTGTGAGTAATTGAACTTTTAAATTTTCGACTATCTCCTTTTCAAAGCGTTTAGGCGGATAGCTCATTTGAGACCGTAGATTCGCGTAACACATCTGTTCATGGGCGGTTGTGAACATTTACCAGAGATCTTACCTACTCTTGGTCATTAAAATTCTCCCTTAAAAATCGATTCAACTTAATTTAATACCTTAAGTATGAACCATGGTACCAATAAATATCAACAAATGCAATCCTATAGTATTGGCCATTCTGGCCTCCGAGACTACATATAAATACACATATTTTGACAATATCTACAAACACAACAAAGAACGGTTCGGAATAAAAATGTAATAAATTTTCAGTTACAATTCAAGTCATATTAATTTAGTAAATTAACGTTGGTTAATGCCACAATTCGTTTTATGTAATAATTCTATTGTTGTTCATTTCTTTTGTTGAACAAGTTAATTCAGAAAATTACATATTACCTACATAATTATATTAAGACCATTTCTACAAAGAATACATTCTGTAAAAGATAAGGTCAAATGAAAGAACAACATTGTAGGGTATTATAAGAAAACAAGAAACTTAATATTAAAATTATTAAATACATAGTAACCCACATCATGGACCATAAAAGTTGGATTCCATTTGTTCTTTTTAGCTGGCCTTTGGTTACATTATGACAAACACAAATTTTATTTTTTCGCTCTAGCAAGAACATTAAATGAACAAACTGAATTGCCCAGCGGCCTATAAAAGGAGCGAGCAGTACAAACTCAAGTAAACTGGCGGACACAATGAAACCACTGACTGTAAACTAGTCCGGCACAACAATATGCTTTATGTTTCATTGAGCCCGTCGAGAGCGCTGCGACTCGCTTTTGTACAACAACTGTGCACGGTAGAGTAAGGCCCAAGTTGTCCATGTCTTTAATAACCTCGTTTTCATAAAGATTTGGTTAAATGAAGATTTTATCAAACTTTTCACTTAGTAAAATATTATATGATTGCCATAGATTGATTTTATCCCACTTTAATCATTTCGAAAACGTGAAGAATCAGTCCAATCAATTTTTGCCTATAATCTCCTGGGTGGGTAGATATAATTTCGTTATTTTAATTTCCATGTTGCTTATATGCTATAGCAATTAGATTAATATCTGTAATTGTGATAATTAAGTATCGAATCATGCCGGAAAGTAAACGTGTGTTTAAATAGGATTGCTTCACGTATTATTCGAAATTTCAACATCTTTTAAATAAGGAAAATATTTAAGTCTCATAAAATATTTGGATTGTTAATTTTGTGAACTTGGCTATATTTTTACATTTTATGAGATAGCCATGTCAACTTTTCATGTAAATTCATAAATATACGGCTCATTGAATGCGAAGTACCTGTAGTTTAGTACTTGTCAAGTGGCAGTACATGCTTATGTCGGACTTCACCACTAACAAACTTCCTTTACATGCGCATCATGTCGCGAGGCCCTACCTGCCTCCCACTGTTAAAAGATCTTGAGGACTGTATTTATTAGCTTTATTTCCATGTTTGCCTTGATGGAGGATAACTGTTTGCATTGCAAATAGTTTGAGTTTTTTCGTTTTACTTTTTTATTGTCAGCTTTATTTGTTCTGATGGTTCACTGGGAATATTCTACATAGTTATTTTTTATAGCTATGGGCTAAAGATTTATTCATATTTGAATAAGACCATTGTTTCTTACTTAATAAATATCCACAGCACACTGTTAACTACTACTATATGTTAAATTCGTCGTAAGTTTGAATTACTGCGATATCGACTATTTTTTAAATGTTCCACTTGTTGCGCAGTAGCCTTCTAGTCAAAACCAAATTTAAAGCCTAGCCTACAGCGAATTTCATTCAGGAGCTTTCCAATAAATAATTCCACGTTACTAATAAATCCGTAAAGGTGATTGCAACCTCTTTAATCGCTTGTAACAACACAAAATTCGTTCACAGCAGTAACCAGCCTGTAACAAAGACAGTTAAAATTTTACGGCGGGATCTGGCGTCGCCGAAACCCGCGAACAAGGGGCACAAACAAATAACTGTCAATCAGGTGTCGAGACCGAGGCTCCGGAGCGGTTATGGAAAGTGGATTTGAGGCGGAGCGGAGCGAGCGTCTTGTTTGTCACCGACAAAAATGTGCCGAAGCGACGACGGGAGGGCGATGGTTATTGAAATAGCTTGTTGATCGTATAAAACTATGGGTGTATTGTTTAGGGTTGTATTTTCACTGTCGTTCCAGAAATTTTCGGATAAGCCAAGTGACTTGATAAAAATGTATTAGTGCTTTGAATGCTTAATGTACTACAAAGTACATATTTATTTAAGCATTCAGACGCTGAACAAACAAAAATTTTTAGTACTGGGTGGGTTTTGAACTTACGCCTACATGTGCCATCGAGCCTGAAATGAAATTTTCAGAATCGTAGCCCAATCAAATAGTTTTCTTATCTTTTTCATGTTCTATGTAAAAGAAGTATGTGCAGTATACAAGAAAACAGACTGATTGCCATGTGGCCTGTTTGAGCTTATACCATTTTATTACATAAGGTAAATTTCACCTAATTAGAGAGCTAGTTAAACACGAACTAGAGCTAACGTTGTCGAATTTCAAACAGATTGACATGTAACTTAAAAACAATACGAGTTATTATTCCACCACAGTTCATCCAAACAACAGCGGCGTGACATGACAGCAGAGAGCCCGTTCACAAATCTCGAATGGCGACAAGTGAAGGACAGGTGACGTCACAAAAGAACGAAGTCGCGATCGGAAACGTATTGCGTTCCACGTGCGTCCGTCAAGCGTCGCTGTCGCGGCCGTGTTGCGTGTCGCGTGTCGCGCGGTGATTAAGTAGGGATGTGACAACTCGGAATTAACACGAATCGATTTAGCTCAAATTCAACACGAAACCAGTACACTTGAAATCGTAGACTCGAAGATCAGATGAGCTTACAGTGTGGCAGCACAAATGAAGCGACGCTTCCTGGTGAAGTGTCCCTCAATAGATGTAATAATATACAAAAACGTTACTCCAGTTGCACTGTTCTGCCTGTGATTTTGTCATACCTGAGAGTTTTGACAACTATTATTATGGTTACCAATTGAAAAAATGTACATAAATTACCTATGTAGGTACATACATTTTTTTAACAAAACATCATTGGTATCAAAATTGCGATATTATTATATTTCAGTTGTAGCCAATGAATTACCTATACTTACACCATGTTTCGCAAACTTAACCATACCTATGTTGGTCTTATACGTTTGATTGGCTATGATGAAGTATTCATACTCGAGTCAGAGAGAGTTCAACTTGAGTCAGTTCCAGTTGATCCCAATTCGAGTTCACGTCAATTCGAGTTAACTTAAGTTGACCACAACTCGAGTAAACTGAAGTTGACCACATCTTGAGTCACTTCGAGTTAGTAAATCGAGTCGACACATCACTATAAATTAGAGCGACAGGTCCGACGCGACCGCAACGAGCGGCTGTCGCGTGCTGACAAACTTTATTTTCGTTGGCGCTCATCTCTCGCGCCTGATACTAGTGGCGCGTTCTTTATTTTTAATGCGCTACCGTTTACTTTGCTAGATACGTGCTATTTTTATTGTAGGATCGTGGGGCGGTGATTGGTTGTATTAGTGACTTTTTAAAACAGGATTTAACTTCAAGCTCATTTAACAAGGCGAAAATGGCGTGTCTTTTTTTAAAAGTGTGTAAATCTACTTTAATGTTCTTTGTTTTATGGCTTAGGTCGATGCCCGGCTAAGTTCTTACAAAGAAATAAAAATGTTTAGCGACATTTACTGCGGTCAACATTTAGATTGCTATGACACATAATATAGGTACTACAAATTGGTTTCCGACGAAAGAACGTCTACCAAGCTATAAAAAGTCGGAATGGTTACCAAAACTATTTGAAACAGATGTTGATTTCTTATCAAAACTATCTTTTAACAATCTTTATCAGAAGCCGGACAAAAATATTAGCAAGTATACCGATATTCTTAGTTCTATATTATGCTAAAGTTCACACCGAATATCTAGTAAAAAAAACGTAACCTGGCTAAATTTGAACACGTCACTAAGATACAAATGTGCGACAAAGCGAGAAAGAAAACCCTAATCAATCTTCACATGCCCATCTCCATCTGCTAGCTGTTAACTTATTGCACTTACACGTTAACCTATTAAAGGCAGATTAGTCCAAGTGTTTTCGCGGGTTATTGCTTTATCCACATCTGTCGAGGTCCAAAAATACCGCGTACACGTGGGCCGAGCGCTTTCAGACCCCCCGTTCGAGGCGACGACGTATGTAATTTCAGATCGCTCACAAAAACGCGTAAGTGCCGTCATCGGGGCATGTTTTGCCGCGTCACACTCAGGGTTGGCAAAGGTTAAAAGGAAGACAACTGCATTTAAATAAACAATGAGACATACAAAGAAGCTGGCACAACAAAACACGAAGATAAACACGTTTCAATTAACTAAGACAAAGCCAGGTTTTGTCAAGAAGATTTAAATTTAACCTACCATTACTTAAAATATTTGTGAAAAATCAATTGAGGAATGGTTAAAACTTGAATCTTTAAAAATAAAATAGGTAATCAGCATACCTTGGCTTCTCACACCACCCAATTTCCAATATTATTCTCCTGACTGAAACTAATTTTTTTTTTATTATTCTTTAAATCAATATAATCACGATCAGTATCTTAGGACCGACTTTCTTGGCACAACAAAACAGTTTTCAACCGTCTAGTGAAATGATTTCTACTTTTAATATTTTTACCTATACTGCATCGTAAACAAAAAGATCAAGAGATTTTGAAGAATTTGTATTTATTTTTTAAAGTTCTCATAGCACCCCTGATCCCAGTTTGTTAAAGCTCACACCTGGGTTGATGCTATCTAATGCACTTCGCCTTTGAATGTGTGTGAATAGCCTTCCCTTAAAAACTTCCCTTGTGTTGCGATTAAATCGGGGCCATTCAGTTTCAAATTATAGAACGCACTGCAATCTGTTGTTACTTCGCTAACCTATTGAATTAAATACATGTGATTTATAAACCCGTTCACTTGTATAACGTCATAAACGTCCAAGTGTCGGTTATTAATTTAAATGTAAATTATTTAACAAGCATTAAATGAAATCTTCGGAGAAATAAGTTATGTATTGCGCATTCATATTGCCAATCCTGTCACTACGGTTTGCAGACTAAAATTATTATGAACATGTTTATTGAAGACAGGTTAAGAATGATTTATTTTAGTGCAAATTTATTCGAACAAAAATTACTAAATTTTGTAGCAGTCTGCTATGAAGACTTGTTTTTGCTAATGTGCCATACTTCTGTGTAGATCTCGACTCGTAATGTGCTATTAATGGCCTGAGATCTAGCGCAATTACATACCAAATGAAATTATGTTTTCAAATGTGACCCCTTCATGATTTAAGTTATCATTCCGATAGATGACGTCTGATTTAATGTAGTAGTTAAGAATTCAATTTAGATTCGCATATCCGTTGAAAATGTTTTAGTCTTTGAGCTTTTTAAATTTTTAATAAATCTGTAACCGCAAAAAAATATGTGTTTACTTGATCTCTGGTTCTAGTATACTCTTAAAGAAATAATACAAGTTTTCTGTACTTGAGGGCTAAAATTGTGCAGTATAAAAAAAAACGAAGATGAAAGGTTTCAGGAAAAGAGGAAAGAAACTCGTTATAAATAAAATAGGCGTCAACCGTAGACGAAAATATTACATCAAATACACAGAAGACTTCTTCTCAAACAGTGGTACCTGACGAATCATTTGTACATCTTAAAAGCCTACATGATTAAAGAATATTTTAATTTTGATTATGGTTTATACTATTGCTGATCTGTCAAAAATAAAAATATATTTGTTTTTTTTTGGACTTGGTTTGAAGAAGACACTGGGAAGTATTGGGGGTAGTGAGACAAACTTTCATCGAGAACAGCATCAAGTGAAGACATAGACTAGGTCTCCCAAACCAACGGGTAAAGTGCTAAGTGCTACGCATTCTACCCCGCCAATAACACTGTATGTTTCTGGATGAAATGTGATACCTTGTGATATTCACTCACTCTTAAGTATCTGGCTAGGCTCGTTTGTTAATTGAAGCGTACACAAAAGCGGACAGTATCATTAGGAGGCGGGCATTGTAGAGGCGCGTGACGCGAGGCTGTATCCGCGGCACGCAATGAACCGCGTAGCGAAAGATGAGGGATCGGATCGACCTTTCTTTCCAACTCACTAATTTTTGTTCGATATGTTCCTGTGATATTAAGGTATTTCAAAGATTTTAGAGCTAAGCTAAACCTAGATAAAGTAGTGTAGTAGTCAGCGTCAGAGGCAAATTTGTTTATGTTCAATCAAAGTAGTAATGAATATATCCGACGCGGAAAGTGAACTACGCAACTCAAAATGACAACCAGGTACTTAAAGTACTAGATCAAACAGGTACTTTATCTGAGATCACCGAGTTTATTTACCCAAACTTGACAGCTTAGGCGTATCTAAACAATCGTTGCCATAGGAAAACTCGCGGCGTATTCAAGTCCGTCCCGCCGCAGTCACTCCGGAAAATAGCTCGCTTCCCGCTCCGGGCTGGGATAACGGAGAGTTTCCAGATAGCCTTATAAATTGAGCTGCCTTTGAGATTTGAATAAGGAAGTTGTCTCAAAAATTTACCCGGAATTTTTGTCTGAGATTATTCTGCGGACAGATTCTGATGTAGAGGGGATACGTGTTTTGAATGCATGAGATTTTGAACATACGACTTGCAGTTTATTTTTATTATTATTTTTAAGATTCTTATTACAACGCTAGGTGGGGAAACGGTTTTCTTTTTTTCGAAAGAAATCTTGATGCTACGAGTATATCTAATAATATAAAAAATAATGAATAAATCACTACCTACAATCAATTATTTGACGACCGATTTGGTCTTTTGTATCTGTGTCTCGTGTATAATCTGCAAAAAAAAGAAGTGAATTAATAGTTTTTAGCCGTTGTCATAGGTAAGCTTTTGTAAAATTACACAACATAAATTCATCGAATTATTTTTATTCAAAGAAATGATTGAAAATAAATACAGATCTGTAAAGTTGTTACCCCCCAAGACGTAACAATAAATTGTAAGATTTGATACATAAGTAAAAAGACACAATTCATTCAATAAAACGTTCCCACAAAACCACTGAAGCACGTAATGTAAAATTGCGTCTAAGTGTAAGAGTTTTTCCTAATGCGTCGAATCGTTAAAAGTTACAACGCCCACTCCGAGGCTGGCACAATCCGCGAAAGAGCACGAAACGTACCGTAAAGGCTGCTACAAATAAACAGATAACATTCCCAGATTTATCAATAATCCACAAGAGATGCCAGATCGAAGGGCAACCCTTTCGAAATCGCTTAATAAGAAAATACCTGTTCAATTTTGAAAAGGCTTACTTTTCCTCCGGGCCGCGTTTGATAGCTGTTCAGGTCTTGCTTACAAAGCAATATAGTCGATTTCGTATGTAAAAATATGACGGGGGTAAGTGCCAATAACTTCCTTCGAATTAGCCCTAAAATGTTTACTGCCACTTGAGTGTCAGTTCAATATGGAGGCTCGTTTGAACGACCCACTTGCCCCTCCAGAGCCGCTTTGATAACGTTTCGGGGTAATTAATTCGGGAGTATCGTAAGTAATACACGCTTCTGCGGCTTTTACAGTTTACCGATAGCCGGGACCACAACAAAGGAATTATGGGAACGTGATAAGGAGAAGGTATGGTTTAAAAACTCACTATATGAAAAGGACAGTACGTGTACATAAATTGGATAGAAAAATGTAATTAACAGTTAAGTTTCTTTGTTTTGAAATTCCCCAAAAACGGTACTGATTTATTAACAAGGAAAAATAACAATGGCTGTTCTTTTCGCTTTCACCGATTGTTAGCCCTGAATGATCTCTCTCCCTTTTATATTCGACATCGCATTAATTTTTAAAACTCCTTGTATCCCTTTATAAAAGCAGATTTATTTTTCATTGATACCTTTTCCGTGACGAGGAACAACAATCCAGTTCAATCTAAGACGGTCACTTCATTCTCTTTATGCCCTCTTCTATTATTTACTAAACAAACGTCACCCTCGATTCCAAATGAAGTCACCCCAAAACAAACGCCGCCACCCTCAATATCGGAGGCAAGTTCGCACGTATTTTTAGTCTAATAGGTGTTTATTTGAGGGAGGAGTGGGGGGTGGGGCAGCAGCGACGCTGAAGTGGCGAGTTCCCGTGTCAGCGATTCCGAACACTCGTAAAATTTTATCGTGGTTCACACATCTGCCGATCGAGGATCTGAGATTTTAGGAGCAGTCTTTATTGGTCTTGGTACAATACAATAAAAAAATGTTTTCTGCTACCTTTTGTTGGGCTATTAACGTCGAGATAGAGGAATAGAGACTTTGACAATCGTGTAAAATCTCTATGGTTAGACGTCGTTACTGGAGCAATAACTTAATACTATTTATATTGAGAAATGATTTCGCATTTTACTTGTTTATTATAACATTCCTAGTATTTTAAATAAGTATCACGAATAACGATAAGAAATAATGTTAAAACTTCAGTTGGAATTTCATTAAGAGTCCATTATTTTTTGCCCAGGAAACATCGCTCAAATTGCTATCGTATTTTTTCTCTTCTTCTTTAATTTCATGTCTCCTTACGTTTTTGACTTTATTGATGGTTTACTATTGAATGACAAAAAACGTATGAAAAACGATCATTTTACAAACAACGTTTGAAAAACTATTCATTTGACAAACTTTCATTTCGCAAACATATTACTTTAAAAACAATCATTTGACAAAATACAGGTTTCGCAAATGCTTTAAATATTAAATTATTAAATTGTTAAAGTTTTATTTTAAAAATAATCACATGACTAAATAATTCGTATGACAAATTGATGATTTTACAAAAAGTTAGAAGATAAATTATTAGTTTTTAAAAATAACTATTTTTTATATATCAAATTTTGAAAATATTAAATTGCAGGGATGCAATTTTCACCTTGGACAGATTATTTATAGGCAAGTAATAATTTTGTATTAATACTTTTTCCATAGAAACTTTAGTCTTTAAAAAAAATACACACTGCCTGAATTAAGCGAAATAAGTAGAATTTCGGCCCTGGCACTCGCCGGCCGCTGCCGCGGCACGCTCGCTTCGCTCGCTCGGCTCGTGCTTGTGCTCGCAGTTCTAACCTAACCTAACCGACCATTGTTTCAGTTGACCCTACACATATTATTATATTATGATTTCGTGCTTAAAGTAAAATATTCGATATGTGTAATTAAATAATGTTATTTTTATAAAGTAATAATTTACACGTACTTTATCTAGCTAACTACCTTGTATTAACGTAAATGCAAGCAATGCATTTTGTCAAATGTTATTTATGCTTTACGTTGTTTTGCCAAGTAACATGTTTAGAAAATAATCAATTTGTAAATTGATGTTTTGGCATAACATTTTTTTTTTGTAAACAGATTGTCTAATGCGTAGTTTATTAAACAAAAGTTTGTAAAATAATAAATTTATCAAGTAAAATTTTGTCAAACGTTGTTTGTCAAATGAAAATTTGTCATTCGTTTTTTGTCATATGAACGGACACCTTTATTGATATTATTGTTAATAAAATTAGTATACATAAATAAAAAAAAAAATAACTTGTAAATTTATCAAACCTTATTACTTTTTCTATTTTATTCTATTATAAGATTTTTCTCCGAGAAGTCAAAGAACATCTTTAATTTTTGATATTTCCAGCGCTTCTAAAAGATCAAAGACATTCACTCTTGTTGACATGCGATGTTTGTATTGGAAGGTTTGGTTGATGTTCCAGCGGATGTCTGCCGCAAGGAGCATTGATACGCCAAACAATGAGTGTAAACTCGTGTCGACACACGCCGAACTATTTGTGTTGCGAATCGGAGACATTGTTATACAAACATAAGCGTGGTGGCGCGAGGCACACCGCCGAATAGGCATGCTCATGTAAATAATTTTCTTGGGTTCGTTACAATATCTGCAGTTTTGTTTGAACAACAAAAATTGGAATGTTCTATTACCTGGTAAAAACATCGTCTTACTGATTCATATTGTTTTTCTGTAGTCTTATTACATCTTGTTATTACCAGCCAAGTTATGATAGTAAACCAAGCCAACGTCTTAAAGATTCACAATATGCGGAATGTTAACATTCGAAATTGAAATCAATTCAATGCTTAGCTGAAGCTAAAAATACTTACGCATCTTTAGAAAATGTAGTGTTTCGCTCAATAGCTTATTGTGCGCTTTGTACGCAGTGAACTGTTTGACACACGCTAGCGCTTTGCTTGATACTTTTTATTGTTGGCACAGGTGGAAAGCAGAGTTCCTGACTTTAAATATTTTTAAAGCAAATGGGTATCATTTTATTGAATGCACAAATATGTTAGCTATTGTTAACAAAAATGCAAGAATAAACATTCATAAAAAAACTGCCCATAGCTGAGCTGAAGTTCAAATAGATTATTGTAACCTAGCTGATTAAATAAAATGTGTGTATATAGATTATTTGAGAGATGTGGTGGCACACAAAGCATTCTTCTCCCCTAAAAAAAGGCAAGCACAGGTGCTCACCCGGACACCCAGGTGTTAGAGATCTTTATAGATAAATAACAAGACAAACATCTTCACATACTTTACTCAGCATGGGGTTTTATCACCACCAACTTTGAGACAGAGGTATCGGAAAAACAGATTATATTCTCTCAAAATTCTAATCTCTGACCTTGGAAGAATCAATCATGTTACAAGTCATCGAGGCAGTTGAGAGGTTAATTAATCACTCGACAGAAAATGTTATCTACATCGAAATTGAAATTGCAAATAAGCTGACTCATTCGTAATAAAATATGTCTATGCCTATCTATTCATTGAATTAAAATGATTTAATTTTCCTAATACACCCGTGCAAGCGATCACGAAACGCCAAGATTGCTTCTCGGAACTGTTGATTCGATTCGCGGGGGAGCCGCGGAATCGATTAAAGTACTCACACGTCTGACATCACTCGCTACGCGGCGCTTTCACTCTGATTTTATTACAAAATAACGATTGATTTGGTTACAAATCTAAAATAAATCGTTTTAATCCTCTGATAATCATATTAAAACATAATTTAATTAGATTATAGTATCTAAAAATAAAACCTAGCGGAAACCAACTTAGTGGGTAACAGGGCAAGAAATCATTGAAGTTGCGTGAAAATTATTGTGACAAAGAATTACAACCAACAACGTAGCTCTAAAGTTCTTTGTAGTATTAATAATTACAACTAACTAGTAAATATATACTTAATGTGTTTTGTTCCCTTAATCGTTTTAATTTATAAATTTTAAACTCCTATGAACTTATATATAATAGTTCCATGCATTAATTTTCAGACAGTTCACGAAGTGCCTCTAGCGGGGTTTTCACTGCGACTTTCCTTTAAGCGGGGGAAGTGAAAGATTCCACGTAAGTGAATCTATTCGCTCAATCGCCTGGATGGTTTCGGTCGGAAGTTTTCCAGGTGGATTGGGAATTCGTTCAAGTTCTCTCAAGCGGCGTGTTTTAAGTGAGGTGTCTGCTCTTCGCTAATTTACTTGGGAGCTTTTTTGTGAAGATAAAGACACTCTATTTGCTCGAACATGAGTACATTGGTGTTAGGTCAAGTGCCTTGAGTATTTATAGCTTAAAAGGTTGGCTGAAGAAGTTGATATTGTACACCTAATAATAGCTAGCAAGTTCACTGCCCGAGGCAAGATATAACAACGTATTTTGAAGGTCAATGTAATAATTTTCTATTAGGTGTTTCTTAAACACAGGTTATTATTGTATGATGAGACAATGTATTCGAAATACGATACAAACAGAATGATTTATGCACCCTATTTTCTAACGGATAAGACACATTTTCACAGTGTCTGATCCGAGGATTAACCATAACTCGTTCTCCTTTCCCAACTTCCGGGAAAGCCCAATTCAGTTTACGCCGCCATTATTATTAGCGGGTAAGAATCTCGCCGTTTATAAGGTTATTGTTTTATCGCCCTAAGCCGCCGTGAGAGGGAATCGGGCTTCTTTGCCTCTCGAGAGAGGTCGGACGCACTTTGATCTTGAACTAGTGTTGTGAACTCGAGTCTTTGTGCCTGAAGACCAATAAGATCCGATATTTCGGTATCTAACTGGTTACGATTAATAAGCCAGCTTGTCATGAAAAATTCCGGGTTTGAACGTACAACATTACATTACGCGGATTTTCGGTTATTGGCCGTTATATTTGCAAAAAAAATTATCGTATGGCCAAGATTTCAAAATTGGAGATTTTTTTAGGATTTTTGTTTACATGCGTCATCGAGTCCTAAATTCTACAAATAACATCCTAAATGATAAAAACTTGAGTCCAATTTATAAATTATTATCCCTTTAAAGTGACTGATACGAATCTCGACCTAAGTTCTATTTCACGTCTAGTTACCGTTCGAATCTTGTAAATTATAACAAAATCTCCTTTACAACATTACCCGTGACGGTTAGATGAGGCTATATGTCTGCGTGAACGGACGATCCAGTGGGAGGATCTAGACAGGAGGCTTAAGAGCCACGTCGTCGAAGCCGGGGTTCCACAGGGGTCGGTTCTGGGCCCACCCCTGTGGAACATAGGATTCAACTGGCTGCTCCGCGGCACTCTTCTCCCGGGCATGAGTGTCATCTGCTATGCCGATGACACCCTTGTCACAGCCCGGGGGAAAAACTTTGAGGAAGCAGCCCGTCTTGCCTCCATAGGCGGATCGCTCGTGGCCAAGCGAATAAAAATGCTTGGCCTTAAGGTTGCGCTGTCAAAAACAGAGGCCGTATTTTTTCACGGCCCGAGACAGCGCACACCGCCGGACGCCCACATTACCGTGGACGGCGTCAGGGTGACGGTGGGGACCCAGATGAAATATCTGGGTCTTATCCTGGACTCTCGCTGGCATTTCGGCCCGCATTTCCGCAGCCTGTCAGCGAGAGTCATGAAAGCAGCGGATGGACTCGGCTGGCTACTCCCCAACATAGGAGGGCCCCGGGCTAAATGTCGGCGTTTATACGCTGGGATTCTCCGGTCCATGGCCCTATATGGAGCGCCCCTCTGGGCAGACTCACTCTCTAGGCGGGACAACCTTACTCTCCTGCGGAGGCCACAAAGGGCCATTGCCTTGCGGGTTGCGCGGTGCTATAGGACCGTCGGCTATGCCGCGGCCTGTGCACTCGCCGAGACTCCTCCATGGGACTTAGAAGCGGATGTCTTAGCCGCCCTTTACACGTGGAGGGCAAATATGAGGTCCCGAGGGCACACCTCCACTCCTGAAGAGTGTGGTGCAGTCCAGCGAGAGGCACATGAAACCCTCCTCCGTCGTTGGCGGAGAGACATCATGAACGCACCCGCCGGGCGTCGTGTCCTCGATGCGCTTGGGCCAGTATTGGAGGAATGGCTCGGGCGACAGCATGGTTACCTCTCATACCGATTGGTGCAGGTAATGACCGGTCACGGTGGTTTTGACGCGTACCTGCATCGTATAGGGCGAGAGGAGTCGCCGTGTTGCCACGCATGCGGCGCTTTGGAGGATACGGCGCACCACACTCTCGCTGTGTGCCAAGCGTGGGCTGTACAGCGCAGCGCACTTATCGCTGCGGTAGGCCAGGTGCTCACGCTGCCTAGCTTGGTTCAGGCCATGCTGGGCAGTGCAGAGGCCTGGCAGGCGGTAGCCTCTTTCTGCGAGGATGTCATGTTGCAGAAAGAGGCGGCGGAGCGTGAGCGGGAGAACGATCCTCTCGCACCGGCATGCCGCAGACGCAGAAGGGGGCGAAGGAGGCGACAGTTCGACCGCTTCCTGCCGCCTCTTCAAAATGGAGACCAGCAGGTCATGGGTGCGGGGGTACCCTAACTTGCATAGCACGGCTCCACTATCGCCGTGGGCGGGAGCGTCCCAGTACTCCGGGTCGCTCCCGCAGCCCCCCACAGAAAGGGAGGCCCGAGGAGCCTGCAAAAGCAGGCTTTCGCCGGGAGGCTCACGGAGCAAAGGCTTTGCTGATACCCGTGGCCCCCCAACAAGGCGAAGAGGGAGTACCGCGGGGTTTAGTGGGTAAACCCCTGGACCTTTAACTAGTCCAGGAGCAGCGTCCTTTTAGGGCGCTGGGAGCCCCACACACGGCCCTGTCCGTCCCCCAGGACGGGGTTACGGTGCGTAAAGCATTCCCCGCGAAAAAAAAAAAAAGGCTATATCTCTGCGTAAACAGTCATTTTGAGATTTCAATTTCGCAATTTAAGATAAAAATGCGCCGGACTGAAGGACCATTTGGTTAATTTAATGGGTTATGAAATAAAAGAGGATTTAGCTTGCCATAAAAACTGTTTAAAAATATTTAGTATTTACGTTACAAGATACGCGAAAGAAATAATTTCGTGTTTTGGTGTACTTCTGTACAAACTACTACTGTTACAAACGGGTATAATGGTTGGCTTTCTAAAGCGTTTACTAAAAAAAACTACAATCATGGTATGATTTAGATATACAGGGTGTCCCAGAACTCAACGTCAAGCCGAAACGGGGTGACAGGACTGATTATAACCATCATGAGAAAAATAAGAAAAAAAATCTATCCCATGCAGTTAGAAAATTATGGGCATTTAAGAAAAACCTAGAAATTTGGTCAAAATGTAACCATTTTTCGGTTATTGTGGTTAATTTTTATTATTTTTGTTCATTTAAACTTTGGAACCGTAATCCTAAATAACATTTCTAGAACCACAGTCAAAAATAATGCCACAACTGCCCCAAGTTTTCTAGAATTAAGACTATTTGTTAAACTATGAATTTAAAATTTTCAAAATTTGCCGACTTTGAAAGGCTCTCCTTTAAAAAAAATGTACTAAAGTGTCTTGGCAAGTGCCATCAAAAGTTTGCGCATTTAATTAGGATTGCAAAAAGGTACAATACTTGCTAGTTTTATACTAAAAAGCACTAGTAAAAAAATAAAAACGTCGAGTAACCCGATTTTTGCTAACACATTTTACTCAGTTCAAATGTTTTTATTCGCACAAGCTCTTGGTAGTTTCTTAATTTTACGGCAAAATGATGAGAGAAATGGATAGTGGACATGTTTGCCATGAGCGAACGAGACAGATAGTAACGCCACTTTTTACCAAAGTCAACAAAAGTAAGTAAAATTAATAAAATAATGCAAAATCTTGACCTAGTTTTGTTTAGGTTTATTGGAATAAACGTCAGATAGGGAAATAAATTTTTTTATTACAATAAATGTTCAAATTGTTTACCATCAGCCTCAATACACGCCCTACATCTTATTAAAAAAGATCTAGTTATTAGTCGGGCATATCATCGAGAGTTGATGTCCTTAGCGGCTTGAGAAATATTCAAGTTTTCACTTCTGCCGGCACTCCCGGAGTGCAACCCGTCGATTTTTTTTATTGGGGCGTTCCCAAAGAAAAAGTTTATTCAAAGCCTATTATAAAGACAGCGTAGCCGAGCTGCATGAACGAATTTCTCAAGCCGCTGAGGACATCAACTCTCGAGGATATGCCCGACTAATATCTTTTTTAATAAGATGAAGGGCGTGTATTGAGGCTGATGGTAAACAATTTGAACATTTATTGTAATAAAAAATGTTATTTCCCTATTTGACGTTTATTCCAATAAACCTAAACTAAACTAGGTCAAGATTTTTCATTATTTTATTAATTTTGCTTACTTTTGTTGACTTTGGTAAAAGTGGCGTTACTATCTGTCTCGTTCGCTCATGGCAAACATGTTCACTATCCATCTCTCTCATCATTTTGCCGTAAAATTAAGAAACTACCAAGAGCTTGTGCGAATAAAAACATTTGAACTGAGTAAAATGGGTTAGCAAAAATCGGGTTACTCGACGTTTATAATTTTTTTCTAGAGTTTTTTTAGTATAAAACTGGCAAGTATTGTACCTTTTTGCAATCCTGATTAAATGCGCGAACTTTTGATGTCACTTGCCAAGGCACTTTAGTACATTTTTTTTAAAGGAGAGCCTTTCAACGTCGACAAATTTTGAAAATTTTAAATTCATATTTTAACAAATAGTCTTAATTCTAGAAAACTTGGGGCAGTTGTGGCATTATTTTTGACTGTGGTTCTAGAAATGTTATTTGGTGTTACGGTTCCAAAGTTTAAATGAACAAAAATAATAAAAATTAACCACAATAACCGAAAAATGGTTACAGTTTGACCAAATTTCTAGGTATTTCTTAAATGCCCATAATTTCCTAACTGCATGGGATAGATTTTTTTTCTTATTTTTCTCATGATGGTTACAACCAGTCCTGTCACCCCGTTTCTGCTTGACGTTGAGTTCTGGGACACCCTGTATATATAAATATACTTATTTGTCAATATTGACATTTTAGAGAAAATTTTACTAAACTTCGATTGTATATCGATGTAAATGAATGTATTATAATACTGTTTAACTTTTTTATGTTACACAGTATATACAGACCTTGTATTACAGAGTTATTCCTTTAACAAAAAATTAACTCCTCCCACGGCGCACATTTTGGATAAAAGTTAACGTAGTTTCAAGACAATTAAGAATTCCTAACCCGTGTGCTCATCCCAAAGGGCCTTTAACTATTTTTGGCCAAACTACTGGTGTGTTGTGAGACCCTTTAAAATGTTCGCTTATCCGGCAGTCAGCGGTGTTGTTAAGCCCCGGCGTATTGCTGCTCGTTAAGACGAATCAATTATTCACCTGCCGGTCCTTTCGAGACATGTTGCGGAGCTCTTACCTTTCTAACACGTGCTTCTAGGCTGCATCTGCCACCTGGAGACCAGGAAATAGAATAAATATAAAATAAAATAGAAAAAAGAAGTTTTAGCCAATATTTGGAGCCAAATGGTAAACGTCTGGGTTATTCGCCAATATAATAAATAAATAAATATCTCTGGACATTATTCACACAGCGCCATCTAGCCCCAAACTAAGCATTAGCTTGTGCTATGGGTGCCAGACAACGGATAAACATTACTTATATACTTTTTTTTTTGTAAATACATACATATTATACATAGCAACACCCAGACCGATACAAACAGACATGTTCATGCACACAAATGTTTGTACCGTGCGGGGATCGAACCCGCGACCTCTGGTGTAATAGCCGACTTCTCGAACATTACACCAAATGGCTCGCCAATATAACATTATTGGCTGGACACAACTAAATGTTTAAGAGTCTTGTAATTCTTGTGATCTGTACCTGACTAAGTTTTAGCAGCCTTGTACATTTGAGAGATACGGGAAATAGTAAAGAAGTAAATTACCAACATTGTAAACACTAATTATTATTTATGAAGTAACTTATTATGATACTTTTGTTTTGTATACATTAGAATGTAATATGTATAATACAATAAAAAATCAAATAGCTGCACGTAGCATTAATAATAAATGGAGCAATTTTCATTAAAACTTAACACGACTGTCTTCAAGGTATGATTCTGGCTTATGTTTCGCGTCCTTTATCTGTTCTTCTATTATCAGCTATTAACAAAAGAATAAGTAGGTAATGTTAATCCGTTTTTTAGCAATGCTTAATTGGAGAAAGGCGTAATGCGCTGTTTAGATGAATTCATTGCTACTTTTTTCTATTTTAAATTGTAAGTTGGTTGGAGTCTCGGTGCGTCAGGGCACGCGGCCTCTCGGGGAAGGCAAAAGCCCGAGTGTTTAGGGGCTGAACGCCTTCTCTAATATTTCTAATCACATGGCCTCCTCGGATCCGAAATACGCTGCGAATATTTAATCAGGTCATGTCAAAGCTGTTAACGGCCTTTTGAAACAACCCCGAGTTGAGATCTTACGGAATTTCGACATACTTTAACATGTTATGCTTAAGAACGAACAAACTTCACTACATTAGTAGGAATTAGTAGCAGCTTCTGCCTGCGTGTTTATCTTTTATGTGTAGTGATAAACTATCTATGTATGTTATCTTCATGGCGTATTTATTTGACATAATTTGACTACTATCACAATTGACGACGAGTACAGAAATGCAGATGCAGTAAACAGAAAATATTATTTAAAGAAATCATTGACAGCCACACAGACATCATGCCATTTAAAACCCTGGACACCATGTGTTGAATTCTCGTTTTGGTCTAGTTGTTGATAGAATGAAGTCTGTTTCAAATGATTTTGGACTTGTTGCAATAATATTCATGTGGAATACAACTTAAATTAATCAAAGGCTAAAAATCAGAGGAGCACGATACACAAGCACGATACAACCGCCGGGAAACAGGGATTGGATGACTCCGGTCTATCTTCATCATGGTTTCGATGGATGTTTGTAAAACCTTTTGAGAATCAGTCTGCCTAGCTGTAGATGTATTATAATTGACACTTTACATTGACGTATGCCTGTTTTTCAAATACAAGGATCTTGCATTTGCAATAGCGTAATTAGAGTGTATGCTGTCTCCTTCTCTCTCCATATTCATAATGAGGGAGGCAGCGGTGTTAACCCTGTTAGTCCGGAGCATTTCCATGATTGTGTCGCGCCCGCACCATTACTTATTCAAGCAGCTGGCAAGGGACACTTCAGACGAACAGCGCCACACATCACGCGAGGACCACTGCACATTGCTGTAATGCATGTTTAATGTATTCTTTGCAACCATCGTGGTAGTTAAGAAATTGGTATCGTTGTTGTTGTTGTACATAGGTACAAAAACTGATGATCGAGATTTTTACGCTTGGAATACATATTAAAACTTAAAGAAAAAAAACTTGTATCAGCCTATTGTTGTCCCACTGCAAGACAAAGGTCGTCACATACAATATAATATGTTACAGAAATATTTTCGTGCTTATATTTGACCGATTTGATTTTATGTTCAAGCTAGATACGATGCCCATAGTGTCTAGCACTCAAATAAGCTATGTATACTTTTTGCTTAGTTTGACTGAGGCTTGTCGGCGTTGTTTAATTATATAAGTCCAAAGACGTTTATTTTTTTCTTTTTTATTTATTCGGAACAATTAAAATGAGTTCTTTGATGTGTGTCAAAAAAACGGTTATTTATTTCAAGATAAATTATAACACAGATTATTCGAAAACGTAATAAATCTTCAAAGCTTGCGGAGCAAAAGGTAGATAGTAGATAGCCATAAAACGCTGATCGATAGTGCCCCGCCGGCCCCTCGCATTTTTCCGTGACGCAGAGGTACTAACAAATTAAATTAACCTTTTTAATTAAAAAGGGATCCTCGAGGCAACGAGATTAAGAACCAGCCTGTCTCCTTGAGTTAGCGCGACCTTGCGGAATTTATTATCTCGGTCGTGGTCGGACACGGACGTGCGCATTTACTTTTATATGTCTGTTAATGTCTGAGGATGTTCCCTCACTTACCTACGTCTGATCGGAGTGGTACTTTCTGACCTGATGGTCTTGGCTTTACGTTCATAATAAACGAAGTCACGATTACTGAGTCATCTCTTAGACTCTACTAAAGAAAATAATTCCAATCCAGAAAACGGTTTAACTTGTTATTGCCGCTGTCCATGTTAACATGATGTAATAAAACCTTTCTAAAACGTTTCTACTTTTTAAATGTTTATTTTAACAACATCATTTATTTCTTTGCAGGTATGTTGCGACAATAAAGTAATCAAGTTATGAACCCTCTTCCAACGAACTTGGCAAGTACGAAATGTTATAAAAATTTAATTTTTCCTTTCTTCATAAAATATTTTTATTTACTCCAGGATTCTTTCGCCTTTGCTACTCCAACTTTTTTTTGTAAACATACAAAGGATTATAGGAGTAAACAATAAAAGTGAACCGGTAAACTAACGAGCAACAGTGCCGGTGGCGCCCCCTCCCGGTGATAGCTCACCTGGTTTCAGATTACATCGCGTGGACAATTTTATTATTCCGTCTGCTTTACACGAGCCATTAGCGTGATTGCGAGCGGCGGCGAGGGTCCACGGGTTATGTGCTGTGGTGGACGTCCTGACACGACATGTGGTTGATGTGGTGAAGTGGACAGATGCACAATAGTCGAAGGATAAAGTTATCTACTACCGCATACATGAGAGGTGATTCATTCAAAGTTCTACACGTTAATTTTTTTTACATTTACGGAGACCCAGAACGAAATAATTAGTTATGTCTATTGAAAAAAGTTGTGTTATCTGAAAACCTTGTAATAGCCGGCTATTTTAAACTTTAAGTCACCCCGTCTATAATAATATTTAATTTCAGTCAGCCCACCAATTTGCACCAAGTTGCCTCTACAATAAAGTTAAACATTCGCGTCTAAGCACAAACTTCGCATGTGTTTTATAAAGAATCAAGTTTTAAAACAAAATTAACTTTTACAATCTGACTACGAGTACCTCGTAATCTCTACAACTGATGATGGTAGAGATTACTTCTTAAGTCAAAACTTGTAAAGTTTTTCTCCTTTAGAATATTAGGAAGATAACTCTATACTTTTTTTTTTCTTTGCGAATGTAGGTATTATTTTAACCGAAGTTAGCGAGTCGGTTGTAAGTTCTTTTTTTAGATTATCTGATAATTTGAGCTGCAAGATAAGACGTGGTTTCTGCAGCTCCGAATACAAAAGTCAATTATCTAATCGGTTAGATCACATTTGAACCTGTCTAGTCGTATCATAATATCATGAATTAAGTGTACCCCAAAGATTTGAGCTGCGTTCGTGAAAAATAATCCTTTGTTCGACCAAACGTTTTGGTAGCTATAGTGAGTGAAAATCCGCTGAAGCTGAATGTAACCCTAAACGTATTTATTGGCCGCGGCTCGCATTCGGCGATGAACAAACCGGTCACGGTAACGAACGCATTTGCCGGCGGGTTTTATTTCCAAACCGAATTTGCATTGATTGACTAATTGTGTAGAACCTACCAAATTACTTCCACCTCGTCGCACCGCATGGTCGAATCAGTTAGCCGTTGTATTTTTAACAACTATTTTTTAGGTTAGTTTTTTCAATCTTTCTATTTTGTGACTTGAACTCAAACTCACAAATAGTAAATCACGTTTGCTCGTAAATGGAATAAAGAGTAGATAGAAAGTAAAAGCAGATATTAACAATATAATATTATTTGTAATTTAATGAGGACCCATTACCATTGTTATTAGTTTTCTGACACAGGATTATATACCCTATATTTTTTACACTGCAGCGTTATGTAATTGCCAAATAGATGAAAAAATCTTGTAACAGAGCTATTATTTTAAATAAGCATTGCACGGTAAGTTACTGTAAAGTAGCCACTACACCATTCAATCCTATCAAGCTTGCGTTAATCCGCTAACCGCACCACCGCGCTGAGATATTCATAACCGCTGCAACTGCATTAGCGGCCCGTCTGCCCACAGGCTTCCCTAAACTTGGCAACGAGCTGTCATACCAGCTCGGTAATTACGTTCGATACTTCTGACTCTCTGCCTTACTGTTCCGGCCAGCTTTCTTGAATCTTTCATAATGTCTTCATACACAGCTTGCAAATGGCTCGTTTTTTATTGTTTGTAGAACTTTGGACTTAATGTACGCGAGTAACACCTCAACCTACCCTTATCTGTGTAATGTGAAAGTTTCAATTTGACAGATTAGGGTAAATTGTTGTACCGTACGATTTGTACGACCGGATGATTGCAACACTTTATAGTGTCAGTTAGCAATGCCTCGCACTGCCTTGTATCCTTTTGTCGTTGGCAGTTGTTTAAATTTTTGTTATACATATTATTGTGAGGTCCAAAATGTATTAGAATACGTAATGTTTTCATATTTTGGAGATAAATAGCGCTTTGTGGAAAGTGTCAGAAAATTGAAATTGTTTAACTATTATGTGAGTTTTTTTATACGACCTCAGTTGGCAGACAGACACGCAGCCCACCTGATGGTAATGCCTGCGCCCTATTCCATTGAGGAACACTTCATCAGGAAGCGTCGCTCAATGTGCTGCCAAACTGTAGGCTCATCTGATCTTCGAGCCTTAAACTTCAACTGTACTGTGTGTGTGTGTGTGTGAGTTCATAAATGCAGTATCTCCATCTGTACATTAGCTACAATCCCCTTATTATCTCTCGTAGTAGCGACCACGGCACAGCTGCAATATTATTCATAGCCGAAGCAGTAACCAAGTTACCCGCCATAACGCCTGCCCATCGGCTCCAGTTCTCAACTATAACCTGGTTATTGTCTCGGGGACGCGATTAATGAATACATTAGTTTCTTGTTGTCTTGTTATTCTCTCATTCCCTGAGGGACTAATGTTCTTGAAGCTGCTATGTTGGTATCTTTGCTTGTTTATTTCTTTGGCTCGGATTCCAACGTGTGAGGGGCATTGGATTTCTCTTAATTGAGTGTGTAGAAGGGGAGACAAAGTTGTTGTAATTTAAAGATCTTGTTAAACTCCGGAGTGTCATGATTGTACTCCTTAATTAAAAAAATAATGAACTGTTATTACTATTCTATTCTACAAGTGTTTTTAGTTTTATGAGTAGTTTTCTCACTCATTCGACACATAGGACTAAATTAATGATAATGAATTTAATTTTAAGAATTTGATACAAATCTTAAAGAATTAAAATCTAAAAGAAAGTTGATGTCATTCATTCAGACGACAAGAAACTGATTCATCATGTTTAGAAGGAGAAAGAACAAACTTTCAGAGCGTCGCTGGTGCTAACAAGTCTCCTATCGCAATCCCGTCCTGTCAACACAATCTTCAGAATTAATGCGACAATACCGCCCAAGTGCCAAGCGCATCGAGTAGTCCGGGGGCAGACGCAAAGTGTCCCACATAATCCCCATTTCGCCAGCCGAAAACACTAAATACCTCTTAAACTAACCCATTATAAATTCAATTACGAGCTCAAGACGTAGACAATTTGCGTGGGGTGGGAGGGGTGTAACTAAACATATTGCGGGCCACTCGGGTCTAAGACGGGGTAATCCTACCCGCTGGACCTTTATTGTTGGGGCACAATGCAACTACTGACGCTGCCAACTTGGAAAAGATCGTTGCGAGGGAGCCATTGTTTATGCGCCAAAATTATAACGTACAAGTTTTGAAATAAAGTGGAGCTGATTACCAGCATAAATGACCAAACATTTTACGTGAACCCAAGTAGGTACATATAATATGATCGGTGTTAAATGTATCGTATCTGTAACATAAACATATTATTTATAAAACGGAGGTTCAAATGGAATGCCCGATTGAAATCCCCGTGTTTCTGCCTGTCACTACCTATTAGGAACACACTCGAGAGGGCGCGGACTTGAAAAACAAAAACATTGACTGACAGACAGATGGACACGAGATTGCTTTTCGGCAGTTTCTCTATTTTTCTTTTTAAATCATGAAAATAAGTATGTTCAACCTACTTATAATAAGAGTACAATCGTTTTATTATTTTGCTTTTTGGATCAGATTTAGACTAGACCTTGAGAATGGAAATTCGTAATTTTATTTTTCCAGAGAAAATGCTCTGTGCTAATGGGAAAATAAATATAAATGGAAGTACTCTTTTACTTCGACATGGAGAGTTTTGGTAGCCTAAGAGCTTAGTTGGCGCTGTGTGAATATAATATCCAAGTACATATATTTATTTAAGCGAGAGAGATAAATATTATATCTTACTTATATTTGGTTACTTTGTGACGATATTCAGATACGTGTTTATCACAATAGGTCGTATAAAGACACCGCGTTCATTCATTGTTGAGTTGGTTTTGTCCGTAGTTTGCCCGTCCCCCGTGCCAGGGTCCTCTCGTTTTCGCCGGCAGATAAAGGCGCACGTAAGACGCGAGGTTGCATTGTGCCATAACTTACTCGCTCCGTGCATCGCCCGCTTCGTCCCCGTGCCATTCAATAAGCTGCGAATCACAATGTTTGAATAGCGTTCTTTTATTTGAAAAATATGATACATTTAGGTGAAAATATTTGTGAAGGAATGTATTCGTTGTCATTCCTTTAAGAGAAAAAAAAACAATTTTTTTTTTATTCGTTTTAAGTTTTTGACGTCTTGGCTCTATTCTATGGCTTTAGTCTTTTAGTACTTTTTGTTGTATACATGCTTCATAATGAGATTGATCCTCATTTGACGACCAATTTGGTGTCATAGTTGAGAAGTCGGCTATTTTTTTTATTGTTTCTGGTTAGTTTGGCCCAGATTGTACTCTTTTGAGTGATTAATTGAGACGGTCAATTTAATAAGGTAAGAGTTGCATTGTTATACCATGTTAGATCACTACGCTGTACAAACACTTTAGTTTTGCGGCTAAATAGCGTTGTGTGAATTGGAATCATTTTTTTTATCAAAATATCATGACCGAAGACGAAACTCCAAGGACTTTCTCATTTATTATTAAATAACTTTATCTAATACACTCCTTGACGCTGAAGCATTCCAAATACTGAAGTTAAAGAGTCAGTTTAAGTTCAGTCACAGAATATATAATAGTACTAACGTAGTTAAGTGTTAGTTTTTAATTAGAACAGCGACGACGTATTAGACTATCGCCGAAGTACATCAAGAGCGTTACTGCTCGCTCGCTCCGCTCAGCTCGCTCGATCTTAGTTAATAACTACTGCACGGCAACAGCTCCCGTGAAACGGAGAACAAAAAGATACCTACTATGTTGGTATATTACCTAAGCTAGAATTACAACGTAGGGTGTATAATTGTGTGTTGTGTTGTTGCTGCAACTTTTCTATTAACAGTTACATCTTATACAGTAGTTTGTAAGGGTTGAATTACAGCATCCATCAAATAAAATAAGTAATTTTAAATAAGAAAACAAGCATGAGAGGGATGATAGTTTGATAGTGTAATTAAGCATGGATCCTTGTAATTTTGACTTACTTAAAAGATGTTATTAAGTCTTGCTCTGCGGTTAGTAATTAAAGAGCTGAGCTGAGCTGTGATTAGTAAGTAGCTCGTAGTATCTTTCTTCTTCCTTAAATCTTACCAATATAATTTCGTTAGTAGAGTCACGAATAGTCGTATTTCAGTTAAAGTTATAATGTTATATTTATTATTATATAGACGTTTTAATGTTATATTTATTTTCTCTTCAGAGATCTTAATTCTTAAATTTACTTTTAATATAGGTACACTAGTTATGACTAATGTATTTTTAAAGTAAATGTTGAGATATCATCTTTCATGAAGAGACATATTATTATATCAATATAACCGCGCAAATCGTAGAGTCTGTGACATTTAGTTGCACAGAATACATACTTCCAAACGTTTTACGAGACGGTTATGAATGAAAGGTGATGGCTAAACGTCTGCCTAGAACATGTATAAATATATCTCACTAGTTCGTAACATTAAAATAATAATTAATAATTAATCACATGTTTAGTTTTCTTCTAGAACTTTAGCAAAATAAATTATTATTTAAAAGTTATTCATATAACATCCGGTGACCTTTGACTGTTCGGCGCGCGTACAAATGTCATATTATGTCGATTTCGTTTGAACTGGACGGGAAAAAAAGTCGATATTATCTTTGAAATGCAACATTGTTTAATCTATTCAAATAAATTAATGTCAACTAACGTTTAATGATAAAATAATGATCATATATAAAAACATCAACAAACAAGTATTTATTTATTCAGTCGTCTTAGGGCTGATTTCTTAAAAATCAAATATTACCTAACACTCGGATATGTACCTACAGCAGCAGCATAATAACGACGGAATACAAAATGCCATTAATCTATGCTCTTTAGAAATTCGATTATGAAATCTTATTTTAAGTCGTATTATTCTTTATCGATCAGTTAAAACTTATCTGATGGTTGAAAAATCAGCTCTTATTTAATTAGCGATTCTACTGCAGCACTATTTACGTAACAATTCATCTCTACCTCTATATAATAGCCAAATGTCTTACAAAGGGTTTTTAACTCTTACTATGACGATTGTATTTAGTCCGGCTCGTCGGCATGACTGGCGCGCTCATGTGAGGAAAATCTATGAAACTGTTTAGCTGTCATTTGAACAACAGGCCCCAATTATCTCATAATTGTACACCGTGCACAAACGCCTGTCAAAAGTTTTCAGCAAAAATCTATTGTAGATGTTTTGCTTAGCTAATGGCGTAGGAATTTTAATGAATATATTTATCAATATTATTACAAAATGAAAAGTTCCTGAAACTTTTTTCACGCAATAAACTAACATTTAGCCTCCCAGTATTGCATACAACTAGGTAAAGTATTTATACATTGCCTAGGCAGTGGCCCTAACTGTATTTAGCCAACTCCTTTGAAATTTAAGAATTGTGGCCCGCAGTCATGGTTTGCGCAAAGTGGTCATACTACATCTGTTTCAAGATTTCATTTCCAAAACAGAATGCGCAATATCAATTACAAATCAGAATACTAGGTACAATTTGTAGCGTGTTGACCATTGGCATATACAGTACAAGCGATATTCCATCGCCGGGCCAGCCGTAGCTGCTAAGCCGGCAAAGCCGCTGAACACCAGTCGACAGCGGCTGACACAACTGCGCTCGCTTCCGAATGAGACGCGCTCTGATGACAGCGGGGCTGAGCTTACGCATATGAGTAACGTAAACGAGCGAACACGAATTTCATGAGGCGTTGGATTTATGTACAGAGATACATACATACAGTCACGCCTTTTTCCCGTAGGGGTAGGGTTTATTTACAGAGATATAGAAGAATAATTTGATCTTATATAGTAAGGTAAGCCCTTACGACTACATTTGGGTGCCGTATTTATTTAGCTAAACTTAGGAGTTTAGCTAAATAAATACGGCACCCAATATCTAGGAATACTATTTTTGGAAATTAAGAATAGGTTCTTAATTTCCAAAAATAGTATTCCTAGATGTACCTAAATCATTTATAATCTTTGCTGACGTTTCAATGAGATCAGTAACTTTAGAAATATAAGTATAACGTTGAGTTTTCTACAATTTTGAATGTACAAGTTCATTATCTGTTAAGATTGCTTCCTCAACGTTAATCTTTACGTTCATTGCTATTAATTACTCTGGTATTCCCGCCCGCACTGAGACCCCACTTAATCTAATTCCCGTAACGGGATATGAAATCCTTGCGCTGAAACTGCTCAGCTTACTGATTCATGGTATACAATAATCGACTAGAACATACGCAGTAAGGTTAAGATGAGCAGTTAATATACTTTAAAGTTTCAATTTCAATACTGCTAAGTATACCTGAAATCACATTCAATTTTGGTAGAAGCTTACCTGTACCTTTAAGACTGGCACACTTCTTTTTATCAAAACGATTTTCACTACGTTCAAAGTTTACCTTAACCTCTTATGTTACCACAAAACGAGAACAACAGGTGGATAATCTAGGCATCAAAATTGCGTTGAAACATAATTTCCATAATTAATTTCACGCAAGTTATCTTACAAATTCCTGCGAGGAGCAGTACCGGCCATAATTATAACGTTAATAACCAACTATATCAGTGGGTTCATTACAGTATCTCCCAAAGCCTAGCCGAGCTAAACCTCCCTTTTAATATATCAATTACCACCGTCTCCTTCCTTCTTTGTGTGGTAAGAATAGCAGCGTCTCTCTTACTCATTCATCTGTAATAAATGGGTATTAGTGTATCTCGTATTATTGACCGTCTTTTTTGTTGTATCTCCCTTAATTGTAGAGGGGATTGGGATGTTATTTTTGTTTTCATTGTTTGTTTTACAGTAAGCGTAGAAAATATGGATTTCCGACGTGTTGTGGAACAATCGCTTGGTTCAACACAATTTTTATTGTTTGTTGTTTTAGGTATATTTGAGCCAAGCATGCTTACGTAAACATATTCAAATTGTAGAATTAGGCTGGTTTTAGAGTCACGCTGACAAGCAAGCGGACGGCGCGCGTATCAGCAAGTATCGCTGTTCTTGTAAGATAGCGACTATTTTAACAGCAAAGAAAACCGGCAGTGTATAACTACGTTAGTAACTATCGCGCGCGAGTCAGCGTGACTCTAGAACCAGCCTTAACGTTACAATAACGTAGGTAGGTGTGCTTTCATGAATTCACAATCAGTATCAAAAATAAAATAAAGGCTGTTATCGTTTACTCCTTCTAGGTTAAGGTCTAGGTTAGACTAGAATAAAATAATATATCAAAGAAGCTAAAATTTTTTTCATACTACATATCTTTTGTATGCTTTTACTAACTACTCGTAGTTTAAAAACATTATAAAGTATAAATAAATTAAAAAGTTTTCATTTATCAAGCGAGGGTTGGATGGAGTTCGTTCACTTGTTATTCATCAATCACTTAAATTCAATTTTCAAATTTTTCAACTTTCTTTTAAATATACTTTCAAAAACTTGAACAGAAACTTGAAATGCATTTTTTTTTATCCTTTGTTTTGATATCCATCATTCTTGTTTCGTTATTTACAAGAAGCGTTTATTTAAAGTGTAATGTATTTACACTACACTTTAAATAAACGCTTCTTATTATTTCTTATTATTTCCATATTTTGTCTGTCTGGGGTATAAGCCCATTATTCTCAACTGCAAAGCAATTACCTCGATCCAATATCAGGCCATCAGGCGTACATCATTAATTTATCAAATGCGGGTTGAAGATTTTAAAAATCGAGTGTTGTTCAACTTTCGTTTAATAACACCGATTGGAACCACGAAAAAATAATGTTTAAATACCTTTGTTTACAATACGATATTTTACTCCATTTTCAATTATTTATCTCCAAACCTCTCTTTACGTTTTCTCTCAAATAGTCGTATCAAATAGCGACAGAAACCAAAAAAAAAAAAAACATCGTTTTGTAATTGGTATGTCAAAATATAATAATATGACAAAATATAGCTTGTTACTTTGTTATTATACAATAACAAAGTAGCAAGCTAAAATGGGCGAGTAATCAAGTGAAAAATAAATAATATTGTTTTCAATCATCTGGTTTTAAAACTAAATTATGGTAGATAAATAAAAAAATATCTAATATATCGATATATAGACGAATTATCATTATATTTTTATGATAATTCGTGTTTTGTGGTGGGAATCACACATGTGTTGCGGATAAAGAGCGCTATAATTAAAACCTTAAAAATTATTTAAAAAAATATTTTTTGTTTCATTAATTACATTAATTACTATTTATCGAACTTTTAGTTTCCGAAACTATTACAAAATAATTGTTATGGACAAGTGCCTCAAACTTTAATAAAAGAATTACAGCCAAGGTGACAGACACCAAAAAGGTGTCACATTTCTTCATTTTCATACTAAATTGATTAATTGACGTCTTCTTTTGAGGAAGTTTTGACTCAAATATATCTAGGGCGCCCACACCGCGCCCGCCTTGTAATTGAACGGGGCAGAGCTCCGTCCCGACTTGGTCTCAAATATTTGTCTGGCAATTCAATTACGACACATAATACATAATATAGCGCTTCTAAACAAACGGCACTTCGCTGCGATTGTTTGCGTGTCGTCTGCGGCGGCAACAAGCTCTCAGTCTGTTTGTAAGAAAGAAAGAAAGATTTTTCTTTCTTTCTTTCTTTCTTTCAGTCTGTTTGTAGTTTTACTGGTACTAACCAAATAAATTAGTTTTTACATATGAGTGTATACTTATATAAGAGAATTAAAAATAACAATAAGCAATAATATAAATTGTTGATTATAAATATTAACGTGTAATGACATCTTCATCATTATACCTTTATCTAAATATGATATCAGACACTAGAAGAGTGTCGTTTTTATGTTTTAAGTCGTCGCTTTGAACTTTAATTCCAATAACCCGCCTGATAAGTTACCCGCTACGGCTTCCACTGTATATTTCACAAGCGCCTCCTACTTAAGTAACACCGATGTTTGATCATATCAGTGAAATAAGACACTTACTAAATAAATTATTTACTCTGTAGAGTAAACCCAAAACAATAGAAGCGCAGTAATTTATATCCTCGGCGAGCTCAAGGCGCGTTGTATCGCATTTCTGCCACACGCGGCCATTATTAAATTATGATCGAATATAGCTTCGCATGATCCCGTAATATGCTCCGATAGTGTTATTTGCAGATAATCATTTTATCGGTACACTTCGGTATCGATTCGTATATTTGGAGGGTTTAGTTTCCTTACTCCTAATTTCATAACAAAGTAATATACGTATCCGCAAAACTAGTATAGTTATCGACTTCATAGACAACATAAGTAATTTATGTATATGTTACCGGCCAAACCCGATTTCAGGACAAACTAGTTTGGCCTAAGCCAAACTGATTTAAGTCAACATAGAATATATTTTATTATTGTAAATACAAAAAAGGTTTGTAGGGTTTAAAAAACTAACCACTAAGGCTAAGGTTCGCGCCTTAGTCTTCTAACCTATATCCATCCGAGTCAATTTCCCCCTTAGTACAAACTAGTTTAGCCTAGGCCAAACTAGTTTGTCCTGAAATCGGGTTTGGCCGGAAACATATACTGTACCCAAATCTACTTGGTAAAAAGTACGTAAGAATATTATTTGTACTTTTTAGCCCACTGTCGGATGTCTAATAGGTATGTTCATTTTCTAATACATAGACAGAATTGAAACCCCATATTTTTGATACAATATTGTGTACAAATACGAGTGCGTTACATATCTCGACATAGAACTTATTTTGCATCCAACATCAACTGTATTCCCCCGTGCATCATCGTCTTGAAAACGGCAAGTTTCCCCATCGATGCCGAAGTAGACTAAGTCAATATTTGCGCCCACACATCAGCGCAAGGTCCTAACCAAACCCATGCAAGACGAGACGGGGTCCGTAATTACAGAGGGGCGTCTCAATTAACTTTTATTGCACCCAAAGTTCACACTTTGTTAGTGTTTCAAACTCCTTAATTATACGAAGATAAAAGAGATTGCGCATTTTAATGTGTGCCTTTGTATATTTTTAATGAGCAAAGAAAACACACTAGGATAAATAAAATTGAAGATGTGTAAAGGGGAGCTATGGTAGTCGGACAAAAAACTAAATTGATATTGTTTACAATTGAATACCACTGACTCGGTTACGAGTAAGGTTCTCAGTGTCATTTGAACCAGACTCTTTCACCTAATGTATTTACAGCTAACCAGAAAAACTATCAAAGGGTCATTTTTTTTTTCAAAAACGACTTAACAAAAGTGTCTATATTTGGAATCTCAACACGATCCATATATTCTGCAGTGTTTTTCCGCAATTTTTGCAGCGATTAAAACTGTAAGGATATCAGAATAGTTAAATTGTATTAATTTTTCGACTTTCAAATGATACATTTTCCCTATCCAAATTTTGGATGCCCGACGGGATCACTGAACTTAACACAAATATTGAACTGTAGTCAAAGCGAGTCTCCAATGAGATTCAAGCTAGATGTAGCTTCATTTGCTTTATTGAGTATTTAATATGTAGGTCAGAAATATCTATGAGCATTGTGTCTAACCGTGGAGTCAACCGATGAGGAAGAAAGGTTCTCGAATGATTGCCACCAGCTGGGAAACGCAGCGTGGAGCTATTTCAACAAGGAAGTCGAGCAACCTGGGCCTACTGGCGGGCAAATTACACAAACCGTTCAATTCCAATACTAGATAATACTGAGGAAAAGTAAAATAAAGAAATTTATTGTCTAAAGACATTTTACATTTTACTTAAAAGACAATATTAATCTTAGAATTAACTTCCTTTTTAATAACAGTGAGCATGCATCTTATAAAATAATAATAAGTACTAATTACGTAAGTAAGTAAATATTGTAAAGAAAATTAATAATATTACATGTGTAGTTCAATAATACAGTGATAGATGTCGGTTACTCTCGCAAGCACATAATAAATCATTTAATTCCGCTAATACGTTTGTAATAAAGCAACACGATGTCTTAAATCTTAAATTATTGCTAATGCTAAACCACTTCCCTTGCGTTTAGATGGTTGATAATTTGATGAGTTCTCTGCGTTTGAAAAAGTATGCTAAGTCTTGTCACGGGTGTCAAATAGGCATTAGACAAACACAAAAGAAGCTGCAAGCTAAAAAATTCAGATCAGTAGTTAAGCTAAAGAAAAACTTTACTTTCTAACACGTTTAATGTCACCTGTTATACCGTGAAGATACATCAATATCCCGTTAAATAGTACAAAAAGCATCCGCAAGCGTGGTATAAATCACCGCTGCAACGGTGCGACGGGCGGACTCGGCCGCATAAACATTCACTTGCATTGACAACTTAATACATGACTTAATAACCCGCCGAGGGATGATTAACCGCGCACCGACGTTGGACCGTGTTCTTGTATATTTTAACATCTCCGACGCAGTTTAGTCTAACTTAATTAAAGCTTTAAGAGATGTTTAGATCGGGACTGGCAATAAACTGGCCTTGCTACGAATATAATTACATAAATCTTGTTATCTTATCGAAATGTTACTGCAATAAATATTAGGTTTAGATATAGTACGAGTAAGTATCGTGGGTTCTCTTCGTAGTGAAACTAATTGGTCAAATCTTTTTAGTAAATCTGTATAAAGAGCTTACAAAACTTTGCAGACGCGAATGGACTTTCCACAAGTCTGACGCAACAAAGGAGTCCTCCTGAATTGTTGACTTTGACAGTATTTTTCGGATACATCCCAATCTCAAATCTAAATCGTTAATATTATATGAAGAGATAAATTATCAATAGCAAGTAGTAAATAATATAGAAGTAACTAAATGCCTAAACCAACATCCATTGGGAAGCCGACAAGTTAAGATAACATAAATGCATTATAGCATGCTCCCTGAGAGTCACTGCTGAAAGTATTTTTCGTTTTATAAAATGAGATAAAACATAAAATAAAAAAAAAACTTTTCTTTATTTCAACCAGCCTTGCGAAGCCAGGGCGGTCAATATTTATTTGTAAATAATCCGCCAAGGTGCCTACGCGATTGTTGCCGGCCAGTGATAATGTCGCGACGTCGTGTCGTCGTCGGGTTGCGGCTGTACTGCGCGCGCGTCGTGTTGCTCTGATTTATCTCTCTATGAGGATGGTCCGAGCTCTTTCCTCCTTGTACTAGGAATTACAGCGAATGGTTCTTGTTGTGCTGTTACAAGATCGCAGTGTTCTTATACAAAAGCATATGCTAACAGTGCCTATTTTTAGGGTTCCGTAGCCAAATGGCAAAAAACGGAACCCTTATGGATTCGTCATGTCTGTCTGTCTGTCTGTCTGTCTGTCCGTCCGTATGTCACAGCCACTTTTTACCGAAACTATAAGAGCTATACTGTTGAGAATTAGTAAGTAGATGTATTCTGTGAACCGCATCAAGATTTTCATACAAAAATAGAAAAATAATTATAAATTTTGGGGGCTCCCCATACATAGAACTGAAACTCAAAAAAATTTTTTTCATCAAACCCTTACGTGTGGGTATCTATGGATAGGTTTTTAAAAATGATAATAAGGTTTTTTACATCATTTTTTTCTAAACGGAATAGTTTGCGCGAGAGACACTTCCAAAGTGGTAAAATGTTGGTCCCCCCCCCCTGTAACTTCTAAAATAAGAGAACGATAAAACTAAAAAAAATATATGATGTACATTACCATGCAAACCTCCATTGAAAATTAGTTTGAACGAGATCAAGTTATTAGTTTTTTTTTAATACGTCATAAATCGTTAACCGCAATTTTCCTCTTATTCAATCAACTCAAATATAAAAACATCGATCACACTTACAAAGAACTACAAAAACTTTTATATTATGATAATATTTGCTGCTTCGGAACCCTTCATGGGCGAGTCCGACTCGCACTTGGCCGGTTTTTTATTTTGTAGACGGATTTGAACGTGAATTCTTAAAATGGCTGAACTAATAAATAATGTTAACGTAAATTGTGAAACAAACAAAAATTCAGGTTTGTTAATCAATAGATATTTCAAAATATGGAAAAGTTGACAATTTATGGTCTGTGGAAATTATCAATAGTACCGCTTGTGACTTCCAACCTCAGAAAAGGTTCCTAATGTATGTAACTTTCGACAGAGTCCGCTTGATGATAAGTGGCTACGATAGCCGATGCAAAAGCTGTTTTATTGTAAAATCTATTATGTAGTGTATGAAATCCACAACCTCTGCTAGGACAATAAAGATAAGAGTACAAGGTAAAAGCCTCGATGTGGTGACTTAGTTCGGCCCGTGCGCTTGACACCTGCACAAAGCAGTTCCTTGCACACGTTGCACCGCGGCTCGCTCCTACGACAAAGTTAACCAAAATATGTTTTCACCCATATTACTGCGCCTTTTGTTTTTATTTATGGACTAAAGTTGTTTGTAGTAAGTAATTTCGGGACATGTTTAATTGTCGAGTCGGGTAAAATTTTGTGTAACCACAAAAAGCAATATGTAATATACCAATCTTAGAGAGTGTGGCTATTGAGCTACTACGTTACCCTGTAATTTAGATGTTGCCCTGAAGTGGATAGTTAATAGGCTGAGATTTCTTCTTTAACGTCATTATTTTTGATGCTGTAAATGGTTGTTGAAAATAAATCTAGAAATTAAAAAAAACTCAGAAATCCGTTAAAGTCATTGGACCTGCTCTTGATTTTCTCCGGTCATTATAGTAAACAAAACAGAAGTTATTTCGTTCATTATAAACTGTCCTGCTTGTATGCTGATGTTTCGTACCATCTGCATCTACTGAATTCGGTATATTGTATTTACTTTAATTATTCGATCAAATAAGCTTTCAATTAAAAAAGCTAGAACAAATTCGTTTTCAAAACTTCTTTAATGCTTCCTGATTTCACATCATTATTATAAGGACCAGCTTGCATAGGTAAACAAGTCACAAGGGCTGCAATTAAAAAACGGGTTGGTATCTGAGTTGTGTGCCGAGACTAACAGGGGGCGTGCGGAAGACGTCTTCATCGCGAGATATTACGAATGTAGCAACCACAATTAATACGCCTTGGGCCTGGGGCTAAGGGCCTGTAAGGTAAAGGCAGTTTCTACCCCTGCTACAGTAGATTTTTTGTTTCGATTCAAAGTAAATACTAATTGAGTAACTGGTTGTAAGCTGGTTTAGACAAAAGCATATTATCTACTCTACCATAAACAGTTTAAGTGATAATTGAAATACTACTGTCAAATGTTTGGCAAAATGTAATAAAACTTTCACAGATATTGCAAATAAGAGATATTTAAAAGAGTGTTAAATAATTTATCAGCAAATTATAAATTTATATTTTATATGATTATAAAGACGAGTGGATGACAAGTTTTTCTTTTAGGTTTCTGTCTTGACTCGAATATAAAAATATCTTGCTGTTTATGCTTCTGGATTATACTTGTTTGTATAGGTTTCTGATACCTGCTGCTTACGCTACTTACTTTGGGGTCAGATCAATGTATGTGATGTTGTCCAATATTTCTTTAATATTCATTATGAATATATGGCTACAACCCTATTCAAATAAAGCGCTGATCTTTCAAACATATCCTCTTTGTATGTATGTGCAAGCATTCGCACATCTGGTACGTTCCTGTCGTCACGCCCGCGTAATGGCGGCTTTGGAGCGGCGTAATTACAACTCTCATTTAAATGAAATATAAATAAGCGTCGGTCGGGGCCGCAGGACTCTAACAACTCCAGGTGGACGCATAGGGCCGCATAATGCGGAATCCGTAGCAAAGAGTGCCGGATAATTTCTCGTATGTAACAAGAAAGAGTCGCTGAAATGTATGTGCGCAGCTAACTTCAGAATGACAGCACAGATTTTTTTTTGTTGTGCTGGTTTTTCACTTCCTGCCAGACTTACTAATGATTAGTTAATTAGGATATTTGTGTAACTTCTTAGCTTTGTCAATTTAGCTTTCCATTTTACACCTTATTGTGAGTTTAATCATATTTGAAAAGAAATATACAACTAAATTTGCAAATACGTGGGGAGAAGCATTTTATAATGTTTAATCCTTCTAGCCCCGGATTACTAGACACAATAGAAAATCTATTGTTATGCGGCACCCGAGTGCCGGTTCGGCGTTGAGTGGTTAACAGCCGTTTTTTACTATTTAATGGCTAGGCTAAAAGCAATTCCTAGGCTTCTTTGATTAGCTCCTAATTGCTGGAACACAGCCAGTTTCATTAATTGTAAGCTTTTCCAATTTCACATAGATGCCAATTTTCTTCAATACTTTGATTAAAAATGCTTTTTTGTTACTTGATGTAAGTGGTTGTTTTTTCTATTCGGTGCACTATATTCCTAAAATTAAAAATAGTTAGCTTAAATGCGTATTATCTTTACCAAATGAAAAAGGCGCTTAAAATGTTTGTTTTCGATACTCTCCAATCAAGTATCGGAGGCACAACCTCAATCGGATATTCCTCCTTTCCGGAGCCGGTACCTCTGGCCCCCATCACCGTTTGCCAGACGGATTTACCGATTGGTACCGCGTCGGCAAGTTGCTGCGAAGGCCTTAATTAACTTGTTATCGAGTTATTGATTGTTTAAACACAGCTTGCGGCCTGTACTACCCTCTTATTTCCGATGAAGTGCGTGAAAAGCCTAGAATTCTTAATGTTGTAAGGGCACCTCTACTTACGTATGAAATACACTTCAGTTATTTTTAGATTGATTGTTGATGTCTGGATTTATTCAAGCAAGAAAATGGAACTTTTCAGTTGGACGGTTCCTTTGTTCTATCTATTATTATATTAAAGTAGGAGTATTAGTTGCGTCTATATTCTCTATGTTCGCATTCTCTTAATGTTAAATTATGTCGATGACAATAAAAAAATTTATTGTTATGTGCTTGTTTAGCAACTGTACCTAATATTTTATTCAATAGTTTTTAAATTATATTAACCCAACTACTCTTTATTTAACTACCGGCAAGTAGACGAGAATACAGGTTACTTATAACTTAAAAAATATATACAGTTGTTTGCGCCCATTGATAAATATAAAATTACTTCACTAAGTAACGAAAAAACTTTGAATTGAAATCTTTTCGGCGCCTATGAAATATGCAAGGTAACACGAGCCAATCCGGCTCCCCATTATTGGCAAAGCTTTTACGCTTGTCAACTATCGTTACCTTTGGGGGAGCTAATTAACAGAGCACACTGCCCCCCCTCGGGGAGTATCATGTTCCAGGGCGGTACTTTCACTCGACCTGGCAAAACGTGATAAAAAACACACCATAATGAACTCTATTCCAATAGAATAAGATACAACATCTTTTCGTAGACAACCGAAATTTTTGCCGGAAAATTAAAATCAAACAGTGAAAATTGGAAACCTAATGAATGTTTGACAAATCTTAGGAATAATTTGCTTTGCTTTTATTCAACTTTGCTGACCTAATAGAAAATTTTGTACAAAATATTTGATACATCGTCTTCTGCAACTCTAGTTTTTGCTAATTATTATTTTTTTTGTTTCCAGGTAAGATCAGGCGAATCATGGTCATTACTGCTCAAGACTGCTTCCGATTTTCCTGGAGGTATGTTTTTCTGTTTATTGATGATCATAGCTCTCCAATATGTACTGTGTTAAGCAAATAAAAACTAACTCTGCAATATTTACACTGTAGTGTTGTTGCGTTACAATTTTATTTTGAAAAATAACTGCACATAATTACCAAGGGACAATTTTATTAATATTAAGGCAACGGTAACGTTTAATAATTTTTTGAATGCAAGAAATACTCACCACATTTCTAAAGCCAGCCGGATTAAGCGTTGTTATTATACCTATCATTAAAAATCAAATAAATAAACGTGTGAACAAATATAATTGGAACTCGTAGCAAGAAGTTGCGTACGTAATTTTGAATAACTGCACCTATTAATATTAAATATATTGTGCGCGTAGCGAAAGCTGGAGGCAATTCTGTATAGTGCAGATAAATGAGACTTGCTTAGGCAAGAAATGTGCTAACTACTTTACGTTTATTGGATGCAGGACTTATAGCGGCTATTTCAATTAAGTTTAATCTTGGGCTCGCTCAGAGCAGTCCTTTACAATTGCACAGTATACAAAGGAACTTAGTATTGCTTACAACGTAATCAAGTTAAAGCTATTGAAATCTAATAATCTGGTTCATACTAGGAAAACAGAAATCTATAACAGCAAAAGCATTTTATATGTACATGTTCAATTTAGCAGACGATTGCGACCTATACTATATCATTGAGCAGCATTTTTTTAAAAATGACCATCCATATTATCAAGTGTACCTTCTGACTTCCTCATTATTACTTCCGGACTACAACTAAGGCAATTTTATTTCTTACCAGATAATTTACAGAACAATTTTGATTTTTTACTAGCTTGAAAAAGTTGAAAACATACATTGACATAATTGAATTGAGCAATATCTTAGTAGATCTAAGTTATTACTCAACGTTACGATTAGGTACTCCAAAAATTTATAACTAATGTTTGCTAAGAAATCAATTGCTTAATTTCAAAGCCACAAAGAAGGTCGTACTGTTGTATGTTCGGTTGTGCCAGGAGCCCTTAATAACTGGCCGTTAATTCAGATAACAGCTTAAATTAAGCGCGGTGAGGCCATTTCGCTGCCGAGTGAGAGTTTACTTAATTTTCTATAGATTGCTGCGGCCCGATTTGTTGGCCTTAATGAAACTATACATTATCTATTGTCTAATCCAGTAAGTAATAATACTGCAAAACAACAACTTCACTTGTTATCGTTTGAGTACATTCAACACATTTATACAAGCTGCAGCGGATTATTGTAGCGCCTTGTATTAATAATATCAATGAGATAACGTAAACATATTATAATATTTTTTTAACAAATGTATTTTTCAATGAGACGAAGAAGCAAGCATACCTACTCTTGTAAAGACAAAGAAGTACAATCTGTTTAAATATGCAACAAAATGAAATAATTAGGTGCAGTGTGTTACATCTAAATTTTTAACCGACTTCAAAAAAGGAGGAGGTTCTATGTTCGACTGTATGTATTTTTTTTTTTTTTTTTTTTTTTTTTTTTTTATGTATGTCCGTCGATTTCTCCGTCAATTGTGGACCGATTTAAATAATTCTTTTTTTATTTGAAAGTGCATAGTTCCGAGGTGGTCCCATTGTCACCATGTCAGGATCTGATGATGGGATCCCGGGAAAATCAAGGGCAAACCTCAAATTTTATAGGCGCACACTACGCGTTACTTGTTTTTTCTGAAGCCATTTAAGTTTTTGCGTCCTATAGACATCACTTTATGTTGATGAGCTGATGATGGAAGGTACAACTCCTTAACGGTTAGGAGTTAGGGGATAATTCTTTCAGTATTGTAAGAATATGTGGACCGTTATTTGTATTTCATGTACTTTTGCAGCTAAGCTGATGATGGAAGGTACAACTCCTTAACGGTTAGGAGTTAGGGGATAATTATTTCAGTGCTGTAGAAATATGTGGACCGTTAGTTGTATTTCATGTACTTTTGCAGCTAAGCTGATGATGGAAGGTACACCTCCTTAACGGTTAGGAGTTAGGGGATAATTATTTCAGTGTTGTAGGAATATGTGGACCGTTAGTTGTATTTCATGTACTTTTGGAGCTAAGCTGATGATGGAAGGTACAACTATGATGATGGAAGCTAAAGGGTACGACTTCTTAATTCTTATGTCCCTCTTGCGGGCTGCATCTTTAGTTGGTCTACTGAATGGTGCTGAACACTTAATGAATACCTAATATTGTCAAATAATACAATTCTACTATTTTACTCGTATTTTCGTTATCAATATTATGAGAGAGTTTTACTCACTCCTACGTATTATTCACACTAAAAATAGAAAAATAAACAAACTTTTTTAAAAAAAAATTAAACCGACTTCAAAAAAAAAAACAAAAAAAAACTACCTAAAAACACTGAAAAGCAAAAAATAATTTTAATAAGACATTCATTAAATGCGCTTATTGTCTAAGCCTATTAATAACATTAAATTGTATTTACGTGCTAGGTAGGTACCTACTAATCTGTTTGAAGTCGGTGCCAAGCCAAAAGTAATGAAAAATGATACATACCTAATAATTTATGTATTATACAGAGTTACAAATAATCCGCGGACGTAGGTACGTAGTCTGGGTACCTACTATTTGGCTTGGCACCGACTTCAAACAGATTAGTAGGTACCTACCTAGCACGTAAATACAATTTAATGTTATTAATAGGCTTAGACAATAAGCGCATTTGATGAATGTCTTATTAAAATTATTTTTTGCTTTTCAGTGTTTTTAGGTAGTTTTTTTTTGTTTTTTTTTTTGAAGTCGGTTTAATCTCCAACCAAAATAATGTTAATGAGTGTAGGTAGTTGTTTCAACACTTATTGAATTAGTGGTCGATGTAAACAACATTCAAAACGATTCATACGTTTCACGTATATGTGCAGCTATATTAATTGTCGGATCAATTAGGTATGATGGTCAGCAGTTTAATATCAATTAGGCAGTATTGGTAAAACGTATATAATTATAAATAGGTATTGGAATAATGGCTGTTAAGAGGAAATTAATGTTTGCAAGTTCTCGATCAGAGGTAAAAGCCCAAAAGTTAACTACTAACTGCGACAAAGTTCTATGAATATTCAAATGTGTCTCTTTGTTCGTAGCGAAAGTTCACCAAATCGCTCTTGCTATAAAAAAAGGAAGTTAGGAGTGACCAAATACACAAATATAATGACACTTGTAAATCAGACGTGATAACTAATTCAAAATAATTTCTTTTATAGCATCATTACGAAAACAAGTTACTGAGCATTTGCGTACCAGTTAAAATATCACTGCTTTTTTGCTTTTATTTACATACATAATACGGGTATGTAGCATTATGTAGCATTGTAGTTGACCTACTAACCGCAGGGATAGCTATTTTGCCTACTAACGCTGTGCTAAAATATTTCCATGACTTACAAAATTCCTAATAAAGGCTCTACATAGCGGAAGGCATTCAGGTTATAATTTAGGAAATTAAAAATACCCCAGGTTCTCTAGCGGAATATAGTCACGCGCCGCGACGGTGCGGGCGTCTCGCGCTTGCCTTCTTATTAATTACGACTGCTGCTTACTGATAGGAGCCTTTATTCACGAGATCACGTGCGCATAGTACGTCATTGAGATATTACGCGGTGCTTGTAATTCATGGACCACTGTGATTTGTGTGGTAGGTATGTACGGGCGGCAAAAGTAACAGGGCAAGAACAGTGTAACTTGATTTTGTTATTAAAGTTTTATCATACATTTTTTACTAGGTCAGTTGGCAGACAGGCACGCAGCCCACCTGATGGTAAGCAGCCACTGCGGCCTATTCCATTGAGGGACGCTTCACCTGGAAACGTCCCTCAATGTGCTACCAGACTGTAGACTCATCTGATCTTCGAGCCTCTGATTTCAAGTGTACTGGCTCCCACATTAATATTGCCGGAACACAGCCAGAGCTGTTATGGCGGCAGATTTCACCTGTGGGGGTGGTAGCTAGCCAGATGATTAAAATAAATAAATAAATGATTAAAATGTGCGTTCAATTTTGTTGGGTTTGAACGAGATAACTGAGAAGTAAATGGCTAGTTTCAAGACTCATTAATTGATCACTATACTACACTTTAAAAGTAAAAGAAAACATCATAGATTTTTAAATCCCAACCAGAGCGTCATTCCTGCAATGAACCCTTATTAAGTCACACTATTTCATAGCAAATAATACATAACATTAATTTAGGCTACTAAAAATGCTATGAACTTAGTTTACATGTTTTGTAGCTTAATTAAAACGTCGCATCTGATTTTCAATCTAAAAAGGCCTCGTTTTTTTATTTATATGTCCATAAGTAAACATTTGTTATTTTGAGTTCAAGCTCAGCTCAGCGTTTACAAATTTCACTTATTTGGAGTTTTGTCGTGTTCGGATACGATGTGTAATGCTGGTCAACTGGACCCCACACAGTGCGATTGACTATTAAGGTTTAATTTGGTGTCAAAGATTTTGTAATACTTGTACAGTTACATGATTTATTTACGAATGATGTCATTCATTAAAGTCCAGGTCCCTAGACCATTAACTTTAAGGAAGCCAACCACCAATGTATATTAAATTAAATTAAATTAAAATTCATTTATTTCAGATTCATAAAATCCATATTATCATAACGCAAATAATTTTATCATAAATAAAAATTAAACTACCAATCAAATCAATAATTAAAATACAATAAAATAACAATTTAAATAAAATTAAATTAAAAATAAAATCAAATTAAAATAAAAATTCAAATAAAATTACAATTAAATAAAATCACGATTAATTAAATACAATAAAATCACAATTAACATAAAATCAAGATTCAAAATTTAATATTATTTTATAAAAGGTGATGAGCTAGCATGCAGCTTCATCCACCTGTGCACCAAAGGGGAGTCCCACCGCTCGGCCAATACACTCAGTATGCCGTTGGCACTACTCCGAAAGCGGTTAAGCAGCGAGGCGCTCCTCTTACGTATGATGGCGTAGAAGTCATCAGTATGTGCCTGCGCGAACATGGTCGAGGCGCTGCAAAACCGCGGTAACCCCAACAGCACCCTGAACGCATTATTGTACTGGACGCGCAGGGCGCTGTACGCCCGCTGCGTGTAGCTGGTCCATAGGCTGCACGTGTAAAACGACTGACAGTACGCTTTGAACAGCGTTACTTTTACTGGTACAGTACATCGTGCAAACCTACGAGCCAGCATGTTGCATCGGACAGACAACGACCTGCGCTCCCTCTCGATGTCCTCATTATCAGACAAGTCATCCGTAACCCAGTGGCCCAGATACTTAAATTTACTTACCCTATTTAAGGTGGCACCACATAGAGTGATCCGTGATGCGGAGGAGTAGGTTTTGTTACCAGCTTTAAAGATCATATACTCACTCTTCTTAGGGTTGTATCTGAGTCCATGGGCCCCAGCATATGACTCGCAGATGCGCAGGAGCTCCCGTAACCCACCGATCGACGGGCTCAACAGTACCATGTCATCTGCATAACTGATGTTGTTAATAGATATCCCACCAACAGAACACCCGACATTAGCACTGTTGAGCTCCCCGATCAGCTGGTTCATGTACAGGTTAAAGAGGCGCGGCGAGGACAACCCCCCCTCCCTCACCCCGCACTCCAGCCCGTACACGTCCGAATATGCTCCCGCCCACCTCACGCTGTTCCGTTGGTGGCCGTACCAGTACCGAAAAATTGATACCACATCCTCCGGCAGCTGTGTCTCACTGTGCAGCTTGCTCCACAGCTTGTTATAATTTACTAAATCAAACGCTTTTGAAAGGTCTAGATAGCAAGCATACACAGGAGTTTTTCTAGCCGTGTAGTACTGAACCGTCTGCTTGAGACATAGGATCGCACTCTCAGTTGACAGTCCAGGCCTAAAGCCAAACTGAGCGTCATGTAGGTGCAAATGCTTCTCCAAATGTTGATCAAGCAGCCTGTCCAGCACCTTAGCTATCACAGCAGCCAGTGAGATAGGCCTATAATTGGTAACATCAGACACATCACCGGTTTTGTTTTTCAATACTGGCACAACCACCGTGAACATTAGGTCATCAGGTAAGTAGTTGTGGCCCATACACAAATTAAACAACATAGCCAAGACTCTAGGCAGATGTACACCAGCATACTTCAAGTGCTCAATGCTAAGGTCATCATGACCTGGAGATTTGCCTCTCACCATCTTCCTAATGACAGCTGCCACATCTTTGGCACTAAATCTGACGTTAACATCTCTATGCTGACTCTTAGCACCGAGCACTGGCGCCGCTGAACCGAGCGGCGACTCCACCCTGAACTGACGCTGGAAAAGACGAGCAATATCGCGCGGCTCATGAGCGTCGCCCACACTCACAGGTAGGCTCGACTTTAAGTTCAACTTGTTTGTGGATTTCCAAAATTTATTAAAATTTTTGTCTGTATGACATTTTGCTATGTTATCCATTTTGATTTGATCCATATTATTTTGGCAATATTTCAACTTGGATTTAAACAACTTTCGAGTCTCACACATTTTGTCATAAATACTACCGGACTTCGGTTTTCCATGTAGTTGCCATATCTGAAAACACTGTCGAGCCTCCCTATGAGCAGCACTCACATGTCTGTTCCAGCCAGGTACATACTTCTTAGGTTTCCGTTTAGGTGCATTTTTACTATAAGAATGACTTATTTCCGCACTCTCAGATAATATACTAACAATTTGAAGATACATCTTATTTAATATGGACTTATGGGACTCATCGTTACAATGTTTGTCAGCACAATTACGAAATTCAGATGGAAAGTCTATATCCCTAAGCTTAGAATTACAATAATTATAATATTCATCAATTTGAGCTTGTCCCCTTTCTCCCCATTTTACCCTATTACATTTTACACTATTAACAAAACGTTTTGGCAACACAACATTTAAATTACATTCGACTAATAAAGGGTAGTGATCGGACCAGTAGGTATCGTACACAACGGACACGTCAAGCACAGCTGTTCGGGCAGCACTAGTAACTACGCAGTGATCGAGCCACGAGTGAGTTCCGTGCGCCTCGCTCACGAATGTATACGAGTCGTTCGGCAATACCTCCATGTCCACACACGACCAAGATTGTTCAGCACAAAATTCCAAAAGTTCTTTCGCAAATAAACTACAAGGGTCAGCGTTGAAATCACCGAGTATGAACACTGATTCCACATTATTACTCTCGATAATAGCGATTATTTCACCGAGACACTCAGTAAACAACGGTAAGTTTTCATTTTTATTAGTAGGCATGTAGACAGATAGTACCACGATTTCACGCACGTTATCAAGCTGTACCTTAATAGCTGTTAGACGCACACTACGACACTGTATAACGGACACTGATGGGAACGCTGCCTTTCTCCATAACAGAGCTACTCCTCCGTGCGGCCTACCGATCAGGACTCCCTCCGCCGTATCGACGGCAGACTTGCCCGTGTAAGAAAACTCGTCATCAATAGTTCCTAAAAACGGTATATCGTGAGGCAGTAGCCAGGTCTCCTGCAACGCCACAATGTCTGCCGACCGGCACAGTTTTCTAACGTCTTCGAGTGATCGAACGACGTTTTTACAGTTGAAACTAATCATTCTGGTTGTGTTTAGACCCATATTGATTTTGTTTAGGCGTTCCATTAACTCTAACCCGGACAGTACCCTTTGACTTTCTGTGACTAAAATCCACAAAAGGGCGATATAAAATTCCATCCGGCCAAAAGTACTCTAATATTGTTTTATCATGATTCTGATATGTGTATTGGTAACTTGTATATGAATTTGATTTTGAAAGAGGCAGACTGTTGTGTTCTCTTCGACATACCATTCACGTCTAAGTGCTGGTAGGTCAAAAAAGACTTGACGTACATACTTGTTATAAATTATTATAAGTCCAATTATAGACAAAAATCGGTTGTCTGTAAAGTCGGTTTACTGACGATAGTTGAACATGACAACGTCATATGAAAAGGAAAACTGTTCAAAGGATAAACATGTAAGTGTATTATTGTATAGCAGCTGTCCACGCGAACGCATCGCTCACTCAACTAGGAGATAGACAGATGTCGAACGCTGCCGAACGCGAAGGCCGATTGTGCCTCTTTGTCGCTCGATCCGCGCTCTCGCTTGCACAATGGAACGCCGCATGAGTCAAGTTTTTTCGTGCGTACAGCCGGCTCCATCGAATTATAAGACGTTGTCACGTCTAAATCATTTAATTTCCTAGACTACTACCACAGAACCCACAGACACAGTTTTTTCGGTTCATAGGTTACATGGCTAAACAGTTATAACGGAGAATGGCACAATACGCGCGATACCGCGAGTTATGCGACCGCTATCACCTGGCTCGCGCGTGGTGCAAGTCATAGGAGAAGAGAGAGGAAGTGGGAGTCAGGGTAACTTCTTTATTGGAATATAAACATAAATATTCTTTATTGCACACAAAACAAACAGAATTATGTGATACGATTTAAGTTTTGCTAAAGTAGCCAGCTGTAAACTGAAATAATAAATAAATGATTAATGGTAACTTGTTTTAATTTAAACACGTATATTATACGTTGAAACACCCAGACCGATACTTAAGACATGTTCACCCACACAAACGAACCCGCCACGGTCACCATCCTCATCGCATCGAACTTTTAAGTCTCGATGACAATGACACCGCTGAACTTGGTACGATGAAATATTCAAGTGACTCCAGTAGCTCCGAAATTACGGTCACTCAAAATATCATTTAAACTTCTAACGTTTTCCAGTTTGATAAATCCAGATTTTTGGCTGCGTCGATCTCAGACATTTCTCATTTCAGCCAGATTAATGACTCTGAGCGTTGGCTCTTGACAAATTTAATGTTGGACCGTGAAAAGGATCTTAGGAGCTTCACTGGAGTAGTTAGAACTCGTAATAGGATTGGTCTGCTTTCATATTATCACTTATTGCGATATATTTGGTATGTGGTCCCATAGAATCCTTAATGGAGTAGATGTTGTTGTGGTTTAAGACATCCGTTCCATTCATCAGATTTTGTAATTGGTAATTAAAGAAATAACATTTTTCTTTTTTTATTATACGATTACTATTATAATTTGCCTTTGCAGTGGTTCGCCTCTTATCTGTGTAATCGACGACAAGCGGTGAAAACTGGTCAGACGATCTCTCGCTGGTGCGATCTACTCACCGGTGTTCCTCAAGGTGGTATTTTGTCCCCGCTTCTATTCTCCATATTTATAAACTCCATCACTGCCTCCTTAGCTTCCTCTTATCATCTGTATGCTGACGATCTCCAGCTTTACCATCAATGTCGCATTGAAGATATTAACACCACAATAGCAATGCTTAACAAGGATTTGTGTTCTATTGCTGATTGGTCAGATCGTTTTGGTGTGAAAGTTAACCCTAATAAATGTCAGGCCATAATCGTGGGTGGCCAATACCATATGCGTAGGATAAATTGGGCTGCTGTTTCCCCAGTTATTTTTGATGGTGTGCAAATTCCCTTTTGTAGCAGTGTCAAAGACTTAGGTCTACACATCGACAGCACACTTAGCTGGACTGTGCATGTTGACGAAATCAGCCACAAAGTTAACTCCACTCTGCGTGCTCTCTATAGATTCAAGAACTTTCTACCTATTCCCACTAAAATAACTCTCGTTCAATCCCTTATTCTACCCTTGATAAACTACGCAGATGTGTGTACCTCCGATTTAAATAGTACCCTTCTTAACAAATTGGATCGTTTAGTGAACTGTGGCATCCGGTTTATTTTTAATCTTCGTAAATTCGATCACATTTCCACTTACCGCCGTCAGCTTAAATGGTTACCTATCCGACTTCGTCGCAATGTTAGAATACTCACTTCACTTTTTTCTATCCTAAACGATCCACATGCTCCCGTTTACCTTAAGTCCTTGTTTTGTCTTCTTAGTTCGACACATACTCGTCAGCTCCGCTCTTCCCACAAATCCATCTTGGCTACTCCTTATCACCGATCCGGTTTCGTCTCAAATTCCTTTCGTGTTATAGCTATTGGGCTTTGGAATGCTCTCCCCGAAAACATTAGACAAGCTCCGAGTCGGATGGCATTTAAATTCCTACTCCATAAACATTTTCTCCTGAAGTCCTCTCCATCGTCGCTCACCTGTCCCAGTCGTTAGCCGTATGTACTGTGTATATATTTTATATAGTGTATATATTTTATTTATTTATATTATATAATATGTATGTATATTTATGTAATTTTATATTGTGTATTTATTTATGATATATTATTTCGTTTATTTCTGTTGTTTTTGTTTTCAAGTTTTATATTTATTGGCTCTGCCCACTGTTTCTTTCTGCTTGGCCTAAAGGTTGACTGGGAGAGAATGCCATGAGGCATTAAGTCCGCCTTTGTACTTGATTTGTGCAATGAAGCTTAAATAAATAAATAAATAAATAATTCACAACAACAAAAGAACTTTTAATAATCTTAACAAAAAGTTTTTAACGATTAAAATTCAGCTAAACAATTATAATGTAATTAGCATTAGGTCACAAAATATATCTTGACTTTTTCTGGCCTTTACTAAATAGATAAATGCTATATTTTGATGAACGGCATATTGACGTGCCCACGGTGCGCACGTCAGTTTGCCGCTAAGATTGGCTACGTAAGCCATCTGCGAGCGCATCAGCGCAGATCGGATTAGGGGTCGAAGTGGTCGCCATGGCCGAAATCGGCCGGAAGTACTTTAGTATATATTCTGTGCCGGAAGTTAGTTAGATAATTAGTTAAATGCTAGAAAATCAAGAACCGTTTTTGTCTTATTAGTTCCAACAACTATATGCGACAAACGTTAGCTAGAATAAAAATTTTCACATTAGTAGGAATTTTAACCTCCCACGGAGAATGTTTTATTGGTAATAAAAATTACCGAGAAGTATTGCGATCAGTGGTGAATAGCTCGTAAGAAGCGAGTTGTTTCTGCGAATAGAGGAGACATCGGGCGTATAAGCGCATTCAGCGGTATTTGTATGCGCTTGCGTCTATTCGCGTGTCGCATGTCAGCTTTATGCGTGTACTGTATGTGCGGTCTGTCTATGTCGCAGCTAGGCTGGTGGCACACTGAGATTTATTTTTTTATTTTACATAATATACTTAATAATAATAGCTGTGTTATATTTTGACGGTCATATTTTCATTGTTTTTCCATAGAGCTATTTGGATATGATATGATAGATGATAGCTAGTTTTTGCACAACCTGCATTTATTCTAAATTACCCTTATTTAATACGGATAATTAAGACTGATATATTATTTTAAAAATTGCAAGCCTTTCTTAGGCTTAGTTTCAGGCTCCAGTCTACCACAAAACTAGGTTTATATATAGCACTTCTGTTGTGTAGCATTAGTCTGTAAGCTTAAGTTTGAGGAAGAGAAATAAATTATTATTAATAAATTATTATTATTATTATTATGTAAACATAAAATGTTGCTCATTAACTAAATCGTGCATTCAAATAACCTCCGCCCTTTTATAAGGCGGTTAAAATGATTGTCTATTACGAGTCGTAAGTAGGTTCAAATTCAGATTTCTGATTACATTTACGAGATACAATATATTTTCCTTATACTAGTGTGCAGTTAAATGGCTGTTATAAAAAAATAAAAACCAGTGATGATATTTTTCACTCGGTGTGTCGGAGTGTTTGCTGAACAAATGAAAATATTTTACTATCGGCTCCATGGCGCGTTAAAACTTTATCGACGGTTGCCGCGCCGAGCCTGCGGCACGGCGGACGTTTGCTGCACTCGACCACCAGGCACATTGTCTGACCTGCTAGGTATCTTAATGACATTACTGCGTATATACATAGGTGTTACAGGGAAAATTTCAATATCTACTACTAGAATTCTACTTCAGCAAACTTTGGCAAAATCATTGTTTTTAGTCAATTTACAATAACATGTAAAGTAATATAAAATGCCAGTCTGCTCTTACAAAAATATTAATGAAAGCTGCCAATTATAAAGAACGAGTTTCATCGTCAAATCGTTTGTAAGTGTTTGAATAATGATTCTGATGACATATTCACTTATATAATATGTATGCTAAATACTAAATAGAATAGGCATCTATTTAGTTGGTACCAACTTTATGCGCTCATGTATTGTGATTATAAGAGAGCATTCGTTATTTTATATCAGCTTACATTTACAACACCAGTAGCGCCGAATTTAACAATAAATTATTAATATCTATAAAATTATCTCTTGAATAACAACACAGCGGATAGAGTGCGGTCGTTTACACGCATTAAGCGTGTTTGCGGGCACTAATAGACCTCGGGGCGCGGATCAATGATTCAATTAGGGAAAAACGCGCGCCGCCGGATTTGCATAATATCGCCGGTGCATTATTTATGACCGGAACCTGCGGCCGCGTCGGGGCTGTCTTACACGTGCACCACTCGCTCTGCCCATGTGAACGCTTGCTTTCTATTTGCAAGCACTGACGTCTAATATACAAGAGGTCAGTGATTTGCAAGATACTTTATTGGTGGACACGGAGACTAATGGTAGCTAGTCGCGAGTACCTGTTCTATTGAGAATCAGATATCCTTTACTAAGCTGCATCGCTTCATAAGATGCTATACAACAAAGTTTACCTTCTTTGAGTCTTGAGTTTGAATTTGAGTGCTACAGTGTTTTGGAAAGCAAATTAATTCGTAAGTAACAGAGTGGGGTGCTATTATGGGCAACGGAAAGAAATAAATCTTTTTTCTTATGTTCCAATCCTTGATTTTAAAACGATTGAGTGACGTTTCAGGTAATATTCTCACGCACGATTGCCGACGAGGCAAAGTGCAAAAAATCCTCAGTAAACCTAAACTATTTCCTAACATTTAATTGACATTGTAGCACTCCTCTTCTGTATAATATTTCGATAACCCTAGTGTCAAGATCGTGTCCTGTCAAAATCTGTATTATCTCAAGTGAGGCCTCCCCAGAGACGTGCGAGGGGGACAAGTGACCCGGGGTCGGCCGGAGGGCTCCGAGGGGGACAAGGGCCCGAACGAACCCGGAGCGCTTAAGAGGGTTAACGAAAAATGCGTCGCGTCGAGTTTTCGAATTTCGGGTTTCGCGCATGCGCGCCAGGTCAAGATAAGCAATGTCTTGCTGTAGTCAAAGTAATCACTTTGATCCTTTTCAAATAATATTTCAAATAATATACCAAATAGTGTGTAGTTTTTATATTATATCCTTACATAATCATAACAGGGCATAAGTAAGTGTGTGTTGTTATATAATGGGTAAAATATTTATCAATGTAGTAAACATTGACAATATCTTACTGTTTACATGAAGTACCTAGATTTTTTAAGAGTAGCCAATTAATACTAATAAAGTAATCCTTCCCAAATGTGTGTGTAAATACTTACTTACCTAATAAAATTGTTGACATATTATGTATGTAAGTCTTTTAAGTATGACCATTCGATACGTAATTTAGAAATAAAATACCGATTTCAGAATACCATTTTTATAACAATCTGATTTACACCTATAGACCGTTTAAAGTCAAATGTTAACATCCCATTTGAATAAAGCACATCACATTTTAAGTGTGCCTACTATGTATTACAAAATTGTTCTGTTCAAATTTCGTTTACAAAATAAAAGTAAATATTTTAATCAAGTAACAACTATGTATTACAAATTACATTATGTACACTAATCAAAATGTGTGTTACCTGTTTATATGAATAGAATTACATTTTAATTTAAAATGAATAACTTTTATTCAGTTTAGGCTGATACAGCACTTGTGAATGTCAAAGAAGCTATGCCACCGGTTTGCAAACCCTAAGCCGGGAGGGTTTACTATTGTCTGACAAAAAACGTATGACAAAAGATCATTTTACAAACAACGTTTGAAAAACTAATCATTTGACAAACTTTCATTTCGCAAACATATTACTTTAAAAACAATAATTTGACATAATACAGGTTTCGCAAATGTTAAACTTAGAAAATTATTTAACTGTTAAAATTATATTTTAAAAATAATCACATGACTAAATAATTCGTTTGCCAAATTGGTGATTGTACAAAAAGTTAGAAAATAAATGATTAGTTTAACTATTTTCTAACAAATACTTACCTGCGATCAAATTTTGAAAATATTAAATAGACTTTTATCGTATGAATGAAGATAAAGTAATGTATGTGACTGTACATAATTAGGCATTAAAATACTCATGTGATCCTTTTATGAAACTCACTTCGTTCGTTTCATAAAACCACATTCGTATTTTAATGACCTTCATTATGCAACAGTCACATAAATAACTATTTAAATACAGTAGAATCCGTTTATTATGACTCCGCCTATATTGACCAACCCACGGGACCAATCGGTTATTATGACGTAATTACACTAAGAAGTTTGGTTTTCATATAAAATCTTTGTTAAAATGTCGGATATAATGACTTTGGTTACAGTGACATGTCGCTTATTATGACCTATTTTTAATAAATTGTCCGGTTTTAATGACCGACATGATTCGTATTGTTCGTTGATTTCCGACGACGTTTGGCACGCGGCTCGTTTTTGTTTTAAATCCAAGTGAGTAGTTGACACTTGAAGGTCATGCATTGTTTTTAGTAATATCCTGTGCAAAAAAATGTCATCTCAACGCTGTAAAACATTTACAATTGAGGGGGAAAAATGGAGAATCATACTCATACAACCGCATCAAGGAATCGTTCAATTGAACCCTTTTGGTTTTAAAACATTTAAATTTAACGATTCGAAAACCGCGACAACGAAACGGCAACGCGAAATTAACGCATTATTTCTTAAAATATGTAGTTTTAAAATCATGAGAAACAAAAAAATAAACATTTTTTTTTACAAAACGCTTTGTATGACGTCCACTTATTATGACGCGTTTGTCAATTCCCATCGATGTCATTATAAACGGATTCCACTGTAGTTTAGCTTTATTTCCCACTAGCGGTTGCCCTCGCGGTTTCACCCGCGCGTAATTTCCTTTTTTAACTCCCCCCCTTCCCCCTCCTATCCCCCTACCCCCTCATATCCCCCTACCCCATCATATGCCCCTTCCCCCTCCTATCCCCTTACCCCCTCATATCCCCCTACCCCATCATATCACCCTTCCCCCTCCTATCGCCCTTCCCCCTACTATCCCCCTTCCCCCTCCTATCGCCCCTCCCCCTCCTGTTCCCCTAACCCCTCATATCCCCCTTCCCCCTACTGGCTCCCTTCCCGCTCCTATCCCCCTTTCCATCATATTCCCCTTCCCCCTCCTATCCCCCTTCCCCCTAGTATCCCCCTTCCCCATTTCATCAAACTTCCCCCTCCTATCCCCCCTTCCGCCTCCTATCCCCCTTCCCCGTCCTATCCCCCTTCCCAATCCTATCCCCCTACCCCCTCATATCCCCCTACCCCATCATATCCCCCTTCCCCCTCCTATCCCCTTACCCCCTCATATCCCCCTACCCCATCACATCACCCTTCCCCCTCCTATCACCCTTCCCCCTACTATCCCCCTTCCCCCTCCTATCGCCCCTCCCCCTCCTATTCCCCTACCCCCTCATATCCCCCTTCCCCCTCCTATCCCCCTTCCCCATCCCATCCACCTTCCCCCTCCTATCCCCCTTCCCCATCATATCCCCCTTCCCCATCATATCCCCCTTCCCCCTCCTATCCCCCTTCCCCCTACTGTCCCCCTTCCCCATCCCATCCAACTTCCCCCTCCTATCCCCCTTCCCCGTCCTATCCCCCCTTCCCAATCCTATCCCCCTTCCCCCTCCTATCCCCCTTCCCCCATTAAAGTATCCTATGTCAGTCTCCTGGGTCTAAGCTACCCCTCCACTTATTTTCAGCCAAATCGGTTCATCCGTTCTTGAGTTATAAATAGTGTAACTAACCCCACTTTCTTTTATATAATAAGATATATAATATATTATATAGATATAGATATTAAATTTTTTATCCAATTAATGTAGTGTATATTATTATAATATTATCATAAATTCATAACCATAGTATTATAAAATATTTACTCAACATAGTACTAAGAAGTGTCGGTTGCGCTTTAAACTGTACCACGCTACGTAAATCAGCGATGTTTGCGGCACAGCCGTTTCTGGGTACGAGCGACATACGTCCTGCCTCTGAAGAGCCCGGCGGCTGACTAATTTGAAATGTTTTGCGCGGAGTGTTTTATAGCAGTTTAAAAAAATGTCTATAAAATAAATTGTGCATCATTATATAGGTTTTATGTATTCAAACTTAAGATAATATGTTCTTCTTTTAAGTTAGACTAAAAACTTTTTGTAAATTAAAGAAATTAATGGTAAATTTTGCATGTTTACAACAGTGATTTCTTTGTAATTTCGCTGTAAATGGATTTGAATTTCGTATGAAAATAATCTCAAATTTAACTCATACCCCATCTAACTATTTGCGTAATGATATGTAGACTTGCATAATAAAGTAAAATGTCCTATTTTTACAATGGTATTAAAACAATTGAGCTTCGAAATCGATGTTAAAAGTGAAGTTTATAAAACACTGCTCGGGTAAATTGTCAGTATTCACAAATACTCCATAGAAAGAAAAGTGGTATGGGGTACGATTTTAGACAAAGATACTGTTTATAATAATTTGTGAGTCGCATGTTTCTTAGATCACGTTTTCATAGAAAATATCTCGTTGAAAACTGCCTATTTTGAGTCAAAACGGCAATCGAATCGTTTAACAGTCTTAATGAAAAGCGCCGTTTGACTGTTAATTGAGCCGTTTTAATGGCTGTCCCACTGACATCTTAAGTCTTTTAAATTCTTTAATTGGTACCTTTTGAATATTTTATTTATATTCTTAAAGATGAAAATGAGTTGCATTTCTACAGAACTTAAATGACGCGTTAGTCAGCTCATCAAACTCGTCAATTTCCGAACGATGTACGGATAACAATACATTCTACAAAAACAACATGTAAACCATAAAATATCAGCTTTTATAAAAAAAATCTAAAATATATTTTATTTATCTTGCGGGAATCCAAAAATGTAGACCGTAATTTTTTCCTTTCTTAATATCAGCTTGTAAGTAGAAGTTGAGACGGCAACCTCACTGTCGCGAGTCCCATTGTAGGGGGTTATTACCTGAGGGTCGGTCGCGTAGGTGCCGAGGAACCTAATCTTCCTTTGTGTAGCCGTGAAGGGCCGCCTGTCCTCTCGTGTGCCTTTTGTGAGCGAATACAAAAACTGCCGGCAAGTGACAGTCAAAATATTTGAAGAGGGATCCGTAGATTTGGTCTTTGAAAACTTTGAGCTTACCTATTACGATATAACATAACGTAATATAAAACTATTATTTCTATAATCAGTCATGCAAGGTGCGTTCTTTATAACATTACTTTTAGTGTGAGCGGAATGCATTCAGGAGATATAATAGTAAACAAATAAATATACAATTCCTATTACCTTATTGCTGCAATGGGATAATTTCGCTACCAACATCTAGATTTCGTATCTGGGGATTTATTTTCAAACCAATGATTTTTTTCAGTTTGGTTAAATAGTAATATTAATACGTTCATTCAAAGAATATTATGCTGACTCTTTTTTGCATAAAGGTGATCAAAAGCCTTTGAAACAAAAGACGTTCGACAGTATCATTGCCTCAGCTGCGGATCTCTAGGACGTAGGAATTAGCGGAGTGTCTGACAAGATGTGTATCGAAATCCGACGCGGATGTAGTTCTTTTATTTTATTTTCTTTATTCCAGCGTTTTGTGTGAGGTGAGGAAAGGATGTAGCATTCATTGCTTTGTTAGGACGCTCCATTATATGAGCCTCGATTTAATGTTAGTGTCGTGTTCTTCTCCTTTTAGGTGATAAAAGATCTCAGCTTCCTTTTTTATTATTTGTTGTGTTCAAAAAGGCAATTTATACTAAAAATGTTCTACTATCCTAAAAATGTATATAATATTTTGTTGAAACAGAAGAAGAGGCACTTAGGTCATATAGCTGTGTAATGTAATAATTTTAAACAGTTATTACGCAACGCCTACGCAAAGTGTTTATGCCTTGGAAGTTTTGAATTCTCAGGACCAACAATTCACTGGTTTACCCACAAGCATTGTGTTTTAATCTGGATGGATTTGAACATTTTAACAACAATTTATAGAACAATTATAAGAATCACATTCTGGAGGCTTACTGTATAATGTGATAAGAAGTACACGATGGCGCATTTACGTTACATTAAACGTACACATCAATTAAGTCGCCCTAGTTTCTTGGAAACTCGCCGTGTAAACTTTGTACGGCTAACCAAAACTGCATGCATTAGCTATTAAAATAAACAAATATTTTTCTTCTTTTTAAATAAAAAAAAAAACAGAAACCTATAAAAACAAAATTTGGCCATTAATTACCAAACACATATCCAATAGCGTCAAAAAAAGAGAATGTAACAAACATAAAAACCTATCGTCGCGACGCGTTGACAAATCGGTGCGATAAACTTTTACAACTTCCCGTCACGTCGCGCGCGCTGACCGCGCCATAAATCCGCGCCGCGCCGCAACGCACCGCGCCGCGCCGCACAACGCGTTATGTTATGATGATAGTATGCTTCATAATTTTTCACAGACGAGGTGATTTTCCATTGTGCACACATCATTTCCCGAGCGTCATATTCTGATAAAATTACGAACAGTTCACCACAGAAGTATCTGTGCTTTTAGCTTTACCAAAATGTCTTCTGACTATGGTAACTGCCTTCGTGAAACAATTATTCTTCTAAGAAGTTAAACCAATTATGTCAAAATCTTGAGCCAAGACTAGTTTAGTTTGATAGGATATCCTTTTACCGCTTTTCTTTACATAATATGACATGACAATGTTTGTATGCCAGCTGAAGTAATAAAAAAGTGGCAAGATCATACGATAGCTTTCCAGTGACATGGAAGTAATTGGGATCTTAATATGTTTGAAAGCAAATAAATTTGAATCCAAAAGTGTTTTTTTTAATGGAAATAAATGTCCTCTTATAATAAAATAAAAGAAACCCATAGAGAGATACGAGTACGTAATCGAATCGCTGAAAACGTCAACATACTGAATACGGGTCGCGTTAAAATGTATGTATTCACGTAATAGGAGCACGATACGAGTGTATCCTCGGCTCGATGTTCTTCATAATTCAAAGGCGCGGCTCGCGGGCGACGTGCGATTTCCAATATTGATGTTAATCGGCTTACGTGATTTGAAAACCAAATATAAGTGGGGTTAAAGTTGCCGCGGACTGCCGCCGAACTCTCGTTAATAATAAAGCGGAGTTTACAAGGAACGATTTTCGCCCCGCGATGGCTTATGAAGGAGTCAGGGCTGGTATCGTTTCGCCTTATACAATAGCTTCAAACTCTGATAATCCTGCTGGAATAAAGGAGATTGCTCTAAATAAATAATTCTGAACGTTTAGGCACCTATACCTGATCTTATAATAGAAGAACATTCCCCTACTATAAAGATCAAACATAGGCAACTAAAGCCTTAAACTAAAGCCTTAAAGTTACAAACTTTGTTTTCTTTCTGAATTGAAAATTGCTATACTCGTATAAACCAAAATGAACCAATTACATGTGATAATCTTAAACTAAAGGTGACTGGAACTGGACTGGAAAGGTGAATGTGACTGTCAAGTCACAAATCGAAATATTAGTTTTAGATGATCTAAACAAGTTTGCTTGATACGAAGACTCAAACCGTAAATACTACTCATGGTCCTCTAAACAGAAACTGCATTTTCATAAGGGTACATAAAAGTTAACCTATTAATATAATCTCATTTCAATTCAGAGGCTTTCATCACAAAAATGCATATTTACAATCGTAGACAGATTCTTTTATGGGTCGATAACTAATCACTAACTCGAGGTTTATTCTGAGAATCGTAAACCAGCCCAAGTCATGCCCTGAATAAAACCACTAGATAAATGAACAGTAAAATAATTCCGATAAACTCTTATCTAAACGTGGTACGAAATTAATTCTATGGTAAATATATTTAGGAAAAACATATTAGTACACTTGAAACCAAAGGCGAAGATCAGACGAGCCTACAGTCTGGCAGCACATTGAGCGACGCTTCCTGGTGAAGTGTCCCTCAATGGAAAGGACCGCAGTGGCTGCTAACCATCAGGTGGGCTGCGTGTTTGTCTACCAACTGATGTATTATAACAAAAAAAGGAAATATGATTTTTCTTACACATTCTTTCTGAAATGATTCATTTCCACTAAGGGTATTAGAGTTCAGTGCTTCAATATCTATTGTGAACTAACGTCACGTGATGGATGCTATCTGTCAGCTGGGCTCGCGTCTTGTCTTTACGACGACGCCAATCTTCTGCCAGGGGTGAGGCGTGCCCGTTTTCACCATACAAAATATTATAGAGAGGCACACAATTGAAAGAAAACAGCAGAATTTCCTATTCATTTACAGATAATATCGACGATAATAACCAAACACACCGGACATACATATTATGGTATAAAAAGTGAGCCCGAAAGTGCAGGTGTACTCTACCCCCTTTTTGTTTTTCTCTTAATTTTACAGTCATACGGTTATTGCGTAGAGTAAGACATTGAGAATAATAATAATGACGGCTATACTTCATTTTTAATTTATTTATTTATTTACAATAGGTTCAATATTAGAATTATTTACGTAAAATGGAGATGGCAGCCCTATATCGAATGTGAATCACCCCTGTGACATCACGTCCGAAGTAACGCGACAAGACTCCGATTGTTTTACCTACTATACGACAGTGTTTTAGAAATTGCGTAGTTGACTCTCGTAGTTTAGGTACACTGATCGCTTTTTATACGTTTTAGATAAAGTGTGATGCCTACGTGAATGTTAATGGTTTCAAATATCATATACAGTCTAAGAATCGGACATTTTTATCCCGGTGGAGTATACACGGTGCCTGAGTCTGAGACATATTTTTTAAGTTATGTGGGACAGTTGGCGGCAGTGGTAACGGATGTTCATAAACTCCCAAGGGAAATACTGCAACTCTAAATGTACTGGTGAACCTTTAAAAATATATGTAAAAGTATCTTAAATAACGTTTTTAATAATAATGTAACAGAAACCGTAACATGTATCATTTCATTACTTATAAATCGACACTAAGTGAAATTGGAAATCTTAAGCAAATTTTCACGTCATCACTCGTTCAATTCCATATCAATATGGCTTTAAATTTTTCATCCATGCGTCGTCCCCCGCTCCGCCGTTGACGGGTCATGTGGCACCTACCCCCTGTTCCAAACTTTATTTCACGGTGTTTTATGGAGGATTCTCGTCGGAAGGAATTATACTCAAGGGGCTGTTGGAAGCTTATTTCCGAGGGTGAGCCGACCTGTCTTCGATGCGATTGCGTCATCAATAAAATCTTGACTTGAATACAGATTTGTTAAGTTTTTTGTGAATATGTATTATCGAACATCGTACATCACACAAGAGTTTTTATAATAAAATAAAAATATTAAATTGAAAATTGATTAAGATTTTCCAGACACCTCGCGTCACAAAAATAAAAAAATATCATGGTTTTGTCATTGGTTTTCTATAGCAATTTTATTATAACAAGTCGGAATACGGAATCATGCACTTTCTTTCTGAAAACCTTTACGAAACTTCAAGTATAACCATATAAGTTTGACATTAATTTTCATCCGTTATCTGGCATCGAGATCATAATCGAATGTGGTGAAATTTAGTTTTTATTTTGCTTTACGATTCAGACTATTTGTTTCCGTTATTGTAAAATGCTAGTCGCTTTTATTTTGAATCCTAAATGATCAAGTGGTTGATAAAGCGATATCATATACATAAGTTGAGAGAAGTGCGACTATAGGAGTTTTATTTCTAACTAATGTATTCAGGTTTAAAAACAAACACTTCTATCGCTTTTATCTATACCAGTTTCCTCGAATTTCTTTGGTTCAACGAATAAATATTTGTAGGCAGCTTTATAAATCGGCATTGAAGACAACCTCTGTAGCCTACGCCTGTAATAGCGTCGCTTCGGAATTGATTCCGTCGTATTGTTGCCTCCGATAGTCCTGACCTCGGCACTCGCCCGCCATTGTGTAACCAGATACGTTTATTAAAGGACCCGGTGCTGGCTCCGAAGGTCAATATCATGACGGAAATATACGAAGATCCTTTATGAGAAGCGGCACGTTCCTATAAATAGCGTTTTGAAGTGATACTCCTTTGGTTTATTCCCTTGGGGTCTTCTGCTTTTGTCTTGAAATAGGATCGGTTTATATTGTCAGTAGTTTTTGGTAAGTTTAGGCGCTGTAGAATTTTATCAATTTTAAGAGGAACCGTAATACAATGTACACTAAAAGTCAATGATGAAGTAATTAAAACTAAGAACTCGGTATCGATTTCAAGTGATTCTAAAGTATGCGATTTTTATCATAGATTTTTGTTAGCTGTACTAGTTTTATCTAGACAGGTATTTATTACACCGACATAGGCGTCGACGTATAAATTTAACACATACATTATGCAGTCCCTATGAAGACATGCATGTTTCTAAATCTTCAAATACATCACGCTCAAACAGAATAAAGTTCCAACATAATCCCGAATCTTCAAAACATGAGCCACACACACAGCATCGTCAACGTAACTGCCTCAAATTAATCCTTTCATCCTCAAGACGCCCCGAGTGCCGCTAAGCAAATCTCCTCGCTGGCTCATAACGCGTCGTTCGTTACAATTTGCACAATACCCGCGCCATTTTAATTACACACTCGATTCAGATGATGAGTTCCGGACCAGTTCCGGGTAGCGTTAATGCGTCTGCTTTAGCGCTCAAAGGCGGCTATCCCTCACCGAGGACCGCCCCCCTCCAGCCCTGCACTTAATTGCTGTGAAAAGCGCCACTTGATAATAAGCAGCGACGGACAAAAGACGTGGTTTCCACTCGATTATGACGGCTCCGGAGCAAGGCGGAGGAGCGCGCGGCGTCGAGACGACTCGGCGGGTTCCACTTAGACGGAATGGGACGTTTCTTGTACAACTTATTATTGCTGCAGACGCTAGTAATAAGAAATAAAGCGAGTGCAGAGAAATTGTTGCTACTATGCTGATGAAATTCCACATTCGTTTTTCTCGTTAACAACAGTCCCTACATACAATTACTTTTATACGTATCGTACTCGTACTCCTTAATAGGAAGATAAATAATTGGAGCACTTGCTGAAATAAATTAATGTATTAAATAGTTTTAAATCAGTCAGTATATTGTTTTCATGAAAGCAGTTTCTACAACAATACCTTTATAAAAGTTCGTAGTAGATGAAGTCAGTATTCCGAATTTGTAAGAAAATATTTTCTATTCTGAAATATACTCCAAATTTTGATGCAAAATGTTCAAGATACTCATAAGTTTGAATCTGGCTGAAGGTGTGTTTTTAGCGAATTTGGAGCATTATCTATGGTATTCTTTTTACGCTAAAGTGTATACTTTAGAGCGTATCTCGGCCGGCTTACGTCGGTCCCATTGTGGAGTGATGTCGACGGGAAGGATTTAATTATTAAATTATTTACTGTAGGAGCTGTTGTCGCCCGCGATCATCGTCGAGGCTTCGCGACAGCCGCGCGCTTCCGCGATGAACGCAATCACATTCTATTAACTCGTAATTTTATGATTTTAAATTGGGAGCCTGCGATAACCGGTGGGTTTAGACATAAACATCTATATCTACAAGTATGTCAATAAAATTGTATCACGCGGGAAGCTTCAGAATAAATTGGACTAAATTAGGTAATTATTTTTTGTTTTTTTTGTTACTGTCATGAAAAAATATGTATCCGATAATGTTTAAAAAATAAAATAATACTCTTCCTTTTTAGTAGAAACAGGAACGAACGCCATATTTAGTGGCACCTTCGAATAAACTAGTTGGTTCGGGTGTAAATGGATTACACAGCTCATAATTCTGGCATTTCTTTTTATTGACGAATAAGGTATTTGGCCGCAATCTCACTGATGGAAAGCGACGATGCGGTCTAGGGTGGAGCATACTCAACTAATAAAAACACAATTACACATGTGCAACTGATCAACTATTTTAATCACAACAATAATTTAAATGGAAAGGAGGTCTTTGCCCTGCAGTGGGACAGTACAGGCTCCTAATAATAATAATAAATAATAATTTAAATGCGTGCGCATAATCAAGTCGGAGAATGCTTTTAATTGGCAGTGGTGGCTGTCATCTGTCGGGGGTGAAAGAGGCCACGCTCGTCCGTGGTGCTGTCAGGCAGTAAGTCAGGCTAATGGTCAATTTGCGAGGACGGCGATGCAGCCGACGGATGCCGCGGAGTTTTTATGACGATTAGATGAAGATGAAGAAAAACATCGCGAGGGAAAGTCGTTAAGACCCTGTTGACTGCAGGCTTTGTCTTGTCTGTGGCAGTTTACAAGTGGTAGCGAATATGTTGCACTTACTATCAGACAAATTCCTTGTGTCTCCAGTTAAAACATAATCAAAAACAAGCAGGAATATGGGGAAAATTTATCAGTCACTGACTTTCGTTCTGTACAATTGGTAATTTAAATTTTGGCTGTTAGAAAAGCTTACATTAAATCGCCAAGTGTTATAGTTATATAGTTTTTTTCAATCGGACCTCCCTGAGTGCGATACTGAATAAAACATCCCGATGTTACATTATTGGTCAACATTAATGCGCAATACACGATTCCTAACGCTGTGCATGTTGCGTACTAACTGAATTATAATAATTGGACAAATCACAGAGACATAGTACTACATAAACATACGGACAGGCGATTAGTATACGATGATAGGCGCATTTATAACATCTACTTAATTATAGAGAAGGACTTCGCATTTACATACAATACTCATAATAATGTCAGTCGTGCCGTGAAACTGTAATACTGGCAGATAAACAATTAGAGATATCAGATCGCACGTGAGACCTTCGAAGTTATGATCGTAACATTTCCTTTGTGAATGAACAAATGAAGTCGTTAAACTTTATAGATAAAATCGTGGAGACTTTCCAACCCTCGAAAATAAACAAAATAATTGTGTATAATGAACAGAACAGGGCCCCACCCACGGCTAATCCGGCCGCCTAGTAGTAGATATAATTGTGACAAAGTGTCGGCACAAACAACACTAACTAACACTGAATAGCAATAAATTACTGTAATCTTGTAGGATTATTTCGGGTGCGGGCAGAGCCGCGTGAAATTAACTAGCATAAGCCACTGCGGCACTGGGAGTACTGGGACGCTTTACGTGGTCAACCAGACGCGGCGTCTGACAAATGTTAGTAAAGTGTAATGTCTTTAAACAGTCATTTCCTTAATAAACTTTTTGTTTTTTTTTTTCTTATAAGGCAACAAAGTAGAGACTGCTAGTTTTTTAAACACATTTTTCGTATATTAAAACTATTATTATGCACTAAAAGCGAGCAGGAGGCACTAATATTCAAGTAGCTACTATTCCATTAAAGCATATTTAACTAGGAAGTGTTGCCTTATGTATAGTTCTACTATAAGTAGGCTCTTCTGAGCTGATCTTAAAGCGGAATTACAGCCAAAGCTATAATGACAGCAAATTCTGGAACAATTCTATCACTAACCTCACCAAGGTGGGAATAAAACCCAGGATTTATTACCCGAGGAGCATAACCAAGGTTTCATGGAGGCGGTCAAACGTTGCTATTAATGGGGTAAAGTCATTGTGGTGCTCGATTGTGTAGTGTTACATTATCTATTGACATGTCACCTGGAGTAAGGGCGCGGTGTCCCAGTGCAGTCAGCGCCTAAGCGGGTGCCATTATGCGGGCTTAACGTCGCAGCGACGGCGAGTCACATATTTTTATTGGTGTCAAATTAACGGGCCCATTACCGCTGTTATGACGCCGGGTTTATTACGAATGAAATACTACTGCGCCCGGGATTCATAAACAACGATCTCCTTCCACAATTTATTACATCGCTTCACATTTTTAATAAGCCCTGTTGAAACTCGAGGAACTATGCTCCTGTGTCATCTTGTTTTATTATACAAATTAAATTCACTATTCTTTTTTCTAAAGATCCTTTGAACATTTCAAAAAATGTTTATCTTTTATGTATGTTGAATATGTCACGTATTAAAAAGTAAATAGTAGTCTCTATTAAAATAGTCCATCTAAGCTAGGGTGATTTGAAGGGCGTTGTAGTCATACGTTTGACTGTTTTCATTATTTAGCCCAAATGCTAATTGTGTTTATTTGCTCGTCCTAATTAAACGACCTTTTGGACGCGCGACGCGGCGTCCTGCTGGCGGCCAGCGAAGCCCTTTATACGTCAAAATGTCCATTTAACAAATATAAAGCCAAGCTTTGGACCAGCTATTTTGTATAAGAGAGACTGTTTCGTATCCAACAAATGACCTACGCAGCTAGCCTTTTGCTAGGTCATTAAATTCATTAAAATATACGCTCGGTAATAGAATTCAGGTATATCTAATATATAAACATAAACCAAAACCTTAACATAAGGAGCACCAAAGTTTACAACTGTAAAATTTTACGCCACTACCGATTGCGGAGTAAACCAGACTTGTAAGGTAGGAGTTGTTCGTCAGGGAACACGATAGCACATCTATCAATTTGAATAACGGAAGCAATACGTAAAAGAACCGACAATAAATCCACTATCTCGCATCAGCCGGAATCGGCCCTAGACAAGCGCTGTTATCTCTGCCCGTGTCTTTTCCCAACTTCCCCGCGAGGGTGCGGCGGGCACCCGTGACGTCACTTTATGGCCCTTCCCTCCCGCCGTAGAATACATTTCAACGCCCATTAAACTTTATGACATCAACTTTTCAGCCACCGACAATAAAATCATTTGCGTTATTTATGCATACCGCCATCCTTCGGGCAATATATTTTATCGCAGTTGCGAAAGAAAGTAGCAACTTAAGTCTGTAACAAGTATATTAGTTTGTTACATTATATTGCTGCACTTTCAATTTAAAGTTTCACTAAACTGTCACTTCTTAACTTGAACTTAACGTTGATTTCGATGCTAAAGGCTTAACTCTGTTTTTTTCTTAATTTCTAATTTAAAGAACTCTTGACAGATTTAAGAAGATCTTTGCTCTCTACAATTGCCAAATGACTATATTAGTGTAGTATTTTATACTAGCCTTCCGCCCGCAGTTTCACCCGCGCGTAATCCCTTTTTTCAAATATCCCCCTATTCCCTCCCACATTTCCAGGATCAAATGTACCCTATGTTCACCGGGGATAGTGTAGCTTCTCAACAGTGAAAGAATTATTCAAATCGGTTCAGTATTTTCAAAATTGTTATTCCCGCGGGAATGAGACGTTTCCCGTAGGAATTTTATAGCCTATTCCTATTTCGGGTTATAAACTATACGTGTGCCAAATTTCATCTAAATCCGTTCAGCCTTTTAGGCGTGATTGAGTAACAAACATCAAACATCTAAACATCCAAACATCCAGACTTTCGCATTTATAAATTAGTAAGATACAGTCCACTCTCTCTCAAACCAGATTAGACTTTATTTAGTCTAATCTGGTTTCCTTTCCTAAATAGACTTCAACAGAAAACGAGCTCGAAATTACCGAGTGAAATGCCGGGTGATGTTAACATACAGTTTGACGGCTAGACTTGGTGATAGACGGTAATTAATAGGAGGTTTATTAATTAAACTTACCGTAAAAGGAACACTTCCATTTACACTTTGAAAGTAATTATGGGTTAGTTCGAGAACTATCAGCCTATTTAATTCTCTAATGATTGCTAAGACTTCCGTCGTTGGAGACAAGTACTGTGGATTACGGGCCATCTTTGACTCCACAAACATTGGCCACTTAAAGTGGTACTCCGTTCGAATTATCAAAATGTGTCTGTAACAGCGTTATTTTTTTTAAATACATTGTCATTTCAAAACCCTTTTTGCTCGTATTGATAGAGATGGCACATCCCTAAAAAGGAGTTTTTCATCTCTTTTTAATCCCGTTACAAAATATGACCTTTCGTTTAATTGCTCCTAGAAGCCCCACATTAAGGAGCCATCCCTGTTATTACATCATTAAGTCAAAATATATTTAACTCCGTAGCAATTAAGGTTGACATTTGTTCGGTGCAGTGTGCAGATGCACATTTTAATCTAGAGTCGGAGGTGGTTTTTGCAGTCGCAATTAGGAGACCGCGACAAAGTGCTCCGGAGATTCCCGGGGATTAAATGTTTCTATTACAGTGCTTTTTGTCAGCGAATGACCTCGCGCTGTCCCCGGCGAGTTATGCGTGCATTTACTATCTATTTTTAAACGTAATGAGTCTGTATTGCCTTGGCTAATAGTTTTCCAACCGTTCGCTATAGGTATTAATTTGATTTCCTAAAATGTATTTGGTTTTGCAGGGCATTATGATTGTACCCATTTTCATGTCAAAATACGTCATGTAGGTACTACTAACCATCTCTTTTAGAAATTATAAAAAGCTTAAATATTTTCTTTTATTTTGTTTCAGGTATGTCACTTTATAAAACAACTGGACCTAAAAAGTGTAAGTATTATTTCAATAGAATGTAATGTTACGAAAAGTAAATACATAGATTTTGCGCGCAATCGTCTTTAACCCGCGGAGAGTGATTGAGCTAGGACGCAAGCGTGCAAACTATTCAGCAGCGCAAAGTTAGCACATTGATTACTTACGTGTCGCGGACCCTCTCGATCAAGCCGGGACCAGCCAATGTATTTGCCTGTTAATAAAATCGCAGATCGACGCGCGCGCCGATCCGTCACGGTAACGGACGCGGTGGCTACGTGCTACGACTTGCCATCTGTTTCGCTCAGCGGTTTCGCTTCACACATTGTCGCGAACATTCAATAGTAATAAAGTCTGACGTATTTTTTTTAGTTGATAGACAGAATCTGAAGTCTGTGCTGTCTAAAAATAAAAGGTATTTACTTTTAAGTGTCAATTTTATCTCTTTGAATGGGCTCTGCGAAATGAATATACCTTGTATGATTGATAAATTTATATTTGTATTCTAAATAGTTTTCATAAATATACGGAATTCAATTTTTTATTATGATTCACTTTGACCCGAAGCCTCGAAAGAGGTTGCACGGTGATTATCCGTCCTCCAATCCTCTTTCATAACGCGATTACTCCACATCGGGCCGGCGAAGTTGCCGCCGAGCCATTAGTTAGACCACATCTATCAGTCCATTGTCTCCGTAGTTAACAAACCAATCACACTTATGCCGAAGTTCGCCTGCTCAAAATTAAGCGGCTCACTCGTGGGCCAATTACGGCGGTCCCTGGGGCCGCGTGGGCAAAATTACAAATCAGGACATGGGCCGCAGGCAGGGTTGCCAGATCTTTTAAAAAAAAATGTAAAAAAAGCAAGTGTTATATAATAATAATAAATAATAAATAATAAATATTTCTGGACATTATTCACACAGCGCCATCTAGCCCCAAACTAAGCATTAGCTTGTGCTATGGGTGCCAGACAACGGATAAACATTACTTATATACTTTTTTTTTTGTACCTAAATACATACATATTATACATACAAACACCCAGACCGATACAAACAGACATGTTCATGCACACAAATGTTTGTACCGTGCGGGGATCGAACCCGCGACCTCTGGTGTAATAGCCGACTTCTCGACCATTACACCAAATGGCGCGTCTATAAAAAGTGTTAGGTAATATTTATTAAGATAAAACATATTATTGTAGGTTGTTAGGAGTTTTTTACAGGCTAGCTATCGCTGGGGACTAAAAGCGCTAAAAGTTCTGACTGTAGTTCTGGTATGAGCGTTGCTTTCTTGTGAAATGTCCCTTAAAGAAATATGCTGCTGCAGTTACTGCTTACCATCAGGTTGCATGTGATTACCTGACAACTACATAAATTCACAATTTCACACAAAAAATATTTACTGGATTACCAAACCTTATTTTTAATTTTGTAAAACCATCCGACGAAACGTTTGATTTGCAAACCTGCCTTGAGGACTGCGGGCCGCGAGGGTCGCGAGTCCCGTGGGAGGTCCTGATTGATAGCTCATGCACCAGACGCTACATTGAATATTTGACGAGCCATTTGGTGTAATGGTCGAGAAGTCGGCTATTACACCAGAGGTCGCGGGTTCGATCCCCGCACGGTACAAACATTTGTGTGCATGAACATGTCTGTTTGTATCGGTCTGGGTGTTTATATGTATAATATGTACTATGTATTTACAAAAAAAAAAGTATATAAGTAATGTTTATCCGTTGTCTGGCATCCATAGCACAAGCTAATGCTTAGTTTGGGGCTAGAGGCGCTGTGTGAATAATGTCCAGAGATATTTATAAAAAAAAAAAAACTACCCGCGCAGGCAAAGCGGATCTAGCCAATACCATATGATATTCCCTAAAAATACATCAAAAACAATATTAAAACAACAAATACAGAAATTAATACCGTACTTTCTGAGAAGAAGGCCTTGGAGCGGCTCAATAATTAGACGCTCGGCGACGCGGTGTCTCCGTTCACGCCGCCATTATTTAACACCAACTGAAATAGAAGCGGCTTATGATAAATCGACGGACACGCCTAATAAATTGTTCTCCTACTTAAAATGCTTCACGGATCTTAATCCGTTCCTATTTATGTAACTTGAGACTTATAACTAGCCCGAGTTACTATGAGGGCTACCTGTTGGTAAGAGTGGGATACAGTGATAAATTTACTTTATTTATATATTTTTATTTATTATTATGCGTTATGGGTGCAATGGAAGATATGTTTAAAGGAACTTTGATGTGCCGTGTTCCTGTGCAGGCAAGGGGATTTATTAATAATTTATTTTAGGCCAAAGCGGGGTATTTAATGATTATTTATTAAAAACCGTAGAGATTTGCTCTTAAAACCATGTGGAGTTGCCTGTAAGGATACATATGGTTGTGTGAGTGATACTAAGGATGTCTGATACAATTCGTGCGAGTATAAGTTTTTAAGCAGTTTTATTGATCTCTTTATTGCTAAAGTTATTTATCTCTATTGTAGGCGATGAATGCCGGAGGTGGAAAAATAAAACAATTAAGGAATTTCTCCAAATCGTGTTGCAATCCATCAAAAACCAATCTGACAATGAAAATAATAAAAAAGCATCAAAAAATATAAAAAGTATAAAAACATAAACAATATACAAAAAAGGATCGTACAGCTGACGATTCCCAACATCTATAAATATATTTTATCTGTATTCTAAAGAAAAGACCGCGTTCGTTGCACCGTGTTATCAAAATGCTAGAATTTCCAAGAACTATACATTTCGAATAATATGCTTAGTACCAATTTAAAAATAAATATCCTCTCGATAATATCTATCCTATTACCTGGAAAATAGCTATAGCGATCTCTATCCCCCGCTGGTGTATTACTATTACTGATAAAAGCAATAAACATTTATTTATCGAGAATAGGTTACCATTTTCTTATTTCTCCCAAGCCAATAACATTTCGTCGAGTTGTGATAAACTATTTACGTTTGATTCGGCTAATACTCGCTGCTTCTGAGAACTATGCCGCCAATTTCATCGATGTTCAGAGGTGAAGTGGGAGTTATTGATATCAAATATAAATAATCCTGAAGGAATTCATCGTAAACGAGATAGTTCTAGTGTCGTGTGTTATTAAATTAGGTATAAATACGATTAGGTGTCTACTTCGAGACACAATTTACTTAATGGAATGATAAAGGTCGATTGTAAAAAAATACATTTCTCTCGTAAGAGAAAAAAATTCTATAAAACAACTTCAAGCAATTCCACTCCAAACAAAATACTTTCATGCATTCTTAGCACAGTTCTTAGCACGATGCTCGCACCATCAAGAAGAGAGTTAACTGAGTGTCTTATTATTTACTTACAGCGAGACAGGCAGAAAGAATTTATTATATCTTAACAGCTATTATATAAAACTAAACTATTGAACCCAGACCTCCGATAGAGACCTCCTCTACCTCTAACTAAAGTGTTATCTGCTTGCATCTACGTGTGCACCCAGCTTACTTCTTATAGACAGAGTTATACTTTTCGTATTAAGATTAATTAGTAAGATTGAATTTACCGCGCTAGGCTAGTCCAACTTACACTCAGTCTATAAATTATGAACAAAATATACAATCAGCGTGGAAAGTTTTCGGTTTAAAATTTAACTGTTAATATTATACGAACTTTGTATTGTGAAAAGAAAGTTCTAAAATTCGTCATCAAGCAAATTTTAGCATGAGGATGTACCGACTCGGAATAAAGACTAAGATATTGACGCCTCGGCGAAGTTTTAATGGAGGCGTGTTGTGCTCACGCGCCGCGCATTCAAATTACAGCTTATTGTTACCTTTCATACTTAATATCAAAGAGATTTTAAGTTCTGTTGTTATGCTTGGCTGGGTTAGTTTGCCACACCGTTTCGTAAAATCATAACTTCACAAGGCTTAACTCCGAGCTAATCTTTGTTGATTTGATTTGGCAAGTCTTGTCGATTGCATTAAGGAATGTATGTCCTGTTGAGGCCAGTCCACAATTGAATATTATTGCATTTCAATATTTCATTATGTCAGTTGTATGTTTCTATCAAATCACATTAGTTATACCTACCAAGCAAGGGCTTTCAATTACCATATTATATATTTATTTAAATATCGTAAATAAAACGGATTAACAGCAAATATCATTGATATTAAATTATCACTCGAACTCTGTCATGAAAATCGCTTAAAATAAATTCATATAGTAATCACCCAGACTTCAAATAGATAAATTAATCTTTTCATGTGTGCCTGCAACAAACGAAACTTTGACATTTTGATGTTGGTATCAAATGCCACATAGACACAAGACAACAAAGCGGACGCTGCTAGGAATATCAAAGAGTGCTGGTATCTGTTATTACCAGTGCTGGGAGTGGGCGATGGGCGCTGGCCTGGCGAGGGCGTCGTGGCCGCGGGCGCCGGTCACCTTTGAACCGCCATCATTGTTTTGTTGTGGGTGAGCAGGGTTCGTGGTCTGCAAATGTTTACATTGTAAATTGTAGAACTGACAAACATATTAACGTTAACATGAGCTGACATAATCAGTTCTGAGAATTTATTATTCATTCGCGAATATTCCTATCGCCTGCCGTTGCTTTACCGTGAAAAACAGAAATAAAATAACGTAATATCGTCATCAAATCATAGTGTCTTAGATTTTCTGGGGATTTTTTACATTTGCCGTGTCTTTGAAATATGTGCAATCAGTTCGCCGCACCATGATTCATTAACATATTGAACCTTTTTAGTGCACTTCAAAGATTACTTCAGTAGATCAGTGTAGTAGCCACTTTACCATCTTTAGTGGTAGGAAAATAAGGAAAGGGCTCGTCCCTCGTCTTTCCACCCAAAATTACTGCCACTACTAATATCTACCACTCAACTAATTCCCTAGTCAGACAAAATTTGTTTCAGATTTAACAAACATAAATGTCGTCGACAAACAAACATAGGTCGGAATCATAATCGACAACTCGCATGTAACGACTACGGTACATCGTTACTTAAATAATAGAGGCCTTTTTCTAGACATAATATAGGCCGATACTTAACTATACTTACTCTAGATAATACCTATTACAGCCATTTTCGAAGGAGTCGTGATCGGTCGTTTGTTAAAATTAAGGCATTAATATTAAATGATTAACTCGTGAATCAGATAAAGCGACACGGCGCGTTTATTAATACTCGTATAATCAATTTCAATAATTATGTTTCGCCGATGAAATACACGACTCGACACCAATACTTCAGTGATTATCTTGTGAATGTTGTTACGACCTAAATTATTATTGTTGTTGCTTGTTATTCATTGTTTTAGGTTAATGTCATACTATGTATACTAAGGATTCTTTTAACTATCTTAACTATTAATTTCGGGACATTTGTGGGATAATACATGCTACGAAGGTAGTTTGTTTGTGTATAAAAATATTCACAGAAGACTTTTTATAAAAAATGTACAATAAAAAATTGCCATTTTTTATAAAAAGTCATCATCATCATCCCAGCGTATTCCCGATTGCATCCAGTATGGAGCTCAGGGTCCGCTTCGACTATGATCCTAGATTTGACAAACCTGGTTATTACAATTATATATTTTTATAAAAAGTCTTTTGAGAATATTTTTATACAAAAACTATCTTCGTAGCATGCGAGGGCTTGACGACTTCGGGGGCCGATGTCAGACCACATTTTTGACAATTTATGCTTTCATCTAATAAGGGTCGAGTTTTTTGTTATTTACTGCTTATCTTATAGCATAGGAAAGGATCCCAACATCATCGTGCACACCCTTCCTTGAAATTGGGATTATAATGTAACGATGTAAATAATATGATCATATCGTGTAAGGGATCCGATATCGCCCTAGTGACTCGCGTCGCACAGTTGGGTTTAGTATTAATAAAATACTTGTGTTTTTGGAAAGCAAACCCTTCTTTACACTCTAGACAAGTAAGTGAGGTAGTAGAAAGAAAAAGACAAGAAAAAAAAGTTATCTTTTTGACTGCCCCTGTAGCATAGTTGCCAACGTGAATCGATAATCGTTAATTGAGCTTGAAGTACTGGATTCGTGATTCCAAAGGCATTTTTCATTGAATAAAGCGGGCAAACTAGGCTAATATGGTTATCTAGAGTTAAGCTCACAATAAGTGTAATACTTAGGGATTATCAAGAAGCAAAAATGTTCTTGGCAGTTTGCTGGCTAAAAGTTGGCAACGCACCTATTTGGCAAGTGAGACGATGAGCTCAAATGCATTAGCTGACCCTGCGCTACCAATAGAAAATGCTTTGTAATATAATACTAGTCACACTAATTTAATGCGCTTACTTATTGCGTACGGAACCCACAACGCGCCAAATAATGTAACCAAACACTAAAACGAACAAAATCACCTAATAACGTTGTTCTCTTTTTAAATGCATCTTATGGATCTTTGAAGTAAGCTAATTGAATCTCACAAACAGATTGTTTGCCGTAAATCAAAGGAACGAGTGACCTAATGCCTTTATTAGTTGGCGGCTAAAAATACCGCGCTCTGCGGGCGGTACACTGTCCAAGCATTAAAAATTTTGCAGAAGGATAATAACTTATGTTTTCATTTAAATATTTTGTTTTGTAGGTACTTACGTTTATTTTCTCCCGATCCTGTATATAATAAAAATTAATTTCATTTCAATTGCTTCAGCTAGTTCAAGAAAAATAGGCTTTTCAGCACGTACAAATTGACAAACAATACATCCTACTATAATCATATAGTTAGAATGTGTCGCCTATACAATGAACTCCTAGTAAATGGTTACGATTCAATTGATATTTTTAACAACAAGCTGCCCAGTTTTAAAAGGGCAGCAATCAAAATTATTCCAAAAATGTAGCATATTCCAGTTTGTTGAACTTTCAATGTTCAACAAACTGGGAAATAATATAGCTAAACTGGCCTTTTCCTTAAATGCGCTTAAGAATGTCTCTGTATTTTATTGTTGCATTGTATTCCTATTTAACTAGATCATGTTGTGTACATAAATGTTATTGGGATAATATCTAGATCCAAACTATGTATTATTCTGTATAATGTGCCAATAAATAAATAAAATAAAAACGAAAATTTTCAGACATACATGAAGTCCAAAATAAACACCTTGATGTGAATATAATAATACTTAATTTTGTCACCGGCGCAAGAGCTTGTTCCGTATGCCTTCTGCGCGTGGTTAGTGCGGGCTTGCGCGGGCGCAAACGAGCGATTCACGGGCAATTAACCCGAGTCGCGCCGCGCCGCGTCCGGCTCGGTGCCCCAGCCTCGCAGGACCTGTTGGCCGCTTCCCTGCTTCCTAACATCTCACCTGTATCGAATGTCTTTGAAACTGATGTTGTTTCGTGTCAGGTTCTGTGTTAAGTTTTAAATGAATCTTAGACTTTTGTTTCTGAGATAATGTTACTTCAGGAGAACTATTTCAAATTAGATAATACTTTTATGTTTTTTTTTATAATGAAGTCGACTTAAAGAAAATAATTTGGATATAAGCTGGAAATGTCCGCAAATTTTTATGTTTAATATTTTTTTTTTTTTTATATATAACTTTTAAAGTCAACTTTTATGACTGCTATTACTGTGTAGAAAATGTTATGACTTTTTAATAATTCCTATTGACATTTTGAGATAGATAGCTTGTCGGACTCTGAAAAATATGATGACTTCGGAATTTGAACTACTTAGAGAAACCCGAAGTGTTCTAAAGATTGCGTAGAGCAATAAACCAACAAAGCAACAAAGACCAACAAACTTTTTTAATCTTTGCATTTACCTTATAAGCTACAAAAAAAAACTAAAAATAGCCCTAGAATTTTATGTTCTTAATAAAGTTAATTAGATTCACAGTGAATAGCAGCTTCGAGGCATTTCGCTTAACGAAGTCCCGCTCGCACTTATTGCAGTCTTGCTGTGATAGCTTCTCATATTGCGAAGATGCACATTTGCACAACTATTTTCAGAAACATTGTCTGTTTGTTCCGTCTTTTTAAAAGAAAAGTATTCTACTTTTTTCTGAACTCCACTATCAAGTATTAAGGCTGATATCCTCTACTAAAATAAACAAAAACTGTAAAGCCAATTTTTTGTATGTTACAGTTATTTATCAAGCCTTTCTTTAAACAAAATGTTTGGTATGGACAAAATAATGGTTAATGAGTGTATTTTCCTGTAGACACGAGATCAGCTACGCGCTACGTCAATAGTCGGGTAGCTAAACATTGTTCCCAAAACGCTTAAAACCGTCGACTCTCTACGACTTGTAATATAAAAGAGAAACAAAAAGTATTAGGTAAGGATATTTCCGGGGCCGAAGTCGCGGCACGAGCTAGCACCTTCAAATGGTGGTGCATATTATCTCAGCATCGCATCGCTTGCATCTGTGCGGCCGCGCTCTTTAGCCTAGATATTGCGCCGGTAATAAACGAACATTGCATTTTCTTGCTTTGTCTCACGCGGGAACTCTCGACCGTTATGAAGAAAGGAAATGGCTCTGCTTGCAAACATTTAAATTATGTGAATGCACTTAGAAATAACGTCTTAAGTATATAGCCATCATAGAAAATAAAATGCTAGACAAACGAGTCAAGAGAATTAATACTCACTACTTTCAATTTAGTTTTAACTCACTTCTGAATATCTTACCAAAACATAGATCATACTCCTCCACAATTTTTAATAGAATAAGGATAGGCCTCGCTACTTACTGAGATTCGTACCATATCGACACTATAATAATAATTATTGTGAAGAAGTTTTAAAACCCTCTACCACTATAGCTTTCTAACATAATATGTAACAGTGATAATGACATTACATCAAAACTTACCTAACCAATATATCAGGACACATTTAAACCATGAGCATGTTTTTGCCCTCAAAAGCTTGGTAATAAATCGTATGTCACTCCAGAATCCAACTCGCAGGTCGTGAAATGAATAATCATAATTCATTTATATAAAAACTTGTTACTAATGAACTCGTTTCATGCCGTGGGAAGTAGCCACGATCCACATGGTATTTAGCGATCCATTAATCAAAACGCAAATAATACTTAACTAAATCATATGAACGCACTTTAACGCAACAGTATTAAATAGTTGATTTACCAAGCATGAATTAATGACTTAAGTTAACAGTATACTCGTTTCGTTATAAGAAAATCCTTATCATTATCTTCATTGTTATCATTAACAACCGCAAGAGAAACTTATACTTAGTAGCAGCGCATCACGAAAAGGATCAGTACGCCATGTAGTAGGAGGGTTTAATGATCTGTTACTGTAAGTGACCATCTCTACTATGGGGCAAAGGAATGAGCTCTACAGCGTCGCTTAAGCAAAAGGATACATGGGGGCAACCATGCTCGTTATCTTTACATAAATACTCATATTTAATAAAACACATAATGTGAAAGTAATTTGGAAAACCTTTTTCCACAATATGTTCACAGCCTCCGATACAAAGTGACGCTATTTTTACACTCTGGTAAATACTTAAGTCGAGAACGAATGTGGGTCGTGGACAAGTTTGATACTTGCCTTACGTAATGAAAGGTTCTCATTACCGACTCGGGGAAGTATTTAGCCAGCGCCCGGCGGATTAGGCCTCACGCGTCGCGCCACCTCGCGGACGACTTTAATACTTTCGCCGGTGATTTACGGGGCGATTACACGCGTGACGTGTTACAACCCCTCTCCTCCCTCTCCCTCCACGCGCCTTCTGGGACAGGGTGAACCTTGTTTACGAGATTTTCTATTGATGTGTTTTGGTCTTGTTCGGACTACTTAGTGAAGAAACAACTAAATAAGTTTCGTCTAAGACTAATGTGCTTCTGCCCTGTTTTAAGGTTTTTCGTAGACAAGTCCGCCTAATACAAATAAGCCTAATGATTTTAGTTTAGACTGCTAAGTTAGGAACAATAGTTATGTCAACAGGCCATTTATGCCAGATTTCTGGTAGGGTGAAAAAGATGTATGACAAAAAGACATAACCTTAAAAAGAAAACTATTTAATAGTACCTACTTTAAAGTATTTTTCAGAAACATTTTTGGTGAATGCTATTGGTCGGTCATTCATGTAACTGCAGTGACTTCATTAACGTAGTTGTTCTAATGTTGTTAAATTATTATACGAAAATAAATAAATTACAGAATATATTATAAGAATACCAAATCTTCCAGGTCCGATAATGCCTGTAATTTGTGTACCTTGTTTGTTCAGATGAACATTGATCTCTGATCAGCATATTACTTGGCCTACATCAGAACATTGCAATCGTTGCAAGTTACACGGGCGTACACAATTATAGATTTAAGTAAAGTACTTTTATGTGTGTGTAAATAGATTTGTATAAATATTGTAAGATCATGAATAAATCCTCTTTGACTGTTTGGACTCGGACTACATCATTTCACCCACGTATCGTTCCAGTTGGTAACTATATTCCTCTCACTGTGGCCAAGACACCCTTAGCCGTCAGACCCTGATCAGTCTTGTGAGTCTGCTTGACTGGCAGTGAGAAAACCCACTCCTCACCTTATTCCTCACCACATTCCGTCTGTTACCTTAGGTCTCACGGTGCAGACATCCCTCACTTATTTATATATTTATTTATTCACATTTATGCTGTAGGTTAGGGAACTAGGGAATTAGGGACTTAGGGATTTAGGGATACCTAGGGACTTAGTTGGTTAGTTTTTGGCTTATAGTATAATTGTTCATGTGTAGCTAGCCGGTGCCTTTACAAGAGACCACACTTTCACGCACTTAAATACTTTAATATCACACTATACATTTACATTAGTCGGCAGCTGCACATTGTTTTAATATAAACAAACTCGTAAAAATATTCTAATAATATTTGGACATGCATTTATCACTCGACGTCACATTTGCCTGGCGTTTCCTTGGGCCCTTTTATCATGTTACGAAAACATTTTCAAAAATCAAAATCAAAATCAAAATATTCTTTATTCATGTAAACTTGTATCAAGTATTTATGAATCGTCAATTACAGAGTGACTCTACCACCGGTATCGGAATGCAGTCATCTGTCGAGAAGAACCGGCAAGAAACTCGACAGTTACTCTTTTTAATCGCCAAAGAAATTTATACAACAATGATAATAAATCTATCTATACTAAGCCATACAGTTTTTCGTGTGAATGTAGATATAGTAATAATAATAAAAAAAAAAATTATAACTGTAGGACGTAGTGTAGATATAACAAAAATGACAACAGATTAAAATACAGTTTGCGCTGACAGGGAGCGAAGCATTCCTACTACCAGTATCTACAGATCTCCATCATTAAGAAAATCTTCAATTTTATAGTAACCTTTTTTCATCAGACGGGTCTTGATCCACGACTTAAATTGATTTATGGGTAAGCTAACAACATCCATTGGCAATTTATTATACATTGTAATACTTATTCCTTTAAAAGAATTTCCAATCTTTTGAAGTCTAATATTTGGAATAGCAAGCCTATGTTTATTTCTTGTGTTAAATTGATGATGATCTGATTTCTTTGAAAAATTTTGTATGTTCTTTTGTACATACATAACACAATCCAGTATATATTGTGATGGCACAGTTAATATATTTATTTCCCGGAATAATTCTCTTAACGAGTCACGGGTTTTGAGGCCATATATAGCGCGGATGGCTCTCTTTTGCAAAATAAATATATTGTTTATGTCAGCGGCAGATCCCCATAAGAGCAGCCCATATGACATAATACTGTGGAAGTAACTGAAATAAACTAGTCTCGCCGTTTCCAAATCAGTCAGATTTCTTATTTTTCTGACAGCATATGCGGCTGAGCTAAGTCTTTTGGCAAGAGCAGTTACATGAGGCCCCCACTGCAATTTAGAGTCGAGGGTTATCCCCAGAAACACTGTTGAATTGACAATTTCAATGAGTTCTCCATTTACAGTGATCTCAGGAACCACCTGTCGCACATTCGGCATTGTGAATTTAACACATTTCGTTTTATTGGTGTTCAATAACAAATTGTTAACAGTAAACCAGTGTAAAGTTTGTGAGACAGCATTACTCACATCGTCAAATGATTGTTTTCGTCTGTCAACTTTAAATATAAGGGAGGTATCATCAGCGAATAACACTGTGTCACACAGGTTTTCTGTATAATATGGAAGATCATTAATATAAATTAAAAAGAACAAAGGTCCTAGTATTGAGCCTTGAGGGACCCCCAACAGTAAAGGGGCTCCTTTGGAATCAATACCATTCACGTTTACCTTCTGGATTCTGTCAGATAGGTACGATCTTATAAGACTTAACGCGTTGGCAGAGATGCCATAATGCCGCAACTTCATCAACAATGTCTCGTGATCAACACAGTCGAAAGCTTTGGACAGATCGCAGAATATGCCTATAGCATCTTGCTTATTATCCCAGGCATCAAAAATATGTTCGATGAGTGCTATACCTGCATCTGTAGTAGACTTGCCTCTAGTGAACCCAAACTGATTACTATGTAATAAATTATTTACTTTAAAATGAGAAAGCAATTGAGAATAAATAAGCTTTTCAAATATTTTACTTAATGTTGGGAGAATCGATATTGGTCTAAAATTGGATGGGTCACTTTTTTCGCCTGATTTGAATAATGGTATTATTTTACTGTGCTTCATTAAATCCGGAAATTCACCATCATCCACGCATTGATTAAAAATAATAGCTAAGTGAGGTGCAATAGAATGGATTATATTTTTTAATATATCCATTGAGATTCCCCAGAGATCTTCGGTTCTTTTCATGTTCAGTTCTTTGAAAGTTTTATAGATAACTTCAGGACTGACATGGGTAAATTTAAAGGATGTTACACACTCATCCACATGAGATTTGAGGAGGGAGTTGGCAAGATGTGGGCTAGAATTTAATTGACAAGTAGTTTTGACTGCAATGTTTGAGAAAAACGATTCAAATGCATTCGCCACATTCGCATTAGAATCATGAATAATACCGTCAATATTTAAAGAGATCTTGCTAGTTTGTGTTTTATTTTTACAAGTCTCTTTATTAATGATTTTCCACGTAGCTTTGCTTTTGTTAGTGGCTTTCGATATTTTATCTTTTAAGTAATTTGATTTTGCTACTGCACATACTTTTTTAAATAATTTAGAATATTTTCGTACATATTCTACAGTAGCAGGGTTATTTGACTGTGTTTTCATTTCATATAATTCAAATAACCTTCTTCTACTTTTGTAAATTCCCGTGGTAGCCCAGGCACTAAAGTTAGTCTTATTTCTATCGATTTTAATAGTTTTTTTAGTAAATACAGATCTAAATTCTTTTTCTACAATATCAAATAATTTTTCATACTGTTTGTGTCCATCGGCACCACTAAAATCTGCCATGGACAATTTATTGTCTATACGCTCCTTAAATAGATTTCTGCGGTGGACTGTAATAGGCCTACAAACAATAGTCGACGGAGAACGAGCAAGAGGGCACTCAAACACTGCCAACTGTCCGCTGTGATCAGAATTTATAAAATTTATAATACTTTTTTTATTTACACTGTCATTGCAAAAAATATTATCTAAACACGTAGCTGAGGTAGCTGTTATTCGCGTAGGTTCATTAAAAAGTGGATATAAATCAAAAGATTGGAAAAGATTAAGAAATCTACTAGAGTTTTGTACATCTAAAATATTAACATTAAAATCACCACACACTATAACTTTTTTATTGGTGGTACATAACTTTCTTAAGACATCTTCCATAACAGACTCAAATTCATTATAATTAGCAGATGGAGGTCTATAAACACAGGCAATAATATGCCGCTCTAACTCTGCACACGCTATCTCAATAGTTCGCTCAACTGAGGCAGACACAATATCTTTACGTTCTTTAAATTCAATTGAGAACGTAAAGATATTGTGTCTGCCTCAGTTGAGCGAACTATTGAGATAGCGTGTGCTATTTTTACCCTTAAACCCGACACGCAATTACTAGGACATCAGTGTAACGCGAAAGAAATTCATCTTGGGTGATATTTGGCTCCCGCACATCACACGCGGGGTGTGTGTGGGTGACAGTCGCGCGGCGGGGCGCGTGCAGCCCGCGCCTAACTAGGCAAGGCGAAGATGCAAATGCTATTGGATGATTTTATACCTAAATTTTTGCGAGGACATTACTTATATCTGTGAATGCCATTTCATTTCTATCTTCGAAATCCGGGTTAAATCATATTTTGTCTCCTTTTCGATAAATGCAGGAAAGAACCGATAATGGGCTGGTCAATAGCCTTAAGGCTGGCACCGGCTCGTCCCAATCGGGTGTGAAGGGGAACCGGGGGAGTTTAGTGGGTAGAGGACGCTTTAGTCCCGAGTCCCACACACGGCCGCAGGTCTAGCTAGCCTGCGGTTATAGTGCATAAACGCATTCTCCTCCAAAAAAAAGCAGAGAATGCCATTAGGCATAAGGACTGCCTTATGTAGGTACTCGTGATTGTACATTAGAGTTATAAATAAAATAAATAATAAGATCTCTGCTTGATATTTAAATCGCGATTGTAAAACTGTCAGTCCAAAGCCTTATCATACGGTTGTTCGCTCCACGCGCGACGTGTGTCAAGACCATATCTCACTGGTCACGAGGTAGCGGCTCATTACTTTGGTCTGATATAGTTGAGATCACTTCATGATGGCTGACACATCCGTTATAAAAGCGACTAAGTGCAATCTTATGGGAGTGATTTAGATACAAATACAGCATCTAAACACAATATACCGTGTTATCTTTGATCTAGTAAATCAAATGTAGCGAATATTCGAAAAAAAGGTTAGAGATGCGCGGAAAATTCAGGGTAAAATCGATTCGGTTACAAGAAAACTTTGTGGACTTCATAATTATTTGCTAGGCAATGAATAAAATAGACTAAAGCATCTGGTATAAAAATAAATGACTCTTACTTTTATCATATTATATTATACAACTTTTTTTTAAACATCATAATTTAAACTATAATTATAATAATAAATGTAGAATTAAAATAATAATATCTTTATCAAGTAGTCCGTCGATCTACGAACCGCCTCCATATAGCGTAAGCCATTTACTCACGGTCCGCACTGATCGCACGCAATTAACACGTGAAGACTCGCCCTAATCGCCGCTATTTCTCACTTTAATACCGGCGATCCTCCTCCGATGCGTTTTTAATGATAACGGGAGTAAAAAATAAGGAATTGAGTCTTAAAATTAGTTCACTAGAAAATGTGTGAACAAAGTGGGTGCGTAATTTTGTTGTTTAAAATAGATTAACTTTTTGTGCCAGTTGTTATCCTATAGTTATAATAAGATGGTGTAGATGCAATTCTAAGGCATTATAAAAGCTAAGTTAAAAGAAAAATCAAACAAAATTTCAAGACACAAAATAATTAATTAATTATATAATTAAGTAAAGTGTAATAAATAAAAGAATCCATGGTACTGGTTCTAGTAAGTAGGTTTTATTTTTATGTTCCCGTTTTTATTTAATTCCATTAAGGGACACTTCATCAGGAAGCATTACTCAACGTGTTGCCATACTATAGGCTTTTATTGATCTTCGAGCCTGATTTCAAATGCAGGTAGTGATCACATTAGTATCACCAAAATATAGCCAAATTTATTATGGCGGTAGATTTCACCAGGCACGGTGGTAGCTAGCCAGTCGTACTATGCAACTATCGCTTTTTACAGCGATACAGACAGCACAAAAAAGCTGTAAAACGTAAGGGAATATCCTAAGCTGCTAATTAGCGGTAGACAATGGATGCCCGTGGCCAGCCTTGCGCCAGGGATGAGGCAGCAATTACCGCGCTTTACGGCCCGCGCTAAAGAAATACGGCGAGGAAATACGTGAAATATTTATGAATGCTTTGTTGTAAATGTTTATTGCCCTGTGTAACTTTTCACGAGTGAACTGCGTTGGCTGGAAGTAAATAAAAAGTTGTATCGACGGCTTTGTCATGTTCCTAGGAAACAACGGGTACTTATCAAGAGTTGTACCTGCACAAAGGGAACCTAAGCTCTTCAGTTTTTAATGACTGTCTAGTAGACAAGGGCGTTTCCGATATTTTACATTAGCCGATATGTAACCGATATGGAGCTTCAATATCGGATATGATATCCGATATCACATATCGATTCTCCTCCCAAAAAAAAAAAGCTGCTAAAGTACATGAAATACAACTAACGGTCCACATATTACTACAACACTGAAAGAATTATCCCCTAACTCCTAACCATTAAGGAGTTGTACCTTCCATCATCAGCTTAGCTGCAAAAGTGCATGAAATACAACTAACGGTTCACATATTCCTACAACACTGAAAGAATTATCCCCTAACTCCTAACCATTAAGGAGTTGTACCTTCCATCATCAGCTTAGCTGCAAAATTACATGAAAATACAACTAACGGTCCACATATTCCTACAACACTGAAAGAATTATCCCCTAACTCCTAACCGTTAAGGAGTTGTACCTTCCATCATCAGCTTTGCTGCAAAAGTGCATGAAATACAACTAACGGTTCACATATTCCTACAATACTGAAAGAATTATCCCCTAACTCCTAACCGTTAAGGAGTTGTACCTTCCATCATCAGCTCATCAACATAAAATGATGTCTATCGGACGCAAAAACTTGAATGGCTTCAGAGGAAACGCGTAGTGTGCGGCTATAAAGGTTGAGGTTTGCCCTTGATTTTCCCGGGATCCCATCATCAGATCCTGACATGGTGACAATGGGACCGCCCCGGAACTATGCACTTTCAAATAAAAAAAGAATTATTTAAATCGGTCCACAATTGACGGAGAAATCGACGGACATACATAAAATAAAAATAAAAACTCCTCCTTTTTTTAAGTCGGTTAAAAATAAACAATAACAAACATTCTTCACTCACTTATCATAAAACACTATAAAAAGCACTTAAACCAAATTAATCCTTATTACGCTCGCGCTTGATTCCCTTTAGCTATGTGTATCCCTTGCGAATATAAAAATGCCGCGAAATATACTTAAAACATAATCGATACAAGATAAATTGACTCTTATTGCTAGCAAATAAGAGCGGAAATCGCCTACCCATTACGCCGTAATATCTGAATAACCGCCTCATCTCTTTTACTCTAATGTAAGTATACCGAATCAGAAAGAGAAAAGGCGAATATCAACTGACCAAAGATATTGATAGTACGGTTATGAATAGTTTCGGCGATATGAGTTTTGTTGTTTTGTTACAGTTTTTCGATATACAGTTTTGAGTTTTGGTTTTGATATTAAAGTTTTTAGTTTTTGAAATATCGGTTTCGTAAAATCCTATATCGATATGATATGATATCGAACTGTTAGCCGATATAAGATACGTTTTGATATATCTGTCTCATGTCTAGTGTCTAGGCAATGTATAATTATTATAGATGCATTTAATTTCAAAAACTATTTTTACAGAATTGAAGTGAGGTGAGTTAGACATCTCACCTCACTGACTCAGACGAGTAATATCAGTCGGTTGTATTTTGCAAGTAAAGGAATGACTCAACGTCAGTCGTCAATCTACTTGTACTGATAACGAAGCACCAATAAGGAAATGCGTCCCATTTCAAGTAGCCAATTGCCTCTATTCGGTAAGACCAAAACCAAAACAAGATCAGTCTTAAACAACACCTGTAATAATATACTGTATAGTACACTCGTTTTGGCAGACCGAGTCCTATTCCTTGGATATAAATGTCTACTTGATTCCCTAAATATTCCCGTGTGACCAACTCTGTGGAAAATAAAAATGATTAAATTTTATGAACCGGTTGCGTTAGGTTGTAAATTCTACTTGCAACATTTTTATTGACATTTATTGCCTTTAACACTCACGACAAACACTTTTTTATACATTCAACACGAGCGAAATATTTCGTTATTCATAATTCATCAAACAATTGTGAGTTATAAATCGACAGTTGGTTTGATGATGTCCCATCTCGGGCAGGAAGCGAGGCGAGTGAGAGCGGTGGGCGGCGATATCCGCATCAGAACTGTATAATAGCTGCTGAGTGCCAATAATTGGTGCAATCCGCATGCCGCGAGCGGGGTGCGCGCGGGCAAACACATTGTTTCTTCATGAATCACTGGATCCGCACCAACAGTGATTGCGTTGGAATTCCAAAATGAATCCATTGTGAGCTGGAAAGTGAGGCGTTAATCTGCTTCCGACGCGATGAGCCGATCACCGCGGCTCAACTATTGTACATATTTGTCTATTTTTAATCGCTATTTTTAACATCACAAAGACAAATAGGCCGTTAGTGCGAACGTCCTTTTAATAAACAGCGAATATTTCAAAAGATATAACTATCAAGTACTGGACCCTGTTCCTTATTTGTGACGACTTTGTCAACTCTATCCAAACCATCCAAAGAAATATGAAGTTTTAAGTAACTGATGTATGTACCTACTATAAATTATGGATTTTTTTCTTGAAACGTATTATTAGACAAGCGTCTGTCCATGTAACAACATGACGTCGGAACGGAACGAACAAAACTTGGTTCTGAATGGCAGCTCCCAAATGGACATGAAACCAAATAAGATTACTTACCTCGTTCTCGATAGATAACAACATTCAAAAGCCGGTGGTAGAGTCACACTTGATTAAGAATCATTTAGAGCATCTTTAAGGACTACATGAATAAATAATATTTTTAATTTGAGTGCAATAGCTGCTGTCTTGCAGTTTGCGGCCGAGGCGGTGCGGCGCCTCACCGCGCGAGCGGTAATCCCCGCGCGCTAATAGCGTAATTCCACACTTCATTACTCGGAACACCTTCGCAAGGTATTAGAACTAATAGTGCGGAAATATTATGTCCCGATTGAACCGAGGATTACTCTACAGGGAATTCCTTAAGCTCTCACAAGGCAGGCGTCGCCACCACTTTTTTTTAATCAACTTAGCAGGCAGGTAGGTAGGTACACTCTGTAGCCCACTTAATAGTTGACAGTTTATTTCCATAAGGGACACTTCGCTAGGTTCCAGCATTGCTTAATAATACGCTGCTACACTGTTGAGTCCTACGAATTTCAACCAGTTCTAGATACAATGGAATTCGTTTCACAAATAAACGGGACGAATGGGTTAACATTTTGTTGCCATTATTCATCTACGCCCACTTTCAACTGAATATTTTAGGTTTAGTTCTCTCGCGTCTTTTGCCCTATGTTATTATTATGTGCTCTGACTTAATTTCAATACTAATCTGGAATACACAATTATTATTGTTTCAACACCAATGAACTAGAATATTTAACATGAATGCCAAAGCAATATGAATAATTATGTATGAAATATTATAATTTTCATATTGCGCATTCGAAAGAAGTCAGCTTGGAAAATTCTTTTCATCTTTTTTATGAAAATAGGAAAGGCAAATTGTAAATGATTGCTCATATTTACCGTCGTCACGGGATATTTTATTTTTCACTTTGTAAGACAACAATTGCGGAATTGGCTCTGTCCCTTTTTTATACATATAATGTTTATTTTATTGTATTATATAGTATAATAATATAGTCGGCATACAGCATAGTAATTGTATTAAGCCTTATTCTTCTGTTGTCGTTGGTCTCTGGAGTATAACTCTCTTCTTCCATAACTATTCTTCAACATAGCTATTTCCATTGTGATCAGAAATTTCATTTTTACTTATTGTAAACGATGCCATGGAACTGATTTCAGCAAATGAACTTACCTGTTAGTGATGTTCGACATCTATTAAACGAAGTGATTTGCCTGAGATAATACCTATTATGCTGGATAGTGAAGTCCGGTGAGTGCAATCTGGTGGTCGGTGGCGGGACGCGCGTGACGTGAAGTCGCGACGCCGCTCGATTGCCCGCGCCTGACTCCTGTCGGGAGGGTAATGCGTTTAACACTGCTCCCAGGGCTGCTACCCAAAAGTAATAAATTCTATACTTAAATATGAAGAAATTCATACACGAAAAGAAAAGTAGAAGATGGTATTTATAAGATACAACCGCATGACTCTCTAAACAAAGACTTTCTTAAACATTTTTTTATTCGAAACACCAACAGAAAAATATTTACGTATTTGCTACTGCATTTACGAAATACATATAAATGGTGGTTTTAATTTTCGTGTTGCAACTGCCACTCAACTCGTGCCTTCTAAGGTAAACACTACATGTTATAACAAATACTTTGCTCCGTATGTATGTTAATAGCATATTGTATTTTTAATATTTATAGACAATTATGTTTTCGCATAGGTGCAAAAATTCGGCCTCGCCAGCCCTGTAGGTACGAGCAAAGCGAATGTTAGGCGCGGTAATTGTTTTAGCGCTGTCTCCGCGCTCACCTGCCGCTAGCGCGCCGTCACCGACGCCCGCTTCATTAATGACCTGCACTGGAGTGTCTCTGTGAAGATGCCGCGATAATTATTTTAACGCTTGTGTCTACTATTCACCGGTGGACGGTGCGTTACTCGCTGGCGTGAGTAATCTAATGCCATCCGTGTAAATTGGTATGTTAATTAATATTTATGCACAAAAGTAGTTATAATTATATTGTTCTTATATTTCAGGTGTTCAATCATCTTTGTATGAATTTAAAAAAGTAACTATCGAGTTTTTTGCTGGTTTTTCTCAATAGACAAAATATACATTCTGAATCCGGTGTTAGAGTCAGTCTGTAACATTAATGTATGACTATTTTATAAGAGCTTTTATGAAGCGTACGTAAATAAAATACATTTTATAATTTTTAGTAAATACCACTAAGTTAGACCCAGTCGCAACTGTACAAGGAGTTAATCTCGACTGACAGAGAGCTTCTCAGCTCATCGCGTAATCGTGCGCCCGTCGCTACCTATACGCATGCGCGAGCATAATGGTTTACAACTAGCTGTGAAAGCAATATAATATTGTTATTTCTGCCGGCATCTTTATCAATAGTTAAGCTTCGTGCGTTAATTCTCCATTATTTATGATTTCATTTGGAATCAATGGCCATTTATTAGGGCTTCCCAATTTTTATTTTTATAATTTCTAGTCTTACCTGCAATCATTCAGTACTTTTACAAGTCCGACCTTGTGTTTAGCCTGCCCGTGTTTATTCGTAACGGTTTGGGCGCGTTTACTCATCTCTCACTTATACAGATTCACATTTTAAAGCTTTTATAATAAAAGGGTCGATTTAATTTAGACCCACCGCATTGAAACGAATACTAGATCGGAATTCAAAATAAATAAATCATCAATTTCATCCAGTCACAAAAAATTCGTCAATCTTCGAATCCCGAAATCTGGAGAGTGCATTTCGATGAAAATATTCAAATCGACCGCGCAAAAACCGGCGCAGTTGACACAACAATAACCCGCTGATTGATTTACGTCCCGAGTGCAGTTGCAGTAGTTCTTGCAGAGATAAAACAAATATTAATTTATTCGTCGGCGGCCCTCCGCCCGGCCGTAAACGCGGAGTGGGTCTCGTAACTTTTACGATGATCCGATGTGGGTGTGAAACTCGATGACTGCCGTGTATGTTGTTTCTGGACGGATTTAGGGTATCAATCAATTATAAGCTAAATTTAAATTGAAAAGGGATCCAAATCATGATTGATGCAAGAAAAGTTTTTAAATACCGAATTTATACGTAGATAATCTCACTCGTTATCAATAATGAATTTCAAATACGATAGCAACTTGGCTTAGCTTAGTAGTCTACGTCATTGAGGGATCACAGCAATTTCACGTTTGCAGACAAGAAAACTAATATTACACTTATCAGACGACTACTTCGTTTTGGTAGTAAGTATAACCGAAATGAGAAAACTGTAGATGCAGGCAAGGTCTAACAATATTTCTACACCTCTAATTATACTACATAGCTAGTCTACTTATATGCATAAACATTCTATTTTCCTTAATTCTACTAAAAATATACAGTGTTTTAACTTTTAAATTCAAGACTCTTTACTGTTAGGTATAATTCACCCGTAACCCATTCGCAAACGTACTCATTAACTAACTAGGAAAGTGAAACTACTTTAAATGTGTCAAGTACCGAATTAAAAGCGCAAGACGCCTACTTTCTCAGCCATTTAAATCGTTGTTTGTCGACGTCCCCATCAATTGCATTAGCACACGAATCAAGCCTGTTCAAGTTTATTCAAATCATCATAATCTTAATCATCAGCCGCACGACGCCTACTGTTGGACATTATTATCATAATTTATTCAGCGTTAAATGATTGAATTAACATCTTGGAACATTTTCCACACAGGGTCAGCTATTCACAAATTAAGCAGCTCTTATAGGTACTATTGGGTACACCAAATTTTAATCAGTCGTCTAACAAGCCCTATCTTTGAAAATATGAATCTGCGTGAATTCTGTGTGACTGACGGGTGTGATACTCGTCACCGCCCACGGGCACATGTCACGCCGGGACTCGTCCAATTATGCCTAAGTGCGCCGATAGGTGAGAAGATATTCAAATGCATGTCGCGCGGCGTGGCTGATGCAAATGCGACAGACGGACGGACAAAGCGCCGGTGGGTGGCGCTGACGCGAGCATCATGAGCTGTTGCCTGTTCAACTTTAATTACCTGTGCGGGACAAGTACACGCTTATTATTATATGTACATGTCACTTTTTGAAGTATGAGAGGTGAAAACAGTTTTAATTGTTTGCGTAGGCGCATTTTGACATCCTGATGGACAAGCTATACTGCTAACAATCATTTCACAAAAATGGTCTTACGAACATTCCTATAATTAAAGATTTTATTTTTCTTCCAATGTAGGATACACAATATTTATTCTGAGTGTAATCTAGTTTATTGGAATAATTCAGTTTAAATTTAAATTGATCACCCATTTACGAGTGTATAAAATAATACTTAATCTGGTTATAAGAAAATTCTTGCTTACCCATAATGCCCATCTAAATACGCCTACTGTTTTCTGTATTTTATTTATGTAATTAACTCTATATGGCGAAGACATAGTATATTAAACAGAGTAAACTTAAGAACCTTATGTACGTGTTTTTATGCATTGTGGGTTTTCGATTTGCTTATACATATAGGTTTTTTTTATATAGGGAGAATGCAATTAAAAACAACTCTCTTCCTTTAATCATTATCGCTACGTTCACCGCAGACCCTATTTTATTTGTCTTTCACTTACAAGCATAATCTTTGCGACACGATAACGACCTCTTGTAAATCTTTTCACTGTCATAAACATGACAGATGAATACAAACAACTTGTTGAGGCAACTATTGAAGATAATGTTAAAACAAAGCATTCGCAATAATCGTAAAAGTAAATAATTATGGCTCAAGTTTGCAAAATACTGCACGAAGAAAATTGCTACATTTATGGAATCGACGTAATTCCTGGCTTACTTCAACTTTCTTACTCCTGAAGCTCGTGTCCTCATCTTTATTAACTGGAAGCAGTTTTTATCAACTGGGAGCAGCTTTTATTAAGTTTAAGCAGTTAAAACTATCGTAAAGAGAACGAGTCGAGTTTCGCGCGTCGCAAGTCGGCTCATTCGCCTGCAGTTAATTATTCAGTTATGTTAATGCCCAGTTAGTAAAGTCGGATGTCGGCGGTGTTTGCCTGTTGTTGCGAGGCTTGTCGCGCAAACAGTTCTGTCGCGTGGAACACGCCGCGCGCCGCGGCGTGGTAGGCTCGGCCATGTGGTCCGCAATTTGTGTAACCGCTCTCAGAATGGTGTCAGCGGTTTGCTATCGTGTTACGTATGTTTATAGTCAACAGAGTGGATTTATGGTTTTCTGATTTTTTTCTCCTAAGGTTTATGATCGACCTTATCTCGTCACAAGATGCTTATTTAACCTCATTTCAAAACGTCACTTCGTCATTGTTTCACATTTTTCGACTACTATCTACTAAACTGTATCTAGACAAAACAGTCATAAGCCCATCATAATGCATTTTTGTATTTATCCTTCGTGGTATCCTAACCCATAAGCAAAGTGACTACCAAGGGTGTCATAGAGCCAGTAAATGCTACTAAACTTGTCACAACTGGGAGTAACAGATAGTGCGTGATCCTTTGAATAGGTCCAAAATCAATGGTCTAGTGATCTGTTCATGGCACAGTAGATAAGTCCTCTTTGTCGATGGTAACGGTAATGAGCGGGTCGTGACTGCGAATAACGAAACGCCGGTTATGCTAATTGTGCTTTGTCCGAACGCAGCAGACGAGCCGGCCGGCAGGTGAGCAAGTACTGACCGACAGGGAAGCTCGATAGGCTGGCTTTGATGGACTATCTACTGTTTGGACATGTCATAACTATGATTACTGTCGACAATTTTGATGTCTGATAGTTCCATAGCATGATTATTACATTTACAGCATTTCTTATACAAACACGAGTATGGACTTAATCACACAACAGGAAAAGGTTTAGGAAAAGTTTGGGGGGTTAGCAGTAACATACTCTTCCACTCCTCTTGAATCTCCGTCGGTGCAGTACTGTTATTCTAAGAAACTATAAACAGAATTTATATCTACGGGCTTACTTATGCACTAATCAAGAAGCACCTCAATATATTGTGCTGATTTCAAGTATACTGGCTACTACTATACATTTGCTAGCTAGCTTTATTATTCACTCACATTTCAAGAAGTACTATCGATACAAATAATTAATATTCGGCATCACTACCCCAACGACTCTTCCGAGTGCTTTCGACTCGTCTGACAAGTCACAATACTTCTGGTTGACGCGCATTGTGCTTCGCGGTTGAATGGCCTCTTTGACTTAAGCAGGTTTCCGTTAACAATTTACTCAGACGGTAATTTTATGCGTACTTGCTTTTACTGTATTGACTATATTTATTTACATTCTAAGATTACCATGTGTGAACAGCGGAAGCCAAACCATGCCTGTGCAAGCGTGTGTTCAGCTTTGCTGACTTTTTAAATTTAGTTTTTGAAGGCGATGTCTATCAACTATAAATTGGATAGCTTTTGTAAGTAGAAGATAATATTTTCAAGCATGCAATCGTGCACGTGATGAATATTGACAGACACCAGTTGATGCTATTGGTAAAAGACTAGTAATTTGTGGTGGTTTTGAGAAATTCAAGTATCAAGTAAAATTACGAGGGTGATCAACAGACTTGTTTTTGCGAAATATGATTTTCATAATGTTTGCTACAAGATATAGCCAAGGTGTTGCTTAGACAGACGTAGACTCTACTGTGTTTTGTGTCTGATATAGCCTTCAGTGACTTACAATGTTCCAGTGCGGTGCCGTGTCGGCAACAAAATTTTACTACGACTTCGCAGCGCCTAATTGTAAACATGAAACTGTCGCCTTGACCTGCCATCGCTTTGTCGAGAGATATGAATACCTACAGTAGTATTTGCGGCGAGCGCGCTGTCAGCTCGCGGCTTTCGCACGTGTCGTGAATTCGACGCGTCCGCTTTGCTTTCATTTCGCTCCGCTGGTCCGCCCGACTTGAATGAATAGATGGTTCCTGAATAGAATAGAATAGTCTTTATTTGATCCTTATCACAATCACATTGCACGATAATTGAAGTCATACATTGTTATTACATATTATTATAAATTGATAGCGACAAAAAACTAAATTGATAATAACAGTTCCTGATAATAACATTTGCTCGTTTGTTCTACTCTTGCCAATTTGAGAATGAAAATCAAAATTTCCATATCATAATTTATTATGGTTCATTCCAATTATTTTGGGATACATTAATTGATAACCTCAAAATTTGACGATGTTGACTTGATGACAATAGACCAAGACCAAACACCAAGGAAATAATGAAAAACTATTTCGTACTTTTCTTGATAAGTTTTCACTGTGGTTGTTAGAAAATTTTGTATTCAATTTAATTAGAAAATCTTTTGTATGGACTATCGACAGACAGGATATCTCTATTTATTCGATTAATTTTATCATTACGAACGTGATTGTTCCACCCCTCACCCTGCGGTATCGTACGTACGTAGTAGTATAATACATGTACGTGCATACTTGAGCGGAGCGTAAGGTCTCATGAATTCAGAGCAGTGGCTTCTGTTTGATTTCGCATTACGCTCGTTTTTGAGCGGCGATGAAATACCCCCGCGCTCGAACATTGGCCCGATATTAACCTAACATCTGCGGTCGCACTTATGCCACACTCTGAACGTATTCATAAAATTTATACGAGTGGTTCTCGTGTCTTCCAATAACTGCATAATTTAAATCACTGTTTGTCAAAAAAACAGCAGCCAGGAACAGAAGTCTAGTCAGTCCGGGTGCGCTTAATTTTGCTCCATAGTTTTTCGTCTGTAAGACCATTATGCTTTAATACCTAGTTGTTACGTAACAATACTACTTCTATCACTAGGAATACTATTTAAACCAAATACCTAAATAGTTGCATACACGACAATTAAACATAACGATTTAATTTTAAAGCATATAATTAACGGTCTTTTCAATTCATTAAGACTATTTAATGTATGATGAACGAAATAGGTATATTGTTCTTATTACAATCTATTGGAGTTTAAAATATCATGTACCCATAGCTATCTGCGAAATAACAAATGAAAGCTGCTTTCGATCTTAAAATAAACCATAAACATCCTCTGAATTTAACTAAGACCGCCAATTCAATCAAAATACTACAGTGAACACAATGAACGACACTCGTAACCTTAAACTGATTAATTGCTTTGTCCTCCAGTTCAGCGAACATCGTTTTAATAATGGTTATGCGGCAATAAAATCTCATTGTAGGCTAAATCAATGTAAACGAGCCGGCCGGCCGTTAGACCAGCCGTCAGCCTGCGCCTGCGTCTAGGCTGAAGGAGTATGTAGTTACTGAGGCCTCGTGTCAACGCATGTTCACAAATTACGCACAGTTTTGTTGGCTTTGTGCCGCCGAATTTATTGAGCCAATAAAAATCGTAACGGGACTGATCGCAATATAAAATTTGTATGATTTTGCAATTTGCTACTAGCAAAATCATACTACAAAAAGTCCGAAAGTCAAGACTTTCAGATATATTGATTGATGAAATCTTCGAAACAGTTCCTATATGTATGTTTAATACATACTAATGTGCACTATATTGCTTAAAAAAAATATGTTTAAAAAAAGTTTTACCATGCTTCAAATGTCGTAGTTTCTAATCACAGGGAAAACTTGTATTAATCCGCCTGTCTAAAATATACCCACTTACCAAGTATACCTATTTTTAATTTCTTTTTTGTATGTAATGTCTGATATTTATATATTGATAGCAATTTTATTTCCTTCCCAGTTTTGCCCCTTAATTATAACGCCCTCTTTTTATTTAAATAGGGTTATCAGCATTCCCCAATTTCTCGGTTCGTTCCTCTTCACGCGTTTCGAATTACGAATTCAAACGTACGTACACTCACATGAATCGATAACCTTTGACAGCGGCTGCTCCTCACCTGCATGTGCCGGCTTCAAAGGGAACATCAGCATATGGGAAAAAATCCATCGGGCCCACATTAAGTATTCTCCTTAGATACTGGATTCCCGAAATCAGTAAAAGAGTGGCTGCGGCGCGGGGTTGTTTAAAATTCAAGCATGAGACGCGGGCACAATCGAGGAGCGTTTCTTTTATGGGGGTCACTCGGGTAAATAACGCGTCTTCATTTCGGGGCTCGAATCTGCAGGCGCGGCACGTAGGGCCCCAGCGGTCCCAGTGGCCGGGCCCTCTCGGTCTCGGACAGTCTGAATATTTAACAACAGTTAATTCTGGTCCGTGTGGTGAGCGGTGACGTAACTTTGCTAAACTCGTGATTCGTTTATATAAAACGAAAAAGAAATTTTTTAGATACTTTTCATTTGGTAACGCATTTTTTTAGAGATTCGCCAATAAATCTTTCTTGCCATTACTTACACTCGTATCATTGGAATTTTGGTTAGGTGCATAATTAAATTAATAAACCAACCTGGCTATTATGATAGTTACTGCTTGACTCATTGCACGTAACGCCCTTTGCAAAATCTGTAATTATTTAACACCAGCATCTATCTTAATCCAAATGATATTTCAGGCGCTATGTAAATGGCTGCTATCAAGCGGACGGCAGCACTTAGAGTAATAACACAGTGCAGTAGATCTCAGTGGTCTCGCCACATTCATCCACTTAGCCCCTGAATCTCACACGCCACAAAACTACAACAATGCGATCCAATCTTTATTCATAAGGAGCGAAGTAGGTCAGCCGCAGCGATCAGCTGCGGTAATTTTCCAAGCCACGAGCATTTTTCCAGTCCCTCCTTCGATACAGCGCAAAATCATTCGGCGGAAAAACTTTTATTCCGCCGCTTTATCGAGCGATTCATCGACTTCTTTCGACTCGAAATACTCCGTGGAGCATACTCCGATTGATTCGTTCCGGGGAGTATTTTCGCTACAAATAATTCGGGTTGGCAGTCGGTCGAGAAGACTAATGGATCGCATTCGGACCGATTATATATCACCGCCTCTAACGAAATCATCGCTCACCGACTCGCCTCGACCTTTATTTTTGCTTGCGATTCCCGTTAATAAACATTTCGCTCGAGGAATCGCCGCTATAAATTTCGCTTGCAGCTGAACTCAGTCCGAAAATATTTCGGTCATAAAATCTGAGAAAAGGCGAGTTGCGAGTGATGGATGTCGCCGGTACGTCGCGTGTCTGTGAAGATAAACCAATGATCCCTTTAGGGTTATTACCGTGGAGCATAAATCAGCATCGCCGGTTGTAAACTGAGCTGGCTGCGTACGCGCAGGCTGGCGCGCTGCCAGCGTCGCCGGGAAGAATCCCACTCATTATCGTCTTACTAATCTACTTTTGCTTTTGACTCTGACTGCAACAAAGGAATCATTGTTTCTACGGCTTTATTTCTAGTTAGACTTGTTGTAACTTGACATGGACGCGGCTCATTTAATTGAATTGTTTTACAACGAAAAGCAAAGTGAAAACAGAAAACACCTGTTTCATTCGTATCGTCTCCTTATTTTAATTACTCGTTGCTCATTACAAAAAGCAAACCTAACCTGGCAGTGAGCGAATGTACATAGCCAGTGCTCTCTCATAACTCTCAGAGAGTCCTACAGTTATATGTATCAAAAGTAAAACAGGAAAGATTAAAACTAAAATATACTTTTAATGAATACAGTAACAAAACAACATTCTTCACAAATATTTTGTTAGTCCCACACAATTATATCTATTACACAACGTAACGTTTTCTAGGAACCAACTTTTATCGATGTTTTGTTGACTTGACTGACTTGACTTTAAAGCGCAAATGCCGATCGATCGGCGCGATCAATGAGCATCACGCTATCTGTCCTTCCACACTGCAATATTGATATGCCATTTCTCATGCGAGGTGCATCCGCATCGTTGTCAGGTTGCCAGTGCGCGCGCGTCACTCGTCGCGCGACCGCCCGGGAACGCGCGCCGGCGCCGCCATTGGACAAACCTTGACATCTACGCTAGCCAGGGGTCGGCAATCTGCGGCTAGCGAGCCATATGCGGCATGTAAAGCTAGGACTCTAGCAAAATAATTCATGTATGAAAGAAAGTACTATTTAGCTATTGATGACAAGAAAAAAAAATTGTGTCTATTTAAACTGATATTTTTTTATTTCTTTCAACTCAAAAGGTTGCCAACCCCTGGTCTAGGCGCTTGGTTGGCTATCCAGCTGGTGAGGGCAATCATTCAACGCATTTCAACTTTCAAGAGTTCGTTTTTTGCAACTCTACCTTCTACAAAACTACACCAGAATATATATTTGTCTTTAAGTAAAATTACATAAGTCATTATTGATGCCATGGAGCACATACGAATATTTAAAAGTATAAATTCAAACTATAGAATTTATATATAACCATTCTTTTATCGTAATAATCATTAATGTATTACGATAATCCAAGTTTTGTAAAAGATACACATTGTAAAACTAAACTTATTATAGGTAGGTATCATATAAATTTTGCATCTTAAAAGAAGTACAACTGAATATGTATATTTTGTAATTACATACTCGTAAGTAACACTAATTCCCAAAAAAGCATTGTGTTTTGAATTTCGTGAATAGTCGGATACTTGTGCACGCTTTTATTCACACTTCCACCTGCTTCATGGGCGTAGGTTTGAAGTGAAATACTCGGCAATCCTCAGGTTACTCCCACTGTAGGGCTGTCAACCTGTGTATGTTAAATTAAAATAACGCTACAAACTAAATTGAAATAAATAATAGATACAAAATACAAAAATACATTAACTTTTACATATTGAGAGAATATATTTTAAGTAAACAAGACAAACACTTTTAAACTAAATTAAAAATTAATCAACTTAAGGTATCAATCATCTTGCTTTGCCACAAATATTAAATACCACCGTTTATGCATGACGTGTGCATTGAATTAAATAAGTAATTGAAAATACATAAATTGTTTTAAAAATAATGTTGCCCAGTCATTGCGATTTCGGAATCTGGCTAGTGACTTCTAGAACGATTTGTCTATCAAACGTTTTATAGCTTATGATATAAAATAACTGGATCTTGTTTTGTAAATGTTCCTAATATATTCAAAGTAATGCGTCGCAATGTAAGTATAAATTACGACTGGCAAGGAAATATTTGTACTGTAGGCAGCCCTAGTGGTAGCCGAAACAAAGCGCATAGACTCGTGCGACCGGAGACGGACGAAGCGCATTGCGACACTGCATTGCGTACGGCTGCGACCGCCTCCACGCAACCTACCGGATGTTACCGGTACATCACACTAATATTGGCTGATAAAACACGGAAAATACTATTTAAACTTGGAAAGTCGAATTATTCAGGACCGACTGCCATCTGTTTTGTCATCACCACCGAACTAGTGGAACATAATGACTTGACAAAATTAATAAAATCGCACCCAGGCTATAATTGGCCTAGTGTTTTCTCTTGACATCCCTAAGATACCTTAAACAAATGTAAATAGTTAAAGCTTAATTTGTGTGTTGTCGAAGTACACATTAATTTGAAAGCCTCGTCGGCCGTAGGAGAATGGTTGCGGAATCAGATCTGATGTATTACCACAAGAAGATAATACGAAGTGCTAGTAAAATACTGTTAACCCACTATCGTATTCTTATAGGAATTAGGTATAGGATCGAATTCCTGATTACCAAAATAGAAAAAAAAAACTAATACAATAGAACGTTTCAACTAGAATAGTGTTCCGGTAGTGCCAACTTGAATGCCGGTAGTACCATCGTGAACACCGGTAGTACCGGCGCAGGCAGCGTCCCGGTCTCCACATGAAGCCATTACTCGTATCTCCGCGTCCGGACGTCAACTTTCAAGTAATTTAATAGCAACAGCGCAGTGAGCCTCCGCCGCCTGCAAGCTGCGCTTCCTACTAGATAAAGCACACCAAACATCGAATATAAATCTATTTGTGTAAATTAAATTGGAGTTTCGGCAATTATAACCGTTATACCCAATAGGGTATTCCTTGACGTAATGTTGGGTACATTTGCCCTCTTAATAAATTATTTTATGCAAACCACAAACTACCTATTTAATTGCTAGCGTCTTTTCCTTCTTTCTTAAATGCCTGTAGTTTAACTTATTTTTTATTGCAAGCGCCCGAGACTCCGCACGGAGGTAAATAAGTAACATTTTATGAGATTAAAGTTGTTCCGCTGTCCAGAAGTTTGTACATTTCGCGAACCCCTTGAAATTACAGCTAGGTTAGTGTAATCTATAAGACAGCGCTTCGCTGGTGGGATCGCAACAGCGACTCTCGTTAAGCAGAATTTGTGTTTATATTATGTACCGCACTAAAATCCGAAAAATTAATTATTATTGCATTTTAAAAAGTATTTTTATTTGTTTTCAGGTAAGATCGCTACGTATTGACGCAACCAGCCTTACCAAGCAAAAACTATCATAAAACATGTAAGTAAAATAGGCAAAACATTTTTACAATGCCACTGTTTTTAATCTAGAAGAAAAGACTAAATGCCCATCAAAGTACCACTATCCAAACTAAGGCTACAACTCATCATTGTATTCACGATAATGTTACTATTTCTGTAGTTTTACGTGCTATATTTGAGAGTAAACTAGATTAAAACCTAGAGCATCTGGTAAGCTGCAGTGTGCAAATCAAAGCGAAACGAGGTATTTAGCGACGTGTAGCGGTTGCGAACTACCCCGCTCCCGCGGCGAAAGTTAACCAATTTACTAAAACTCCGCCGCCCGCCGCCCGCTTTTACCGAGCGGATTGGGATATTTTATTCTACTATACTTAAACTTTTATTAGTAATGTTCGAGCTTTCTGCAGAGGTCGTGGAGTTTGCAGTATTAACTGAAATTAGGTCTTAAAAATTATTGCTCCAATATACCACTGCAGTACCTACCTACCACTTTAGGAGAAGATATCTTCTTCTTCGGTATAAGTATCTATGTACATAGTACATCTACCATTTAGAATATTATAGTAAAGACTGTTTAATAATGTTAGTTAATATCATAGGTCCTTACCACTCACGTGCGTTGCTACAAAAGTCCGATCGTCAAAGTGACTGACCCTTTTAATTTATTATTTATTTATATAAACTTTATTGACCACAAAAGTTAGGTACAAAAGGCGGACTTAACGCTAAAACCATTCTCTGCCAGTCAACCTTTAGGAAAAACGAAATGTTTGAATGCGGCAAAGAGCAAACTAAACACTTTTAAAGATATATAATCTTACCAAAACAAGAATAATCTGAAGTCTTTTAAACGCTGCGTCGAACACAAATGTAAATATTTCCTCTACTCACTTTCTGATCCCGTGTAGTGTACTCATCTTAGCGTAGGCGGACTTTCGCCAGTTAATCTGGTAGTATGATTCAATAGCGGTTTACACAACCTCTATCCGCGTAAACTCTTTGTTGCACCGACTAATCCGAGTACGCGGAAGGCCGGGCGGCTATTTGAGCAGCCATCGTGTAATGCATCCGCGAAGATGTTTGCGGGCGGATGGCGCTAATGCGGGCGCCCACTACTACACCTAACCTATACCTAATTATCTATGTGGTCAGCTCAAACATTGAACTCTGAATGTAAATTCAGTTAAATGCAGATCAAATGAGTAAGTTGGGGCGGAATTCGTTGGGGCACTTTTATACTACTGAAATATGTAGTTGTTATGTTTATTGCATCATCTCTTTGTTTCAATCTTATGTATTGTACTAACAGTATGTGTATGTTTCAGTTATGGATATACAAGTTATCCATTGATATAAAAACACATCAATCATAATTTAAGAAAAAATATTGTATTATATACGATAATATTAAACCTTAAATTATAGGTAGAGCTTTTTATATATATTTTTAAATCATTGATGTCATATTTTCTTTAATTTACTGAATTAATATCGGAAATGTATCTGTATTTAATTTTAACCTAAATGACAGTCAAAACCTCGTAAATCCTGGAATATCGAACGTCGATCCGCGCGTTGATACCATAACAACATTTGAAACTTCAACCTCCGGCAGATTGATTGCCTTGTACTCAGGGAATAGTCTCTCGCAATAATTCAGCGAGAAATATGTGCAATATTAAATTCGTTGTGCTAGGTAAATAACGCTCGGCATGGTGCGGTCATAGGTTCCCGACGTGGGCGGCACAGAAAGAGTAGGAACTGACTGGCTTGTTGCCGTATTGATAGTTTTTCTGCCCTAGCCGTCAGAGATCGTTGGTTTGAATAACATACACATAACATTTGACACATATATGATTTTTTGTGATTGTACTGTTTAGATGACAATTTTTAATGATGCCTTTTTCCTTCTGATACCATTTATCAACTCCTCATATACTACTTACTTTCAAGTATTAGAAATTGGTTTAAAGGATAATAAAAAACAAATAAAGTGAACTTGTGGCGGTGACTGAAGTGTGACAGTCGACACTCATAAAGTTTATGAATACTCGTAACCCTTTGATGTGGCGTGTAAAAAGTTGAGAACTTCTGGTGAAGTCAGTAGCAGCTCGTCACTCGGGCCTTGTTATTGCCCGCTGTCATCTCGCGCCCACTGTGCCCGCTGCGCCCGCTGCCCTGCGTGCAATCACTGCGCTTTGTGTCGCTGCGGACAACATTGCTGCTTTACAAATCAGGATACAACCACATCAAATACATTGATTAGATCTCGACTCTCGAGACTCTCTTTTACATGTAGCGTCACAAAATAAAGCTATGTGCTATAACAGTAGGGAATAAGGAGTGCACCTCAGTTGTACACTGTATCTAAATATTCTGCGTAGTTGAATAATCGTAAAAAATAGCCGCTGTAGTAGGCACAGTTAAAAAATATTCTGCTCTAAAGAGAAACATGTATTTAAGGACTAATCATGTATTTATGTTAATTTTTCCTGTTTCGTTTTTAATCTTCATTCTGGCAATTTCTAAAGGTAATTTAAAATATGTTTTGCGAGAAATTAATACGACTATAATCATAAAATCTAGGACGAAAAAGAAATGCGCGAAACACCGCAAACTCTCCCACGCCTACAAATCGACCTCGTATATCATCACGCAGTGTAGTCTGCGGCATAATTGAAATAAGCCTAGCCTTTGTTCTGACAGGAGCCTAGACGGGAACAAACAACGTTAGTGGAGTAAGGTAACTGCCTGGCATGATGTATTATCATGGCGCGAGGACGTTCCAGCGCTTGCCGCGCGCCTACGTGACGCGGGAGTTATGCCTCCAGTATCGTCTGAGGCAAATAATATCAGCAGTTGATATCTCTCTTAAATAATGTATTCTGTTCGACGCCCCCGTGCCTCGAAAACCAAGTAAAACCTTGGGTATACTCCTCATCTCCCTGCTGTCGTGCCAAATTGCTGTCCTAGTCAACAATGGTACATGAGTTTTCTCTGTATTCCCTTATATTATGTACGTACATGCCTGAGAAATTGGCCCCTCAATAAGATAAAACATTTAAAAGTTTTTGTTTGCTTCACATTATTAATCCGTCTTACACTTAGACAAAGTATGAACTAAAATTGTTTTTATTTTTTATGTAGGTAACCAAAAGCTTTCTGTATAAACCCTTTCTATCTTGTGATATACTCGTAATATTTGCAACAAACAATTTTACTCTAAAATAACTTGTACATACAAGGAATTGTTATATAATAGAAGATCAAACGATCCAATCTTTTATAATGACATGACATTTAAAACATAACTATACTGACACACTGAGATAAATTGAAACTATATTACTTAAGAAAATAGGGGAAAACTGAACTCAAACAAGTTCCACAGCTTAGCAGTTCGCATTATGAAGAAATTAACATAACAGTTTGTGAGATAATTAAACTATGTGGAGATTAATCGGTGAAAAGCCGCCTTGGCCCTGAGGCCCGGTGGCCGAGGTGGGTGCAATCAATCAAACGAGTCTACCGTAAATTGTTACTTACTTCAATTATTTAGAATGCTGCGTGAATTTTATATTATAACGTCAACTTTCTCGAGAAACTTGGAGGGTTGTTCTCTTTTAGATAGGAACAATATTTCAGACGCGTACGCGCGTCTATATTTATTTTTAAGGTATACTCGTCATAAATAACGTACCTACTAAACCTTTGTATACGCTAGGTGACGACTATTGAGATCGGGAAGACGGCACTAAGCTTAACCTCGGTGCCTTCTTCCAGATGACTACAGTCCTTAAAACGTAACATGATTAGAATGACAGCTGTCAAATTGTGTACTGAAATTGTAACTTGAATAATCGTTTCTTACTCATTATACATTGTTTACATATTGCATTTTTAATTTCAGATAAAATCTAATAAAATAGCAGTAATTTTATATTATATTATTATAATAACAACCTCCTCACTCTAAATTTGTCTAAAAGTAGTTATATATGTTTCCACAAAACTGCAGCCTCAAGGCCCACCTGTAACGATACATTGAAAGTTCACTCCTGTAACTCTAACTCTTCTGATCTCTGCACTTGCAACTGTATTAACCGTACCAAAGTTACCAAATATTTAGGGGTCATGATCGATGAACATCTAAACTTTAAAGCTCATATTGACTTACTGGCTAAACGCATCCGTAAAATGTCTGGTATCTTTAAGAGGCTCAGAGACGTTTCGAGCATGGATTTATTAATCTTAATTTATAAAGCTCTTGTTGCGTCTCTCGCCGGTTACTGTATCACTGTCTGGGGAAGTGCCGCAAAAACGACGTTACTCTCAGTCGAACGTGCCAACAGGTCCATACTCAAAATCATGTTAAAAAAACCGTTTAAATTTCCTACCACAGATCTCTATAGAGAAGCTCGCGTCTTGACTATTCGTCAGACATTCATTTTAAGAACAGTTCTGTTAACCCATAAAATTTTACTTACCTCAGACAGTTACAGAAATTTGCTTAAAAAACGCGTTTTTAAACTGCCTACTCCTAGCGTACATTCCCATTTTGCAACCCGTTTCGGCGACTTTATCAGGGCTTACACCTACAACACGGTATTGGGATTCTGCAACATTAAAACGTGTTCTCTTCATAAGGCGAAGTCAATTTTACTGGAATGGCTACTTTCTTTAGATTACTCGTGTACCGAAAACCTGTTGAATTGATGCTCTGGTGTCATGCGTTTGGGCAGTGTTTTGAATAGTGTCCTCACTGTGATTGTAAAATTAAGATTAACTTTAAGTGTAACTCGTTGGTTGCCCAAGATACAGGCATTGCCTAGTTTGGGAACCCCTGTTTAATTACCTATCTATACAACTCAGAATAAGCACAACTATATTGTACCGTCTATTTTTATAACTCCTCTGTATGTATTTCTCTTGTGCAATAAACATTATTATTATTATTATTATATTATTATTATTATAATATTCGATTCATTTATGTTTGAATTAAAAAAAATTACACTTTGACAGCTGTCATTCTAATCATGTAACGTTTTAAGGACTGTATGTATTATTACTTCAATATTATAAGGAACATATTATAAACTAAATTGGTGTAGAAAAATCTTCTGAGGGTACCTCACCCGTGGTTTGCCTAAATTCGGAACTTTACATTCACAGATGCTAATGAAGTTTACAAATGCGGAATAAAATTGTTTCATCCAAATGGACTCAGATCGTTAGCGGCCGCGCATCGCGAATGATGAATTTATAAACTTTTTAAATTAGTGCCTTCGTTAATCATAAGACAATAAGGGTATTGTTGCACCCGGCGATGTTTTGTCTAGACAGTGAAGTCTCGAGAGCACAAGAAAAGCAGTTTCCTATATCTATTTTCCCGACTTCTCTTAATTTTGCCACTACTTGCCGAATCAACTCAATTTTTCTCTGTGCTGTGTTAGACCTATGATTGTGTATAGTCGATAAATTATTTATCTGACACCCTGTTGCAGAAAGCTCCATTAAAGTTAATGCTTCATTAAATCTAATGCTGTCACTTTTCGTTGTCACGAAATAAAAAGTGACAGCAATAGCTTTAATGACACATTAACTTTAATGGACGTTTCTGCAACTGAGTCTGACCCTGAGTGATATCCCTAAATGGTGTCGTACGTCGGGTCGTCGCGACTGCGAATGATGATGCATTAATGAAAACCGGCAATGAATTAAACTATGGCAGTGGAGAGGGCTTAATGCACTCCACTCGGCCGGCGAGGGCGCAGGGCGTGAGTTATGCCTCTGCTATGCGACTTGCCAATTTATGCACTGGCTTTATGGCTATCAATCATTTATGGGTGTCCCTAAACTTAATGGACTCCCTGCAAGGACGATGGTCTAGTGGTTACAGTACCGAGTTGTGGTCTCGGGGTCCGGGATTCAATTCCTGGGTCGGACCAAATTTGTATCGCAGTTATCGAACACAGCTCGGATTTGTGATCATCACCAAACCGTTTCCGATTAAGCACATAATATCCACCATTGTGACACCAAGGATGCCCGTGCAAGAAGTTTTTTTTTTAAACTGGAGAATGATTGTTGTTGTTGAATGTTGACCGCCTCCGTGGAACAGTGGCTAAGCCGCTCGGGTATAAAAACACGGAGGTCGTGGGTTCGATTCCCGCCTTGGGTCTGGTTGGTGGTAGGGCTTTTTCAGAGTCCGACTGGCTAGCTACCACCCCCACAGGTGAAATCTGCCGCCATAACAGCTCTGGCTGTGTTCCGGCAATATTAATGTGGGAGCCAGTACACTTGAAATCAGAGGTTTGAAGATCAGATGAGCCTACAGTCTGGCAGCACATTAAGCGACGCTTCCAGGCGAAGTGTCCCTCAATGGAAAAGGCCGCAGTAGCCGCTTACCATAAGGTGGGCTTCGTGTCTGTCTGCCAACAGATGTAGTATAAAAAAAAATGTGGCAACATTATCCTTCTCAATTTTCTCTAATTATATCGGTATATGTTTATAATTCTTCCACAAATATCACAGATCAGCGTATGACTGTCCTCGGGGGGAAATCAGAAGAGCGTCGTCCCTTCCAAACAGCGGGCGCGAGTGGACGCAGGCGCGGGCGCGGGACAACACGGATTATAATGTAAATGTATGCAAATGCGGCCGGATGCGCTAAGCGGAGGACAATATTTCGGGCACACTGAGCCAGAAAAATGGCGGCGTCGCGCCAGATAACGGGCTTATGTCGTGAAAACGTGGCGCTCCCGCTAAATTGCGGAAACATGACTTGTTTCGCGAAACGGAGTCCAAATGTAAATGGAAGTAATAGCAATGAATACTCCGATAAGACTTAAATATTAGGAAATTATGGTAATGGACAAGGAGGTTTAAAATTGTATAATTTTCCGAGTTAAAAAGACATTTTGGTGTGGTGTTATGTTGAGGATGGTCGTTAACTTGACAAAATACAGAGAGTTTCTAGTATTTGTGTGTTTAAAATTATGGAGAACATTATTAATAAACTTTATTACAGTTCAGCGTTAGTTCAATGGTTATGTGGTCGATTTATTTATCTTTATCCCTCAAAATAAAGCACTCTTTGTGTATGAACTTATTTTAAACAAACTTACACCCTCATCATATTCTTAAGTCAATGATAGAACGTCGTTTCCTTCTCCGACTCTCATCACTGTGTTCTTACAAACCACGGAATTTAAAAATAATACAAGCTACGAATTCTCGTATTGCAGCCCAGTTTTCCTATAAAACTCAATGATATTAATTATATATATATATATATTTATATACGTATGTTACATATAAATAGGTATTATAATGTAACAATTTTATAGGTACCACATCCAATCTGTTTCGTATTTTGGTGGCGTCGGTCGTCCCCCGTCGGACCACGACGGAATGTAAACGCGCGGCGTTATGTAAAAACCAAATCCCGTCGCCGCCCGGGGAACAATTTGCCTGTCCACTCGATCCGCCGCCGCCGCTGATTCCAGACACGACCTTTCCTCAGCTGAAAATACTGACAATAAGAAGACATGAGGTAGTCCCAGAGCTCTGATAACATTACAATAAATTCCGCCTTATGGCACAAAATTCAGAAAATTCTGGTTGCGGTTGATGGTTAGGATTGAAATGATCTTAGAACTACGAGTACTGAAGTTTGTGGAGATAATTTCATTTCGAAATTTAATATCGAAGTAAGCGTTAGAATAAAAAAAGTCACAAGTGTACCTACCTAAGATCGAAAAATTAAGAGCAACAAAGAGATGTTAAAACACTTCGCTGCCACCAGAGAAACGATCTCTACGTGTACGTAGAATAGGTAAAACTTAATATTGAAAACAACCGTTGTCTATGTAGGAAGTCATAGTGTACTTGCAAAGTGTCGCAGGGCAGGCGATGTGAACTAATCTGCCGATGTCAGGTGTCAGCGCGGCTGTAATGGCGGCGTCATTAGCCCGCGATCTTAATGGGACCTGTGGCTCGCCTCAGCAGCACTCCGGCCAGGAAGTTGGGTGAAACGACTCCGATTATCTCGGAATGTTTGTTCGGTTCAAATGCATAATTACAGTCGTAAGTGTTCTCACATTTAACTAAGATCTGAGCTGCTATTTATTAGGCAGTATCTGACGCATAAAAAGGCTTTAGCAACAAACAACATGGTAATGAATATACCTTTAAAAATAACCAGTAGATTAACATTTGAAAACTAAAATATCAAGATACAAATATAATAGCCAAGGCCTAATTAAAAAAGAATCCTTGTGCTATAATTACAGCAGACGGACGGACTAACTACAGATGCTACAGAAGACTTTTACCAGTGGTGGTGTAGGTATTAATTTTGATACATTTTTGATTCCATAAAAATATAAACTAAGTTATTTTTCAATGGGTAAAGTAAAAAAGCATAAGACAAGATAATATTATTAGGTGAAGTTTTTCTTAAAATTACTGTATCATGTGATGAGGTCACTTAATCACATTATTTTTTTAATTATATTCGTCACAGTGAATATCTTTAACACCTACTATCCAAATAGCTCTGCTTTGTTTAAAAAAGTACAATGTAAAAACTTTGAACTTAAAGCACGAAGTTCTTAGTGAAGTGTCTCTTAATGAAATAAGCAGTTACTGGTTACTTTGTAAAAGCGCTAGTCTTGTATCTTTTAGAAACGCAGCTTTATTTCAGTACGAATAACTCGCATTCGCAGCTGAAAGGCTACGGGCAGATTCCTCGCATTCGGCACAGAGCAACCGTTTAAGTTATGCCCATACATTCTGGTCCCGCGACACATTAACACTTATTTATACCTGACTGCATTAACCCTAGACCGGGAGCTAATCAACAACGGCTTAGCGCATACCACCGCATGGCCGCGCTTAACGCAGGGGCGGTCAGATAGTTCCTTAATGATCTCGGTCTGTGCGAAATATTTAAATAAGACGACCTGAATTAACAAAGTTTCTGTGCCTACATCATAATATGTTGGTGTTTGTACATTTTGGTATAGTGCGGCGCTAGACAGAATCTTCAAATATCCTAATATTATAAACATTTATAGCGTATCTACAATATAAATGTAAATGTCGACGTAATACGGAGCCTTTTCGTGTGACTTAATGTCCCATGTCCCCGAGATAGGGTAGAGGGCGTCCTAAGTAATCCTCCATCACGTTCCTTCTTGTAGCTCGCAATCTTGGGCTGTCTTTTCTTGAAAACTTACATAATGTGTGTATACTGGCACGTTGGAAATACATATTTTATTAAAGTAAACTACTCGTATGTACACTTATAGTGTTTTGTCTAAATGCAGCATGCTGTATCATTATCAAATTCTTATTTTTTAAATTGTTATACAATGCTCCTGTACTGTTTAATAAGCGCGGCTCGCGACGCGTACGTAGCCTAACCGGAGGCGGCACTGCACAACACAATGTGCCGCGTGTAGATTAAAGTTTACATGTTTCGCCAGGCAAAGTATTTCGTGAGATGTAAGAAAGAAATGTGCCAATTACAAATGACAGAAAATGTACGAAGAACTTTGTTTGTTTTTGTGAAATAGGCCTCTGGTTTAAGATAAATTTTAAAGCTGAAGGGTAATGTAGACGAAACTGAGTAGAAGCCTCATTAAAATGTTTTCGGTAATGGTATCGTACGCGGCCGACTTTAGCGTAATCAGTTGTCGCGTGCGGTGCGACACGACAGCGTGCGGTGCGGTGGTGCGGCGCGGCGGCAATACGCACTCGCTAATGATTAATCGAATTAATTCCATTAGGCGTGCGGATTACCGCCGCGGTCGCGGTGCCGAGCGAACGCCGGGGACACTGCGCACTGTGCGGTGTCCTGGGAGACGCAAGCTTGCACGCATTACTTACAGTATATGATTTAGCTGTCTCAGTGGCGCAATATGTAGCAAGCCGCACTTTAATACAACAGACTGGGTTGAACTTCGGGTCGGACAAAGAAGTATACTTAATTTATTTAAAACTTTACACTTTTGTTACTACGGCACAAGAATTACAAAAGCCGAAATTAAACACTTCATGTCTCTCTGTTTAGATATTTCGATGGGAAAAGAGCCTATCTTTTTCAGACACTCATAGCTCCCTAAGAACTTTTGCGGCTTCGACGATTCGGAGTCGCCCCAAGTGTTTCTTAGTTTTCTTTTTTTTTTCAAGCCAGCAAACGGATTGAACGGAATTTATTACGCTGAATTAATTTATATGTTTATGTAAGCTCCCTAATTTGAGTTTCGTGTGAGCATATCACTGCGCTGAGATGAAAGTAATTGGATTAATAACTACAGAACGCATTCTTATCGGTGAGTGTGCACTCCGCCGCTCTTCGCTTATTGAGCGGGTTATCGGGGATATGACGTATTATTGATTTTAGCTATTACCAGGTTCTATTCTACGGTATCTAATTTGTACATAAAAATCTTGATCACGCTAATAATAAAACGTGGTTTGCATAAAAAAGAGCACATACGCTTACAATAAGAACAGGTATAAAGGAGCAGTCCAATCGTTGTACCAAATATTAACAGTGGTTTAGCCGTGAAAACGAAACAAACAAACAGATGACTTTGACATTAATAATATTAGGTTTGCATAAGGATTTTAACTCCTTATGCAAGCCTAATCAATCGATAAAGAATCGTTCAACGGTTTAAGTATGCAGAGATATTCCGTTGCACCAACCGGTACATAAAATAGCAATTTTAATCCCTAAAACTGGACGGCTTATAGAAACCGTGTGACAAAGAGCGCCGGTGATAAACCGCACTCAGCCGGCGGGAGCTAGTTTGCAATTTAAAAATAAAGCTCTTTCGATCGTCACGGACATTGTTGTATGTAAATAATATGTATCGCTTCTAGCGATAGTTATTTAAAAAAATCCGGCTCAACAAATTTTGAACAGCTTTCGTGCCTACCAATTGAATGGGTGAGTTTAATAATTTAATCCGTATAATCCAAGGGTATTACCCTTAATAGTCATGAGTATTAAAGGCACATAATTATGTAAAGGTAACGTAGGTACGATTAACTAATCTTTAAAACTACCTACCTCGTTCTTTTTTAGATAAAATTGTGAAAAAATATAAACAAGCCAGATTTGACGCAAATGACCATGGACGTAACATATCTATTGTTTAAAAAATAATTGGCACTGATGATAACATACGCGATGGCCCAGTGGCGCCGCCTGGCGGGCGTAGAGCGGCGGACACGGGCGTCCCACACCCGCCACCTCGCAGCTAATCAATCTTAATTACAAGGCGGCGCCCACGCCCGCGGCATCGCTCGACGCGCGCGCCGGCCACCGCGGGGGCGGACCTATCAATCATTACACCGCAATTTTCAAAACGTTCTTATTCAAAACGTGTAAACAATGCACGGGTTATGGCGAATGTGGTGGACAGGATGACCCAGTTTTGTGAAACAGAAAAAACAGGGTGAGCCAGTAGTGGATGAACAAAGGCTGATAAGATGGTTATAAGGAGAGATGAGAAAAACTAAAAAGAAAACTCGATAGTTACTTGTGACAATCGCTGTTGCGTGTGTTTAAATACTACTAAACAATAGATTATTTTCTCTGATGGACATGTTTACAATTAATTTACATATTCCACGATCACTCGACCCTTATTTATTCTATAGTATAAGATACAATGGTTTCTGGCTAGGCGCACAATTTAGACGTTATTTTCAGCATCTATTGTTCTTACTTACTTACTCCTGTGGCTCAGCGACCCAAAGTGTGTCATGGCCTCCGATACAAGATACCGCCATCTATCTCGGTCCCCTGCGGTTTCGCGCCAGTCTCCCGATTCAAGCTCTTGGAGGTCTGCATCTACAGCATCACTCCACCGGTAGCGAGGGCGACCGACCGGCCGTCGACCAACAGGTTTTCCGATTGTAGTTTTTCGATCTATTCTTCTATTATTTATTTATTGCTATAAATAGCCCACGTAGAGTATAATTGGACCAAACAATATAAAAAAAACCTACACGAAAAAGTTCTTCTCATCTCTCTAGGGTTCAAACAGACCCAATCAATACACTGTAACTTCATTTTCGTTTAGGTCCACAATAAATGAGGTTGGAGCAAAGTTATATTTTACGAGATTTATCCCTTTTCTATCAATGAACATGATTTATATTCTCTTGTATTTTATTAAACATATGATAAGTAAACTACGTCACATAATATTATTCATACACTTATATTTAACAACAAACAAACGGTTCATGTTTAGCAATATTTCCTACTTAACTTAAATTCATATTATTACGCGTCTTCCACTAAAAAGCATCTAGCAGCTAATCTGTAGTGGGTTCAATCGCTTACCATTAAGCAAAATGGAATCACAGGTTTTTAGCTCGCAGAACTATAAATAGTAATGTGGCAGACATATTACAAACATTAGTGGTTGATGACATCAATGTTTGTTCTGGGTGAAGTTCAACGGTATTAACATAGAAACCTTTCTGAGAAAACTCGACTCCACTAACGTGGGCGAAACTGTAGACTGAAATTAGCACGTATGATAGCACACGCTGTATTAACACAAGTTAGCGAGGCAACCCGACGCCGTGTGTCCCGACATAATTGATCGGCCAATATTTGGTCGTCATTACATTTGCCGCGTATCGGTCACCGGCGCGTCTGCCCATCTGACGAGATATTCTGACTGAGTGAATTTATCACGTGTTTGTTTCGGCTTATTGAATATCTGTTACAAGCGATCTGATATGTGGGACATTAATTGAAAGCAAAATTGTTGCGCGTATATCTGTCATTTATCATTCATTGGATTTGTTGCTTTCTATTTTGTTGGAGGCTAGGAAGACTAAGAAGACTTTAAACAAGTAGAATCATCAGGGCCTGATGGTTAATACCGCAGGCCATACACACCTACATGAAAGATGAGTTGAGCGCCTTGTTTTTGCTGAAAATTGCTGAAAATTAAGTTATTCTTGCCACGTTTTCAATTTAAATAATACCCTAATTATTGACTCTTAATGTACTGTAATTCAGAATAATAATAACGGCAGATGTGTCGAAGCATGTTTATAAGTAGCCGCGCGGTTCACGGGCGTTCTTGCAATTCTCGCATTTCTCGCCTCTGATGAGCCACTTAGCATTCAGAGCTACTCGCGAGCGAGTCGCGTAATCAGAAACGTTTAATCTCGTATTGGGACCGGTTTGTATCGATTCACCCACACCCCCTTATTTATTCATACTCGTAATGCAGGTAAATTGATCTAAGTACATATTAAAATTTTTCTTCCATTTCCCATATGCGTACGCTCTACTGTGAGAATTTACTGGCATTCTGAAATTGATTAGATAAAAGAAAACCTCACTAATCAAAATGTAACTTGTGATTTCATTAAAACATGACATTGCGTTTAAAAAAATAAACAGGAAGTTAAGTCAGTAAAATTTGCAAAATACACACAGTAGGTACATAGACGACTTTGTGACACTTGGATGGACTGGACACCCCTGACTGGAAGAAGGATCGCGCGAGGCACTCGGAGACCGCAGGCATGTTTAGTCTGGGTCGGGATTGCGCGGAACTGATTCCAGTTAACCAAACAACGCTTGCAATGGCTCGCTGACCGCGCTGTGTCGCCGCGTTGTCTGCGCGTTATTTTCTGTTTTCACGATATTGGCGTTAAAGAGTACAATTTCATGATAATATCAAGCCAATCTGTCATTCGTATAGGTACATCACTCTGATGTATATAGTATTTTTGTACTTTTTAACCAAGAAGGCCTTAGAAATGTAGAGCATGAAATCATTTTCAGTTTAATTGAAATTTATTTTATGCTCTATCTAACGACGGTTATCAAACATAAAAGTTAAAACAATGTTGATAATGAAAATTAAAGCTCACATTTCAAACTCGTTTTGTAAATATTAACGTTTCATTATTTAGAAGAAACTCTGAGTTTGTGTGGTCGTTTGGTTTATGGGCTGCGTTTGTCTAAATTACGGCTAATTTGTCAACAGCATCTCGGGTTACGAATAGCAGACGCTGCGCTTGATGATAACGTTTCCAACAATTTGTCTTTGGGCACACTAAAATTGTAATTAATCTGAGGCTGCCTTTTGACAGAAAATTCGTTAGTTCATTCTTTATTGTAGAGCTTTGAAAGTATTAACCTTTTTTAACATACATTTTTAGTTACGTTCTTTTGTAATTAAATTGAATTATTATGCAATCATTACTTATTATTTATTAGTTATAGCAAGCTAGCGATTTCCATCATATATCGTCCAACATATTTTCGATCCAATCTAATCTATTTTCTTGATGGTCTGTAATAAATATCCGTTCACCATTCAATCGGTTATAAAATGGAAGGACAAAACCAAAACAGGTCAGCGTAATCGGCATGAACGAGGCAGATTTAGCTGATATCTACATCAGGCAGATTAATAGCCGCAGATGGTCTATCCCCGACGCGGCGGCCGCCAAGGCCGTAATCTCCAGTAATGTTGTTTAATTTGACGGGACCACACTTGACGAACTAATGCCGGCGTAATAACACGCCGCGTAATTTATACGCGTAATGAATTATAATGCGTCATACGCGGCAAGTGCGCCCACTCCCGCGCCGATGGCCTGCTGCACCGCGACTTTAATATGCTATCTGCATGTTAAACAGCTCGTCTTGATTGACTGACTTATCAGAAATCTCTGAAGTGAAGCATGGGACCAGTTACTTTATTTTATAGAAATGCGTAAAATATCGTCTTTTAGCTAAAAGCATAAAATCTTAACATAAAAACGGACACTTTGGTATTAAATAAAAAAAATTCCTTGTCCATCCAGATTATGCTTAATTTGTCTTTTTTCAAAAAAAGAAACAAATTAAAAGGATATGCCTGAGAGCCAAATGCTACGGCAATTGCTTGGGCAGCTTTTCAAATTGACGTCTTCATCATTATCTTCGTCAGCTAAAAGATCTACTGCTTGTCGTACTCATTTGCCTTCCCCAAGAATCTTCAAACTGACCGGTCCTGCGCCACCCGCATCCAGTGCTTAACGTATTGTAAAATAAACTGCACGTCTCTCGTTCAGATTGCCAGAGCGTCGCAGTGACTTAGAGCATCAATGCTTTTTTATTATCCTCCAGAAGGGTCCGACGTGACCCGAGAGCCGATCCCCTCGTCAAATTGCAGACCAATGCACTACGCAAATAGTCGGATGCATCCACGACGCCTTAATAGCTGTTCGGTAGAATCGTAAAACATCTGCCATTGAGTCGCAGTATAAGTTTGAATGATTATTATGCGTTATAATCTCTATTAAAAATGTGTGTACAGTGAGTGTGCCTACGTAACTGGTAACAAAAAGTTCTTCCTCAATTATACCAAAATTTTGTAGTGGGCTTTGTAAGTGGAGTTTTTAAATGTAACTAATTCAGTTTTTGTTTGTAGTATTATCGTTGTCTTCGTTTGTCTGATTTCCATTATCCATGCGTGAAAGCTCTTTATTTCTGAATAATTTTGTACTATAATATTCGCTTTATAAATCTAGTAGACCATCATTATCCAACTAACTTTATCATCATTGGGATATAAATAATTATTTGTTTTTTTAGTTTGAAATGCGGAACTCTATTACAAAGAGAAGGCAGTGCGTGGGAGGCCTTATCTGCCGGGAGGTGATCACACGCGCGCATACAAATTGACGCATTAAGACGCGGCGACGATTATAATCTTAATGCCTTTCTTAAATGAAGCTATATTGAAAACTTATCAGCACTCAAATTGTTTCGTAGCTGAAGTACCAGGAAACAGCCGCTTACGCAAGCTTAATGCCGCATAAAACATTAAGGGTTCATTACAAGCAACAATGTGTCGCCGATTGCAGTGTTTTATTATTCCAGGAGAAATGTAGTCGAGATGCATCGTAAAATGTTATTATCGCCGAAGTTAGTCCTCGTTGAAGTGCTTTCGAGAGATCAAATAGTCGCGGGAGAGGTCAATATAGGTGTGAGTAGCGGGAACTAATTAATTTGGAGCATAAACCGTGCCGGCCGCGAATCGGTCACCGGCGCCGGACGCCGGTCGTCGGCGCGTCGCGCGTCGTAGGTATCAGCCGCTAATTGAAAAACTTGGTCGTGCGACGAGGGTCACGGTCGCGATGAGCGCCATTATTAACTTTCGCCCTGTAATGGATTGTCAATTCTGGGTGTGGCTACTGACGAAAGTACTTTTACCTATTACGAGTAGAACGAACGAATAACGAAAGTATAATAAACATAGTTTAATATGGAATGCATGGAAGGAAATCAATGTTCATGTTAAATGAATCTAATTTACTTACAAGCTTTAAACACCAGCTATGGTCGTTGGATTGCTTATCACTTGAGTAATTAATAGTTCTGTGTATGTCAGGATTTTTAGTAAAGAGCATCATTTATACCCTGTTCAAACGATTCGTTGGCTAAATCAAATTAGCGCAATCGTGACGGTTTTTCCATTCAAATACACGTCCAAAAGACATTAACGGAGTAGTTTCCTAGAAGATGCCCAAAGCGTTCTCAGAAACATAATGTTCTTTGATCGTTGACTACCAGAACAAACATTAAATAAAATTCTTGTCCAACTGTGTCACTTTTATGACTTTATCACTTACAAGATTTTTGTAACTGCATTGTAATAATTAAGTTAACTGTTAACACATTAACATAGGCTCAGCAGGATAATTATGCAAGATTCTTGATGTGAGACGGGTCGCCAATCAAGGTGGCTCGGAGAGACGTGCATGGATATTGCAAATTTCACGGTCTGAAGACCGCGCATTATGCCGCGTTAGAATAAGTGCGAACAACAATGTTCACGCACTCGACGCACCGCACGCGTGCTCCAGGGCTGGTCCATGCAAACATGAGTGAAATTTTATATAAAATAAAATGAATTTAAATAATTTATTCAGCAAAATATAGATTTTTTTTATATACTTTTGCACGTCAATCTCTTTTTTTCCCAACCAGCACTTCGACGACAGTGGTCTGTTGAAAAAAAATTCAACAGGCCACTTTTTTTAAATTTATTATAGGTACTCACTCATTTATTATACATATTTTTTTCGAATAAGGTAAATAAGCAAACAGGTCACCCAACGTACCTAAGTGATGATTGTCGTTGAAGTTCTATGCTACATAGCCAATTTTGCCAGCATAATTACATCGTATTAGGTTGTAACATTGAAGATTTCATATAAATAATCTCTAATCTTTTCGTACATACTGTTGCCTAAACATTTGGATTTACAGCCTGTTAAGTTTCTAAGGCGAAAAGGAAAATTAAGTCTGGTGTATGGAGTAAGTTGATTGTCTCTCATGAAAACTCTATTTTATTCTTTAGTAGTTTATGCTTATTTTTCAATTTCAATTTAATTTAATTCCAAATTAATCTTAAATGACATTCAATTAAATATTATTTAAAGTCAATTATAAAAATTTTAAAATTTTAAATTTTTTATTTTAAAATTTCAATCTCAATTTACGGATTCATGTCGATGATAAGCAATTAATTATTAAAACTACTAACTTAGATAATAACAGTCATTTTTGTAATTACTAACACAATATGGATACCAATTTTGTCCGAATTAAACGATTTTTATTTTTTTTATTTTTTTTTATTTATGCCGCATTCCGCACGTGTGCAAAATGCCCGGATGCGTGTGCAGCTAGTTTTATTCGAGCAATTTGACCGTCTCTCTGGCTCCGCGGCTAATTGGACGCGCTCGCGAGAGTCGAGACGGCTCACTGCAACTGCAGCCGCTGCACTGCCGGGGTCACGCCACACGCGCTACTGTTCATGATTGCGCCGATAACGCCTGGCCTCGACTACTGGGTTGCGATATCGGAACTAAATCCAAACGGGCAATTTAAACCATTTTTATTCGTAGTCTCTACCTGTGAAAATGCTGACACGGTTTTTCTACTAGATACGGTCCCAGCTAACGAGACAGGAAGCATAGAATACTCGACTGCAACAAAAGTTCAACAGCGTCAACATGCCTCATATGCTAATCAATGGTTCCAAATTAGAATATGATCCTGCATCGCAATAATAAAATAGTCCAGATCTATCTTTTCTATTGCACCATATTTCCCAAGCAAATTAAATCTGAGTAGATAGATCTTCCGTTTTTACTGAAACGTTTGTTTTTCTCCGCAAGAAACTTTATACGCACACTTATCGCAGCTTCTTCTCTAAGCAATGCCACTTTCCACAAACAACTTAACAGTTACAAATTGGCGGTCATCCCTCCTAAGCCCAGGCGTGGTAAGTGGGTAATCGCGGCCGCTCCCGCCGCGGACACGCCGAGACGAATGTCAGCACTCGCGACACTGCGCTGCACTCTAATGAGTAAATTGTTGTCCCGGGAATTTAATATACCAGAGGACAAACTCGCCGGGGAGGATATTGCTGGAGATTTTTCTCGCGCGCTTGTGCTTGTGAGGAACTCTGCTGGTGTTTATTTATTTCATAGTTTTTGTTTCGCGACATTTTTTAAAACTGAAAATGTATATTTCTGTCTTCTGTCTTTATTTACTATGACAAGTGCGAATATTTTAACGACGATAGGAAGTATAATAATCGCGTGCTAGAAACAAATAGTAAAAAGTAAGCAAGATTCTACTTGCTCAGTACCTACCTGGATGGCTATTCAAAATTTAATTCGCTTAATGACTGTTACAATAAACTGTTCTCCACTACATGCATAGTTGCTTATCTTCAGCTATGGTTGATTGCAATGTATACTCTGTTAAAGATTTTCTTAATGTTAGGTATTGCAATATTAAATCTTTCCGAAGTCGAGTCCTTTGATGTTATCTCTTTTCATCTGATTTACTAAGCTTGCGAATCCTGTAATGCGCAGTACTTACGCGGCGGCGAAGGGTTAATCGCGTAAACCGCGCGGCCGCAGCGACGACACCGCTTTGCATTCGCGACATTGCCCGCTACCTGCAGTACAATAGCATGAAATAAATCGTGGAAGTGATTACCTATTTTAGTTATTGTCAATTCGTCTGGAGCAATTCGAGCATACATAGAAATACTCCACCATCCCACCACTTCCACCATCGCACCGCTCGCCATCGGCGGGGAATTCATCCACACACACTAGAACCTAAATGGTCGCGTACTGTGCGTTTCGAAAGAAACTTCCTGCCACGTACGCTAAGGTTGTGGAATGAGCTCCCCGGCGAGGTGTTCCCACGGGGCTACAGTATGGGGTCCTTCAAGAAGGGCGTGAAAAAGTTTTTAACAGGTCGGCAATGCGCACGTGATACCCCTGGTGTTGCAGGCGTTCATAGGCTACGGTAACCGCTTAACATCAAGTGGGCCGTATGCTTGATTGCCAACTTTATGGCATAAAAAAAAAAAAAAAAAAAAAAATACTCGCTTTTTGCGGTGTCCAAAACTCTTACTATCTATTACATAATTCTGATCTTATCTGATTTGATACCTCAAAATTTAAAAATATGCAATGTTACTCAAAGTATTGTAAGCTTCAACGACAAAGAGACTGACCTGCGCAAATAAACTCTAACAAGGAAAGTTTATATAAACGTAAGAGTTCTAATTGTGCCGCATTGAAAGCAGTGTTATACAAACTATTTTCAAAACAAACCCGCGGCAGAGCTAAAACAAAGTCAATTACGGCCGAACGCAATTATAAGTCTAGACGACAATAAACTAGCAAAAAACAATAAAAGCGAGGCAGTTAAGCACGATCCTTTCCATAAACTTTCATAACAAGTGGATTGTCAAGTTAAATCCGTCTGGGCGCAGCGCCGTCAGCGCGACGGACTCTGTAATGCATTTATTTAAGCAGTCATAGCGACTCCATTGCGCCGGGGCCACTCGATTGTCGGGCGATGCGATTGGAAACGACTCTTCATTTACACTAATCGATTTAACTACAGTTTACTCACCATTCATTTGTACACTTTCCGACGGTTTAAGTATGTACTACATCTTTAGTTATGACTGTTAGGTATTATTGCATGAAATGAAGTGCTGCTGTTACCTAATAATCTTTATGGAAACTCAAATATTTAATATACCTACATTTGGTAAAAAAAAAACTTATTTAATATTGTGAAATAACTAACTTATATAATGTCCAATAATAAATAAGTTTTTTAGTTGAAGTTATTATCTCTTTATTTGCACGAATATTTCAACGTTCAATTTGATGCGGTTAAGTAATGATGGTTGTTCAATTTGATCTGACTTCTGGTTGTAATCGGCCGAAGCGTCCCAATAAACGGGTGAAAGTTTATCTTCAGTACTCTTCTGAACCTTTAACCTTCTACAAGAAAATGTAAGTTATCATAATATTTCATTCGCCTTTATTGTCCCGGACGCAGAAGGACGAGCACTCGCTCTAAGGTCGCGTGTTGAGCGCGTGCGATTCGACCGTAAGTCACCTTTATGACTTGTTCTGTATCTCCAACTATTGGTCTTTGTAACCCGTATTGGGCTTACCCAATATCGTCATTAATTTCTACAATATCGTCATACAAATTAGTACTGAGGATTTACGAATTTAGGGATAAATCGAAATTCTATTGCTAGGTTTCTTCGATAGACTTTCACAAACTCGATACACAAAAACGAAAAGGAATGGCGACGTAACTAAAAATACTGTCAACGATACTTTACTCATTAACCTTAAAGCACGTTGTGATTGACAAACCGCTGCTATATTTCACGAGTAATATTTAAGCGGTCCAATGAGATCGTATATTTGGCGATGAAACAGCAGTTAAAAACTAATTCACCCAGAAGTTAATTTTACGTAGGTAATTTTTAATTTTGAAAATTGAGATAATTTTTGTAACGCACTAAAGGAGTCCTTTATTGTCGCATAAATCAAAAGGAGCGTGGAGGGGAGCGGAGTCAAGCGGCACTCGTGTCGCTCTCGGCTGGAGCACGCGGGGGAACAATTTGTTACCTGTTTAGCGGAGGAGCTTCAATTGCCGCCGCTTCTTCGATTCTGATAATGATAAGATATTTACGCGTCTCTGGCGCTATTTGCAAATGTGATAGAGTAGAAAAAGTACCAACATAATTATGGCATACTCAGATTTAGAGTCTTTGTCAACTATCTGACCAAGAAAAGCTAACTACTAACTAATAAATGATAATATATTAGATTTGATAATAAATTATATTTTTAACAAAAAACTGTTAGGTTAATGTGACTCGCGGATTCAATTCTTGGCCCCTCAGTTACAGTTTATTGTCAAGTCAATTAAGTACATTTAAAGTTGATACATGAAAAATGCAGTACAATTTTGTAAAGGGCCGGTCAATAGCAAAGCTGGCACCGGCTCGTCCCAATCGGGTGTGAAGGGGAAACCGGGGGAGTTTAGTGGGTAGTGGACGCTTTTTTTTAGTCTCGAGTCCCACACACGGCCGTGGGTCTAGCTAGCCTGCGGTTATGGTGCATAAACGCATTCTCCTCCGAAAAAAAAAAAGTACAATTTTGTAAATTATATTTAACCTTGGTGTAGTTAAAGCATCAAAGAAGAGCCAGTGTTCTCAGAAGGCAGTTGAAGCCACGTTTTTCAAGCGTCCGTTGATTGTCCCGCCCGCGCCGCCCAATATTGGAACTTATGTTAGCTTTACGGCCACTACTTGGTCCTTTCTTTAATTAAATCCTATACTTACCTCTGTAAATAAATTATAAACAAAAACTAACTTTGTAGTAATTTACATTTACTGTAGCAACTTAGCCTCAAAGCTCTCAAACATAAATAACTTAAAAAAGATAACACCCTGAGACCTTGACATCTCGTGTTATATTTCGCCAATCGATAAGGTCAGCCATTTATGACTCACTGAACTGAAATGTTAATTATAAAATTCTGATAATGAATTTCTGGTTACATTATCAGCATTCGGTCTACATTTATTATGGAAATATTATTATTTATTTCTAAATTAATTACAAGCCTGATTACGGGCTTATTCTGATTAATGAAACTTATTATTTTTCTCTTTTCTGGTGTTGTAAAGTAGGCTAAAATTATGTTTAAAAAAATAAATCCTTCCTATCCTGCCTATCCTTGGAGGCGAGTGTGCTTCTCGTTGGATGACCCTGCCGCTGTTGCTGATTCTGTCACCGATGTGGTGCTTCAGGGCATGGAACTATTTGTTCCATCTTCGGTGGTTCCTATTGGTGGCAGATCTCAGCCTTGGTTTGGTCGCTCCTGCAAAATGGCATCACGCCTAAAGCAGGAGTGCTATCAGGCCTGGGCAAATGCGACAGCAGCGCAGGGTGGAAACACCAACCCTCTTAAGAAGAAGTATAACTCTGCTTCTAGGTCCCTCAAAAGAGTTCTGGCTAAAGCGAAGTCAGATTACGTTGGCCGGATTAGTGAGAGATTGGTGAGTCTTCCTTCGGGCAGTCGCGCATTTTGGTCTCTTGCCAAGGCTATTCAGGGCAACTTCTGCAAGCCATCACTTCCCCCACTGCGCAAAGGAGACAACTCGTTAGCCCATGACTCCAAGGAAAAGGCCGATCTCTTGGGCTATTTCTTTGCGTCTAATTGGACTTTAGATGACGGGGGAAAGGAACCACCGACAATTCCGCATTGTAAAGGCTTTATGCCTGAAATCCGGTTTTTGCAATGCAAGGTGCGTGAAGTATTGTCCTCCCTCGATATTCATAAGTCGAGTGGGCCCGACGGTATCTCACCAATTGTGCTCAGGGCGTGTGCTCCAGAACTGGCGCCCGTTCTAACGCGCTTATTTCGGCATTTGTATACCACTGGTGTTGTCCCTAAGTCTTGGAAGGCAGCTTTTGTGCACCCAATCCCTAAAAAAGGTGATCGCTCAGATCCATCTAACTATAGGCCAATAGCCATAACCTCCTTGCTCTCCAAGATAATGGAATCCATTATTAATAGCCAGCTCCTACGGTATCTAGAGGATCACGAGCTGATTAGCGATCGCCAATACGGCTTCCGTCGCGGTCGCTCAGCTGGTGACCTTCTAGTCTACCTTACGCATCGTTGGGCAAAGGCGGTTGAGAGCAAGGGAGAGGCGTTGGCGGTTAGTTTGGATATTGCGAAGGCCTTCGATCGGGTGTGGCATAAAGCTCTTTTAGCCAAACTTCCAAAGTATGGGCTTCCTCGGAAACTATGCGATTGGATCACTAGCTTTGTCACGGACCGGAGCATCAAGGTCGTGGTCGACGGTGTATGCTCTGATTCTAGGCCTGTGAATGCTGGTGTCCCTCAAGGCTGTGTAATATCTCCTACGTTGTTTCTTCTGCATATCAATGATTTGTTACAAATTAGTAACATTCATTGTTATGCAGATGATAGCACGGGTGATGCCGTATATTCCGGCCGCGCCAATGTTTCCCAGGAATACACCGGGGTATGCCGAAATAACCTTGTGTCTGAAGTCGAGGCTTTGTTAAACAAGGTCTCCGTTTGGGGTCGACTTAATCTTGTCGAATTTAACCCCAAGAAGACACAGGTTTGCGCGTTCACTGCAAAAAAAACGCCTTTCATCGTGTCGCCTCGATTTGAGAACACCCCCATAGCTGCCTCAGCCAGTATCGGGGTTCTGGGTGTCGACATTTCAAGCGACGTTCAATTTCGGGGATACATAGCGGGGAAGGCTAAACTAGCCTCTAAGAAGCTTGGTGTGCTTAACAGGTCAAGCAGGTATTTCACTGCGGCTCATCGCCTGCAACTTTATAAAGCTCAAGTTCGGCCGCACATGGAGTACTGCTCTCACCTGTGGGCGGGGGCTCCCCAGTACCAGCTTCTCCCCCTTGACCGAATTCAACGTAGAGCGTCTCGTATCGTCAATAACCCGGTACTCTCGGACCGGCTTGATCCTTTGGCATTACGGAGAGATGTGGCGTCATGCTGCATTATGTACCGAATTTACCATGGGGAGTGTTCCAAGGAGCTATTCGAGCTTATCCCTGCCGCTGCATTCCGTCACCGATCTTCGCGACAAAAAATTCATCCCCACCATATCGATGCTTGGCAGTCAACAACTGTACGCTTTACGCGCAATTTTCTGCCTCGCACGACCAAGATATGGAATTCTTTGTCATCAGCGGTGTTTCCGATCAGATACGACTTGCAATTGTTTAAAAAAAGAGTGTATTCCTTCCTTAAAGGCCGGCAGCGCATCTGTGATTCCACATGATTCGCAGTTGTCTATGGGCGGCGGTTGTCACTTTCCATCAGGTGTGCCGCATGCTCGTCTGCCCGCTATACCATAAAAAAAAAAAAAGAAAATCATTTTTGCTCCACTGCTAACCATAATGATACAAAGAAACGCGGAAGGCACGCAGTAACGTTACAGCTGCAATCATACAGGTTGCAATCACCACTGCGATTCTTGACTGGCAGGTGCAAAATTTCACTCCACGGTCCATATTCCCGGGATGGGGCCCGGGCAAAGCCCCGCTTCGCCCGCGCGGACCACGTTTTTGCGGCGGGCTCCGTGAAATTCCTGCCGGGTTAAAACTACCGCGTTCCTTTTATTTCCGCCGATTACGTCACGGGAAGGATGACACTTTTTGCGAGTGCGTGAAACAGTTTATATATTCATGCAAGCGATCACAGCTGTGTAACTTGAAATTAGTTTCTAAAGTAAAAGATTAACTCAATAGAATTCAAACACAGCGTCGCAATGAGAGTTTAGCGAAATGATAATACCTACAATTATAACACTTCAGTGTTTAACATTTTGATTAAGACATTTTGCTCGCAATGAAATACAGAATACATTAATACATCGGATTTAACCTGACATCCTTTATTACACTTTAACCCAATAAATTAGCCACTCGTATTGGCCGTCTTCAAAATGCAACCAAAAAAATGAACATGACCTGACGACAAATACAGATGTCGCATTAAAAGGATTAAGAAAGAAATTCACGGTCCGTAGGTACTCTGTTTCAGACCGAACCGTTTGTCTCTGAAAATAATGGCCTCTCCGATCTGATCGCCTCTTGCTTTAGCGGTAATAAACGAGTCTGTTTCGTTTTTTATTTCGGGAGTGCATCTTATGATTCAGAGACGCTGTCACCGAGCACGCCCTTAATCCCGGCTGTCGGGGCTCGGGAGGCGGCGACGGATTCCAGCGCTGAATGATATGGAAGGTTTGCCATGTGGGGTGCATGGAAAATGTTTGTGAAAAATCTAAAAATGCTGATTTCTTTAACACTTTGATTGACGACGAGTTTGCATTGACGACTCTCCTTTCCTTTTTAACATAAATACCTTAGTGTTTACAGTTTTCATACAGTTTCTATATAGAAACGACAATTATAGGTTTTGTGCAATACAAATCTTTTTAGTAACTAACAATAAAAAAGGCTCGTTGTCGTTAAGCTCACAAAACTATGCCGGCAATATGCGGACTTCATTCTTAACTAACCAGTATATGTATGAACGCACTGGTAAGCGCATTTTATTGTTTTTACCCAAACCACATTTTCTGAATGTACGTAGGCATATAAAACTTTTTACACAGCCCCGAACTATGCAATGATTTTACTTTGTCCCGACAACGAATAACTTAAATTTTACTTGCTTACATTTATATTATAAAACATAGAAAAAAGATCAAGGCAAGTTCCGATAAATAATCGATTTCGCTAGTATCGAGAAAATCAATAGGTTATTACAACTAGGTAAATTAACATTTTCATGAATGCTGGATCTGGAGAAAATGCAAGTTAACTGCTAAATTCATCATTGAGTCAGATTAAAGTGTTGCAATGCAAAATAATGTATGTGAATCTGATTGCAAGGAAGAAGGATATAAATACACTTCACGCAATATCTCTCCGATCGTTTTGATGCAAAACAACATTCATTTTGTTAATCGTAAATGGGTTTACGGCTGTCGCCAGCGTCGCGCGATGTCGAGCGAAGTCGGTTTGTTATTTTTTTTTTCATTTTGTGAGTGCGTCTTATGATTTAGTGCGCGGTGAGGGTTGTCCGCGAGCACGTTCTAAATCCGGCTGTCACGGAGGGATGACTCGCTGAGCGATAGGGCCCGGCCGAGGAATGATAATTGGATGCGACACCTATTTGTCACCACGACTTGCACTATATTTAGGGCTTTGTTAATAGTTGACTTGGAGTACTACCGCGCTATCGTTAGTATTCTTAGAAGAGTCACTGTTTATCTTCCATCACAAGCTGGTCGTTATACCAGCTTCGTCTTATACCTGCAATGTACGGCGTTTGTTTATTGCTGTCATAATGTATCAAATTTCCAATGGGTGTTCTTGGAGTGAAACAGAATGTGAAAATTGTGTTGTAAATATGTATATTAATTATACTTAAGTTTTCGTCCTCGAGATTGGCATACACTTGTAGCAACGCCCAGGATTCACCACTTGTGCACTTAATTGAGAGAAATAGATACCTGTTCCTAGTTGAAAAATTCTTATATTTTTTTTTTTGCGAGGGTATTCCCAAGTCATGTTCACCAAGATTAAAAAATTTGAAATCCTTGTCCTGGCAATAAAAAACACAACAAATAATATTTTTTTGTGGTTTCGATCTGAAGTTATACGCGCACAGACATTTTACCGATTCATTTTTATTATACATACATAATAATATATTTTACTATAGGTTCCCTTACATACTTTAAATCCCAATCATGACGTTAATTTTTATCGACCACCTACTTACCTAATTTTCTTTTATTTTCAGGTAAACCATCCAAAGATACTTGACCATTAGCTGTCGTTCACAAAATCGCTGAAGGTACAGTAACATTGTGCACATAAGGAAGTAGTGAGATAATAATGTTGAGCGTTCTACAACTGATTGTGTAACCATGTATCTGGCATTGCACCATCGAATAGATAAATCTATTTCAGCTTTTTAGACAGAACTCCTCTGAAAGTTTAATATTATCCAGTAGCCAACTACTGCAATTAGATTTTACAGCGCAATCCCCATTGTGTCAGCGCCGGCACTGCCCTCGTCCCAGGCCAAAACCGCCGCGCCAATTCAGGATTTGCTATTTTTTGCCGCCCAAATACGCGGCCGCCTGGCCCCGCGCCAGGCCTCCTTACAACGCTCACACAAAAAGTTGCCATTTCTCTCACAGAAAACAGTGGACTTTACACTTAATAGCTTAGGCATTAAGCTGGTTTCAGCTCGCAGCGGCGTTTATTGCTGGATTTGTATATAGAAGGCATTAATTACCGGCACGGCTAGTTGATCTGATATTTATGATGGGTGCAGTCATATAGTAGGGGTAGACAGATGCGTTGCCTTTGCACGTTTCTGTGGATATTGCCTTCCTTCATTTAAACGTTTATATTACACAACATCTATGTATGTGTGTCCTACTTTATTTACGAATAACGGAGTATAGGAGAAATAATACATACGATATTATATTAAAACAATTTTTTTATTACCTAACCATTCTTATTAGTCCACGTTGATTTTTTGAATAAACCTTTTAAATTGTGATGATTAAGCAATTTTGTAAGAGTAGTAATTACACAATAATGGTTTAAATATAATATTTCGTTCTATTTTAAAAGTACGAAAGTATTACTAAAGTTAAATTAAGCTAGATTTTAACTCTATTCTTATTACTTATTTACATAATATTATATACTAGAGCTGACGCACGCAATCAAAGACGAATTATGCTCGTCTAGAGGACATCTAGTCACTGACGAATTGAACGCTATTGATTTTATATCGAGAGCAATAGAGACTTGTAAGAAGTACGCCTACTGTATTAGTACGTTCAGCGCGGGTAAAGTATGCGGCATGACGTGTATTAATTCCGTTTATCTCGCGCGTGGTAAGTATCTGACCCGAGCTGCGAGTCTTCGCAGATAACACGCTGTTACTTTAGCGAGCACCGGTATTTCTGTGTTTATTACTCTTTCTACCTGATACTATTAAATATCTTTAGGTAATATGTACTCTACGCCGTCCAAAATAAGCATAATATGTCTGTATGTCCCAGACAACGAAAAAACATTACCTAAATAATTTTTAATGTAAACACATACAAAGTATTCATAGAAAAACTCAAACCGGCACGCACATAATTATACATATTATTATATCCAAACAATAGATAAATCTTTGCGTCTCGGTCTGGGTTACACACACCAATATTTTTTAAGTAAAAGTGTTAATATTATTAGCAAAAACAAAATAATTCAACACAGACCGATTTATAAGGCCGTTATTGATCGAAGTTTTATGAATGGAAGAGATCTAACTCAGTCTAGGCATGCTAATCCTCTTGTCACATTCGTACTTGAATCTTAAGACCCCTCTTCAGAACCGATGAAAAGGTCTGTGCCTAATACAGGCTTTTGCGTAATGAAATAGGCTTATTACATGATAAGAGAATGTAACTGATACTCGTATAAGGGCTCAAAGTATAAACGGCTACGTAAAGAGAATACGAAACGATAAAAAACATAGAGAAACTGAAAATTGAACCCGTATTAAAGCCAAATAACATCGCAGAATTCAAATTAACTAGACCTTTTAGGCAAGATGGAAAAAAATATTTCCTAATTTATACAGCTGGCATTTTCCTTACTTTGAAGTCAAACGTTATTTGTATACCTACCCATCTTAGCATCTTCTTTATTTACATCTAATGCTTTCCAAAAATATTTTCCAATTTTTGCAAAGGTCTCAAAATACGCGTTTAATTTCAGCTATTCGTTCGTTTATTTAATCAGGGCGTTGAAACAGGCAAATAAGATAGCACCATAGTTAAAGCATTAGCAGTAAAGTACCTCTTACTGGTACCATTACAAGCCATTTATTTCAAGAATATAGAGTAGAAGTAATTTTTACTGGTTGAAGTTTTAATGGTGTTTAGTTTAAAAAAATTGTTGATATTTATATACAACATTTCTGTTGTTGAACTGATTTCTGTTCATTAAAATTTATCTTAAAAGAAATGCCTAGTGCCTTACTTTAGTAGCGTACTACTACGAACTAACGGTTACCACAAAAGAAGAAAAGCTTTAGCTAAAGCTTTTTCTTCTATATTGTATTATTCCTGTGGACTGAATGCTCGGGTGCTACCTCACTGGAGTTGGTTGTCTTGGGATCGGGGCGGCCGTTTGTAATAAATCGCGCCGTGACGACTGCCGCCCGGCACTTAATTACGAGCAAACACCAATAATTCGGTTACTGCGATACCGGAGCATCGCCGCCCGAACACGCTCGAGGTGTTCATTTACCGAGCAAACGGCTCTTGTTTTGATACTTGATAAATTATTATTTGAGAAACATTTTGTTTTAAACAGATTCATTCTAATCAAATTATCGTTTAAACAATCCTACGCTGTCATACCAAACATCGAATGAAATAGGTACCTACTCCAGGCACAGCTCCAGGTTGAACGCCTCGATGGTCTAGTGGTTAAAGTACCGGGCCGAGATCTCGGGGTCCTGGATTCAATTCCCGGGTCGAGCAAATTTTGTGTCGGTTTTTTCGGACACAGCTCGGGTTTGTGATCAACATTCCGCATTTGTCAAGTCAGGTGATTAAACCCATCTTCGTAACGATAACTTGATTTCAAGGATGGAGGCCTTTGCCCTGCAGTGGGACATTAAAAAGGCTGATACTTTTTTTTTATGTTTAAGTTGAACAAGTGTTGACTTATGAATGTTTTACTATACAGCAATTGTACAACTATCTCCAAAAGCGGAGTTAAGCGCTGTGTTTACAGAGGCTCAGCGCGCCCTATGCCCGGCATCAGGCGCATTACGCGTGATTAACGGCGGACCAGCGATAAGCTCCCGAGGCTAGCTCACAAGAGTCACAAGTCACAGTTCGACCGGCTGAAATAACGTCACGTGACTTGTCAACTGTTTTAACCACAGATTGAATTGATTAAAATAAAATTGTATTCGTTTTCTGTGGTTTTGACTTACTTTCTTCTCGTGTTTGAAGCCACTTTACTTATTTTTTTTTACTTACAGTCAATGGGGGATACTTGAGACTACAGTATTACTTTCGACATTGTCGTATGATATCTTTGACTAATCATTATGGCAACATTAACATAGTGCTGGAGCAGAGAAGTTGCTGTCATCATCACGGAAGAGATAAAGTTTGAACAGGGTACGTAATCTATACATATAATAAATTTGTAGAAAAGTGGTGTCTGTACAATGGAAATATATTAAAAAAAAGTAGCAGGGGTTGTTATTATATCGATACCGAACTCGAAATTGTAATTAAAAAAAAATTTGTCTGTTTGTCTGTTTGTCTGTTTGTCTGTGTGTGTTGTGCACGCTAATATCAGAAACGGCTTATTCGATTGAGATGCGGTTTTCACTAATATATTGTGGTAAGCTTCACTTAACATTTAGTGTTTATTTCATGTCAATCGGTTCATAAATAAAAAAGTTATGTCAATATAAAGGTACACGCCTCGCGCCTGAGCTGCGCGACTGCGCGTCCGTATATAAAGCGCGCTGAGAGTATGGCGAATAGGTAGTTGCATTCGATTATTGCGATTTACTTGAATACTGACTGTTTGGATATTTTATTTATTTATATTTAAGGGTTTGTAGGTTAGGTTGTCTTTCTTAATTTTCTTTAACACTTTCAGTGCGTTGGCACAAAAACCTGAACTTGCCGCGACTGCGTTACGAACAAATACTGGTCGTACGTATCTTAGCCAGAAGTGCGTTACGACCAGTATTTTGACGCACCACGACCTGACTTCCAGGGCCTACACAGACGTGGAAACTCATCGCACCAAAGATTTTCTTTTTCAAACCTTTAGGTCATATCCCTGTTTATACACAACTGCCGTAGCACAGGGTTCTGAAGGATATTTTGGGAAATATAAGCATTTTTCGAAATCATTGATTTACGACCATATATTAGGCGTATAGCATAGAAGCGAAAAAACACTAGTGATGGGATCTAAACAAATGATTTTTATCGATATTTTTTATTCAGACCTAAAAGATGTTACATATTTTTAACTAAAATATAATCAATTAAGGAAAAAAGTATGAAAATCGTTAGTTTACTTTCAATCATTATTAATATAATCTGAGGTAATTATTATATAATTCTTTGTTTTTAGCGTTTATTTAACCAATTACGATTTTATAATTTGGCACCTGTCAATTTTACTTTTATATTAACCACAGAAATAACACAATATAAGATTTAATGACAAGTTTTTTTCGCGATCATTTCATTCTCGCGAGCCTCCAAAGACCTATCGATACGCGTGTCGATATTACAGGCAGAACTAGTGCGAACTGAGGCGCAAGCGGGTGGTTGCGGGGCTGGGGGGGTGCGTCAAAATACTGGTCGTACCGCACCAGACGAAAACAATTTCCTTTCTATGCGTTACGACCATTATTTTGCCGTACATTTTTTTTGCAGATTATTGTTCTACTAGAAATAACAAAAATGGGAATACCACTATCTCTTTTATACACGTATGGGAACATAGAAAAATAGCCCCCGCACCAGGCGTAAAACAGGGACAGAGGGCTGCCGCGCTGGCGGAAAGGCAAATACGTCAAAATAGTGGTCGTAACGCACTGAATGTGTTAAAAATTTGTAGATAAATATTGTAAGCATTAGGCATTTCTTTCCTTGATTTTTGGTATACTTATCTTAATTTTTTATTTAGGGTTTGTATATATGAATAATTTATAAGTATTTGGTATAGGTTAGGCAATTCTTTTCTTGATTTTCTTTATTTAAGTACAAGTTTATAAGCTCAGGTTATTAATTAATTTTTCCAGCAATTCTTTTGTTTCATAAAATTTGTACGTTTAGTTTACACATCTTAACACTTTTTGCAGTCAGCCTATGTTTTGCGATGACAATTAATAAAGCCCAAGGTCAGACGATGAAAGTTGTGGGTGTAGATCTAAGTATCAGCTGTTTCTCGCACGGTCAGTTGTATGTGGCTCTGACACGGGTTAGCAATCCTAGGAGCCTGTATGCTTTCATTCCCGATGGCCATACGTCACATATCGTATAACTACAGAGAAGCATACTGTAAAGTAAATCTTTGTGTTTAACTGTTTTTATTTTCTATCGATAAAATCATAAGACCGGAAAGCAATCCCTGATGCAATGGGACCACGGGGAATAAAAATTACCCGTGGACCCGTTAATGGGTCGACCCAACGGGACCACGGGTAAACACTAAAATTTTTAGCTACCCAAAGGACGGTATTTGTTATTTAAAATATGCTGCCCGAAAAGTCACTATTCCACGCGGACGAAGTCGCGGGCACAGCTAGTACATTAATATTTTTCGATGTCCTAAGTAATACTGTAGTCTCAAGTATCCCCCATTGACGGTACACAATTATTTTACTATCTTTTTAGACAACGCATAAAATGGTTGTAAGAAAAGTTTCGCCTAAAAGCTAATGACTTTAGAAAAAAACGGAACAGCTAGATATGTTTTTGAATATTATAAAGTAGAGGACAAAAATTGTCATTCATGAGGTGTCCTTGGATAAAGGTGATCACTTGCCATTTGTGTCATTACTTGGTACTGGGCTCCCTCTTATTGCTTGCATAATAGCTAAGAACGGTTTATTTTCTAATTATCTTCAAAATGGAGTTAAGAGGAAACCGTTGGCTTAAATGACTCCGAAGACAGCTTTAAGCTTTGTCCCCATAGTGTTAAATGAAAACAGGAGTAAGTGCGATTCACCTCGCGATAAAGGCGGCTTGACATTGATAACATTGCCGAATCCGAACATCGGCATCGGCCGGGTTTGCATAATGCCGGCGTCAGCGCCCGCGTCACGCGCTCGCGACAAACAGATCTTTTCCGCGATTACCATACATTTACATTTTCTTAAACTGTTGGAAACAATGTCCTCCCCTCGCCTAGATAATTGCATTCTAGACGCGCCCTTAGGGACAAGTTACAACTACCGTCTTTCATAGCGTGAGTGTTGGGGAAGCTGCAGCAAAATCTTGTCGGCCATTTCATGTAGTTCTGACGTGCCTACACATAGTTTATGTTTCTTTCAAAACATATTATGCATTCGTAGTAATTTTTATGCGTATTAAAGAAACCCACACTCCACGGACACATTCATGTTTTCCCATATGTTTTTTATCATCAATCAATTTTAAATCGTTGCGCGTTGTAATGTTATTTAAGCCGGCTGTAGAAAGTTGTTTTCATTGCGTAGAAACCGGGAACAACCTTTATACTTATTTACTCTTTACAAGCGGAAAATTTTAACGATGTGTATTTGTAGTACAAAGTTTAAATATCTTGTAGTGTTGCCACGTGTCGTTAGCTGTGACTGGGCCCTTAACGCAATGTAGGGCTCCACGCGTCTGCCGCAAACAGAATGCCGAGCACGGGTCCTCGCACTCGCACTAAATTGACGCGTAAATAACTGTTTAATCTCTCGCCGGAGGCCGCTCTCCCGCGTTCGTCTGCCGAGTAACTAAGTCACTAAGGGGTTGACTTGCCCGTAACAAAACTTCATTATGCATATTTCAAGTGGGGAGCGTCTTTGAGATTTTTTACGAGCGCTTTTAAGCAAATCTTATTAAAATATCTTGAATGTGAAAGCTGTGGTTTCTACCGTCGCTTTACATTCGTAAGCTTGATGGTTCTTATCTCGACGCGCGCCTATGGATTTGTCTATTTGTGTATTTACCACTTTTCAGCTCGGCGGTGACGAAATACACCGTGAAGAAAACTGCACAGACCAATGTAACCTGACTTGCCAAATCCAAAATTATGATGCAAGCATACCCTGAATAGATCGGGACTAAACGCTCAAGGAAGAAGAATACTTAAAATGCCTTTAGCCGACTTTTCTACTAATTAAAGAACATTAATCACTTTTATCAGCTGCTCAGCTATGATAGGTACTTTATCGGCGAAGAAAAAAATAGGACGTAAGTATAGGTTAGGCTATAACCACAGTAGAACTGTCGAAGAAAGAGCCTCTTCGAGATGAATGTCACGTCCCGGCATTCAAAACCCGTTGACAAAATTGCACATAATCGCAGCCGCGCTCTCGGGAGGGGCGCGGGGGGGAGCACTCGCACAACCGCAGGGGGCGCCGGGGGGATAATATTAAGATTCCTCACTGCCTGCCAGCCCCGGAACGCAATTTTTGCGAATACTTTATGCTAATGTTTACCGATACCGTATTAAGCCCCTTTCATTATGTGCGCCCGTCGACGCTCAGATAAATTTGAATTGAATTTTCGCTGAAAACAATCTGTTTGGACAAATTGAGAAGTTCGAGGGCGCTTGCATTTGCATAAAATAATACGTTCGCCGGTCGAGTCGTCGCCTCGCGCACCGCCTAGTTCTCACATATTGTGCGAGCTCCAGCTCGGTCCGACTTGGGGCGGCGTCCTGAATACAGATCAAATGCCAGAGGATGGAGTGTGACGCGTCCTTGCGTTCGTGAAGCGGACCGCCCGTCGCCGCACTATTGACACCCGATTTGAGGTAGGTATCTTCATGCCGCAAATAGTACCTATAATAATATATTTCTTATTAAAAGCTGTGAATAAACTTTACACACGATGGCCATGCTCGCCATCTCATCCCCTTTGTCACAATGACAAATGTTTTTACAACTTTTTTTACTAGATATTATCATGAAATAACCTTTCAATACAATCGTTCCATCTTGTACGACAATATCAAACGACTTCTCGAAATATCATGATTGGTTCAATGATTTTTGTAAGATCTATAACTATGCCAGGCCCTTCTTGCACCAAAAACCCAACACGTTAGTGATGTGTGAGGCTTGAAAAGCTCTGATAACCTCTGCGCACTTCCTCATGCCGCAATCCCGGCAGTCATTTATTCGGAAGTCGCGCAAATGCGTTCCTCTCGGCTCGGAGGAGGCGGCGGAGGCTCATCCACAATCAGTCTAATGAAAAACTGCTCCCGGAGATTTATGGCGAGCCAGGCCCTCCCGCCGTAGGGTTATTATGTGTTTTGTATCTTTATTATTATAGCCACCCTTGCGTACCCGCTAGATAAGATACTGCGTGCTCAAACAATTGACAATCATCTTCCGCTATAACCGTCAGTGAAGTTAAGACTGCTACATCGATAAAAATGATTATTTTCATTTTTGTATTTACTTTTAACTGATAATGGAATAAAAAATATAAATTTTAAAGTTAGTTAGCATTAGATGCAGAATTCTATACTGTAAGAAAACCTACAGATTTATGTGCAAAGAAAACATGGATGAATGTATCCGGCGCGCGCCCGCTCCTGGAGAGTCGTGTTTGTTGTCCTTTTGTTATTGTTTATGTTCTGTCTGCCAAGGAGCCGTAGTGCCGTAGTGGGCGTAGCGTGGTGGTTTACCAATATTACGTTACAGTTGCCACCGCAGGTTCCATGTATAATAACAAAAAGAAGATTTATCAGCATAAAAGGAAGCAATTTGTATGTCAGATATAGGAAATCTTATTATGAATACATTATTATTAAGTCTAGCAAAATATATTTAAATGAGAATTGACTCTTTTATACTGATATTTAAAATATTTTTAAAGAATAAATAATTTTTAAAAGAAAGCAAATGTATCTTGTAAGACACGTATCTATCTATGTATAATAACTTAAACAATTTATGGGTATTTTTTATCAACGAATTTGATAATAATTTGTTGGTTAAATTGTGGTTATATTTGTCGAAAATGGTTGTTGTATAATTCCCAGTAAACTAAGCGAATTCTACAAAATTTTTTGTAAACTAAGTTAAATTTGATTTGTAAAATGATTCATATAGTCAGCCGTTGTTTTGCACGTATATTTTTACGGAGATTAGGTAAACTACTTGTAAACGCCCCGTGTCGGCGGATCCTCATTCAAATTGAGTTTTTGATCTCGCTGCAGTGGCTCGGAGCGGGCGCAGGTAACAGTGGAGATGCGCAATTTCCGGCGCGGATGCGCTGCCTCGTGTAGCCGCCACTTCCTGCGCCGAAACTCAGCAGCATTTACACCATGCGATTTAGTGAAGCGAACTAACTTGTTGGTGACAATGCCAGTCTTGTTAAGCAGTATCTATAATATGTAATAGTGATTGTTTTAAAAAATCGTTTTGGTAATAATTTCGAAAGTTAACCAAAAGCACCAAAAGTTTAATTTAAAATTAATAAATGACGTATAATTTTCTTTCGTCCAAATTTTCACAAGTTCTCGCTAACCTGGTTCTGTTTTAACCTTAATGCAATATTTACAATACAATGTAATACAAATTAAAAAATATGATAATCATAAGTCATTTAATAAATGAACGACACACCTGATGGTAAGTAGCCATTACTCCATTGAAGGATACTTAACTAGGAATCGTCGCTCAAGGTGCTGCCACAATTTATGCTCCTGTGTTCTCCGAGCCTTTGACTTTAAGCTCCCACAATAATTTTGCCAGAATACAGCCAGAGCTGGGCGTAGTAGCTAGCTAGTCGAACTCTGAGACACGAACCCTTGACATGAGGGGTTCGTAAACATGACCCAACTTATTTATGCAAAACAGGTCAAAGATTTCTAAAACAAAATCGTCGCGTGCGAACGGAGCTCCACAATAAGAACTCGCTCGCAATATGACTAAGGTACAAGTTTGTTGCGGAATTTTTGAAATTACCTCGAGGTGTTCAGCTCGTTACCTTTTTCTTTAAACTTATTACGTTCGCAAATTGAACCATATCCGTTCGCGATAAAGTTGCAAGTGGCTGCGGGGCGCGCGTAATGCAAACAAAACGCAAGGCGCGCTGCTAATAGACAACGCGGGTGTTATTTGAAAAGTTTACAGAAGTTGCCGATCGGCCGGGTTGTTAGGCCGCTATTAGTAGGTCAAATTAACTTTAGAAATTACTTCTTGACTGCCGAGTGCTGCTGAATCTTAAGTTGCCGGGAACAGCCATTCAGCGGCGAGGTCGATTTTATTGAGGAACACGTCATTAGTTCGGATTTGAACAATCTACTTACTAATCTAGAAATCAAGCGAATAACCTAACGAACGTACCTACATTTCTTTTTCCTTGTGCAAAGTTTAAATTGATTTGTACAATACAAGTAAAGGTACACCACCTTGAATAAGACCAATATAAAATATGTATGAGCCCGGGACGCTGTGATATCGAACATAATAAGCGACTGGTGTCATGTTTAATGTAAGTAAAAATTAATAATACTAATTGGATTCTAGCGCCAGCTTCAAAATATTAGTTTACATCGTAATCAGATTATTTCAAAGTTCAAGATCCTGCGACAATATGATTGTCGCCCGCGTCGTGTGGAGTTCATCGTCTTGAGACAAGTAAGTTACCAATCTCGCCCCTTCCTCCGTCTGCAAACTGTGTTCACGGCAGCTTAGTTCTCAAGTGCACAATAGGTGAGATAAGCGAAGGCCTCGCGTGTGTAGCGTATGAATCTGGCGCAACTAGCGCAACTTGCAGGTATAATATTTGCGTCGCGACGCCCGCGGCCGGGCGGACTCGAGTGAGAAGTTTCACTCCATTACCGACGCTGCGCTAGGGTTCACACACCCCAACACAATACATTTTATCTCTGACAAATTACAATGTAAGTTTAGTTATTGAATTTCGTGCATTATTTTTTCACGTTATTTTATTATAAGATTTAATTCATTAATTTATGACAAAAATCAACAAAGTAGCAGGGAATGCATTTATTAATTTTAGGTTCGTTGTTGAACATATTATTATTATGTATTATACTCGTAGATTCTATTAATCCAATCAATTTATATCATAAGACACAATATCCGTTTTAACAAAACTTTGTGTATGTAATCCATGTTGCCAAGATATTTTTTATATGATAGGTAATGATAATATTTTAGAAATCGACACTGATTTAACAGCCCTATGACACACATGTACTTGGAAAACTCAAACTTTATACATAACCCTCTTTCTTGGAGCACAAAGTTGGGAACCGAATGGTTGTAGAGCTGACCACAAGTACGACTAATAAGGTCCAAGTCATGGTTCCAACTTAGTACAACTTGTTCCTACTTTAGTTATTGGAAAATATTAATTTGAAAGTAAACTCACTCCCAGGCTCAGTCGAATAGAGGTCTGTAACTAATTAAATGTCTAGTTGTCAGGCTTTTTTATTCATTCCAACTTCGGAACGGGTGTAAAAAAGATCGTTTACACTTTATATGCATATTTATGAAGATTCACGGGTTCATATCTTCTATGTAGAAAAATTGGCTCATTTGATTCCAGTGTATTGTGTTTTATATTGCTTCTAATTTTAGGTTTTGCTATAGCCGTACATTTTATCGGAAGTCGGCATTAAAGCAATGGAAAATTTGTTATTTTTCCGCCGAAGCCAGGAAAATATCCGTAATTATAATAACTCTTTGAGGTTGAAGCTATTACTACCTTATTGTAAAGCAAAACTTTGAATCCATTGTTAACGCGTCGTGAGCCTGGCGCGGTTCCAGCCGGTTGGGACTCACACGTGACCTCCCGGAAAGCCTAATGAACTTTCCAAAAACTGTTATAACTGTTGCGATTTTTACAACAAAATTTAACTTATTCTGAACATTTATACTCATATGGTCATAAGAATCGTTAGAAATATTAAATTCTTAATTGGAAAATGTTGTAGGTATGTGTTCTGCTGCATATACGATCAAGAAAAGACTAATTTTCTTTTCAATGCATATTTAAAAACAATTCTAAATATAAAATAGTAACTTACAATTAAATCTCGTTCCAATAGTTTTTTGCCCTGTCACTTTAAGATATTGTATCGACTAGAAAGTTGGTTAACTTTGTGTCATATTTTGATTGGTTAATCAAATGACACATACTCGTACTTAAAGACATGGATAACTCAAGATCGTTAAAATAATATTACCGTCTCGATAAGCAGCGAGTATCATTATAATAATGATTATTACGAGCTCAGACTATATTAAGCGACTGCGCAATTATGTTTTGTCACAGAGATATCGTCTCGTCACCTTTTCTCATTGCAAGTCGAGTAACTTTCCCGCTCGGAACCCCGTTCATTGCTCGGGCAGGAGGTCGGCGGCATGCAAATGAGCAATTACGGCGCTAGTCATCTGCTGATTACTCTACCATTGAGCTGAGGTGTCAATCGCGCCGTAACAACTTGACGATCGGTCCTTGTGGCTAATGTGAAAATAAAATATGGTTAGACAACAAAGTAAAGTCATGTATACGATACATAATATGTCTAATATTATAAGTAAGAAACGAACTCCCTATTTGTTTTAAAATTTTGAACGTCAGTTTCAATATGCCTTTTCTCATTTCAACAATCCCCGTCTCCAGTTAATTCCGAAAACGCTTATTTCAGCTGCAAAGTAGAAAAAATGTGCCTCAAAAGTAAATTTATCTCAGCATATCGTTGATTCAAAACAAAAGAACTGTCGTATCTCCCTCACGCCCTGCTACATAAGCGCGTAATGCAAATAGAAAATTGCTTAAAGTCCTAAACTGAGTTAGCTCCCCCTAGAGACGGCCCCAGCCTCCTCCCCCTCCCCCCTCCCGCACACACCCGCATGCTGATTGCAAATAAATACCATTCACACACCCTCGCGCGGATAATTTCTTTAGCCGGCGTTTTTCCACGCTTTAGCCGCGATTGCTGAGTCTTGCGTCGCGACTGTGAACGCTTCTCGACGATTTACTTCGACGATTCAACATTATTTTATGTTAGTCATATACGTTCATTTATGTTCGGGTCACTCTCCTTTTATATTTCCAAACCAAAGGTAACATAAATAATCCGTATAAATAAAGCTTTAAAAATCCATAATAATATCAGACTTTTTTTTCACTGCTGTTTCACTGTTTCTTTTAATCTAAAAATACATGTGTACTCTCACTAACGTGAATGAATTCTACAATACGTTTTCGCACCCTTTTCACAACTTATTTGCACGCCAGTTAAAGCAACTACATATGTATGTAGAATAGTTCCGTGCGAAAAGTAAAGATCGCAGACTTTAATTTGTCTTCGTGTATAATAGCTGTGTAAAGTAAAGTTTTGAAATTAAAGTGTTTAAGTCAACGGAACTATAAAGCTTTAAAGTTTTCACCCACTTCTGTGTAATGAAAGTTCCGCAAGTGTTATAGAGTAGTGTTTGTACGCAAGGCTGGTGCTTTCCTTTCGAGATCAATAAAATAAAACAAATATAAACAGATGAGTTCGCGGCTTATTAAAATCTGTATTTTAGCTCGACGTTTTGATTACTTCGTGGCAATCGTGAACACGGAATAACTAAGACGTTACGCACCAACGGATATTTTAGTCATATCAACATTGGTTTGAGAATTGTGTTTATTTTAATATCGGAAATCTCTGCGTTCCTCGTCATTTTGACCATACGTGAAAAAATAGTAACAAAAATCCACACCGTCATTATTTAGGCAAGAAGCGCCTCATTGATTGGGGGTTATACCTAAAGTTTCCATAATTTGTGTATTATTATTGAGCTGGTACGTGTAGTAGACAAGCTATCTTATATTAAGAACTGCGGGTCTCGGGCAGCTTTAAGTTGCACAATGCGTCGTAAAGCGGGCCGCAGTAAATCTCGCAAATGAAGTCACTGCGCGCTCTGCTGCGGCCCGCGCCCGCGGCGAATGCAAACACATTTATATGCGCCTGCTCTGTCGCAGGGATGTAATACAGTTATCGACTTGTCAGCAAGCAAGTCAGGTGCAAGTCTTCTGATGCGTTAAAAGTACTATCGTCGAAAAGTCAGTCGATCGCAACACAGAATTACTTTGGCATCAAAACCAATCATCAGATGGTAACATACACATTCCCATGTTATACCACTGTTATATGTGTACTATTAACTGCGTTGCTCTAACTGTTTTATACCTGACTTCATTATTTTCAGGAATAGATTGTTTGCTTGCTAAGAAGAAAGTTGATGCGCCTAAAGGAACAGTTCACATTTGGCAAGCGCGGTCACTAAGCCATTACCTTTGTTCGTTTCAATGATGGATAACTTTGCCACACAGTGGAGCATTAAAAAGACTTTTACACTTGTTACTTGATTGGTTAATGCGTTCGGTAACGTCCATTTAACTCGTTCGGCTGGGAGGAGGCCCGGCGCACGCGGAGTGCGGAGTGAATCCGCAGCGAAGCCGGCCCCGCACTCGCATGCTAATGCACTTCCTGCAGGGCTACCGCCACTCAGCCCTCTCGCACTAATGTATAGGGCTTGCATGTTGCTTCCCGCATCAATAAGATTTAACTACAACAGGCATACAGACACTGATAAATACTCAGTTTCGTCAATGTTCATTGTTATTGTTTGATGACACGGACCTATTACTGTGACTACTTATCCTGAGGCTGGTGTGATGCGCATTTATTCAGACCACGACATTCAAATTGCCAAGCTTATTTATGCTCGCAATTAATGTTTAAAGCACACATTAATTGCAAGCCCCAAATAATGAATTTCTTTTTCTTTTACAGCCTACAATCAAAATTGAAAACGAATAGTAATTAGGTACAATCAAAGAGAACTTTTACTGTCTTATTTTCCACGTACGTCATCCCTTGCACTGGCATACACACGTATTACTCATACTTTACGCAGGGTGTCTGCCCTCCTCATCGGTGAGACCGGAGCGGGAAAACAGCAGTAAATCGCACAAATGAAGTCCGACTCCGCAGTCCATGCCCGCCCGCGCGCACGCGACGAATGCAAATGCATCCTGTGATCAGACGCAGGGATAACTGCATTATTTCAGAAAACTTCATCTTCATGAGTTCGTTGACATGTTTTCTTTAACTTTGACTACATTAGTAAATAGAATGACGGTGTTTTTAAATTTTCTTTAAACAATGTTTATTTTATGAGGTTATTGTAGCGTGCGCTACACTCAGATGATATAAGATGACAATATAAGATGATATAAGATGATATTGATTGCTCTGATATTGATAAATGATATTGATAAGTGGCTAGGTAAATGAAACGACCTAGTCCGTTGAATGCGTAGTGAGCACTTCTTTATTTGTGTTTACTTATTGCTATATATACAATTTTAATGTAATGATTACGTACGATGACTCGTACATCCTGCCAACTCCAAAAAACAAACAACAAAAACAAGATAAAATACAATAAACTTTTCAAATACTTAAACTATTATAACAATCTAAAAGTGGAAATGAATATAACATTAACTAGAGTGTAAAATGTAAATATGATAAGTACCTATGTAACTATGATAATTGATATAATTGATTAATCTAACTTGCTATTTACTCAATATGCATTGGTGAAAATCGTATATTTTTGGTAAGCGTGGTTTTTGCATGGTGCTTAGTCTCGCGTGTGGGCTCGGAATACACAACAGAGCCACTTGCAGAGGCGTTGTCCTCCACAGAGGGTGCAGTGTGAGCCCGAGGAGGTTTCGGTGGTGCTCCGCTAGGTCTGTCACTTAGGGTAGAGTGCCTTTTCCGTCTGAAAGAAAAAAATAAATAAATAACACATACCACCAAAATGTAGCGTGCGCTACACTCAGATGATATAAGATGATAATATAAGATGATATAAGATGATATTGATTGCTCTGATATTGATAAATGATATTGATAAGTGGCTAGGTAAATGAAACGACCTAGTCCGTTGAATGCGTAGTGAGCACTTCTTTATTTGTGTTTACTTATTGCTATATATACAATTTTAATGTAATGATTACGTACGATGACTCGTACAGTTATTATAAAAGAATAGGTTAAATGCTAGTGTAAATTAACCAAAAAATGTAGCTTTACATATAAGCCATACATACAGTTAGATTCATATATTATTATACATAGTATACATAAGTATTTCTATACTCCACATACACGTTAATGTCATCGTTGTCTGTCCACTGCTGTGCAGTCTTATTAATTAATATTAATCATCACATTTTTTTCTATCCGCAATTTTATTAACGAAATCGGCCTTGTAATTAATATTCATTTGATTGAAAATGAGTAAGTTCACGTTGAACTATTGAAAAGCGTTTCCAGTTGGATCAAATAACTGAGAAGCTTACAGTGTTCAGTGACTCTCAATCGCGAGCTGCTGCAGCCCACTCTTAGTTTAGTGGAAATATGCAAATGAATTCTGCGAATGCACTTTACCTCCTAGGGATGTCAATCAATTGAAGTTTTAAATTATTATACAATTTACAGAGCACAATCACTGTCGGTTATGTAACGCAAAGTTATGACATTTAGTCAGCGTGTTAACTTTTTTCATTTTACTACGTGTAATAAATGTTTTTATGAGTAGAACAATTGTCACAAATGAAAATAGGAAAGCAATGTAACAAAGGAAGATATAGTGATAAATATGATCATTGTTTTGTTCGCAAATTGATGACTTGAGAGATTTTTTATATTAATTTATAAACGTCGTTTCAATTTTTTTACAGGAGCTCTCAGGCAAATTAAAAAAATATATTATTATAAATAATCATGTTTTAATTAACGATTTTGGGGAAACTTTAAAAAAAACTGATTGGCATCCCTAACCGCTAGCAACTTGCAGAGTAACACGTGATGGGAAATTGATCCGTGGTGGTTGTTCAGGCGAAGCGCACTTCGTTCACGCCACTATTTACAAATGAGGCCATCAATACTTTTTGAGAGCAATTATTTTACTAGAAGCACTGTCACAGCTGCGCCACGAGCGCCTCAAGAAGAAAATAGATAATTTTACATTACTTATTACTTATCATGAACAATTAGCCATCTGTGATAGTCACATCCTTATTTATCCTCGCGCGTGTTGCAAGTAAAGAGACTTTTCTTTTAGTCAATTTTCATGTATTCGTTCGTACGAATACCGTCTTTCTTCATGCCGTTCAGCTTGCTCCGAATAAATCTTTTTGTGCAATAACTTGCTGCTGCTATTTGAAATAGATTAGCGGTTAATTTGAGCCAGATGCGCTTGTGTCGAACTTGTGTAGCTGCTTGTGACTCTAGCGCTGGCAAAACTAGTCTGTTCTGCCCCCTACTGCCATGTTTTTACTGCCTATTGCTGAATTGATGTGCATCAGGGAAGGTCTTTTTATTATTTTTAAACAACCAAAAATTGTCTTTACTTAAAGTAGAAACGCTACATTTTTAGATGTATTCAAACTTGCTATTTTAACACTAACAATACTTGAAGTCATAATGTATGTATAATTTCCTTAATTACTTACTTTGTAAATCAGTTGTTAGTTTAAACTACACGTTCAATACGAATACATATAATAGTATGTTTTATTTGCCATACAATGTCATTTTGTCAGTATTTTGACTCGTTGATTGATTACATGGCCTGTTCAAGTGCTTAAATTAATGCACACTACTTACTCATTACTAAGGAAGAAGTGTTTGCTGTTTAAAGCAGCTTGTTGTTCCTGCTCGGTGTGCATGCGTTGCATCGGCTAATTGGATTTCGTTGTCCGTCCGTCTCGGGCGGGACCGCTCGTCTCAATTTGTTAGCACGTAACCTAGCCGCTTTTTGTTTGCTCGCCTAACAAGCGTCCGGCGGTGCAGCGCGCCTGCGAGCCCGGCAGTGTACACGGCATTCAACGCAGTCGATGCGGCTAAAATACGTCGAGCTTTTTGAAAAAAGTCGTTATTACATTGCACAATATTTTATGTGCCTGTCACTGGTTAATTTTAATTTAATATTACTTAGCAATAATTGTTTGTCAGTGGATTAAGACGTAAACAATTTATTTCGAAACCGGGAACAATAAAATTCATCGTTATATTCCCTTAATCAACTCTGCGTATCCTCGTAAACAATATAAAGACCGTAAAATTCCCAAAAGGAAGCACAAAAGAGCTCATTCATTAGCCTTCCGCGTACTCCTAGCACAGTATAATAAATAACCAAATCATAATTCCGAGTTTAGTAGCGCGCATTTCCTCTAATTTCTTTATTAAGAAGCATATTTTAAAAGCAATCTTCTCGGCAGTTATGGAGTCGTAACAGCTAGCTGCCGGGTTTAGCGAGCGCTTGCTATATCCCGCGGAGTTATTTCCTCGCTCGCTTCGATACAGCGGTGATGCATCGCGCCGCGGGCCCATTACCATCGCTCAGAGTAAGCCGCGGTAAGCGCGAGCCAATAAAATACAGCTATTGGTCAAACACTGCGGTGCTCAAACTGCTCGTGAACTCGGCTTCACGTTATAACGTTATCTGCAACGCGATCGCTTACCCTTATGGATGAACTATCATTCATCCTTAGCCTCAATAGAAGTAAAACCGTGGCAAACCCTACTCAAACTAAATTTAACTAGTTTGTAGTTGTCAGGTGAGCAGGCTATAAACGATCAACGACTATCAGTCTAATGCTATGCTTAGAAGACTATTTTTTATTCATGTTTAGATTTAAGCCAAGATTCGAACTATTGAATAATCCTAGCCCTCCATCTAGCAACCCGTTTATAAAAGTATAACATGAATTTTAAAGCAAGTTACATTTTGGCTGTCATTGAATATTTGTGTCTAAAGTTTGGCAATGCGTAGGTGTTGTTTGAGAACAGGCTGTTAACAGACAAATCCTTAGTAATGTTCACTCCAGCGCTTGCCGCGGTCTCCGCGAATAGCCCGCGCCGACGCAATCATAACCACACCGTCTTCGGGATCAGTTCCACTGAGCGCGAGTATTTACTCGCACATTTTTATGAGAAAACCGATTGGAAGCTCGAATGTATCGTTTATCTCAAATTGTGTCTCGGATTGGGAAGATATTGTGCGGGAATGAAATGTTTACTCGTCTTGTTATATAATTTTTTATAGTTAATCCTTTTCATGGTCTCTGCAGTGGATCGCTGCAATAACAGCTTTTCTATTCGATATTTTTATTTCTGTTTTTATTTGCGAGCTTGAAGAAGCCATTTCATAAATTCGAATATTTTTAATGAAGCCTCTATGCACTGTGCCATATACTAAGTAATACAATTTCTTATTTTATCAAAAAAGTTTAATTATAATCGACTCTGTCAGCTAAGACAAACTAGTTTTCAAATGGATTGACAGTAAGATTAAGATTGAGTCGCAGCGCAGCTATTTTATTGCTGAATCGTCAAAGCTAGCGCCAATGAAGGCGCTAGCTAGCTAGCGCTGCGTCGAGATAGCGAAGTCTCCGTAGTTGTGAAGTTAGGCTCGCTCTGGCTCAGCGCTCGCGTTAGGCTTCTGCCAAACAGCCGTCTATGGAAATACCTACGGTAGATGATGTTCGCATTTATTTTGAGGCTGCACGTATACAAACGTACGATTTTATAAATCTGAACATTTTTGCTTTTTCAGTTAAATTAATGATTCTTAATCTTGTTTAAGACTTTAAAAGTTGGAACCTACGCAAGTACGCGCAAGTAATTTTGTATATTGTTATAACAAAGAGAAAAACAGTAACACATAAATACACATGTGAATATATTTAAGCAAAACGTATATCATATCTACTGCTGTTAAATAAAGCAAACTGGCCGTTGAGAATTCAGGTCGACGCTTGTTGTGCGATTACCCGCACTCTTTGCTTAAGTCCTAAGTAAACTTATGGAATCCATGTTTTCAGAAATTCTGGTCGGATTTAGGGGGTCGGCAACAAGAGCTCACATGTTGTGCAAAGTCGAGCACCTGCCGCTAATGAGCCGTCTTGTATTCAGCCCGCGGGCCGCCCCCCCCCCCCCTCGTCCCAATCACCCGACCCAAACTGCGACCTTTTATTGTCTCTCGAATTACCGAAACTTCCCATGTCCTTTTTATGCGATCGCGATCCCAGATCGGTGTTTGTTTTTCGAATTATGATTCTTGCTACGTGGCTCATTTATCTTTTCACGAGGAAATACAACGTCACGTCCGTGTGAGGCTCGGCGCTCGCTAACAAATCCCGATGACTTTCCACTGAAACTTCCTGTACAAAAATACACGGGCTTAATCAAAAATAGTGAACAATGGTTGATATTATAATTTCGTGAATATCAAAAGACATAGGTACCTTAAGTTCTAACGATGATTGCGCGATCACATGTTCCATACTTCCATCAGTACAGGTACTCGTTCAATACTATATAACTATACGGTACTTATTTGTAAAAACACGCCATCTATTATCTCGTTCTCTTACTGATGAACTACAAATTCTAACAACAGTATAAGCACATAGATGCATTATTATTATTTAAAAATTAAATTAAAACAAATAATGAGCGTGCTATCCAATTAACAGAATATTATTTTTTTTCTTTTTGGCTCGGAAAATTAAAGGAAAACATGCCTAATAATTGTTCAGCTGATTGTACACATTGTTAAATATATATTAGTACTCGTAAATATTATGTAGTCCTTAAAAACCCCCGATACCCTTGTCGGAGTTAAGTTTTTATTCTTTTGCAATGGTTTCTTTTAATAATCAACTACAGTCACAGGCTTATCTTATATGTAATTGGACAGTCAACATTCTTACGAAGTGACTTGCATGAAATACCGTGCATAATATTATTGTGTATATCACTATTTGAAGAGCAATTCCAATTTAAAATGGAACCATTATTTACATATTTATAAAGGTTTTAGTTAACCTTTAGTTTTCGCTATTGGCAGTCATCTTGCCAAGCGTGCTAGCTCTGTGTCGCGTGTCATGGCACTAGGGACCTTCACCCAGAATACGCCCGCAGATAAGCCACGCTTGGTATTCCTGCAGCGCACTTAGTTTCCTATTTCTTATATTAACTCCGTTCATGAGGGTTTCGGCTTTGGCACTTCTTAGATAGCGCCGCGTAACGTCAAGACAATGTTGTTTTACTTTCACATTTTATTACAGAAGTTGGAATATGAAATTTATTCTTGCTTAGATTAAAATATATCTGTAATCGTTATAGGTAATTAAGTAAATAACTGTCACGGTAGTGACTGTGGTCGTCACCTATACACGAGAGTATCAACACCAATGCCGTCATCGTTATGAGTTCAACTATAATTATCGTCTTAACTCTTAGGTTAATCAGGACATAGATTTTTCCCGTTCATAACTATGACACCTACTAATTTTTAACGGCACCATGTGCCAATGCCAAGTATTTAAGTTGTAAGTACTTAGTGTATGAAAATATTTATTTGTCCTCTATAAATTATGTATACCTAAAACAAGGTACGTACCAATGCGTGTTACGCCTCCATAACAATATATTTAAAAGAAAATGTTGTTAAATTCGTTACCTTACTCTACGTAAAAAGGTTGGAAAAAATATGCAATTCCATTTTAAGTAGGTATATAGGTCGGGAAATTGTTTGGGCACGAGTTTATTGGTGTCCCGCGGCGTCCCTCGCGCCCGCGTAAGCCGCTGACCCGCCGATATTAAATCACAACTCAAATAACACGGCATGTGTAAATCTGGCCCGGCCCGAATGGCACGAATGGCCCGGAACCTCAGATATGATATATACAGGTCGCGCGGTTTATATTTTGATGCTGTAATATTAAGGTACGGGATGCATCTAAGATTTATGTAAAAGTTAAGCTTAGAGATTTTTAGTATCAAATATTTCCCTACCTCTGTAGGCCAACGCAGTAACGGTTCCACTAAAGAAAAATTTGTCAAGCCTACAACATACACCTGTACTTTAATCCTTTCAATTCAAATTCACACTCAATTCTTCATCCATGCCATGCTCTTACAGAACATTGCCCATTCCATGCTTGTGCAAACTATATCTATATCTGTACCTATGTATGTTTCCATGAAAAGTACATATTAACATTTCCATAGAGTCAATATTCGTGGCCAACAGAGTTTCAATCGCTTTATCTATTTATTTATGAGGCAATCAAACGAACTTACCAAACAATCACCGATAAAGAGCTTTCTCTAGCTTGTTTACATTATTAAGGGCCTACTAAGATTGTTTTTGAATGGTACGTGTCCAAATATCTATTTTACTGTGTAATAAAGATTTGAATTGAATCGTACTCTTTTTTATGGCCGTTAATGGTATAATAACGATTGACATCAGTTCTAATGACTGACGTCAAAGTGGAGATAATACATGTAATATCTTGTGTAAAGGTAATAAGTGTCATACGTATGTTCCTTTTCTAGCTTATTTATAGTTAATAGTCTTTCCAGAAAATATCAAAGAATTATACTTTCTAAACAAGAAGAAATGGCTACATGCATGTAAAGATGTCACGCTTGTCCCTAGCGCGGTAGAAAGAGTTCTTTATTCGTATACTTTAACCAAAGATTTGATAATTGCTAGTTTAAAACCAAAATAGCTCACACTCATAAATATAGGTTGAATTCATAGATGTAATCTCATTCAGCCTCCGAGATGCAGTGATCGCTGACGCGGCTGTTAGCGGAGTAGCGCCAGCGTCTAACTCTGATTGCGTATGGCTGGAATGAAACTTCTTTGCCAGTCGATTCTAGTTATCTTACATTTTGCCGAGACATCACTTTTGTTCAGTTATTCAGAAAACCTACGGTGAAAACTCACTAGCATTATTTACAAAGTTCCAATCATTTGTCATTACATGCATCGGATAAAAACCAACATCGATACAATACGTCCATACTTCAGCAAACCATTATTAAATGAATAACCACGATAAAGGATAATTTTTACCAATCGTGATTAGATAAACATTTGACTTCCTAATTCCACTTTGCACTAGTTTCCGCCGATGAATTCGAAGCTCCCAGACCGACGAAGTACGAGTATCTTGTACCCGCGGGCATCGTCCGCCGCTGGCGGTAGTTTATGCGCGCGTGGGCGCAGCGACACAACTGTTCTGACATAGTATATTATCCTGATTTGTCTCCACGCTCCATTGCTTCCAGGAATTTGACTAGCCTCCTTCAAACGAGCCTCAAATATGAAAGACGAAATCATACTGACATCAGGCACAGCCTCACAATTTTATTTATTGTTTTACAAATTCAGTAAATTCAGTTATGATAGATATATTCTGAAAAAAGAGGTGTTGTTATGTAGATTCCTGCGTCATTAACAACTGAATATTAAGAAGTACCGTGGCGACTAGTGTGTTGGCGGTGGGTGGCGGCGTGTCGGCCCGACTTGCGTTATCGCCGCGTCGCGGTCGCCGGTCGCAAATCGCCGCGCGCCGCGTTACGACGCGCCGGCACGACATCGGCTCATACGCGACGCAACGCGCTTATCTGCGACGTAACTCCCGAAACTTGTTAAAACAAACCTTGCGGGTATCAGCCTAAACACACGCATGTTGAACAATTAAACGGTCCCGGCTACCGTCAACACGAAATTTACGAGGAAACCTTAAATACGCGTTTACTTTGGGTCCGTAATAACAACCGAGTGCGTGTGTTTTCTCAAAATTAACATTTATGAAATACAAAATAAATATGTAAATGATAGATAAATACGGCGGAGGCGGTCGGCCACCCGCGCGCGAGGTCCGAATTCATTCGATGCCGATATCGACGAGTCAAGATAAAATGTAAATGCAGGCGGCGCGGTGTCGCGCGCGGCGTCGCGGACAAAGCGATCGCGCGATACGACGCGCGGCGTGGGCGCGGCGCTGCCACATCAACCTCTAATTGTATCTGCTGCAGATGCGGCTCTCATGTCATCTAAATATTTGTATTCAAATCATCCTATCCAAACATTTTCCAATGGGTTACGAAAGTGACTTCTCCAAAGAGCCGGCAGTAAACATCGCCGATACAATCTAATGACAACAAATTGTATATTTGTATTGATAGAAATCAGGGTCTCTGAAGCAAGTATTTACTGCAGTGTTAGTGGAAGAACGTGGATTCTATTACCACGGCGCCGCATGAGTAGCGTCGCCTGCCCGACCACCAGCGGCGCGCACGCAGCTTCCACGACCACGACCAGACAATGCCTTTTTATTCGATATCTGTGACCTTTCACACTAGAGTTTGATTGAATTACCTTCATAATAAGAAATACAATATTAAGGACCAGTTTTATCGCTTTCAGATAGTTCCTAGTAATTATCAGTCAGATATCAATGATGTTGTTGTAAAACAATCTTCAAGTTTAAAGATTAATCTTTATTTATTCAATGGCACAACGAAATATTTTTAAAGGCATTTTTTGGCACTCTTTCTTTAAACACTACGCAACGATTTTAATTCACCAAATTACTCTAAGCAAAAATGCCATTAGAAATTATTAATTTCTGCTATTAATTAATTAGGATTAATCTTCAATTGAAGGTATATGTGATAAAGGCAGTTTTCATCGCCAAAATCTTATATAATTTGCACAATGGATAGCTAATCCTTCACTTCCTAAATGTTCCAATTGTAAGTAACAGCTAGGCCCCCAGCAGTCAGACGCCATCAACTGATTTGTAAATGTAGATATTGTTGGCGGAGTTACGAGGCGCAGTTATCTGATGTCATTGTGTCGTGCGTGGACAACATAATATTTCGTATCGCGACGTCTTTACTGCCGCCGATGCCGCTGCACCCCCGTGACGTCTGCCCTTGGTCTGCTGTCGCCCGGCCGTAATACACACCACAAGATTTATTCTATGAATACTCACACCTACAGAAGTTACAGACATATTCGACACATATATGTTATAACTATTACTTACCATATTTTGGCTTCAGCAACAAATCTTAACGACTAATGAGTTGACTGTGATTGGCGATTAGGAATGTAGAGTTGGAGCGGGCTTGAATATTTTAGCCATTAGAGCTAATAGCAGTTATTGTAGCTATAAGAAACCCATGCCACAGATAGCGTAAAATAACGTTTTTTAAGTATTCCTCTATTTAAACAACAACCTACACGTTGTATATTATTAACGTAGCTAACGTTTTAGAATTACTTGAAGTCGTAAAGTCGAGAATAAACAATATATTTGGTGATATATTGTATCTGACCTTATCAATCTATCGTGTTCAATGATTGTCGCTGCACAAAGACAAATAAGCTACTTTGGATGATAAAGTGGTATATTAATAGACTTAATTCCCTCCGTTTCAGGTAAGATGGCAGCTTTACGACGGCGGTTCTTATCAGCGATCGGTGAGCCTTGATAATAACAATGATGAAAACGCAACTCTAAGTTTGATTTGTATTTGTTATTGTTTCTTATATTCACGCGATATCGATAATGACAAACTAAGTGGAGTCATTTTAATAGGTAACATTTGAAAGTACATTTATGCAAAGCAAAGTGCTACTTATTACATCAGAAGTAGTCTAATTTTCTAAATAAATAATCGTATTTAAAAAACTGATATTGGTTTCCTGAGTTTAATTCTTTTAGAGTAAGGTATATTTTTCTTTGCATAAATGAACTGTCAAATGTTACCTATTAAAACGACTCCACTTCACCGAGTCTATAAAAATGGTTTGAATGTAGTATCAAATTGCTATACACATAAATGCTTACGTTTATCAGAGATGAAACAAAATAACAAGTGGTAAGGATGTGAACACATAGTGACAGTTTACTTAGGGATGTAAATTTGCCTTCGTATTAAATGGGCATAACTGAAACTTGTCTATATGCCAGTAGTAGCGCCGGGCCGGTGGGCGTAAGTTGCCGCAGGAGTTGGCGACGTCAGTGTTCATCGCCCGCCGCGCCGCCGCCGGCCGCTTCTGTTGCTCAACTCGGCCGCGTGCGATAACAAACTATGTCGCATCTACAATGTGATATATTCTCCCAGTGGCGTGTGGCCACCGCAGAGAGGTGTCTACATTGTAAACAACTGCTTGAAGGTCTAATAGACTATAGTAAATAGTAGTACCTACCGAAGGAAACCAACCTTTTTAGCGCTAGACTTTTGAGGGTATTAGTGAATCAAATACGCTTTCATTGTATTTGTATTCAATTCCAAGTAATCGAAGCTTCAGCTATTGTATTTTAACCAACTCTAAAAAAAGTGTCATAATTTGGTTTTTCTACATCGTTACTTTGACTTACATAACAATAACAATACCTATGTACATACAAAATAACAATTGAACATTATATTAATTATAATAAAAAAATTAACTTTATATTTCAAGTCTCTTATGTTATTGACTTTGAATAATATTTTATTACATTATTTTTTTTTGAAGTCAATAATTATTATGGTTTTTACTAGTTAGTTCATTGTGAGCATCTGCAACCGCAGTTTTACTTCGATAAGATACGGCAATACCCGCGACATACTAGCATATTTGATACATTTAACTAAACTTGGAAAGGAGGGAGGGTGTCAAAATAAATAAATAAATGTGTGGGTGAAGGCGTCGCTGCTGACCCAGTTTAATAAATCACGGCGGCGACACGTGTTCGGACAGTCGCGCGACGGATGCGGCGAACACTGCCTTAACAGCTGCCCGGTTTGCCGACACAAGCCACGTGCTGTCACGATCACACTTACTCGATAACCAACTGATGATCCTATCGAGTAAGTGGTCCTGATGTAAATAACGGGGCAAGCTTTCTTTCTTTCTTTCAATCACTACATAAAAAGGCTTAACATTTTCAAACAAGACATTAGTTGTAAAATAATTTAAAAAAAGTTAATCATCATTTCCTTGCCTTTATCCCACCTTAAGTAGGGTCAGCGCAACAAGTCTTTATTATTAGTTAAAAAGACCAATTGATAATATGATTATTGCGTCATTTTGTCTCAGCCGATCATTCTCGTTAAAACACTAGTAGGTTATAAAAGTTGTTATAAATTAAGTTCAAAAATTAACACTCAAATCTATCACACACATAAGGACGTGTAACTCCTGGACATAGATTACGTGTGCAAACATCACATACATCCCGTGTGTAATCTGATCGCTAATTGTCTGTCCGGAGACAGATGCGCAGGATTACGCCGCGGGTCACGAGGCGGCTCGCACCCTCGGGAACGGAGATAATTTTTATAATCCTTGGGATCTGCGCCAAGACGTGTAAAAAATAGGAAATTCTTAGCAGTGTTCATTTTTCATCATAACCGTGTTGTCTTTATAAGTACTAATTATTGCACATTCAAATACATTAATAATAATAAAATAAAATGTTTTATCTGCTTTCATATCGATATATTAAAAAAAAAACTTTTTGCGATCAAGTAACCTAATAAAGTTATTACTCGATGTATTGAAGTCCAGAAGGTTTTTACCAGAAAACAGAACCAAAAGTTTGTCTATAGTGAAGGAGCTGAGCAACATTTATCACCATACAAAATGGATGGTAAAAATAATCAAGTTGCACAGTTATTCCAAGTAGGTAGGTGTCTGTTCGGGCCGCAGGCAAAGTTATTGCAAAACAGTCATAATTACATCCGCCTTGAAGGATTGATAACCCACCTTCGGCCACTATACATATTAATGTCGCCGTGATAGACGACAGCCGGCGCTATTACCGTCCGCCGAACGGTGAATTATCAAATTATCGCATAAATAAGTGATTTAATAAAGTTATTATTCAAAACCGCAACTCCTAAATGACAAACAGGCGCGTGAAATATTAATTTTATTAATTCATAGCGGTCGCGCTAATAAATACACCGTGTATAATGAGCGGGCGTCTAATTTATCGACTGGACCGACTACGTGCAAACATTATTGTCGCCCACTAATGCTGCCCTTTGGTAGTGCCCGGTGTTTACAGCTCATGCATATTAACCTGCGTCAAGCGCGTGGCGGGCGGCTGCGCGACTTCGCAGGGAAACCTAGGCTAGGCGTTACATGTAATGCATTAACTCATTTTCAATCATGTTATTAAAGAAATCACCACCTCAAACTTTGTGACAACATTGCGGCAATATTGCCTCTGGTTGTTGTCTACTTTTGCCTAAACCTTATTATCTACATAGATACATGCGTCGTTTTTCTTTTTTCAGATTATATGATTTGATTCAAGATAGATTGTTAAATATTTAAAGTATTTACAGTTTGACCTAGTTCCAAAATAGTCCTTCCGTCTTCAAATAGTAGATTAATAGAATTAATACTTCCCCAAATGAATCCATCATTTTCCGTCTACGGAACAAAATAACAAAACGGCGGGCACTTTGGGCACGCACGGGTATTAATCCAGCCAAACCGCAGATTACACGACAACCGAAACGCCGATAAGACTGATTTATATCTCGCGATACTAGCTTGGCGCGCGGCTCTCCCCGCGGCGCTAATGGCGGCTCACGAGCGGAAGCGGCTGATTTGTCATCGCGCCGCCTTCAGCCTAACATGTCAAACTTATAGTTCGAAAGCTCATAATCGGAGTTTCAAAGATCATATCGCTAGTGGGTAAACGTATAGGTTTTGGAACGACACGCGATTATTCAAACGGAGGTTTATTTAATTTGTACCAGCTTTCCGTCTCGGCGTCGATGGTAAATAAAAATATGAAAAGAGAAAATATTTGGTGCAGTCATTCTGTAATTGTGCAAAATGTATGTAGGACATTTCGGCAATTCGTTTTTATTCATGTATTCGTAACTAGTTTTGAAATTACTATTTTTTAAAGAGATTACCCACAAGGCCTAAAAAAGGCAAGCGGCAAGCAAGCTGTGCTTTGAAAAATCTTAGACCCAAAACGGGAATCAGACTACGACCTCCGGGTGACCGTACACCGTCCAGGCCTCAAAGGCCTGGACGGTGTAACCACTGATTCACTGTGGGGCGCGATGATTATATTTATATAAAATGAAATATAATATGTACATTTTACATACTTATGTAACGTACAAGAATTCCGTCCCACGTGCGCTTTCAAATCTGACCCAAATAGCTCGTCAGTAGTCTGCGGTGATGTATTGCTCGCAAGCAATCTGCCGACGAGTTGCACAGCACGCGCCCGGGTGATGCATGAGACGATTCATGTTTCTAACACGTCACTAATATCAAGAATTTTGTTGATATTCATATCATAGCGTACTTGTTAGTACTGTGCTAGTAACTTTATTAATAAAGTAAGTTAGTTTTTACTTGCAAAATACGAAGAAAAGGCATGATTACCGAGCTTAGTTTTTCTTGGAGCTAGTATCATCTGTCAAATCGACTCGCGACCTCTATTCATAATTATATTATTGCGAGTCAAATAATATAATTATGAATTAACTTAAGGGAAAGTTAGGTTCATCCCCAACCCTCATGATTCGATACTGACGGTTTTGGAAATTAACATCGTTTGTATCCATTGTCTGGTTCTTACAGTTAAAAGCTTTAAGTTCCACACTATAAGGCGCTGGTCAATGTGTCCAAGTTGTTTATAACGCCGTGTGAGTAAGTAATGAGAAGCACGTGTTTCGTTAGATGCGTTAGCGAGACAATATGTCGCGTCGCAAAGCACTGCACTCGCTGTGCGCGCGGATGCGTAAAATGACTGATACTCGTTAGTTATGATGTCGTATATATTAATGATTACATGTAGGTTGCCTTTACAACATGTCTTTGAAACTTTCCCTCGTCTAGAAGTTGGATCATAAATGTCTAATCGATAAAGACTTATGCCAATCTATATTTATAAAGCTTGTTATCCATAGCTCAACGAGCAACTAACATACGTATCTTAAATTATATAAGCAATCACTATATTATGAACTAACTCTTTTATGGAATACACACTTTTAGAAGAGACATTAATTTTTTGCATAATTTTTTTTACTGGTAATGCAGATTGACTAATTTAAATGTGCTGTTTACTATCATAGACTAAAATACATACACACACACACTTTGACGTACTCATAATTTTTATACTATGCTTTGACAGTGTAGCAGGACATTGAGCGACTCTCCGTTGCTAAGAGACCGTCAACGGGATAGGCTGCAGTTTCCGCGTACCACCACGTGGGCTGCCAACTAATCTAGCAAAAAATATATATTTTAAGTTAAATCATAGACGACATTGTCAGGAAATCTCGCAGGGCTTCCATTGGGAATATACGATAATCCAATGATTACCAATTTAAAACCACTCTAGACACCAAACCCGATGATGTTCATTCTCGAAGCTTTAAATATAGTGGTCGTTATCATCGTCCATCCGACAGTATTTCCTACCGCTGCGTCGCGGAAGCGTTCGGTTGGGAGCGGTGTCGCGCGCCGTCCGTCAGCGCCGCATCAGATAGCCGCCTGCGCCGCGCGGGTGGTCGCCTCCAGCCCGGCCACTCACGCGGAAATAACCGTTCAAACTCAAAGCATTTACATGAAAATCAACAATCTTTACAATAAATATTACATTGAAGAATGCACAACTACCTTCTGAGTTTCAAGGTGGGAATCAAACACGATTACCTTAGCCACTGTTCCTGTTGTTGGAATTATTATTAATAACATTTTTTACATCAAACGTTAATACAATCCTGAGGATATGATATCTGTGTTTTTGTCAGCAAAGAAGAGTCCCAAGTGCATAAATCCATCCCATAATATCAAAACCTATCGCGACATAAAATTTCAGAAACGGAAGGGTCCCGTACGTAGTTTCGAATGACGTTGTAGCGCGGAAATGGCGGCTCAGGACGCACTCGACCTCGAGGATACTGTACTGTGTGTGTGTCGATGAGGCAGTATCCTCGAGGATTGGAAAGAGCACAGCTTTCAAATAAAGATGCTGCTACTCTTGATAAAGAAACATTTTATATGTCTATTGTAACGTAGATTTCTTGTTACAAAATTAAAAATGATAAAAAGGTGTATGTAACCTTTAGCCGCTCGACGGTGATGGGTGTGCCGTCGAACCACTAAAGGGACGATGGTGACAAATCAAAGAAAGTTTTCTTATCATGCAATTTATTTTCCTTCCGATATCACAAGATACAATTTATATTGAGGTAGGAAACCCGTACCTTGCTTAACTCAAACACGGACTCTTAATACACACAGGGCGTGTTATCGATTCGTCAGACATCAAATGCTCAAATGATTCTACTCAATACTCTAGGTACTAAAATTACAACCTTGACATCCCGGCAGGAAGGATCCTAACCAGACGAGTGGAGACTCGGTCTACGGCTAAAAGAACATGGATGTTACCTCGAGGTGGCTTCGGTTACTGACCCATGAAGCCACGCTGTCCTTAGTGTTTAAGGAACCATGCTCCTCATTCCGGGATGGGTTCAGCTACTTCAGTCTGCCCAGATCCTCCAGCAGGACATATCCAAGTCGCCAGCGACCGGAGACGTAGATGAATGATAAACGTGGAACGTTTATAAAAATATAAATTATTTCATTTCAGAATGAAATAACTGAAATAACATTTACAAGATTACAATCGATGAAACGATGATTATTTAAATGAATAATGAATGATTAAACGATGAAACCCTGAAACAAAAGACTTTTATTAGTTACTTGATCGTACACGACCACGAGGCGTTTCGGAATTCCTCTCAGGATACTGGTTTTTTCGGCTTACCTAGGAAATCCATGATCAGCTCCTTGCTGGATCATTGCCGGATTCCACCCACCAAACCCAGGGGTACAATTCAGCGTGCTGGAAAGACAATACCATGGTAAGCACGTGTCGACATAAAACCAAATCTCGAAATCCTCGGAATTGAACTTACCAGGGTACTTTACGGATGATCATCACTTGATCACTCCATGATTTAGGCCGCACATGGCCAAGTTTCCTGAGAAACCTTCCATTTCTCCTGGAGAGAAGTATGCGCACCAGGCGCTTGAGCGGAAGTCTCAACCCTCTAATGTCAAAACTGACAGGAGGCGAAACCAAGACAATTATTTTATATCGAGGCAAAGACAACGCACCGTCGATGCCAATCGTTGAAACGATACGTGACGATCAATGTTGAAAACAACTAAACAAATGTTTACGAAATAAATATGTTTAAATAAAGAAATAGTTTAAGATTTCTAATTTGATTATTTTAAGTTTTACAAATCTGGCCGCTACACTGCCGCCATCTATTATCAATCGATTTATATCGAGAATAGGGTCTCTGTCGGTGATAAAAAATTGATGACTCATCTGCTAGGTGGCGCTACAAGACCATTTATTTTTTAATGAGAACGGAGCAAAATTTGTTCCGTTACCATAGATTTAGTATTCCGTTACACTATGCCTGTCTGTAATGTCAAAGCCGTAAAAATACTTACCTATATTTGGTATTTTCATCGAATGATTTAATACTACATATTATCAAGACAGACAAAGGTAGGTAGATCGAATCACATCGATACTTTCCCGAGTGAGCCCTCTGCCCGCCGATTGTGTGAGCGCGGTGCGTCGGCCACATGCGGCCTTATCGCACGACTGCGACTGCTATCGCGCATCTGTGTCGTGGCGTTTCGGCCGGATTACGGTGAAGTATTTGTTATGGCATCCCCTTCTCTGCCGGAAAATAGAAGCCATCGATTTATGTTACGATTATATCTAAGCCTTAGATAACAGCGTCTATTGATAGGTCTATTGATGGTAACTCTTTCACAATACTACATCTATGTAGTTGATCTAACTTCAGAAAAACACAGCTTATAAAAAAATCTCAGAGGATATTGTTTAACTTCCGAAGTGCATTCACTTCTCGTTTATAATAACAAAGAGTGTTAGTGCTATGATGTACCTTTTAAACAGCTGTATCATAATCTATTCCTTGGTGAATTTATTGATTTCATTGGTTAGTTTTTCTTTCATCTTCTCCGAGTATTTCCATTGGTCTCCAAATATTCAGCAATACCAATTCACTCAGAAAATTCACGCCTAAATAGAAATCAGTCATACGACAAAGGGCTGAATACGTTGAATGGAGGAGCTCTTTATTTCATTCCCGAGCCCAAATAAATAACATATATCAAAGGAGGCGGAAGTTGTTTCAGTAACAAGAATCCTCTTTGTTAAAGTACCGTCTCATTGCGCCGAGCGCGGCCGGTGAAGTGAAAGCCTACCAATTGTCCCTATAAATTATCGACACAAGGGAACTGGCACAGGTGGGCGTCGACCGACGGGAGACCTAACTTGGCTTGGTTCACATACACTCGTTCAGGGGCAAATCACGCCATTATATGAAACACCTCGGTAATAGCGGCTGAATGAGCTCATCATGGAGAACGATGCCAACATCAAGTCTTATAACAGGTAGGACCTGTTGAAACATGTATCATTAACCCTTTCTGCAGTGGAGTACGAGTGTAAGAATACCTCGTGTAATTACAGAAGAACTGATTGTAGCACAAATACGTTGATTTTAGTAACGGTAACCTAATAGCGTATAACGAAATAGTACTGCTTGGTACTCATACGAGTTAATAGGTATCAAAATCTGAATAATCTCCTTGCTAATATTCTACTGGCAGTCAGTATCAAATTAAAAGTGGGGCAGATCGTGGTTCTATTATAATTATCACATAATGTGTACGTATATCTAGATAAATCTTGAAAAATTTGAGACAATAATTTGAACTTTGGTTGCCTTAACACTTATATTAATAAGTGTGAAGTAAACTAAAGCCCTCTTTTGCTAATGCCCTTGCAGGGCGTCACATGTACACCTATCTAATATTTAAGACCTTTATATCGCAATGTGACATGCAATAAATAAATAAATAAATAAAGTATTTAAATGGCCGTCCCGTAATTAAATTCAGAAACAAAATCTGATACTAAATTATTTATTAAACAAAACTGCGACTTACTTGAAATTCTGAATAATATTAATGGTAGTGTTGCAAAACTTGTGAATCGTGTATAAAATGTTGTTAAGCGAATCTGCGGCGTCGTGCAGACAGGGCGGCGCCGCGTTTTCTTCGTCCAGTTCATCACGGCCGGCCTCGAGTCGCGCCACGCGGGGATACAGGAGCATCGCACAGCTAGCTGTAAACTGACAGAAGTAGGCCAGCTTCAACCATACGCCAAAAAAAACTAAGGAGTGGTCACACATGGAGGAATGCTCCGCGTTATATCCTTATTAGCATAGGTGTAGGAAACACGTCTTTTCGCTAGAAACGATTTGCTGTGAGTTGAGCGTGTAGATTTATTTTTTCATGGGCATACTGTCACTTGGTTTTTACCGAATTGATTTTAACTTATTAACAAGGATGGAAGTTTGCGTCTTTTGCAGTAGTCCACTGACAACGCTACGATGGACAGATTTTTCTTAATAACTTAATAACAAATTTACCATTACGTAAAAAATAAGTATTTCTCTACTGTGTCTTATATATTTAACTAACGGTCGCCCTCGCGGTTTCACCCGCGCGTAATTTCCTTTTTCAACTATCCCAGCTTCCCCCATTCTATCCCCCCTTTCCCCCTCATCATCACCTCTCCATTAATTTTCAGCCAAATCGGTTCATCCGTTCTTGAGTTATAAATAGTGTAACTAACACCACTTTCTTTTATATAGATTTCATGAGTAAGCAATATTATACAGTTTGGACTTATTTATCCAATGCACTGCTCAAACGAAATTTAAATAATATTATGAAAATGCATGTGAATGGTAAGAGCTCGTTGATGTCTTTTCAATTGTAACGCATTCCAAGAATTTATTCTCCATTTCATGAATTAATTTGAAGTAATATCACTTACATTTTGTGTACTCTACAAGTACAATATACTTTTCATTTTACTATAAATGTAAACTTGCAGGGAACAAGAGTTTTGAGGAAAAATCATGTTCGCTTGGCAGCCGGCCGCTCTGAGAAGAAACATTTTTGAAGTGGCCGCGAAACTGGCATGCGGGACTGTTATATGTTAACAGAAGTGTGCGTATTTCATTGCGCTAAACTAGAATTACTACGAGTATGCCAGTCTTGCCACAATACTAGATAGGCGACTAGTTTGGTTTTAGCAGACTATATTTGCATTGTAACTAAGCTTACGTGCAAGCTTTTAGGAAATGTGATTTAAAATATTTCATATGTTACTTTAAATAGGATTTTATGTGTTTTTCAATAAAGAGAGTGGATTAATATATTGTTTTTAGGCTCAGATTGTACATGAGTATACACAAAACGTTTGTCAACTAGTCTGGTCGCCTCTACTGAATTGGTGCCAGGCCAGCGGGCCGCGGCGGGCGGTCGCGGGACGCAACTTTTTTAATCAAGACGCGCAAACGGCTCGGTCCCTTCGCTTAATGTGACTGAAACACTCGGGGAAGAGCGAATACCCTCACCGAATAGAAGGCCCAACAGTTACTTAATTTGTTCCTTGTAGGTTTCTTTTGTTTTATGCATTATGAGCTCTCAAATTATTCTTGTATTGATACAGTTGATAAAATTCGTTGAAGTGCATTTATTCATTTGTAATTTCTACACTTGATACGGCCGTTTCCGATTTTCTAGTTCATATAACCGTATTGTGTACTCTCGAGCCTCATTTTCATGTTCCGTGTCGCAAACCCTAGCACGTGTTACTCGGTCCCTGATGCATGCGACGCCGCGTCCGCGGCGACGTGCAGTCTGCGCCCGCGCGCCTTCCGCGCCGCCGATGTTGTTTAATGGACGCAATCCCTTGTTCATCTGCCATCACATGGTGATTCTGCCAATGTAAAGTGTTTAGTGAGATACGTCGAACAAGAGAATTGAGCATTGAATTTAGACTAAATGTTCTATCCTGAGATGTTCCGTGAAATTCGCATCTAGCGCTTCAACAAGGACCAATACTCTTTTATCGAAAAAATTTTATATTTATTTGAAAATATTTTCATTCATATACATATTATTGAATACTTCGTATCGTTTTAGTCAAAAGAGAGTTTGAATAAAAAGTCCATATTTGGTGATTATTAATGTGTAGATATGTCATAACACGAATATTATGATTGAGAATAATGCAGACAACAGATGCGAGACATGAACATGCTAATGTGTCGCTCGGTAACTGCGACAATAGCCGGCCGAGCGTCCGGCGGGAATCAAGATTCAATTCCGAGGCAATAACACGCTCGCCACGCATCGCCCGCATCGTCCGTCTCCAGACGTGACGTCCACCCATCATCTCGCATCTCCCTCGCTCGCGGACACGACGCCAGCAAAGTGAATATGTGGCCGAGAGCTGGGCCCGCGGCTGTTGTCATGCTAATGCCCTTAATGTGGAGGTGAGCCTCGCTCACCCGCGTTTGGTCCGCGTGACAAGGGCCAACCCCCGATGCTTTTTAAATTCTCTCTTTGTGATCAAAACATACGCTTTACCAAAATTCGCCGAAATTTTAAAGAGACAACGACACTCTGTGCGGAGCTTTATATGTATTTATTTTTACTTTTTTTTCTGTTTGTCTTAAGGCCAAAAAGTTAGTCTATTATATATAACATACATACATTATATTTAAAGTTAATTCATTTCCATTTTTTTTAATACTAAGGTGTTTCCCCTTTTACACACAAACGTATGTTTCGTGTACACAAAAACGTCATCTATAATTATTAAAATATAACGAACAAGAGAAATCATCGAATATTTGGGGGAATCGAATGAAATTTGTACGCAATAGCAGTACCGAAGATACTCTTAATAAATAGTAGGAACACAATTACAGGAGTAAGTGTCAAGTTCACGCGGGCCTCGGGTTCTTGCCGCGGCCGCAACCAGCCGCAACGGCCCGCGGGTTGCGCCAACACCGCCGGAGAGGCGATATTGCGCTCGGTTTGGCCTCGTATAGGGTTGGCTTGGCTGACTTGCTAAATTCATAAAATTGCAAAATATATGTTAATTCGTCTTTGACTGGTTTCTTTACTAGGCTGCACGGGCTTCAATTTTTTGGACAAGGAAAGTATTTTTTAGATTTTTAATAGTTGCATTTTCTAATTATTTTCTTATTTAATTATTTTATTACGAACAACAACAGAATACAACTGCTTTCACTTCATTTAACAAAAAAAGTAACGTATCCACATATAATGAGCGTTTGTAATCCTGAATGACGTTAATGTAGGTTAAATTAAATTATTCACCTTACAACATAATCCATCGTAGTTTTATGTATATTCCAAAATATTTAGACAAAATATACCATTTATTACATTTTATAAGACTTTTTTACATTTTGATCTTGATGGAAACATCATAAACACCAAATCAAGAAGCAAACCAATTTTTGCACAAGACGTGAACCGCGCGGCAACCCTAATCCCAGTATCGTAATTGGTAAAAAGCCGCTGTGTCCAAACAACGCGTTATTTTACCCGGGAATAATTAACGTTATTGCCTCCGGACGCTTTGTGCCCTTGTTTCCCCTAAATTATACGTTTTTGAGGTATTTAATAACGTTTACATTGCGTTATCGTGCGGGGATATTACTACGCTGCTGCTAAAAGTATAAGAAAAAAGAAAAATAGCCAATTTGTTAGTTTTTGATTTGGAACGAGGTCTACACTTTGATGTTATTACAGGTGAAATTACAAAAGCACAGTTGACAGCAAAAGTAATTTAATGCGTCTACAATAAAATAAAAAAAGGAAAATATTTTATATGATTTATCTCGAAATGGTAGGTTATTCAGTGTATTAATTTATATGACGCTTGTTATAGTGGAGTTATTTTAATAGGTAACATTTGACAGTTCAATTTTAAGCAAAGGAAAATATACCTTACGCTAAATCAATCAATCAATCAAATTCATTTATTCAATTTTGGCTCTTATTATAGCACATAATTATGAACGTCAAATTTTACATACTAAAGGAATAAAACTCAAGAAAACAACATCAGTTTTTTTTAATACAACTATTTATTTAGAAAATTGACTCTACTCTTGATGGTAGCAATTTGCTTTGCATAAATGAACTGTCAAATGTTACCTATTAAAATGACTCCACTATAATTATGTATTATGAACAAAATGGATTAATTAAAAAACGAAACTGCTAGAAGGCGAATGCCGCAATATAACAAAACGCGTTTCCATGTGATGAATTAACGAATAGAGGGAGTTTATTAGCTGGTAAATCGTAAAATACGCCTGAGAAATCTTTAAAGGATTTCTATGTAAGACAATGTATGTAACAATTATGACAAAGGATCAAAGATTTGTTCTCTTGAGTTAACAAAGTATGATTCTCAGAAGTGAAGCCGTTTACGAGGCACGCGACTTTGTGCAGCGGCTCGTAAAGAATATGAATCTTCTCTAGCGGGTGGATACGGCAAGTTTGTACAGAACATAAAAATGTCAAATATCTTATTATACATGCTCGGCCAAGCGCGCCGGTACTATAAAAGCTAAGAGAGACATGTGTTTTTGAGTTAGTAACTTTATTTTAATTCATTCAGCCGACATCCTCTCGAACACCTAAAAATTACATCGAAACAGTAACTGACAGTAAGATGAAAAGAGACAATTTTACAAAACTAAAAGTAATGCCAACTGACATAACAGAAAAACACACTAAGCGCTTTGTGAAATCGGAAAGAAAATTAGTAATTGTGATAATATTATACTTTATGAATGTGATACTGCTGAAACAAGCTGAGGATACGTGTAAGTAGAGGCTGCGGCCCGCATCGCGCGGTGTGTGCGTCGCTGCATGCGGGCCATCACGCGCTCTCACTCTTGTTGGTTTTCAGCAGGTGTACGTTTAAAACTAGGCTCCATGCTCCCGTTGCCTGAGGACTTTAAAGTTGTATCATTCTTAATTGCTTTATTATAAGTCTTTCAGCCGCTCCTATTTATATTCATACATAATATCTTTCTATTAATACATACTCGTATGTTTTATATAAGTCGAAGTGCAGTGGACGGTCGAAATTTTTTTACATTTTTTTACAATTATGTACCTGGATAAAGTAAATTATGTTTTAGGTTACAACATGAGAATAAAAACCTTCTTAGCATGTGCAAATGCAAATAATTAAATCAGGCATTGAATAGGCGGATAAAATAATTCATTTCAGCGTGGTTTCTGATATTTACGCGATTCTTACTCAATAATTTAATGATGAAGTCATCGTCGAATAGAAAATAAAAATTATATTTTGCTTGTTTCAGGTAAGCATGCGCTGCTACCTTATTCAACAGGTATGTTGTGGCAGTCAGTCGCACTAATGCCTCCCCGCGGATCGGGCTGGTTGGGCGGTGACACCGACGAAACAATGCCACTGCACGACGTTGACAAGTGACAAATGACGCGGATGCCTTCCCTCTGGTAGGTCTGAACTTAACACAACCAATCTATCATTGGACCTGTTTAATCGTAAAAACATCTTGTTACCTTGTCGAGGAATGTGAGCAAGTACAACCAAATTGCTATCTACATACATTTTTCAGTCAGATATACTTCATATTTATATCATCGTAACGTTTCCGATACATTTAGAATCCCAAAACGGGGATGTTAACTGTAGTTTTCTTTAGGAGATTACGAGAGCTTAAAAATAATAATCTTAAAATAATAAATTCCGGAATTGGACTTGCTTACTTTGAAGATAAGCAGCGTCACATGCTGTCACTTTTTTAACTTTTGAAAGTGATTCCACAAATTTAAAATCATACCTAATTGTTTTTTTTGAGAGAATAAAATTTCATTAAACATTAACTAACGTTTAAGCAGTAAAATATTTCAGAATTTAATGACTATTTTTGTAGGCTGTACGATCTTGCCTACGTGACTGAAGGCAAGCAATCAATAACGATTGTCACAGTAACGTCTGAAGGGGCAAGTAATCGCGTGAATTGCAGTAATTGTCGATGAGCCCGCTAAGCCGGGCAGGGAAGAAGGCACGTGTGCGCCCGCGGCGGCGGCGCTCGCGAGGGAGCCTCGGCGCTGCCCGCGGCGGCGCTGCCACATGTACAGTCAGCGAAAAAATGATCTTAGTGATACTTTTAGGTGTATGTAAATATCGTTTGTTGTCATTTGTTCTCAAACAACAAATTAAAATGCACCTTTATGTCTTGATTGATTAATGTTGATTTTTGTCAAATGTTCAGTATTTTTGCTGGTTTTAAACGCTTAGATCATTTTAACGCTGACTGTACATACGGGACATCTTCCTAACGTAGGGTTGCCATCCTACCGGGTTTCCCCGGATTTGTCCTAGTTTAGAGGGCATCCGGGGAGCGTCCGGGGAAGGTTTCATTTGTAGACAGAGTTTTAAAAAATAAATAAATAAAAAATATTTGCGCCGCCCGCGCCCATTTTATTACATTGATTATGTTTAAAAGATCTTGTTGACATGTCCGGCTTTCGGACTCTAAAATCCGGGGTTTTCACGCGTCTTGTCCTGTTTTCCAAATTTTAGAGATGGCAACCCTATCCTTACGGTGATGCCACACGGGCGCGTTGCGCTGCGCTGCATCGACGCACTGCAAGCGCTAGACGGAATGGGTGGCACACGATACCACACCACACATAATGTTTATCCTGGTGGAATTCGATGCCACGATCCCTTGCGCGTAAGTCAGAGACACTACCAAATGCGCCATTGATTCGGTTTTACACAACAGAAAGAGTAGGCAAGCTGACCTGGGCTGCTACAATAGAAACTGGCCCGATTAGCTCTGGTGGGGGTAAATTGGGATAGAAATAATTAATAAATTCGTTTTATTCAATCTCCCGATTATAAGATTTCATAAATTTTACATCATAAAACTACAACTATTTTATTTAAGATCCATACGGCTATTTGAAGTCGCACCTATTCGCTTCAAAGGCGCGGTCACGACCGTCGCACTATCTGTCGCTAATGAGCCGGCATTTGCATGTAAGCATCTGCTGGAGACCACGTTTTAGGATAAATCATTTGAATTGATAAACCTGAACCAAAGTATATGCCCAAGAAATTGTATTTTTATGCTTTAGTATTTTAAAATAAATGCTTTTTTATTGATTTTGAATAGAAATTAATCAATCATACTTAGCAGTGAATCGGTTTTGTTATGGACGACTTTTGCCATGCGAAATTCATCATAATGACTAAAATGCCAGCGGCAAAACTCTTGATGGGTCGTCTTCAAGGCACACAAGCAAACAGCGCTCACACAGCACAGGCTATCATCAGCTCGCGAAGCCTGCGAGAGCTCGCGCGCTATCATTACGCCGCGAGATGTCTGATAATGATGGATCGGCTCGACACTGGAACATAGACATCACATGCGCTAGCCGCGCCCGGTGGTCTGTCTACATGCTACGTACATGTATTGTGACTGTTTGCCTAGCGGTTAGATTTATTCTGTGCCTCAGGGGACAAGTATGCAGTTCGCTGTGAGAGTCGATTGGAGCCACAGGGATCATGGTATCATTAATATGTATACTCTGCGAGTTAGATTCAATTATAGACATCACTGACTTTCCACCTGCGGGTTTACTTGCGTATGCTGTTAAAACAAATAATTTTGTACGTCTATAAATAGCTGTTGCTGCTTTGTTACCTCTGTATTCGACGGTTCGTGTGTATCGATCACAATGCCACCGGCGAACTTTTCGGACCCTCCTCTGTGGCATAAAGGCGCGACGATTAAGAAGGCCCGGTCGTCCGGAGTCGGTGACTTGCGATTGTCGCAACTTTACTAGAATAATATTTTGAAAGGAAAGTTTTAGGGGAGCCTTCAACTTTGCTATTGTGAGCTCGCGGTCTCTCTGTCGACAATTAATTGTGTGGCCTACTGCGGCCGCGTGTGTGATGTACCAAAGTACCTACTGAACAACTGACAAACAAGTCACTTGTAACTTTAAAATAATAATGCTTTTAACCCGACCACATAAAGCAACTGTCAAATGCAAGTGGAGCTCGGGGTTTTTGTGTAATGTGGGGCCTAGCGTGCTGTTCACTGTCTGACTCGCACCGGCGCTTAAGGATGACTTGTTTGGGTGACTTTTGTTTACTCTAAATATCATAAAAAAAGCACTTGAATAAATTACTAACAACTGTAACAAGTTCTTTTGAGTACGAAACTATCAAAATAAGTGAATAAGTGAATAAATGAATATAAATATGAAAAGGAAACAGTAGTACCAACTAAATATTTAATAATCTGTGGTAGTAGGTACATAAAGTACTTTATCGTTAAATGGATTTCAACATACTAAAAGATTTCTCAAGTGACTTCGCAAAGTTACGTTACGTTAGAACAGGAGCGGATAGGGCGTGGGACTCAAAGTTTTATTACGTCGAATGCATTTTAGATTTGAGATAAATTGAGCGTTTATTATGTCTTAAAATATGCTAAATATTTTCCGTAGCAGCGCGACGGGGGGCGGCGTCCCCGCTTCTCATCCCGAGGGATGATCTCGCTACATAATTCACCGGAGAAAAATTGGAAGGTCCGAGAGCGGGCGGGGCGGCATTAGCCGGTAACCTTGCCTTTCATCTCTGAGTTATGACTGCGACAATGCAGCGGAGACTTAGCGGATTCAATGCGACGCTGACGGAGACCGAAGCCTTTCCTTAAGCCGTGATAAAGTTGAAAAAACAACCGCTGTCTTTCATCCTTTGCATATTACACCACGATTTTGCTTTTCTACTCTTTCTTTAAATGATCGTCTTTAGAATTTTTCAAAGAGACTGACTCCATGGCGCATTTGATAGTGACCCTGATTCTGGCGATATGGTCCGCGAAATCTTTATATGTATTACAAAACATAATTAATCAATAATCGATTTCTTTTTGCTGCATTTAACAATTGCATATTATTTAGAACCTTACTCTATCACATGGATCACCAAATGACATCTAAACCCATTGACAACGCCTGTCAGGTGTACTCCAGGTGAACCTCTGACATGCCCCTCGGCGGCCGCGATCGCGTCAGTTCGCTTTCACTCACTTTCCCCGCACCGCGCTAGGCGCTGCTCCCGACACAATAGGCTAACGAAACGTGTCAATTCGGATCTACGAGTATGATTCGGATAAACTTTGACACTGATGCTGGTTTGCAATGTTTATGCCCAGCACTAGACCATATTGGCTCATAGGCTCTGGATAGAGTATTTAATAAAGCTCCAATGTGTGTAACTAATCTATTAATCTAATCGGCTACCTAATCAGCTGGTACTTGAGCTCATTTGTAAGCATACTTAACAATAAGTTTTCTTCAAATGAACCATCAACTATTAGTAAAACATTAAAATATAACAATTTCCGGTAGCAGCGTGACAAGAAAAGTATCAAACTGCTAAAGTATGAGTGACTTGTCTCTAAATGAACTTGGCTGTTTTAAGTATAAATTTTAATGGTAAGTTTCGCCGAGTGGAGGCAGTGTCGCGGCTTCTCGAGGCGTGCAGAGTTGTCTTGGTTAATTATGCCCGGAGCGCGTCGCGAGCGGCGACGTCGAGAGGACAGCCAGGTGGCCCTTGCCGACCTGGTGCGACAAGGAACTCTAAAAAAAGATATGACTTCAGTAGATCTGCTGAGTTATTCATCATTTCATCCTTATTCTTGTCTTATTTATTTATTGTATCTAGTATTACCAACTGGTTGCCTCAATGTTTCGTAAACATTATTGTCGATTAAACAAACATCTCCAAAGAAATTTCGTGAAACTGTACAATTTCAGCAAATCATTACCAAATACTTTTCTCGTTAAAGTTCCTAACTTTAACTAGGTCTGTAGTAAATGTTTACTTCATTCATTCGATATATATATATAACATAGAATACAAGTTATTTGTAAGTATACAGCGACGGATACACAAATAAATGTTTGTATAATATGTGTATCCATCGCTGGAGGGCCGTCATGTCCTGCCAGGTCGTGCCCTGCTCGTCAGGAGGCCAGTGGCCTGGTTCCCCGCAGATACCTATCCTACTACGCGGCGACACGCGCTAATCACTGCCCGAAGAAACTTGTCCTGAGGTCTTTTGTACTTGTCACAAGTACAATAACTTGTGTTAAACGCTTGTAATTGCGTGGATATGAATGATCTTTGAAGCCGGTTTTTTTCTTTTGAAGGTATCAAGGTGGGTACGTACCCACGTAAAGGAAAGACTCTTTTTTCTTCCGTGTTATAATGATTGGTTAAATTATTTATTATTTAATTACGACTTAGTCGGTTCAATACTTACATACCTACCTCCGTCAATAAACACCAAGTAGAATGAATATTCTGACAATAATTATGTTATTGTATTCAATCCCTTTTTCCATGAAAAATCAAATATATGCTTATTTAATTTATATTTCAATTCACATAATATCTGGTAGACACAAAAAGCACATGGCATCGGTAGCAATCAGCGGGCTAATTACAGGCCGGCGGGCGGGGCATTAAAAACGAACGTCTTTAATTGCCGCCACGCCCGCCTCCGGTTGAACCCGACACAACTAGGAAACTTGTAATTATTTTAATACATGACAAATGAACAAAATATGTTTTTCAGGAAATGTAACAGCTGAGCTAGTAGTGCAACCGTACAACCTCGTAAATCGTTTTTCCCTCCTAATTTGCCAAGAGATTTCATATTCGTATGCGTTAGTTATATTTATTAGGTAAGTATGAATATGACAGCCAGACTGAGAACATATGAAATTATTTTAGTTTATTTACAAAAACTAAGTACATATATTCTTTTATATTTGATCAGATAAACGGTTTGGAGCCAAACTTCGTATGTTATTATTTATTTATTAATTATTATGTATTACAAAGCAGCACCTAAGCAACAATAACCCTAATCTGTAAAATTCTAATAACCAATTTTCAGGCGTCAATTAAGACGATCAGTTGATCTGTTTCCGACTGTACATTAATATCCGTATTACATCCGTGGCAATGGTAGGTTTGAGAATAATTTATGTTCAATTGTCAATTTTGTAGTATTCTCAATAAGAACGAGTACCAGTCTCTATTCTACCGTTTTTGCGTTTAGTTTAAAAGTTAAAACACACTGAGTGATTTGGCGAGGTGAGTAAGAGCGCGGCGAGATAAAAGCAAGCGGCAGCGCTGAGCGCGGCTTGAGCGAGAGTGCTCGAGCGCCTCGAGCGCCCTCACCTGCTGGGTACACAATATACACATCGCGGCTATAGTCTCCAAGGACCTGCTGTGCATCTTTACATGATACATTTTTGAAAACAGCTTATCGTTAAAAATAGAACGAAGTTGATTAAAAATAGATCTGTAGCACTCAACAGTGAAAAAAACAAAATATACTTACAATAGACTATTAACAATACATAATGTGGAATATGTAATGATAACACCTCGATTGTCTACTGGTTTATGTAGAGAACCATTTTTTTTTTGTTTTTTTTTTCGGAGGAGAATGCGTTTATGCACCATAACCGCAGGCTAGCTAAACCTGCGGCCGTGTGTGGGACTCGAGACTAAAGCGTCCACTACCTACTAAACTCCCCCGGTTCCCCTTCACACCCGATTGGGACGAGCCGGTGCCAGCGTTAGCTATTGACCAGCCCTTATGTAGAGAACCATGATTTCGGGGTCGTAGATTTGATTCCCAGGTCAGACAAAATGTGTATTTTATTGTTTTAGCACAGCCCGAGCTTGTGATAAACCAATCCGCGGGGCATTAAATAGACTGATTCTATTATTTATGTTATAATAGTCAAATCAGCGCAGTAACATAGGAGCATTTACGATAGGCGCAGCAATTACGATTATTAATATATTTTGTTTATTTAAATGAATATTTACCCAAAGTTTGTTACCTGCCCTATTGTCTTTTTCATTTTATTATTATATCTAACATTCGATTTCCGGTTACTTGAATAACGCATAATTTTATTAGATATCAAAATAATAATTTCTTTTCTGTTGTTACATAATAATTTATGCAAAGGGTGAATTTTTTATCGTCCCACCATTACAAATTAGTTGCCTAATGTTTTAACTTAATTTTACAGTTTACACATAATTGAAAAGCCTGGTTTCTCCACTGGAGGAACGAGAACGAAGGTGCAATAAAACTTTCTTCATCTTGCTACGTATTTTGCTCGTGTGTAGGACTCGTAAAAACTTTTGAGTGTCATTTTCCTGGCGAGGTTTAGTTACAGGGAGTCTTTTACAGAATACAAACGTTAATATTTCATCTAAGTGGTAATTGCAGCGTCCGCAATCCGTATTGTATCGTGGGAACGCGCCTGCGCGCAACAATAGGGCGTCGTCGGTGCGCGGGCGCAGGAAGTGATTCGTCTCCGCCGCGCTTGAGTTATAGCGCAGTTGCCAACCCTCATTACGAACTATCGTGATTAACACGTCTCAGCAGAAGCCATAGTTATAATTTGTAAGTGCATTGTTCTAAATCAAAATGAAACGCTATCAGATTTATGCTGAGTCCAATTATTCCTTTTTTTTAAATAACCATTCAACACTTTGTACCAAAATTTAAAAAGTCACATACTTATTATTTAAAATAATATACATAAGTGTAGAAAAGTTTATACTGAACCAGTATTCGTATCATAAAAACTATATAGGAAGTTGAATTATTAGCAAAAAAGGTAGGTACCTTAGTAATATAAATATTATGACAAATTTTAAACGATATATTATTTAAAGTGTCTTTAATTTTTGAAAATGTATATGAAAGAGACACGCGCGGCATGTAGCGCGCGGGGCGTGCCGGCGCGCTAGGCGCTATTCATTGATAAACCCTTCGGCCGCCTAATGATAGCCCGCCATCATTACTGCCCCACACCGCCGCGGCAGCAACTCGTCTTAATAAACATTTCACAACAAAAACACCGGAAAGGATCGCGATTCATATTTAAAAAATCTAAATTACATGTAATTTTATCAGGGTTCAAATTAGAAGTTAGAAAATTTGGGGCTTTTATCCAAATTGACCAAATTGTGTTATATTTGACGGCGTTATTAAACGTTGCAATTAGTTTTTAGTGGAGCAGGTGTCTTGGAAGGGACGGTAGACCATTTTTTCTGCTTTTAAATTTGATTTTTAGGGCAGAACTTCTCAGACCATTATTTAAGATTTGATGGGGCTCAATCGTCTCCGCAAGCGGCAAGCAGGTCGACAAGGGGCCCGTGCACACTACGTGCCAGATGCGTAGTCAAGGTTCTTGTTATTGTTTCTGAGATTTAGAGATTCTCCCGGTACTATCGCCCGTACTATTTTATGAATAATAAAACATATCTTTTGGGTGTAATAGTGGCCCGCGAGACAAATCAGACTGAGCGACGGTTAATAAAGCGGCAATTAGTGTCGCGCGCTAAGCCCTCCGCACCTCGCACTTACCACAGGGCTATGTCGTCCCGACACTTGGACCGGCTGCGAGACTTTCAGAGAGTGCGTGACTCCTTAGCGGACAAAATGCACCTGCTTCAGTTCAGTGTTTCCGAATGTATATACATTAGCATAAGAGAAACCATAAATTAAGCGTATGTATATACATTTATTTTTATGCATACAGATAAAAATTTTGAGAGGATATTTCTATTATTAAAAATAGCAATAAGCTATCTAATTTATTGTTCGCTTGCGTGATCAATTTTACAAACGTTCTAACGAGCACTAAAATGACAATAGTGCAAATGACAACAGTGACTTGTTGAATTATGGCATTTATTTTAATCGATATGTTAAAACCAAGTTAAAACGATAAAAACCGAACAAAATATATTTTTAGAAAATTCAGTACAAGAACTTAAGTTACCTTTAGAAGTTTGGATCGGACTCATAAATACTAACTATTATAAAATGTTTGAAAATCTTAGCTTTAGTCGGAGAGGACACAAGCCCTTTCGTTTGGTTGGTCCCAGTTTACGGAAAAGGATGTATGGCGCATATTTATTGACCCTCCAGCAAAGTATCGCTCGATAATAACTTCAAAAGAAGGATACGACCTCCCTGGAGGCCGCAGCCCTGTCGCCGGCGGAATATTAATGAAATTCACCCCGCGACAAACAACAGTTTAGCAACAATAATAGCCCAAGTTTGAGCATTAGCATGTTTTATTCTCGTCGCCGACAGGTTTATCTTATGGTGCGTCTATGCTTACGAAGCGAGCACGAGCGGCGCACGAGCGGAGCACGAGTCGAACCGTTCTGCTCGCGTGACAAGTGTGGACGCACTTACGAGCCTGCCACGAGCCTACGACGATCTCTCCTCGAACATAGTTGCAGCCTAAATATCGAAAAACCGGCACGCGGTGCGAGACAAAAAATTGTGTAGTTCTATCTCTTTCTTTTACGTGGTCTATCCGTATCGCCCTCTTTTTCTTGTGTGAATGCGATAGATACTATCAATTTGTATGCAATTTGTCTATAGTTTTCTCTGTCTACGGGCGGAGCACAGTCGAGCACGAAACGAATGCTCGAAGCGCGCTCGTTCGAGGCTCCAAGTCCGTCCACAGTACACGAATTTTGGATCGGCTCGTGCTCCGCTCGTGCGCCGCTCGTGTTCGCTTCGTAAGCATAGACGCACCATTAAGTCGGGTCCGGTGCGTCTTCCGTCTGCTCCTAACCTAATCCCTTTATCGCCGGCTGGTTCCCGCGCACGCAGACACACACACACTCGACACGCGCGGCGCGAGCTGTCTGCCGGCGCATGTACTCACGAGTCTCACGACTTTACGTTTCCACGCGTAAGTAATCCCCTTATGTGAATTATGTCTTCTCTTCTTTGGAGAGCGGCCGCGACAGTCTTCACCTGGCTTTGAAATGGAGGGCCGTTTCTACTTTTGTATGATGCTACGGTTACGAAGTCTTCGAAATGTAACTTAAATTACTAGATTAAGCTGTATAATAATTATGTAAAGCGCATTTCTGTCTTCTAAGACTAATTTTGTCTTTATGAAAGTTAATTCTACTATTCTACTATCCTTATATATTAAATAATATTATTCAACATCTCGGGTCAGGGGTGCTTTCCAGAAGTAATAGGTATTACCTACATACATATTTATAAAACAAATCCGGTGATCATTTTATTGTAATATTCATTTATGGCATACCGATGGCGGCTAATAATCAAAATTCAACAGGACTGCAGCAGCGTCGCTGACACGACGCGACAAACGCCATAATCCTGCGATTTGGCTAAATATTTTCATTACGCGCTGAGGGGACCCTCCAAAAATACAAGATACTTTCTGAAGTTTAAGCGAAACGACGCTTGAACAAGACTAACTCAATTTGCGCGCCATTCGTCGCGCGGCCCCGGGCCATATTTCTGCCGGTGGATTAACTCGATTATCAAAACTCAGGGAGGCGGTAATGGCTCAATAATGTGGTGGTGATTTGTGGACGCGCACTACCACGTGCCACGTGCGCGCGCTCGCCGTCGCCCCCGGCCGCCAGATCACCTGCCTGCTACTTAAACTTTTATTACAATTGCCTTTTTCCTTAAGAGATTTTGAAAATAGATAACCATACTCATAACGTAACGTCAAAACGAAGCGTAAACGTGATGTTAAAAGTATAATGAATATTTAAAAACTTATAAACCTCTAATAGGGTGTTTAAACTGTGGTAAACCTAATGACGGGCCATTAATTGTTGTTACATGGTCGAAAAGTCGGCTATTCCACCAGAGGCCGCTGGTTCGATCCCCGCACTTTACAAACATTTGTATGCGTTCTGGGTGTTTCTACTATGTATAATATGCATGAATTTACAAAAAAAGGATTATAAGTAATATTTATTCGTTGTCTGGCACCCATAGCAAGCTAATGCTTAGTTTGGGACTAGATGGCGCTGTGTGAATAATGCCCAGAAATATTTATTTATTTAATAACAAACGACATAAAATTCAGATCTGAACTGTTCAGTGTTCTCATTAAAGTATCACTCCGCCACTCGTAAATTTTTCAATAAAAGGAAATAACCAATCCCTTTCTTTGATATTTATTTCAACGGTCAAACTACGATATTATGATTTCTGCGTGATTTATCGGATTATATTCGCAGATATCAGTGACGTCTAACAGAACCAGTCAGAGAAAATCAACCTTAAGAATAAATTAAGGTAAAATATCGAACGAGATATAACAGATGGCCAGGAATTATCGCCGGGCCGCGGTAATATCATCGTGAAATTCGATGAAACGCAAAGAGATGGAATAACTAATGAGCGCAATAAGCGAATCGTAAATTAGGAATTTTGAAAAATGTGCTGAGATGCCGAGGGCCAATTAACGGCGAGGAGCGGAGTCCGCGGCGGAGGCCGGCGCGCGCGGATCTTCGATATTTAATTAAGGCAAAGCATTTTGGGGATCGCTGAACGCGCCCCGCATCGGCGCCTGTTCGGGACGCAATTAAATTTTATGGAAACCAATCGAAACTTAAGAATTAGACCCAAAGGAAATGCTGTCTCATTGGAAACATTTATTGTTCCAACATTTTTAAGTGGATTCCGTTAAAGGAGAAGCTCTACAAACATGGGAGAACAAAGAAGCAGTTGTTTTATTACATAAAACGAGGAATGTTTTGTTTGCTTTGATCTTTTTATATTATTTGACCATTATATTAAACCGTTTTAATGTTGTGAAATGTTTCAAGTGTAATATGTAATTTGTACGGAGTTATAATTGGCCTTTTAGGTACATTTATTTCTAACAATGTGTCATTACATAGTATAGTACATACTATGTTTTTCGTAATAGTTCCATATGTGGCGGGCGGCTGTTGGCGCGCGGCATCAGTCCGCGTCGCGCGCAGCCGCGCCGGGACTTATGGTTGACATTATTTCGTTGTAGAAAAAAAGGGTACACGTTGCCCCATCAAGATCACTTAAGCATTTGAAAAATAACTTTTATTTAGAATCTAAATAGATTCAAATTAAAAGTATTATTTTATTTTCTTCATAATAAGTGAAGTAAGTTCCTACTGTGAATGTTACTATTTTGTACTATTATATTGTGATTCTAAAACAGCAGTGCGAAATAAAAAACTTGCATAAATACTTGTGGGATAGTGGTTTCAGAGATCTTTCAGTTGACAAACCAATTTAACGAAAATCTTTATCCTTACTAGCGCTGGCTGTCTCCTATTATTAATTCATTCTTATTTTAAAAAAAACTGTGATTTTGCAACCTATTTCAGTTAAAAATAACTGTAGCAACGTCTTGTGTTGACAGAATAGTTATAACCCTAGGCATGGTATTGGATGCGAGGGGCCGCCTGTTCCTTGTCGCGCGCTTTTTGCCGCGTCCCGCTGACACAGGGCGACGCACGATTTTTGCTGCCTTGAGCCCGCCTGCGAGTGACGCGTGTTATTCACACGTTCCCACGCTTTTTACAAAACAACGTGTTAGCAACTTTTTACGGAAATGTTTTTGAATTGCTAACGAGACCCGGGGGCCTAGACAAAGTAACATTTTGACAGCGATAGCGAAATTCGCTAACTTCAAATTGTATGGATTTGACAGGTGCCTAAGAAAAGTCACGTGGTCAATCGATATTGAAAGTAAGGTTTTGACATTCGTTATCGCAAATTGAGCGATAACGAACGTCATAAGTGCCGCTTGTCTAGGGCCTCAGAATATTAGAAATTTAGAATACAAAGTATCTTTATGCAAGTCATATTCGTAGTACGTAGTACGACTACGAAAGTTGTCGCTTCCTAGTCCTGCTACGGACTGCCCTGCGCTACGGTCGTAGACACTTCAGATCGTAGCAATCCGAATTAGATAAAGATATTTTAGCCCAAAAATGTATTCATTGGTAAAGGTACAAATAATAGCAACAAAACAATTAAAAGTATAAACATAGTCAAATTAAAATAAATTACTTAAAGAAAAATAAGTTGATCCATATTAATGGTTATGGATGGAGGAAGGTGGCAGATAACCTGTATATTATTGGAAAAAAACATAAATAAGCAATTTACAGTAGAATTGATTCGTTTCTCTAACACAAGTGTTTATTCGTAAAAAAATTTACATCATGATGTAAAGAATGACTCCTGGAAGGAAGGAGGACTTCCGAAGCTAGGGTGTATTGTGTGCGCGCGGGTGCAGCGGCGCTGGCAAACACTCGCGCGCTGATCACAACTGTTTACAGACGTAATTGAATTCCAAATGAATGGAGAGAGCAGATCAAAGGTGCCGCCCGGAGCCTCCGGACCGCTCTTTACGACGTTTTAATTTATTTCATAAGACGAGCCGCCCCCCGCCCCGGGCACCGCGGCACGCAGATTCAGGGGTCTCGCGACTGTTTTTCTGTAAATTTTCCTTAATATAACCGTCATCTTTCTCCGGATAACCTTAGTAGTCATATTTCACGAGAAAAATAACAATAGGGATAATAAAGTAGGGTCGTAATCCACTGACACAAAGGCACGTGCGCGCGGCCGCGCGGCCCGATGCGATCCACCGTTAACTACGAGTATATCAATCTTAACTTTTTGCTAACCTTTTCTTGAGTAACTTTTAACTCCATCATCTTGCAAGTTTTATGGGTTTATTGATATATAAATATGTTTTAAGCGAAATAGACAGTACAGTATGGCAAAAACTGTGGCTGCTGCGAAGCGCCACTCCACCCGGGCTTATAAAAACATTTCTGCCACTCTCTCACTGACGCGTGTAAACGATTCAGATTCACAAACCCCTACCTTCGGTTTTCGAAATATCTTATCTTGAAATTTCAATTATTGCAGTATAACAGTGAAATAGTTCAAACTCCTACCCGATCCACAACCCCAATCAGGAGATAAACATCTGGGAAAGAAACGAATGAAATCAGATTTGTCAAAAGATATTTATTAATTATTTTCATAAAAATATCAAAGCCGCGTTATTATACTTTTATTATTCCATTGTGATTGCGTTAAGCGGTAAATAACCAAATAATTGTCACTGTAGAAGAAACCTTGAGATGCTCACTTACACTGTGCTTTCTTTGCGACACCTCTCATCGGTGGCACAGATCGGTGGTATTCCAATTTCCATAGTTGATTATGTTTACAGTATTTGAACAATGGACTAGGAGCGACTACTGCAATATTCGAATATACTGTTTTATCCTGTCTAGTCCATGGTAGGGGCCGTGGCCCGTGTCCATTCGGTTTGATTGCCCCCGCGCCCCGCCCCGCGGAGTGACACTCAATTTGTCCGGCAAATCAAATCAAATTTAGTGGACACCCTCTTGCCCGACCCCATCCCCGCCCGCTCCCCGCACCTGCTTTTGTCACTGTAGGGCTACCATTAATTTTAACATTTAGATAAATAACTGTTAAAAACACAAAAAAATATTCTAATTCTTGATAGACCCATATCCCATAGGACAACAAGCTATCAAGACGTGCAGATGCTGTAGTTGTTAAGAGGGAATTGGTTCTCGATACATCACAATGGGAGCTAACACAAGGAAAATATTATATCTGGCAGTTTCTAGTTTATTTTTGACAACTCTTAAGAGGTTTATACATGTCCGTTGAATTTTCTTTGATAATTGCCTGCTTTAACACAACACAAGATCGATATTCAAACGAAGACGGCTAACTAATCTCCTACCTTTATCTCAATAAGTGAATGAACGCCTGCTAGAGCCACCCCGCAAACCGTCAAGGCAAGTTAGGAGAATATAAATTGCTAAGCTGACATTTACAGGCACGCCTTTGACACTTTAGGTGCGTTAAGCCACTAAGCTATTATTGAGTGATATCTTAGAAATTCACAGTTTGACTTGAAATTCAAGAAACTGGGGTCGTAGCTAGTCAATCGACATGCAAACCAGACCCAAGCGGGAATCGAAACCCCGACCTTCGTGTTTTTAGACCTGAGTTGACGGATTTTTTTGTAAAATATGCCAGTTATGCCAGTAGATTACTTCCACAGATGAAGTCCCGCCGACTTAATTAGTAAAAGTACCTCTATAATTATGTACCAAAATAAGTTGAAATATACGAGTATCTGGTACTCAATACCAGCCAGGCAGACTACCTATCTACTGAAGTTGCAAAGAGAGAGAGAGAGACATGCTTCGCATATAATTTTGGTGGGGGAATATTATAATTATTATGTGTTGATTGTAATCTCTTATATTAAAGGGTTGCTAAAGATGGTAGCCCTGTGTAGAGACCCGATGGTTCTCACGCGCGTCTTGAAGACGCGCGCAGTAGTGTATCACTGCAATCAACGACGGACACCCGTGCTTGAACAGACCCATATCTGTGAACAGACCGCGCCGTATTGCTACTTGTTGCCAGACGCAGTGCTGTAGTTATCACCTAAGAAAACTGTTTACTTCTACCCCGACTCAATCTGATAAATATTTGTCCGATCATTTCGTTCATAATGTAACTCTTTGTGGTGGGTAGTTAATCATTGCAATGCTATGGCTGTGTCTTAGATAAAAAACATGTCTTTCGTGGTTTCCGCAAGACACATTTAGGGTTAAATAACAAGTGAATCTATATCATGGGCAACATGGCGGCGGAAGACAGGAAGTGAATCTATTTAGCGCTCAAATTCCCGCGATAAATTCGCGTCTCATTTAATTTGCGTGTCGGCTCTAGCGCCGGCGTGGACGCCATTTGTACCGTAATTAAACGCTGATTTGAGCCGCGCGTTATTAGGCTCGAGCACTCTCAGCGCCGCCGCCAAGCGAATACCGACCCTGCGCCGCTCGCAAGTACGGCGAGAGTCGCATGGCGCCGCACGCTGGTGCCCGCACTCACGCCTGGACACCTGTCACCATCGGGAATCACTTGTGCGGCCGCTTCATTAGATTTATCGAGTCCCGACCATTTGCGGAGCGATCCCGCGCCTTCGAGAGCTGCCAGAGCCCGGCGCGCGCCTCTGTCGCCTCGGGCGGCATTATTACATTACGAGGATTTCAAAATATTTGCAAATACCATCAACATCAGAGAGATGCTTTTACGAATTCACTGTATATAGACGCCTAATATACAGTTATTCACATGTTTACGAAATTCAGACACTCACGGCCTCGTGTAGGCGACGAAGGTCCTGCCGCATACCTACTCAAGAAATTCCGATTGAACTCACGTACTTATACTATGGGACCTGGGACAATATCAACAGCAATGGCGGTTGGGCTACAATTGTCATTTTATGAAAAAAAACATTAATTTTCCTTTCATTCTTTATCCTTCCTGTTCCGGATTGTGGAAAGCGAGTAATAATAGTTTATCAATAGTGTGTTCCACTTACTACACGTGTTAATACGTCAATTCGCCTAATTAAACTTATTTTCAACAATGATATGAATTGAATGAATGATACTCTACTACTGATACCCAGTAGGTATACCCAATGTAACTGTATCAACATGGGCAAAAAGTTCAAAAACCCTCAACATCTATTACTCCTGCATAAATGGTACATATTCTATACAATGCCAGAACGCAGCCATAGGAAACTGCTCGAGTATATATTGTAAATAACTTTTTTACTAAGTTCTTCCAATCCATACAAGAGCAGTACGCAAATAATCGCGTATACTTCGTAGTAACGAACAACTTTTTCTTGTTCCATAATCTACAGCGCCAGTGCGCATACGGACTAATCGTGTATATGTCGCGCAGGCAATTTGTATTATTCCGCTGTTTACATACGGCGTACTGAGAGAAATTAAGTTAAAAATACACATCGGAGGTGGAAAGCGACTCGGATGGATATAGGTTAGAAGGCTAAGGCGGGAGCGAAGCGAAGCGGAGCTCCCGCCTTGGCCTCGTGGTTATTTTTTTTTTAAACCTGAAAAAAAAATTGCTACAAAAAATAGAATAATAGCAGGCCGACCTTCAACACCCACCGCGACAAAAAATGGAAAAAGAAAACACGAATAATGCTCGTTGAAAAGCACTTTTTAATCAAAATAATTATGCTTAAGTAATTGTTTTGTACTTATTTCTACCTAATAAAGTTAAAATAAAATTCCATATTTTACTAAAAACTAGACTGAACACTTGTCAAGTGTAAGTAAGTTTGTAGTATAGTTTGGAACAAAGACGCGGGCATCCACGATACAAACTATACACGATCAGTACGCAAAATTCGTGTATGCATTGTAATAACAGAGTTAAAAACGGCATTACAATATACTATACTCGAGCAGTTTCCTATGGCTGCGTTCTGGCCTTGTATAGAATGGAAAGACGCATTACCTCATCACAGGTAACACCCGAGAATACAATTTGACAATAATTGGTGTATAATATCTGTATATTTTCCGCTGTTAACTACTAGACTGAGTTAATAGCTGTCATCATATTGTGTATTGTGTATCCATAGCGTGTGAGTGACGCATCGGTATTTCCCAGCGCGTCTGTGTGAACTCGCGGCGCTCGCGCAGGCCGCGACCGTGACCGGCCGGCCACCGGGCGAGCCCTAGGGCCCCATATAGAAATTCCTGTATGCCTAGCGCACACCAATGCGAGTTGCGACGATGTCACTTATTACAATATGTCCGCAACTATTTGCAACAAAGGGTTACAAATCAGCTAAAACTATAATATACTTTATATTATAATTGATAGGTAAAAAATACCATTGCCATGTCAAGAAAATAATACTTAGTCACATTCTCTGACACGATGATACTTGTAGTCCATTATTTACCTTGAAGTACACAATTTCTTCTTTCATAAACATTATTGTTTTAACGTCCTTGTTCATTTGTATAGTTAATTTACAGAAGTCCTAAAGAACGTAATCTAAACAGAGTTATTCACGACAATTTTATGTTTACCTTGTGGTAGAAAATCCCAAGACCTGTTCAAGGCTGGTCGTACGCTTGCCCGCACGTCATCGCGCCGCACGTCACGACTACGCGTCTGTGATATGACTCGATTTAAGCGATCACACTACCAATTGCCATTAGGCATTATTCGATATCAGATTTGCAAAATAAATATAAACTATCACTATCACAATTCAACATCAAATTGGAAGGGTTATGTTATCACGGCAACTAAGAGTATCGAATCGTAAAAAGTAATTGAAAAGAAGAATCAGAAGAATCAGAATACATAGATAGAGCCAAATGTGGCGAATGGTGAACTAATAGGACTTCCAGCAAAAGCAAAATACTCGATTTGAATCACTTTCCCTTTTCTATACCTACATGTCCATAGTAGCCCAACTAAAGTATTTTAATATTAAAATTCAAAAACGTGATTAACAAAGATATTGTTGGAATTTTGATTTGTTAAAATTAGATTATGACACTAATAAGTATTGTACTCGTATGATGAACAGATAGTCAAATGTAAACATTATAATTTCCAGGTCCGCCTGGTCCTCCGGGGAAGAGAGGCAAGAAGGGCAAGAAAGGCGACTCCGGCGAGCCCGGCCCTCCGGTGAGTAGCTGCACCACGCGACAACTAACTACCTAGTTGCTGGCCGCTTGTCAAACGTAACTAGCCGCTTTATTCCGTTCCTTTCGTTTGCAGGGATTAACGGGAGCGCCCGGAAAAAATGGATTCCCGGTACTTATATTTTGTTTTATTATGTTCTGTTCGCATTTATTTCATTCTGATTTCTTTTTCGATTTCTCTGTAAATACACTTTCAACAGAAACGTTTCTTTTTCTTATTTTGCAACCTCCTACACTACGAAAAAACCCATCACGGACATTGCAACTGTTGTGATCCCTGTCCTTAAAAATAATACATTAGTTAGAGAAGAAGAAGATGTATACTTACATGTCATATTGTTGACACAATGATGATTTTAATAATATTATTCAATACAATACTTTTCACTACTAAAACTTACTTACGTAAACATACTCAATTTGTAAGCTAGCTGATAGTTGCACTGTTGCCATGCCGTAAAATAAGAACTTGTGGTGACTGCATCTTCCCCTGCTCATTGACGCCTATAGTAGGTATACACGTCAATTAAATAAGCATGGCGTCGCTCGGTGCACCGGTACACCGTCTGTCGTGTGGAGGACTGTTCTCACTCGTGTGACGTTTCAGGGGAGCAAGGGCGAGAAGGGCGAGCGGGGCTTCATGGTAAGCGCCGCAGTAGACGTTGCTCCCTCCCCGACCCTCGCTTCTGGTGCTCACTAACCGTACACCAGCTCCACACTAACGTACACACACTGACTCAATCCTAAATAATGAAACAGAATAGTATCATTGGTAACATTCAAAAAGTTATGGTTATGCAGTAATATACTATTATTTATTAACAAAAGTAACTTTTGTGCAGACGCAAGTTAAAATTTCTTTAAAACGGTTACAATCTAATAAAATTATAAAATATTGCACAAGCCTTTGGTTTAGGGCAATTTCATTAGATTTTTCGCTTTGTTAGATAAGAGCAATACATTTTGTGTCATCTGTACTAATATTATAAATTCGAAAGTATCTCTGTCTGACTGTAAAGCTTTCACGCCTTAACCTTTGAATGGATTTCATACAATTAGTACATATAGAGTTTATTTCTGCCTTTAACCTGGACCTACTCCACAGGCAAGTCCGCAGAAGGAAGCTAGTTATGTATAAGGATCAGAGATATGTGTTGTGAGAGAACTTTCAGTGTGTGGAGTTGGTGTACACTACATGCCAGGGACACTCACTTTTCTTGATACGAGATTACAAACGTAAAGCTTAATTAAATATACATTTTATCAGAATATTAAGATGCAACTTTATTCCACGCGAATTGGACGCCATCAATGTCCAAGTAAAAAATTGGTTATTTCATTCGTTGATGTCTCTTTCTTTAATTATTAAGATAAAGATAACAAAAGTACGAGTACTGTACTATTCTGGGTCTCTACGAGTAGTGAGTCTCTTGCCAAAAGCTGGTGTGCTTATAAATAAAAAATAAAGCAACGTATGAACCGTAACCAGGGTATCGTGTTATATAAACAAGATTGTTGTGAGTGTCCTGGGCGTGGCGGTAACAATATTATGTATTTATCTCCAGTAACAAACCTCACGTAGCCAGGGGACGATAGTCTAGCCGTCCCTGTAGCTTACCCTAGCCGTGTGTGGGTGCAGTGTGTACTAATCCTTACCCTTCAGATGTGACCGACTATTTAGGATAACCACTTAATCGGTTTAGGTTAAATAGACCCTTTTCTTCTGTTAGCATGTTCTGTGAGACTATTCTAAGCTGGGTTCTAGTACATAATCAAATAACAGTATCTTTTGTCCCTTTGCACGTCTGTAATATATGCTTGTACACATAAAACCTTTTAGTAAAGTCCATGCCCAAATGTAATGATTATTATTTGTATTTTCGTAACAAGTAACGAATTCACAATGTTTTTTTATAATGAATATTTGTATATTACTCAAATAAATATACTTTAGCATAGTTTGTTTATCTTTTTGTTAATATAGGATATTTTGCTTGTACAAATGCTACCATACTATAATGTTATGTTAATAACAGCTGTAAACCTTCCTAAAATAAAATAAATAAATAAATACATGTACAATGACTGTACATATGAGCTTTTTTTTCAGAATAGACGATTGTGTTAATAATTATGGTCTTAATTTTCAGGGACCAATTGGATTGGACGGACCAAAGGGTGATCCGGTAAGCCATGTTTACATAAACATAATTCTAAATAATTGATTATTATCTTAAGCACTTTTATGTCAAAAAACGTTTAAATCAAATCAAATATTTATAATGTTTCAGGGTCGACCCGGAGATAAAGGCCAGAAAGGCGAGCACGGCAGCCCTGGTTTTGACGTCTTCTCCGCAGTCAAGGTTCGTTTATACTAATAAACTGGTTTATTTAACAAATTGATACTTCTATTGAATAAAAATAATATCCAATAGAAATAAGTTTTCTATAAAAAATATATTTTAAAACGATAGGTCATTTTTTAACTGTAGCTTTGACGAGACAACCGTAGACCGCCTAGGGTCTCGTCAATTATTTTACGATAAACTCGGTATGATAAAATATCAAATAATGCAAGAAATCCTAATTACAGGGAGTGAAAAGATCAGTGGACAACTTTAAAATAAGTCCTTACACGAGCGCGGAGATCATAGCAGTCAAGGTACTTGCACGCGCCGGCCGGAGCCTCACTGCAGGCAGAAGCTCTATAGACTGTTGTTGAGTTGACCCATTGAAAGAGCAATTACTGTCACTGTCAATCAGTATTTATAGGAAACTCGTGTGTCGGAGATAAAGCTATGGAGCTTCTGTTTGGCACGCGAAGTGCTCCGCGCCATTCGTGTCGTAGTTAGACCTCTCGGTGTTGCGCGCACGCTTGCCGCGACCCGAAGCCAGGCCGGCCCGGGGCGGGCTCGCAATCGGTTCACTCTGCTTGTAGGATATTATGTTGCGCTTTTCATAGTAGTCGGTACAATTTTAAGTATTACTTGTCAAATGTTAAGCTTATTGTATTTTTTTTGTTTTCTGTGCGACATACACATGGATCAATTTGACCACGGTACAATAATTAAAACTTCTTAGATCTCTTATGTATTGAACTGATTGGTTGATCCGTGTGTGATGTCTTGGGGAAGCGAGGCGCATGTTGTGTGAAACGTGTATTGACGTAGGTTGCGTATGTAGGGCCTGCGGGAGGCCGGCCACAACATCTCGGCGCAGACCATCATCCAGCTCAAGGTACGCCGCCGCCTCGCGCCGTGCATGACTGACACTCGCTATGCAAATATCAAATAACAATGCAAATATTAAATTTTCTTACTGTGCCTGTATCTTCAACTAACATGCGACGACCGACGTGATGTACCGGTTGAGATGTCGGCTACTACATCCGAGGTCGCGAGAACATTTGATTGCATGTGATTATACCATTTGTATTGGGTGTTATCTATGTACCAGTATATAGTTTATTTAGAAATTAAAATTCCAAGATTTTCTTACATACATAGTTACAAGTGAAGCTAATAAAATCGTGTTAAAAAGAAGTATTTAAGAATATTTATTTATCCATTTTTGACACCCATAGTTCAAGTTTTTCTTGGTTTTATATCCTTGGATATTTATTATAACGAAATATGTTTGTGTTTCTGTCTTGCTTTATTTTTTTGGCAAAATAATCTCTTTATGTTGTTAAGGTAAAGATAATTTTATTCTTCATTTCGATAGACTGTCTAAGTTCTTTCTATTTAATACAAACTAATACTTACTGTACGCCATACTTACCTATTTAGTAAATTCCGATTCCATGAAACTTGATTAATTTGCTTCTCTTAACTAATGGTTTGACTTCTGTAACTAATCGATAGATGAACTTATAGATCGATGTACGTTTATGAACACGATAAGATTAATCGTGTGTGTTGATATTAGGGAGAACCAGGAGAACCGGGACCGCCGGGCCCTCCCGGGCCTCAGGGCCCGGAAGGCCTGCCAGGGCACGACGGGCGTGCCGGCCCCGCGGGGCCCTCCGGCCCACCCGGCGTGGCCGGCCCGCCCGGCCCTGTAGGGCCCATCGGACTCACCGGACCTATTGGACCTGGAGGACACAAAGTAAGTTATTGCAACACTTTATGTATAATTAAATTAATATACATACCACTTTGAATCAAATTAACATAATAGACATACCACTTTGAATCAAATTAATTCGATACTAATCGAGTAATTTCGGAATTGTTATTTTCTTTTGGATGTCTTTTAGATACACCAACACAAACACAATTATTATAGAGTACTTATATTAAATTTTAATATAATAAATTTACCGTTTCCAGGGCGACAAGGGTGACAAGGGCGAGCGGGGCTTCACGACGACGCTGAAGGGCGACGCTTTCCCCACCGGCATCATCGAGGGCCCCCCAGGCCCACCTGGACCCCCCGGTAACGCCGCAGCCCCCAAGCGCTGCTCACTTGCATGCCACTCGGTGTCGTCCACCTCCCTGACCTGTGTCCTATTAACAGAGGGCAATTCACAAACGTGCACAAAACACAAGTATAAAGCGATATGATTGGAAAATATATTTAACTTTTTAACTTTAACCCAGTTCTGTACCATTCTGGTTTGTGTGCGTTCAGTTTTTGAGGGTCAGAGACAATTTAATCGTTGGGTAGTTTAACTTCACAAGATGCTATCGCAATCACTGAACTAAATTATTAAACTTCACCATAGTGTAGATAGATATCGCATTAATAACGCTTTTTTTTTTGTTTATTTACCTGGGAGCACTTGAGGGCAATAAATCAGGAAAATACTGGAAAACACCACCGCAACCGCCCTCTTGAGCAATTTTCGAGGGTACAACAAATAAAAGAGTAGGATAGAATAAATAATTCAGACACCCGTAAAAAGCAGAGTCCAGCAACAAGGCTAGTCATTAGATTTTCGGTATAGTAGAAGCATAGGTCGGTGTAGATAGTAGTGAGTGGGTGTGGGTGGGTGAAGGGAGAGGAAATAGAAGCGATTCGAGTGAGCGATGTGGTTGAAGGAGCGGAGGGCGCGCGCGGCGAGCGAGGCGACGCGGGCGCGGCGGGGCCGCCCGGCCCGCCCGGGGACAAGGGCGCGCGCGGCAAGCGCGGCAAGCGGGTAACCACGCATCCGCACGACCGCTGCGCACCCGCAAACCCGCCCTCGATACATGTTCTCCGCCTCTCTGTCTATTACTCTGCCATCTACGCGTCATTGTAAAGCCTGTTGATGCTCTAGACTTTATACCGTCAATATTTTTCAACTGAAACCTTGTATCTAGCTCTGGGCTATGTCTTCTAGGGTTTGTGACCTTACGATTATTTCCTTTCGTCGAATTCTACCTGAGCTAGATTTCAGTTTCATGCTCGAAGTGCTCGCATTCCTGCTTTATTTGTAGCCAGCTTTTAGCGTGTGCTATGTGCACGAGGCATGACACGCATGGTCTATAATGGCTTGACGCCGAATTCTTTAGCTCGTAGACGGTGGCGGTACAAATGACGACTTAGCGTCTGTTCTTGGGGCTTGCTAAGCGCCACGCAATGTTGTGTTTGAGTTTTCGTTATGTCCACGCGCCTCACTAACGCACCGCAGCTCAGACAACTGGTAAGTCACACGTTTTGCTTTAACACACACTAATGCTAAAGTAGTTTTAATAATTAGAGTCCATAACTGCAAAAAATGTTATACATAATATGTACTTTTTACAATCACTGTATTTGTTATACATATATTTATAAGAGACGAACCTACCTACGATGTTAACAAACTGCTTCTTTGTTGCTCCAAACTACAATCACAATAACAGTTACTAAAAGAAATTATTAAATACACAATATTAGGAATCTGTACAAAACTAAAGTTTTCTCGTATTTTATAGGAAAATCAGGTGAACCGGGACCGCGCGGACCGCCAGGCCTCGACGGGTCGCCGGGCACGCCGGGCGTGCAGGGCCCTCCGGGGAAACCGGTACGTGCCTGTGCCTGTCCTCAGTGATACTTTACTAATCTCGCATACTAGTACAAGACGATATGCATGCTCATGTTATTTGAACTTCATTTCGTCTTTACAATAACAAGTACTAGCTTTTTGAGTTATTGTCTAGTTTTAATTGTCTTTGTGATATTAAATATCATATAAATAATAAATCCCTTTTGGGGCTTTTCAGGGCGAAATGGGCCCGAAAGGGTCGAAGGGCGAATACGGCGATATGGGCTCACCGGGCATGTTGGGCGCGCCGGGCCTGCCGGGGCCGCCAGGCTATCCCGGCCTGAAGGGCGAGAAGGGTGACAAAGGTGACTCGGTGAGTAAACGTTTCACCTGTTTTATATTATTAAAAACAAAATGTATTTATTTACCAGGAATAAGTTTATTTTTGCGAAGGATTCTCCTTCGTTTTTTGCAGCATCACAACCGCAGGCTAGCGAAGACTGCGGCGGTTTATGTACTCACTAAACGTTCCTGGCTTCCCTTCACATTCGAAACGGGACGAGCCGGTGCCCGCCTTATGGGGATTGACTGGCCCAAATACCTGGGAATCTTTGAACTCATTTAGTAACAACAGTGATAAACTCATTATTTTTTACGCGTTAATTACATTACGTTAGGTAGGCGTTTCATAACTGGCCCACTAGTTTATGTACGACAATGATACTGAGCAGTGCGTAACTTGCCGCTGGTGTGTTTCTGTTCCCGGTGGCGGCGCGCGGCGGTGCCGACCAGAAGTACAGAAAGCTGAGGAGAAGACAGGTATCTATCTATTCCGATTCCATTAAGCTCCTTCACAATTGTTATTAATTCAACTTTAAAATATTTTTCATAAAGAAACATCAGACTTTACGAACCACATATTCGTACTTTAACCTAATCCCTTCTTAACTTAAATCTATAAAACTAAACCTAATGACTGGCATCCCAATTATATAATAATATTTCATTAAATATTATAGATATTTCATTTATTATTCAGAAACTATAAAGCAAAAAAAGACATAATATACATATAGAAAAAAAACATGTTACGCCGACCCCAATTATGTGGGACAGGTAGCGCCAAATAACCCATATATATAGCCATATAACCCACGACTTAATGCAAATGTATAGGTATATATTGCGATAAATAAACATATCATTAGCAAATCCCATCAGAAGGTTGCGTGTACAAATAGCCAAAGGCTCTATGTACCTACCTCTATATCGCAATGAACTGGTAATCTTTATGCCCACTGTTGAATTTGCAGGGAGACGGCACTGGATACGAGCTGTACGGACATGAAATGGTAAGCATCAATAACATTCGCTACTTTTCAAAAAAAAATGCATAACCGCCTGAACAATAAAAGACAAATATTGGACAAGTAGTCTTATCAAGATAATAATATGTTTTACCTAATGCATGTGAAACAAGTTTGTTATATACAGCAAATAATAACATAAAATCACGATAATTTTATCGAAAGTCAGCTGTATAGTTACGCTATTTATTATTCGAATTTTACATTAGAAGAACCTACAAAATATGAAAGTAAATAATATGTACCTTACGTAATAATTATTATTAAAATTGTATGATCTATACTAATATTATACACAGTATTATATACAGTCTGGCAGCACATTGAGCGACGCTTCCTGGTGAAGTGTCCCTCAATGGAATAGGCCGCAGTGGCCGCTTACCATCAGGTGGGCTGCGTGTTTGTCTGCCAACTGACTTAGTATAAAAAAAAAACAAATATTATAAAGAGGAAAGATTTGATTGTTTGTTTGTATTGAATAGGCTCCGAAACTACTGAACCGATTTGAATAATTATTTCACTGTTGGAAAGCTACATTATCCCGGTGAACACAGGGTACTTTTAATCCCGGAAATGTGGGGGGAAGGGGGGATATTTGAAAAAAGAAATTACGCGCGGGTGAAACTGCGGGTGGAAGGCTAGTATTTTATATTTATACTGATCATATTTTTATTCATACTTACTCCATTTTGAGTGTTACATAATCCCGTGTCATCGGATCATCTTATCGTATCACGTGACAGAAGTCAGGCACGGGACCGACACGACTTACGTTCCTACTAATCTGAGGAACAGCATTAATAAATTAATACGGCCAACTTACAGAATCGAGGCTATAATCGTAATTGCTGACAGTGACACCTAAGTCTTCAGTTGTATTAAGACGCGAGGTCAATTGCTTGTCAATGCCGCCACGTAACCTATCCAGCACTGGCGTCTGAAGAAACACAGAAGCGCGTCTAACCTCTGGGTTATTTTACCCCATGCCTTACCTACCTGCTCCAGGGATTCCGAAGAAGGACTGCATGAGCTTCAGAACATCGCCTGGTGTTTTGTGCGTATAGTCGTATATTTTCCGGCGCGTAACTGTTGCCGCTCGTGTTGCAGATGATGGGCCCGCCCGGCGCGCCGGGGCCGGCGGGCGCGCCCGGCGTGGCGGGCCCGCCCGGCATCAAGGGCGACAAGGGCGACCCCGGCGCTCGCGGCAAGGCGGTGAGCTATCAACACATACACCTTCACACCTACTAATACTAATGATTTATATTGAAAAAGAAGTTAAGATTATATTTATCAATGAACCCATTACTCAAGATGATATTTAAGGAATCATTTTCCGCTTTACAGAGCACAAGCAATTTCAAACTTGAAAGAAATTTCAACACAAAATTACTGTAGATGTGACATCTATTGTTTAAAATGACATTTAATATTACTCACTTTTCTTAGAATGATGACTCTAGATTATGATATCCCGGCGTTATGTAATTATATGATTTATTATCAGGGCGAGCGAGGAGAGAAAGGAGATGCAGGTCCTATGGGATTACCGGTAAGTGTATCTTGCTTTTTGCCACATCAGGACACATTTTCCGGTAATTTTAACCAAAATACCACACTGGCGAATCAAAGCCAATTAATATTCAATAATCATACAGAGAAAAGTGGCGGACAGAAGGGGAGGCCTTTGCTCAACAGTGGGATCAAAAAGGCTAGAAAAAAAAATCATACAGGAAATGAACAATATTTTTCGTTTATTAATTAATATGCAACAGTAATTACAACAAAAAAAACAGACTGGGATTATAATTTAAATAAAAGTAATAAATAGGCAACTTAAGACGACTAATCCTGAACCTTTACACTACAACTTCAAAACATCTTTTTCAGGGTCCAGTGGGTTTACCGGGAGAACCGGGCCGGCCGGGAGACATCGGACCGAGAGTAAGTTGTCATCACTTTAACATTTCGTAGAACAACTCGACTCAACATTACTAACGCACTAACACGGTCGAGCATAATACATAATCGTAGAATAATCTGTGGCATGGTCACGTAGCGTCGTCGATGCGGCGCGACCCCGGAATCGTTGAGACTTCTCATCAAACACCCCCACGGGCGAAGCGTTAAAGCACCCGAAGGTCCATCTCGACGAGCCGGGGCCCGCCGCGGCGACGCGCGAGAGTGTGCGAACTAACCCCGGGTGGTGTGGGCGCAGGAGAACCGCTGGCCGCCGGACTTCGCGTTCACGTAGTGACGCCACGCGCCCGCGCCGCGCCGGCGCGCAGCCCCCGCCCCAACCGTCCCGCCCTAGCCCGGCCCGGCGCCCGCCGCCGCCCTGACGCCGCCGGCACGACTCTGCGCTTCAACGTACCACCTAAACCTTCGCCGCCCAAGCCCTGGGCGGCTCTCGTATCTTTGGTCGCATTCGATTTCAAAGTTTTGTAAATCACTCTCCTTTATACCGCAACCCTTTGAAAGACAATGTATAAATACAAAAATTTCTTAAGTAATTTATGTTGTTGTCTAGTGGACGAGATGTCTGTTGACTCGTTTCGACGTAAAGTGTAGCATAAGATTTGATGAATCGCCCGTCGTGCCCCGCCGTCCGCTGCGCCCGCGGCGCGCTCGCGACTGTTCTCTGTAAATTGTAATATTTGTAATTATCGCGCCTAGTCGTTACTCGGAGTCGAGTACTTGAAGTGAGACGTTACCGATTCTAGATTTAAGTGTTAAACGATTGTAAAAAATATATTATTTTCATTACCTACTCTAACATTTACGATAGAATATTTATTGATAATGCACGTTCCCGCTAGTTTGTATTTATTTGATCAAAAATATTTTAGTGACGATTCTCTGATACATTATTGATTAAATTTATTAAATAAGTCGATATCAATACTCATTAATAATAACAGTACAGCACTGGGTTACGTAGAACTTATGGCAGATTTATTTAATTGGTGTTATTAAGAAAACCTTCTGCGTATTTTTAAATTATACAACGAACCCAAACTATGTATTTACTGCAATATGCACTGCGCTGCGTCTCGGTCGAGGCCGCGAGGTGCATTTTCTGTTTCGTGTTCATTTCTCCACGGATACTGCCGCCGTTAAGCAAGTGCGCGAAGCGTTTTGTAAATTGAATGTATTATGTATGTACGTGTTAATAAATAAATCTGTATTATATTAATTATTAAGTAATCAAAGTATCAACGATCAGAGTGACTATTTTTAAAGACATATTGTTTGTATATTTGGCAAAAGGAATCTTAAACAAATAGACCGGGTGCCAACTACTATAAGTGAAACCTTAACCTCATTAAGAGTGTATTTATATGAGCCAGGTGACCGAGGACAAGCCTCCCGAGCATGTGATACGCGCTACGTCGTTAGCTTGTAAAGTTACTCTCGTTAACCTTGTAATGTTAAACGTCTCTCGTCATATCTATACATTTACATAATATACTCGTTCTATATTTAGGTATGTTCGCCCTAATTCTTTCATAATTATATCAAAACGCCTGTTCTTAACGTAATTTATTGATTAACTCTTTTATATTATTATGATAAATAATACTATAAGAATTATTAGAAGCATGCGTGGTGCGGCGAGTTTAATCTGAGAGACTATCATTTTTACTTTCATCCTTGAGCTCTGTGTGTGTTATACACCTATATGATTTAACATTTGTATTTATTTAAAAAAAACACTTTGCCAAGTACATGAAGTATTTAAATCAAATCTGAAAAATCATTTTATAATTCAAATATTCCTGAATACGCTCAACGCCCCTGCAATTCTTAGTTGGCCTAGCCTGGCAACTCGCTGCCCACGTTGGATGTATTCTTAGTATTATTAAACATCCTCTTCTTATTATGTAATATAATTATATATTAGCGTTTTATATACGTACTTATTATTGTGAATGCAAATGCTTGATGAGAGGAGGTACTCGCCAGGATGATCTTTAAAGATTTGACTCTGTCCACGGTTGACATGTATGCGATACTTGAAGCCGGGCGATACCTCTTCTCACGAAGTTGAGCGTCTAAATTAAACACGAATGTACAAAATACTATTGATCCTTAGAATAAGTCTCTGACTAAGTACCGTCTTACCTGTGCTTGACCTATTGACGTAAGCGATAGCGGCCCACGTGTGCCGGCCTCCGCGCGATCCCCATATCCTCAGTTGCCTCCTCCCTCGCCCGCTCGTCGCGTTCACTAGTTTTAAGGAAACCTATTATCTTCTGAAACGTCTAACTACAACCTATATCCCTTCCCGTCTCTGTATCCTAATCTAATCTAAGTGTAACTATTGTTAAGGTTTAGTTTTTTTATGAGAATCGAAAGTTGTCATTTGTACCATACGTCACGAGAGCATAAAATATTGTTGTTTACAAATTATTTTGAAGGAAAAATAAATATTTGCATGCTGTGCATATTGACTTTTCTTTTTCCGACTTCCTCCTCCAAGGATGCCTTCGCGTGCTCGCCTTTGTTCATCTGTGCCCTGGCGCCGCTCGCTGCATGCCGCGCCGAGCACCCGCATGCCCGCCGGCGCGCTCTCTTTTATACTATTTGATCAATATCACCACTTAATTGATATCCAACTACGATTTAAAACTATTTATTGTTAATAATATGTGACTTTATCCAAAATACTAAATTTTTACCTTAAAGTCATAAGAGTTGGTTTGATGACGTTGAACGCCAACCGAGTGTCGAGTGTGCTGCTGACGAGTTGTTGTTCCGCAGGGCCCGCCCGGACTCGACGGCATGAAGGTGAGTCGACGCCGCCACTACTCCATAGGTACTTCATTCGCCGTCAATGCTTTCTCACAAGTTACTTGCAAAATATAACACAGCCATACATTAACCATTCTATCACCACTCTTCTATTAGGTACTACTTAGTTCCACATTAATAAACCCGTTCACCATTTTTTTTAAATTCGATCACAACGGAACTTGTCCTTGTAAATGTACTTAGGTACGAAACAAAATGACTAAATTTTTTATTCATTTTGTAAATGTAGGTACGAAACAAAATGAATAAAAAATTTAGTCATTTTGTTTCGTACCTACATTTACAAATAAATAATTTACTCCTTTGTTTACAATACGATATTTTACTCCATTTTCAATTATTTATCTCCAAACTTCTCTTTACGTTCTCTCAAATAGTCGTATCAAATAGCGACAGAAACCAAAAAATAATAATAATAATAATGACCAACTTAAATAAATACGAGTGGAACTTGGTAGTAGAAACATTAAAGTATAAACTAACCCATCAGTAACTGAGTGACTAAAACAAGTGGTTGGACCGCAGGGCGCGCAAGGCGAGCCGGGCTCCAAGGGCGAGCGCGGCGACCCCGGACTGCCCGTACGTGCCTTCCTTACGCGCCGCGGGCGCCGTAGCCTTGCATCGCCTTCGTTCAGACCCTCGGCCTCGTGTACAACTACCGTACAACTAATGACGATGCTACTAGTCTAACCAGTGCAATCCTATAAACGGAATCACACAAGATTTTTTTTTTTCAAAATTTAAAGATTGTAACTATGCGATGGAAGGCTACTTGCTGCCCAGAGACGCCGAGATACGCTTGCTTGCCGCCCGATACGACGTCGCAAGAACTGTCAAACTTTATCTTAAATTCTTAAAATTAAACAATAACGGATTATCTTATGAGTTATGTATGACTATCCGTGGGTAAGCGTTCCTGCGACGCCGGCCGGGCGGCCCCGTCAGCTATGGGCGTCGTGAAATAACCCGGCACTAATCCGCTTCCCCGGCTTTCAGGGGACTGACGGGATTCCCGGACAAGAGGTTAGTTACCGCTCCTCGGCGAACTCGTCCGTCTGCTCTGAAGCTTGTTGTAGACCACTAACATGTTGTTTTCGCTCTGTAGGGTCCAAAGGGTGACAAGGGCTATAAAGGCGAACCTGTAAGTGACGGAAAAATTCAGCTCCCAAAATTATAATTATTTGATTGCTTTTTACTGCATCCGCTAAATTCGTCGTAACTTTCCCGCCATCGAGTTCTTTATGCATGAACTACTAACATAACAATATATAGAGGAGTTGGTTAACATTAATATTGTACGATATAATTATGTAGTGAATATTTTGGTAAGCCTGTTATTTAGTAGCGATTAACTTAAAACATCGGACTCTACCGTCTCTATTGATGTCTATTACCTATTAGATTTCACAAAATATAATGAATAATGTTTCTACAATAGGATTTTTTCGAACAGTTAAACTCTTAAGTAGAGACTATTTATGTATAATCAATTCTTCCTATTTGTTTTAATTTTATTACTTTAACGAATCGCATCGTTACTTATAATAGGTATAATAAAAAGTGACATAAATTACTAAATTCTATTTATGATTTTCAATTTTGTCCGGATAATGTTTTATTTAGTGTTGACTATCAGCTTTTTAGTAAGTTGATGGTGGCTGAATGTAATCGGTGTTGTGTGGCGCAGGGCCCGGTGGGCAAGCGCGGGCGCAAGGGCGACAAGGGCGACAAGGGCGAGCAGGGCGTGCCGGGGCTGGACGCGCCCTGCCCGCTGGGGCCCGACGGCCTGCCCCTGCCTGGCTGCGGCTGGAGACCCACTAAGGTGAGCCCCGACCCTCGCGCCGCTGCCGCGCTGTCCCGTCACCGACCACCGACATGCACATCATCGCCTACTAACTAACAACCTAATCAAGTACATAGTTTGCTGAGTTAAATAATCAACTAATCAAATAACTGGGTACCAGGGTATTGATCTATTTACTAATATGTACGTATGAGACGAGAATCGAGATCTTAAACTACACCTAGGTAGGAATTTATGCTGGGGTATAATAAACTCACACGAGATCATACCTTAGGGTTTGTTAGACCACTTTCATAACATGATGGATGTGTCAAAGAATAATATTCGCTTTTTTAAGATTTTACTTAAACTTGAAGAATCTTTATCCCGGAAAACTCAGGTTAAAAGAATGCGTCATGGCAAAAAATAATCACAGACGTAGTCGTAATCCGAAATACTTTCTCTTTAAGTTTAGTTATAAATAATTGAGTAGTACTTTGCTAGTTGGTTCTACGTCTGAGCAGATACAGTTTAGCCTCGCCGCGTAGTCGTAGTGGACCGTAGCGGGTGTCGTGTCGGTCGCGACGGCGCGGTGCGGTGCGGCGTGTAAGCGGTGCGGTGTGTAAGCGGTGCGGTGTGTGAGCGTGCGGTGTGAGCAGGAGGTGGGCGGCGCGGCGCCGGCGCGCGAGGAGGGCGGCGCGGTGGAGGGCTCGGAGGAGGAGGAGGGCGACGGCGACGCGGAGGGCGACGCGGAGGGCGAGTACGACGCGCGCGACGACGAGCTGGACGCGCCGCGCGACTACGACGACTACACCGACAACGCGCACCTCAGCCTGCACCACGACCGCCGCCGACGCTCCGCCTAGCGCTTCACTCTCTCTCTCCTGTCATGGCCTCCGCTCACTCCTCGCACTCTGTTCTTTACCTACTCTCGCAAGCATGACCTTCGATACACTGTCTCTAATTTATGTGCCAGTACCAGCTGAACATTCGAATAATAACTATATTTTGATCCTTGTTTTTTTGTATAAAAAGTCCATCAGATATTAATAAAGTAAGCAAATGGTTTACTTATTAGTTATTATTATTATTGATCCGGGGTAAATTAATTAAGAACACTAGAATTTATGACAAGTCTAATTCTCTATAATTTGTTATTCATTTTCAAGATCTCTATCTTTTACTTACCTTTATCTTATCTTTATGGTGGAAGTTGCGGTTTACGAGTAGCATTGATTAAATAATGTAAGTAGCTAACACATTATTTGATGTTTATGTATATAATAATATTTATATATTTAATAATATTTATACATATTATATGGGAATAATAATAAAGCATGGCAGTGTAAATACCTAATTTTAACTTAATAATTTAATTATGTAGGTATATGTACGATACTATTAAAGTGATGTGCATAAGAAAATAAATTGCATTGTGTTACCTTATACACTTTTTACATAATCATAATCATAATCATAATCATTTATTGCACATGAATTTAGGTTTACATACAGGTCTTAATATTAAAAAATGGTTCTCCAAATTCTGCCTTTGTAGGCATATGCACTTATATAATACAAAATAGTTATTTAATACAATTTTAATTATACATGTCACACTAAATAGGTTAAAATGTAGGTACATAAGTCATGCCGTAATAATACACAAGTCCACTAAGCTAATAAAATTCTACTAACATTATAGCCAAGTTTCAAAATATGAGCATTCAATCAGATGTATTAGGGCTTTCACTGATCCATTAAGCGACTATTATTTACGATCAAGAAATTCACTAATGGAGTAGAAGGCATTGTCATTCAAATAATTAAATAAGTTTTTTTTGAATGTTAGAAAGTGTTCGCAGTCTTTTATTGAATTTGGAAGTTTATTGTAGATTTTAGGCGCCATTACAAATACACTTTTCTCATACAATGTTGTTCTATATGGGATTTGATTGACGGTGCATACCAATGTACGGTTTCGTTTTCTATGAACAACCCTGAACAAATTGGGGTGTTGTCTAACAAATATGGCTAACTCAAAAATATACAAGGAGGGAAATGTCAAAACTTTAAGGTCACTAAAATATGGTCTGCAGCTATCGGTTTTTTTTAGTTTGCAAATTGCTCGAATGCATCTCTTTTGACACTACTTCAAACTATCGCATTGAATAAAATATAATCAAAAATACAAATCATACATTATGTAGTTTGAAGTATCACACAGATGTTTAATTTAAAAGAGATGTTTCAGGAATCTATGGAGCCCCGGCCTGGACATTGTACATATACAATTAAAAACTAAATTAATTAAAGAAAAGTATTTTATCTTATATTTTAGGCTCATTTTGGCTTAAATAATTAGTGAAAAAACATTAAATAAACATAACGCAGGCAACACGCCCCACAAATGCCCCACAATCATATTGACATTTGACGTCTCTTAGAAGTCATAGAGCGGGTGGTCCGTAATCACAAGTGAATGAGTAGGTATTCAAAAAATATAAATGAAAAATCAAAAAGCTGTCTTTTTATATATTGTTTATATATCTATGACTTCGAAGAGACCTTTATTGCAAATATATTTTTTTCAAACATTATTATTTTATTTAACATTTTATTCAATGAGATTTATAAAAAATAATAGAAACTAATTATGTAATACATTTTATTTGGGATTGACATTGAAAGGTATACTTCAGACTAAGTTTCGGAACAGAGTCATAGTGAAATATTTGACGCCCGATGAAAGAAAAAGTCAGAATGTCACTGATCGACGTTTGCAAATCTGTGAAATTCTTGCAATCAATTTTCAGCTTTATGTCTATCGCAAAGAAATTCTATTCAAGTGAGACTTTTTTACGTGTTGCAAAAATTGATCCGTTGCTCACTGTACATTAAAATTTTGCTTTTAAAATTAAATTGCAACTAGAGTACTGAAAATATGTACACTTTACTATTTTTTACCTGATCTCTAGATTTTTCCTCAATTTTGAAGTATTTGTACCATGTGCAGGCCGGATATGGAACATCTCCTTTTTGCAGTTTGAATGTAGTTAAACTATTAAAACACAATTTGTGAATGGCGCAGGAAGCGTTGATGCAGTGGGTGCGCCGGCGCCTGGACGTGGACAACGACCTGCCGCTGTAGTCCGGCGCAGACGCCGCCCCACCGCGGGGCACCACGCGCCACCACGCGCCGCCACGCGCCGCCACGCGCTACCACCAGCCACTGCGCCGGGCGCCCCAACATGCCATCGCGTGACAATTTCTTAAACAACAAACTAAAACACGACTGAAATTATGAAACGTGCATTATTTTTATTTACTCTCACTTTACCAGTAAGGTGTACATCAGCAAGCAGAACTAAGCAATTGGATAGGTGTCTAATTTTATGATGATTTGTTGACAAGGATGACTGTGAGGACTTATTTTAATGGATAAGTAATACAAAAGTTAGTGTTTTCCTATTAAAGACTAAAGAAGGCGTATACCTATTCGTAATTATGTTAAAATTATATAAAACAGTATTTATAACAATGTCTAATGGTGACTCAATAAATTATTATACGTTATCAGCTTATAAAATAACAATTGTTCTCTGCCTACACCAATACAAAATATAAGTACTAGCATTGTATAAAATGTAAATAAGGAGTTAATTTATAATAATTAAATTGCATTATTTTATTAGGGATACTGACTATATTTGTCTTATTTATTATATCGGTATCAGTGTGATTGGTGAATATTAAAAAATTAAATATCACTTGAATTAAGAACCTCCCCCTTTTTAAATCAGTTAGAAATTTACTTGCTCACTTAACGAACTCCTATTGGTTTAGAACGCTTTGGGGATACCGGAAATTGATGTGATTTTAAAAACATATACCTATTTACTTTAGATTTTCTGGTGAAAATAACATTCAAAATCAAACATAGTCAACTACCCTATTACAATGACTTATCCACCCAGGATGGGTCTCAAGTAAAGATACAAAATATGAATGTTACCACTGTTTCACAATAATGTAACTAAAAAGTAATAATAACACTATAAATAATTCTGTATCCATCCAATTATGGTGGCCTCGTTAAGCTATTATTATACGAGTATTATAGTTTGTGTGGGAAAACACAATGTTGTGTGTGTAATACCAAAATTAATCGACGTTTAGATAATTCAACAAATGTTACTTACATCCCATTATTCTATGTTTTTTAAGTTAAATGAAGAAAACACCGTGATTTTTTTTAAAAAAAAAGCGAAAAGGAAGAAAGAAGTATTGTATTATCCGACAAGAGATTTTACCCACTTGCATTTTATTGAGTGATTTAACAATATAGGATAAATAAGCAATTGCGTCTCCAGTTTAATTACTTTCAATAAATAAGTTTGTTGAAAATCTATTTTCATAACAGTGACATGAGCTGTTGATGATAACGGTGACAAAAGTATACGCGATATTTTTTTACTCCACTTATAAAAATACCTAGTAACGACTTACATTCAGTAGATTTATATATTTCGTATGGGAAGCTTTTGTAAATAACATTCAATTGTATTTGTAAGCTCACTGGAGGAAGGCACGTGTGCACAGTAATAACATTGTAATATAGTTAGATATAAGTAGTGGGTATTCGTTTATTTCGGGTTTGGTTTACTCTGCGTACGTGCCTTTCTTATAATTAAGTATACCTAGCTAGTTATTTGAACAGAATTTAGATAGTATTTTTTTGTAATATTCCTACGTACTTCACTGTAAATAAATGACGCCATGCTGTTAGGTACTAATAGTGTCTTTTATTTTTTAGTACAACTCATACAACATTGAATAAAATAATTTATTTATTATATTTATTTGGAACAACAACAGCCTTGAACATTATGTGATGTAATTTATTTTAAAGTCATCGAGTCCTATCTGTTTTTTTTTTTTTTTGTTAAAGAATCAACTTTTGGATGTTTGGTTGGGTTCATCAATTAAGATAGCGGGACTAACAGGCAACCGATCACGGAATGGGGTAGTAGCTGTAAGGTTATTTCTTCTGTATATAATAAAAAACTCCGTTCTTATTAGTTTCTTTTATTTCTTAGAATATTTCTTACAAATTTCTTGCTTTGCTTTTTCACACAAAACCACAGACACACGAGAGCCAAAGACAACAATATAGAAAAGATGAATACCTATTTTACAGATAAAGAAATTTAGGGTTGCTGTATTAAACGTCAAAATAACACTCCTCCTCAATCCTTAATTTCTTTATCTTTGGAACTAAAATAATTAAATGTTTTCTTCTTTAATAGGAACTATGCAGCTTTAAGGAACATCTACATACTTAACTTAATCTATGACAATTTGCTGATTTCAGCGCATTAAAAATATTAAGATCTTCTCAAAATAAAAACAAAATACTTTTCAGTTATCAGAAACATTCACATTAAAAGTTAACATTCTTTTACACCCATAAGAGTTCTAAAATAATTAAAAATATTCTTATGTAAAGATTTAGTCAATACATCTGCAATTTGTTGTGTACTTTGAACATACTCCAATACAATTATATTTTCCTCAATCAAGTTTCTTACATAGTGGTGTCTAATGTCAATGTGTTTTACTCTTTTGCTATTCTCTCTATTTTTAGCAATGTGAATACATGACTGATTATCTTCAAATATTATTATACTGTTACAATTAATTCCAACACTGTTTAAAAGTCCTTTGAACCATACTGATTCACATGCTATCATACTTAAAGCTATGTATTCAGATTCGGCAGTTGACAGCGATACTGTCTTTTGTTTTTGAGTAGACCAAGACACAATATTTCCATACAGTAACAAACAGAATCCTGATACAGATTTTCTATCATTAATATCAGCTGCCCAATCTGAATCACAGTAACCTTCAACAATATTCTTACACTGCTTATTCTTATACACTAATCCATAATTTGCTGTCAACTTTAAATATCTAAGAACTCTCTTCAGATGAGAAAAATGTTCATCAGATGCATTATTTTGATATCTACTAAAATAACTGACAGCAAATGATAGATCCGGTCTAGTACAAATAACTAAATATATTAAGCAACCAATCAATTCACGGTAAGGCTTGGTGCAAGTGTAATTTTCTGGTTTTTCTAGTTTAAGCCCAACTTCACATGGTGTACATACACCTTTACAATCTTTCATATTAAATTTAGTGAGAATTTTCTCAATATAGTTTTTTTGATGAATTTTAATTTCACCTTTGACTATATCTCTTTCTATTTCAATTCCAAGAAATTTTTGCACTTGTCCCAAGCTTACCATTTCAAACTGTTTTTCTAATTTAAGTTTAAGGTCTCTAATTTTTTCTCTACTGGCACTAATAATCAAAATATCGTCCACATAAATAAACACAAGAACACTTATCACTTCACTTTCAAGTTTCTGTGTATATAAACAGTTGTCATATTCTGAACACTTGTAGTTATTCTCACACATGAAGTCATGAAATACCTGATTCCAACATTTTGGACTCTGCTTCAAACCATAAATTGATTTATTTAGTTTGCACACTTTTTCACTGTTTTGTTCACCTGGAAGGCTCATGTAAATCTCCTCCTTAATGGTACCATGAAGAAATGCAGTTTTAACGTCCATTTGTTCTATTATATAATTCTCATTATTTGCAATCACTAGCAATGACCTTAAGGTAGTGAGTCTTCCAACAGGAGCATAGGTATCTTCATATTGTATTGTTTGGAATCCTTTAGCTACCAATCTCGCTTTAAATTTAGTATCAGATTTCTTTCTGAACACCCACCTGCTCTCAATGATTTTGACATTTTCTGGTTTTTTAATAACGGTCCATGTTCCATGTTTTTCATGAGATTTTAATTCTTCATCAATCGCCTTCATCCACTTGTCACTATCTGGACTATTTAAAGCTTCCTGTAACGTTTTTGGTTCTTCATTTATATATTCTTGTGATGAGATATATGCAGTATGATAGGTTTCATAATCTTGGAGCCATTCTGGTGGTCTTCTATATCTTTGTTGTCTTTCTTGATTTTCTTCATTATGTTTCTCTTCTGCCTGTTGTTCTGTGTTATTTAATGAAGTTTCAATTTTTGAGTTAATTTCCGTATCCTTGTCTTCATAATTTAAATTTTCATTCTCATTTGTTATACATACTTTTTCTGTGCTTATAACATTTTCTTGGTTTATTTGTGAATGTTCATTAAAAATTACATCTCTACTTCTTATAATTTTCTTTTCTTCACAGTCCCAAAGTCTATATCCATTGTCACAATAGCCAACCAAGTAGTATTTCTTAGATTTTTCATCAAACTTTCCATTTCTATGTTCTTTTCCAATATGTACATATGCCTCTGCACCAAAAACCTTTAATTTTGAATAGTCAGGACTTCTTTCATACCAAATCTCAGCTGGTATAATGCCTTTACTAGTTGGGAGTCTATTGATAATATAGGTTGCACAATACACAGCTTCTCCCCAAAGTTGTTTCTCAAACTTTGTATCAGATAATAATGTTCTTGCCTTTTCTACGACCGTTCTGTTAAATCTTTCCGACTTTCCATTTTGCTGTGGTGTGTAGCATGTTGTAAATTCAATTTTAATTCCTTTTTCTTCACAAAATTTTTTAAATTCAATATTGTCATACTCTTTTCCATTGTCACATCTGAATCTAGATATTTTACTCTTAAATTGAGCTTCAACTTGATTAACATATTTTCTAAAATAATTTAGTACTTCATTCTTGCTCTCTAACAAGTAAACTGTTACAAAGTGACTGTAATCATCAACAAAACTTAGAATATATTTCTTATTACTATATGTTGCAGGATTCATCGGGCCGCATAAGTCTGAATGAATGACCTCTAAAACTCTCTTACTGAAGTGATTATATTCTTTAAATGGCAACCTTGTTTGTCTTCCCTTTATGCATGGTTCGCATAAGATTTCTGTGTTCGAATTGTCAAATGATATTAAATTTCTAGATTTAAGTTCGTCTAATTTCCCTTTTGATGCATGACCTAATTTCCTGTGCCAATCACTTTGAGTTTGAAGGATGCTATATGCTTTCTGTGCACTTCTTTCTTCACTTTCCAGGATCAAACTTATCTTGTATAAGTTATTTATTTTCTTTCCTTCTCTGATAGTTTTTGTTCCCTTATGTATTGTTAATCTGTTATCTTTAAAAGTAACTCCAAGGCCAGAACTTTCTATTTTATTTACTGATAACAGGTTGCAACGTAGATCAGGCACGAATAAAACTTCTTTTAATGTAACACCTTTCGTAACAATGATACCTGACTCTTTAGCGACAAGCGATTCACCATCTTTTGCTATATTTATTTTAATAGGCACATCTAATTTTCTTAACACAGTAAAATATTCTCTTTTATTAACAAGATGGTCTGTTGCTCCAGAATCAACTATAAATTCTATTGTTTTTAAACTGCTATTCATTAAAGCTTCTACATTTGATGATAAAAAACAGACTTCTTCTTCTTTCTCTTCTTGAACAACATTTGCCGTCAAGCTTTGAGGTTTCTTAAACTTACATTCTGACTTTTTATGGCCTCGTCTTCCACAATTATAACATTCAAACGGGAATGGCTTGTGGTCAGTTGGCCATCTCTTTTTCTTTGTTAAAAACGCATCAGATTCTTCTACATCAAACCCTTTTCTTTTGATTTCTTCGTCGAGTAGACGCTTCTTTATAAATTCTACTGATATATCTTGATTCATAGTTTCTATTGCTGTAACCACTTGACTAAACTGGGAGGGCATGGCTAACAGAAGATAACAACAAATTTCACTTTCACTAGGTTTTGCTCCAGATTCTTTTAGTTCCCTTGTTAATTTGTCAAAATTCATATAAAAGTTTTCTAGCCCTTGGTTTCCGTCGTATTTAAGAGTCAGTAACCTTTTTCTGGATAATTATTGTGAGGTGATGCCACTTCTAGAATACCTTTCTTCGAGTTTTTTCAAAATTCCTCGTGCTGTGTGACATTCTTTTACTAATTCTAAGTGAGAGTCACTGATACTCTGTACTAGAATGTTCATACATTTAACCTCTGTTGCAGCATCAGGCTTAGCGTCCTCATTATATAAATATTCATAAACATTCTCTGCTCGTAGAACAATTTTTATCCGGAACAGCCAGTTACTGTAATTATTTCCAGCGAACGGAACGATGCCATATTTATTTTTCTTGTCGTCGGCGTCGGATTCCATTTTGTTCTTACAATACAACTTTTTCTTCTTCTCAATTTAGGCAGTATTTGAGCCTGGGCCCATAACCATGTAAAGTTATTTCTTCTGTATATAATAAAAAACTCCGTTCTTATTAGTTTCTTTTATTTCTTAGAATATTTCTTACAAATTTCTTGCTTTGCTTTTTCACACAAAACCACAGACACACGAGAGCCAAAGACAACAATATAGAAAAGATGAATACCTATTTTACAGATAAAGAAATTTAGGGTTGCTGTATTAAACGTCAAAATAACAGTAGCTATCATAGCTACTACCCCATTCCGAGTGGAGGTTGGCCTATAACATCTATACATACATAGCTTAGCTATGTATAGATGTTATAGGCAACCTCGAAGCTTCGGCGCTCCTAGGTTGGACTGGGCCATCCTCAGGTCTGACATAGCGACTTAGTCAAAACTCAAAACAAATTACGTTTTTTAGCCTTTGACTAAAGAATGTTCGTCAAACTTGTGCATACATGCATTCTCCTCCCAAAAAATGTCCTATAACAGCTATTACAGCGTTTAGCTTTATATTATCGACTTTTTATTTAGCTTACATACATATGAGTAGCATTTATATTTTGAGGAATAAAAATAAAAATATCGGACAACATCACATACTTACCTAGAGATATCTGATAGATGTTAATCCTGAAGTAAGTTGCTAAGGCCTGTATATTGCGAATATGAGAAAAAACGATCATACCGCAAGCACTATAAAGTCAAAGTCAAAGTATTTTTTTTGCAATTTGATTTACCATGAAATTCTTTTGCACGTCATAAACTTTTCGTGGTCGTGAATGGCCTGTTGAGAAGTATACATAATACACGTAGTAGGTAAAATAAAATTTACCATTATTCTACCTAGAAACACAACTATAACAAAAAATAAGTGTTCAATAACTTTATTATAAAACAATGAAGATGGAAATAGGGTAAGATTTAAACAACAAAATGAGTAAACGTGAAAAAATCCTGAATATTACATTTTATAAAGTTACAAGTTACTCGTACGGTTACCGCTTTTTTATATTTAATGGCTTGAAGATTCTACTAATACACCATGGGTTCGATCCCCGCATGGTAAAGCACGTCAGACGGCACACTTTGGACTTTGTACCGCTCTTATGTCGGGGGCATAAGTGCTAATCGAACTGCAAGTGTTTACCGTGATGTGCTGTTACATAGGTACAACATTTGTGTACAGTTTAGCGTTTTTACCAAACGTGTATTCACTCTTTTTCAATACTTATATACATAATATCTATACTAATACGAAAAGGAAAGATTTATTTATTGTATTGAATAGGCTCCGAAACTACTGAACCGATTTGAATAATTCTTTCACTGTTAAAAAGCTACACTATCCCGTGGTAACATAGTAGGGTACTTTTGAACCTGGATATGTGGGAGAATTGCCAAAAGAAAATAAGAAATAACCCGCGGGTGAAACCGCGGAGGCTACTGCTATTAGATATGCTCGTAAAACGACAACGGGCAGGGGAACTTCCAATTCTGACCCAGAGAGAGGAGCGGGTCCAAATCAGGAAAAAATGCCTTGCTTTTAAAATATTAGGTATGGCATGACAATGGCGTATAAGGCAGAATCACTTTCATTACCGTTTAGTCAGTTTGACTAGCTAGTAGTCATAGATATGGCTTTGGTTTTGTGGTCTGGCAATAAATAATGTATCTAGTAGCCAGCCATTTTAAATTAAACTTCGCCACCATCTACTATTGTAGTCACTGCACCACGTAGGCAGTCAATTCAAAGTTGGACACAACACAAGACCTGTTACCTAACTATTTCATTAAAAATGTGGAACAAAATAAAAAGACACGCACAGCACGCCCCTTCTACACTTCAACTTCGCCCTTTGTCCGCCCCGCATCCTGACTCCTGAAATCATAATAGAGGATTTAGCTCTTATTTATAAAAACTGTAATTTTTATTGTATATATCTATAAACGCACTATAATGAAAGCAACAGTCAACACAAAAAAATCTGATAATATAATAACAAAACTTCGTCGTGGACTCGTGGCTTAAGCACAAACCGTGCAGAGCCACAAAGAAGAAGAAAAAAGCTTGAGCTGTCAGTGCTGTCACTGTCATTTAATTCGCATCTGGGTATTTTCGCGAAATATTGCCCCCTATTAAAAATCGTTGTCCACTAACTTCAATAAATGGTTTTTATGTTATTAGGGCTTAATTTGGCAAATTTAAATATCTTATAATCAGAATATAATATATTTTTATATAAATAAAATACAAAATGTGAATAAAGTTTGCGCATTTACACATAACTTAATTATTAAATTGATAGACGTAGCAATTTTTGCATGTCTCATGCTATACCTACAAAGTTCAAAGATGAATTTTAGACATATTTAATATTGGAATGTAATATATTTTTGTTTTTTTGGGATTACTATTTGTCTAATTTTATAGAATGGCCTTTTTTACGTACCTATAATTGTAAAAAAAATCACAAATATCAAATAAAGTCTGTCCTAGAAATTAAGGTGTGACGGAAATTCCTATATAGTCACAATGATAATTCGGATGTTAGATCGTATTATTGAATCAAAACTACTATACAACGACTAATAATTATACTGGCAACCTTATTCTGTCTAGCAGATCCGTCATCTTGTGGTTGAATGTCAATAAACGGCAGAAATTCGTGACGATAGGTTTATGAGTCATGTTCGTTAAAAATGTTGTTCCACCATAGTGATCGAGTTTCTTCACAAACGTAAGTATTTTTCAGTGTATTTACATTAAAATTTAGTTATCTCATAAATTGTGGGTATGATAATACCAATCGAACTAACACAAACCTACTATTTAAGGGTTTTTACTAAGAAATTGTTGAACGGATCGGATAACGTCACGTCCATGTCGTCACGTGACGTATAAGCGGAAAGATATTCGTGACGATATGGAATGTTAAGCTTAGCTTACATGATCTATTTACCCGACTGCGAAGCACAAATGAAGGTTATGTGTTTATTGTACACTACTTACATTAATAAAGTTTTTCAAACTTTTTAAATACGAGAAATATATTTCTTTTGCTGATTTAAACAGAATTAACAATAAATACTAACTTTTTTGCAGATCTTAACGTTATGGCACTTACACCAGCAGAAAGAGCAAAGCAATACAGGGAAAAATTAAAGATAGATCCTATAAAACATGAAGTCCAAAGAAAGAAACAACTTAAAAGACTGAAGAAAAACAAAAAAAAATTCGAAACTAATTTAATATTACGTTTTTTTTTATGCAATAGGTAGTCCTAATGGGTTGAACCTAGTGTTTATAAAAGAAATTATTCAATAGGACAGGCATCAGATTCCAAATGATAGTCGCTTACCTACAAAAATACACTTACTAGCATGAAAATCTGCCCACCCGATCATTTTTCAAAGACGCTAATTTAATACATTACTGGCGTTACAAATTTATTTATAACATATTAAATACATACCTATTTAAAAGATTTAATGACGTTTGCACGGGGGCGGGTTTTCGTGCCAGTGAGTAGTAACAGCTGATTTTGTTGGAACTGTTTTTTAGATTTATTGTCATAAATAAGTTGTTGTATTTGAGAACAAAAATAAGACCATAGGATTGCGTCTAAAATAATTACTTTACCTATAGCTTGTAGAAGAAATGTAAACTAAGCTTTACATTTCCATTTAGTCACCACTTGTTCCAACATAGTCACTGTCCCAGGTTAAGTAACATATTAATTGTTGATTTTGTAACTGTTTAATGACTGAAATTGTTTAAAAAGTTTATTACATAACAATTTGTTAATTTTTGTTGAATATTGTTGGAAAATATGATTAAATTAACGTAAAACTTTTTTTCTAAAGAGAAAGTATTGTATGAGATTTTCAAAATTGTGACGATTCTGAAACAAAACTGTTGATTATTCTGGTTTCACAAGAAAAGTTTCTTAAGAAGACTTAAATTTATGTTGCTTCCACATTATGTAATAAATGGATAATAAAAAAACTATCCTGATATTTTTGTTTCATTGAAATAAAGCTTTCAAATTTTGTGATGAAATGGAACAGTTTTTCTGTCACTACTATTAACATTATCGAATTTCTCGATATTTTACGTACTAATTCATATATTAATAAAATAATCCGATAATTTATTAGTCCTGTTATTATATTAAATATTTATCCATAAGAATTCTCGAATAAAAAATTCCATGTTCCATATTCGTCACGCAGGCAACTTTTCGCGAAAATACCCATCTATTCCTCTGAGTACTGAAACCTTAGAGACTGAAACACATGGAAATGCCCTATTGATTGCCAAAAAATTGCTTACACAATAATAACCATCGAATCGACACTTTCATTGCAAATATATACTTATCTCTTTTCTATTATGTGATTGTTGCGTATGAAAAAAGAGACAGATATTGATTGCATTGTATGATTGAACCCATTTTGGCAACACTTTTGAGTGACGTCACACAACTTTTGACGCGTGCCGGTTTCGCCATGTTTAGTTCCAACTAGTGATGCGACACCATGCGACACGATGTTTTTATCTATCGATACGGTTTAAATATTTATATTCTGCAATGGTATTTTTCTGCAGATTTCCTGTAAATGAAACATTAAAGAATAAATAGATAAGAGTTAAATAAAGTTAATAGGTCGGGAAAATATAAATCCGCGACATAAAATATGGCACGTTTGCTCGCTACACTTCAATGAAAACTGCTTTAACAGAACTCTCGACATTAACAAGATTACGCGATGGTGTAGTATGGTACCGTACCTACCTTCACTTTATCTTCTGGTAAGCATAATAAGTAATTCATATTATCCATGTGAAGTTAAAACCATAATAATATAGGTACATAACTTACCTATTGTTATAATTAAGGCACTGCATCATCATTTGTAATAGGAGAGAATAAGAAACTATTTATAGATTTCTAACAAAATATATGCATTTATGATCGTCACGTAATCTTGTATTGATAAATATATCGATACACAATATTGGTTGCACTACGGTCGGGCGCTATTATTGGTCAGTGGGCGCCATTTTATGTTCCAAATCAAGTTTAGGTATACACGTTTTTTAACTACTTAGGGCATCTCCAGTGTTTCAGTACTCAGAGACCTATTCGCACTCGCAGCGTTGCCAGAAGGTAACTTTTGTAACCTTTTAGGTGATTTTTAACTCCTAAAGGTTACTTTAAGGTTACACGACTCAAAAGGTAACTTTTTGGTGACTTTTTGGAATTTGCGTGCGGAACGCATTTTTCAGATGTAACCGTCAGTAACGTCTCATTCGTTCGTATCTTGTCGTTTTTTTTTTTTGCTTACCAAAAAAAAATTGTGGCAGGTTTTTTCAATCGTATTCGCTTGTATCTTGTCGTCGTATTTTTTTTTGCTTACCAAAAAAAATCGTGAAAGGTTACTTTTCCTACAAAAAGGTTACTTTTTTGTACATCTCAGGTGACTTTCGACAAGACCACGCTGGCAACACTGGCACTCGCATCCTTTTCGCTCGCTCAAGTTTTGATTGAGTTGACAAACTTGCTTGACTTGACAGTTCCGCGGTGAATACTGAATGGTGGTGGGATTGGGACGTAAATAAATGGTACAAGGAAAAATTGTGATAAAATAAGTTAATGGGTTCCACGTAACATTATGATGTTTTTGTTAACTGGGGATAAGGATTTTACCTGAATTTAATGTTTTTGTTCCTTTGCAATTATTTAATTGCGGTCAAAGTGTTCTAGAGCAAGTAAAACTTATATCAGTGTTTCAGTGAAAACTAGTTTGCAATCTTATTATAAGTTTATATAATAACTATGTTAATAGGTGATGTTGTTTAAATAACTACATAAGTGTTCATGTTGATGTTTTGGAACGAAAATGAGTGCGGAAGTGATACATTCGCGTCGCTTATTGTAGTGATGACGAGGATTGCAAGTGTTCGCGGAGCGCTATGGTGGGCTGGCTGGCTGCTGGCGCTGGCGGCGTGCGCGGGCGCGCGGGCGCAGTCGCAGGAGGCGCACGAGCGGCCGTTGTGCGCGCCCGAGGTCGGCGCCCGCTGCCTGCGGGGCGACTACGCCCTCGACGAATATTTTTATACTATTAATGGTATTTTATTTCATTAATTTCCCGTTAGAAATGATCAAACTTACAGTCATAATGTGCTGCTGAATTAATTTCTTAGAACTAAGTAACATAGTTTAATGAAAGAATTTACACCTATTTTGTTATTGAGCTTTTGATCATTGATGTTAAGATTGATGTCACAGGCAAGGGGTATCCCCCTCCAAATGTGAAATCAAAATCAAGAATATTATACAAAAAGCATGAATGAATCATCAGAAAGTAATTTTAAACAGAAATTAGTATTACTATTATTAAAACCAATATACAAAAAGTAGGTATATTATATTTTGATATACTTACAAATAGAAATAAATTAATAAGACCGTATCATTAGTTCATAATGTTGTTTCTACCTAGAAGGTTATTTGTAAGGGAAAATTTTATTCATTTAAGAACTGTCTGCCATTGATTGAATACAATGAGTACTCGCCGATCATATAAAGTATTTATACTTAGTATAGTGCTGGTTCGTGCCTTGATGGTTTGCATTTTAAACAGTTTCTGAATGATTCCTTCCTATAGTGAGTTAATATTTCTGTTAAACTAAAGGGCCATGAAGGGCTACTTTAAAAGAAAGTAGTAAAAATGTAAATATAATATAATCATAGCAAAAATGTGTTTAATTTATCATAACACTGTCATGTTGTTTGTATGACTCACTAAAAACAAATTCCTGTTTCTTGTTATTTAAAGCCTTTGGGTCTTTACTGCCAACAAGCAGGGTTGCCAGGTGTTCGGTATTCTACCGAACCCTTCGGTATTTTAGTACCGTGTTCGGTGTTTGGTATCACAAAAATACCAAAGTATGGGCAGTTCGGTATTTTTTCTGATGAATTTTTCTCCCTAAAAGCCTTGTTAAACTTATCCTAATTAAGAATACATTGCTTGTTTCGATTGCATCACATGATAAAAAAGAGCTCAAAGAAAGCAATGTATGCTTAATTAGGATCCAAACTGGGATAATTACCTAGCCCTTAATAAACGATTCAACTGTCAGATTTGATGCAATAGGCAATTGATGTTGCTAAGCATCCCTACCCTACTTATAAGTTTGTGGGAAGCTGGCGTTTTTTTTTTGCTCACTGTTCGGTATTTATTTGAAAAAGACCTGGCAACCCTTGCCAACAAGGGTTACAAAAATAGTACAATATTTTTTCTATTCCTGTAATGATAACATAATACTGTTATGATAAATGATTTTTAATATCTAGTCAAACACTTTTAAACATCTGTCCTAACTTGACGTGTCATTAAACTCAAAGGCCTCCTCCAAGACATGGCCAATTTCACACAAGTGGTCATTTTGACATTGTCAGCCCATCTTTTCAAAGAATGTCTTGATCATTAAAACATTTGTTTAATTTACAAATACAATGTATAACAATTGTTTTGATTCAAAATGTGCAAACAAACCCAATGAGTTGGTAAATTAAGGAAATAACTAAATAATAACAAATTTTTAACCATGTTCGCAAACAGGTACAATAAATTAAATACAACATCACATAATTGATCTGACCTCAATGTAAGTTACGCTCCCAAGGGTTACTTAAACCGGCTCGACCTCATCGGGTGAAAAGGGGAAACCGGGGGAGTTAAGTGGGAAGTGGGATGAATGTCTTTAGTCCCGAGCCCCACACACGGCCGCAGGCTTCGCTAGCCTGCGGCTAAGGCACGTAAAAGTGACCTTGCCCTATGCACCAGGGGTCGATGTGCCATCTAGCCTATATTTCAGGTAGGTATATGCCTGCCTGAGAGTTAACAAATCACATGACGAAAATGGATTGTTTTTTTTTAAATGTAAAAGGTATAAATCTGTACACATTTTTAAATATTATGTCTCCAATACCAGTTGAGTTGAGTAATAGTAAAGAAAAAATTTATGCTAATTCTCACTAAACTAAGACACTTAAGAGGGCATCATCTCAAACTGTCAAGGTCTCGGTCACTGAACAATCCACATAAACACTTTTTCAGTAACAGAGTGGTTGAGGCTTGGAACAGGCTGCCAGCAGAGGTGGTTTCCGCACAGAACACCAATATATTCAAAAACAGATTGGACAAATATTTAACTGGAAGGAGTTAGCCCATTAGGTGGAGCTAATAAGATACAGGCTATCATCAGTGTTTTAACTGCCTGCCTGTCAATAAATAAATAAATAAATAATTTCTTTCTATCACAATGTTCTAGGGAAAAAATACATGGTCAACTTTGTGGAAGGCTCATACTACAAGACTCGATGTGATGGGTTCGCCCTGGACGACCCTGCACTCCCGCGCTTCCCGCGGCCGATGCGCTTCGAGCGCATCAAGCTCGTGGGCTGCGCGCCGCCTGCCAACGCGTCGTACGCGGCCGCCCTGCGCGCCGTCAACGTCGACGTCGGCCGCATCAAGCGCTTCTCGCTGCTGTGGCTGCCGGCCGGCGCGGAGTTGTCGGCCGCCGCGCTGGCCGGCCTGCCGCCCGCGCTGGCCAGCCTCGAGCTGACGGCCGCGCCCGCCGCCGGCGTGCTGCGGCCGGCGCCCGGCCTGCTGGCCGCCTTCGACGCGCTCGCCTCGCTCACGCTCAGCGGCGTCCGCCCCGACCGCCTGCCGCCGCGGCTCGACTCGCTGCGCCTGACCAACACCGGCATCGAGGAGCTGCCGCCGGAGGCGCTCGCCGTGGTCACGCTTGAGGTACTTCAAACGTCAGACTCCATATCTAATTTAACGACCAACTCGGTGCAATGGCTGAGAAGTCGGTTAAATGATAAAAAATATAAGATAAGTTGAAATTCATAATTTTTTATTTACATTCAATTTGTAACAGTGGTAATAGGTATTATAATAGGTACTAAATTGAGTAGGTTGTAATGCTGGTTAACAAATTCACCTTTTGAAGGCATTTGTAATAATAAAGATTAATTTACAATTCAATATAAATTAAACGATAAACGTCTGGGGAGGTAGCTAGGAGTATTAAAGTGAAGCCGGGCGTGGGGCAGGTGTCGGAGCGGCAGCTGCGCGCGCTGCAGGGCCCGGCGCCGCGGCTGCGCGCGCTGTGGCTGGCGGGCGGCGCGCTGCCGGCGCTGCAGCGGCTGCCGGCGCTGCAGGCGCTGGCGCTGGTGGGCTGGGCCGAGCGCGCGCCGCAGCCGCTGACGCACTGCGCGCGCCTGCGCAACCTCACGCTGGCGCACGTGGCCGCCGAGCGCCTGCCGAGCGGCTTCGTGGCGGCCTGCGGCAGCCTGCGCCTGCTCGAGCTGCAGTCGCTGCGCGCGGCGCGAGACCTGCCGAGCGGCCTGCTCCTCAACGCCACCCTCCTGGAGAGTTTCAAGATCGCCGACTCGAACTTCAGCACGTTGCCGGACGACCTGTTCGCCTATTCGCCTAATCTGAGGGATATCGAGCTCGCTCGCACCGGACTCCAGTCTTTGCCGAGGTAAAAATACACGTAGACTCTTCACATATTGGCAATTCGACTCATACAAGCATTGAAGTCTAATAAATTAAACAGCCAGCGTGTCGGTCTATTATTGATTATTTACACCAGGGATGTTATGGATATGATTCCGTAACACAACACTTTCTTTTCAATTGGTCGAACTATTCTTAAATGTAAAAATGCTCACTAGTAAGTTACGAGTCTGATAAGACAACAGAAGTAAACAAACCGCCACGATCAAAACAACTTGTCAAAACGTGTCTCAATTAGGCTCCGCCCCTATCCGATACTGTCCGAAACTTTTATTTTGGTTTCGGTTTTGGTTACGGAGCTCCCTAACATCCCTGATTTACACCTTCTACTTATTGCTAATACACACTATCGTGATAATATTATGAGCGTTAGCATGTGACTGTTCTGAGTTTGTGCTCCAGATACGAAGTCTAAGCTGACGCTACAATATTATTTGATCTGAGTTAGTAATCGAAGAGTACAAACGTCTGCCTGCAGGGGTCTATTCTCGGGGCTGGGCGGCACGCTGGAGCGGCTGTCGCTGGCAGGCAACTCGCTGAGCGCGCGCGACGTGGAGGCGGTGCTGTCGCCGCTGCTGGCGCTGCGCGTGCTGAACCTGTCGCGGAACCCGCTGCGCGACCTGTGCCCCGGCGGGTCCCGCCAGCTGGTCGCGCGCCGGCTGTCGCCGCTGGCGGGCATGCAGCGGCTGGAGACGCTGCAGCTGTCGCGCGCGGGCCTGACGCGCATGTGCGCGGACTGGCTGACGGCGCTGCAGCGGCTGCGGCGGCTGGACCTCACGCACAACGCCGTGGCCGAGCTGGCGTGCGCCGACCTCGCCGTGCAGCGCGCCGTCGCGCCCGCCGACATCGACCTCTCCGGCAACCCGCTGGCGCGCGTCATCTGCGAGCGGGATGACTACGACCGCGCCGCCGACCTCTCCATCCCCGCCAAGGTGGGTCACCGGCTGTCTTAGCCCGTTGCGCGTTGGTAACTGTTTATTACAATCTTCTGTTCTATCGAATGAGAACTGAGGAATCGTAAAAGAACGAGTGTCGTCGACCAGGTGGCAGGGGATCGGGCACACAGCTCCGAGAACAGAGACGGCTGGTGCATAGAGTGGAGGACGGCCACCTACGAGTTGCAGGTCGTTTTGAGGACATCGGGGAGGGCTTCGAAGGAAGTCCATACTCAGGAAGGGCTAAGACCGACCGGGAAACTTCGAAGAAATAATTATCTATGCAAACGAAAGTCAACATAATTAAAATCGGTCGACAGACGGCGAAGCTGGTGACGGACGCGCGGCTGACGTGCGACTGCGAGGCGTACTGGCTGGCGCGCATGGTGCGCGAGCGGCGCGTGGGCGTGCAGTGGGAGCCGCGCTGCGGCGACGCGGACGGCCGGGCGCTGCGCGACGTGCCGCTGGACCGGCTCGCCTGCGCGCTGCCGGCCGCCGCCTGCGCGCCCTGCGCCTGCGAGTACGCGCCGCACGCCGCCGGCCTGCGCGCCGTGTGCCCTGCGCCGCTGCCGGACCTGGCGCCGGCCCTGGCGCGGCTGCAGAGCGCCGGCCCGCCGCTGCGCGAGCTGCGCGCGCCCAAGGCCGGCGTGCGCCGCCTGCCCGACGCGCTGCCCGATGAACTGCAGGTGCGACCGGCGAGCGAATCATACTTATAGCTCTTTCATTATTTAAAATTGCAATCATCATCAGCTTAATACGTTCCCGCTGCTGGAACACAAGCCTTTTCTCAAATTGAATAGTGCGGGCCATACTCCCCCCCCCCCCCCCCCCCCCGCGGACCCAGTGCGGATTGATGAAGGGGGGGTGCGTAAGGCAAGTGATCAACCTTAATTTCAGATGTTATCGAGCCGCCAATATGGCCTCTGACTAGGCTTGACGACTATTATCTACATTTTGTGTGTGATTTATTGGCACTTCGCTATTTCGCTAGTATATAACGAGCGGGGCTCGTCCGTGGTCCTGCGGCAGTCGACTTTTAAATCATGGATCGAAAGTTTTTATTGAAAGTATTTATGCCGCAGCTGCTGGACCTGGCGGACAACGAGATCACTAATGCGTCGGAGACGGCGGCGCAGGCGCTGGTGGCGGGCGGGCGCCGCGTCAACCTCGCGCGCAACCCGCTCGCCTGCGCCTGCGACTCGCGCGCGCTGCCCGACGCGCTGGCCGCGCACCGCGCGCAGCTGCTGGAGTACGCGCACACCGCCTGCGCCGACGGCCGCGCGCCGCACGCCGCCCTGCGCGCGCTGCGCTGCGACCCGCCCGCGCGCCTGCCCGCGCTGGCCGCCGCCGCCGCCGCCGTGGCCGCCGCCGCGCTGCTGCTGGGCGCGCTGCTGGCGCGGCCGGAGACGCGGCTGCGGCTGAAGGCGCTGCTGCACGCGCGCGGCGTGCGCGGCCGCTGGCTGACGCGCCGGCCGGACGCGCCGGACGCCGAGCGGCCGTTCGACGCGTTCGTGGCGCACGCGGAGGCGGACGAGCGGTTCGTGGCGGAGCAGCTGGCGGCGCGGCTGGAGCCGGCGCGGCGGCTGTGCCTGGCGTACCGCGACTGGCCGGCGGGCGCGTGGATCCCGGCCATGATCGACGAGTCGGTGCGGCGCTCGCGCGTGACGCTGTGCGTGGTGTCGCGCGCGGCGCTGGCGAGCCCGTGGCTGCGCGCGGCGCTGCGGACGGCGCACGCGGCGTCGCTGCGGCCGCGCGGCCCGCGCCTGCTGCTGCTGCTGCGCGACGCGGACGCGGCGGCGGCGGACGCGGACCTGCGCGCGGCGCTGCGCCTGCACCGCGCGCTGCGCTGGGGCGAGCGCGGCTGCTGGGCGCAGCTGCTGTACGCGCTGCCGGACCCGCGCCCGCCCGCGCCGCCGCCGCCCGCCGCCGCCTGACGCCGCCCGACGTCGCCGCTGAATGCTCCTCGCGTCCTGGGTTCGGGACTGCGGTCCGATCCGGTCGCGTGACCTGAAGCCCGTTCGACCTTGGAATACGAACCCTGTGATGAAATCAAAATCGATTGTTTTTTTATAATTTTTAGTTGGCTTCTAAGTCTCCGCGACCCCCGAGGTCGACGGCCCCGGCTCCCTCCGCTTTTAGCTCCACGCAGAAAAATTCCTGCCCCGCCCCAGACCCAAGTCGGGAATCGAATCCGCGACCTCCCCGTTTTAGACCCGTTCGGTGTTCATCCCTCCGGTGTTGACTGTTCCAAGGAAGCGGTTAATTTAAAAAATACTTTTTTACGAACATTATTAAAGAAATACCTTCCGTAAGTCTTAAGTTTTAAATGATCGTGAACAGTCTTATCGAATTTAGTATGGTGTTAAGTATGGTTGCTTCCGAGTGTTCGATTAAATGAGCAGTTAAAAACTATGTACACAGGGCCCATACATCAAGCTATACAAATCATTCAAAAACTCTGAATCGAAATAGAACTTTATGCCATAGAAATTAAGCTTTTAGACAGATTTGTAAAGCCTGATGTACGGCTCACTGTACATAGTATTACTTTAGAAGAGATTACTCAACTATAAATTGGACTGAAAATCTTCTTGAATTCTGCATTTACTCATTTTTTTATGTATTGAGTTCAACTCAGTAAGATTCTTATGAATCTCATTTTACATTACTCGAATTTATAATTCCTATTTTTTTTAATTATTTATGTAGTTAACTTTATCAATGTTGGTGATGAAGACGTGTGCAGCTTAATACCGATACCGCCTTCACATTACAATAATAATGACAATTTATATTAAAAAATATTATGTGTTCTGGAGTTCATACTAATTTGACCGATATAATAGCAGTGTTTAGTTAACAATTGGAATATTCGCGTCGCACTATTTCTTTACAATTTAAGAAAAACAAAACTTTAAATGTGGGACCAAATAAACTTTCTCATATTTTGTTTGTTAGTAGGCTTTGACGTTCAAATACTGATTCAGGTGCCATAATATTAAATAATACATTAACTTCCAGTGAATAATACTAAATTATTATTAAACAGGTGGGTATACCATATTTGAAACATTAAAATACGTTTTTGTCTGGTTAAACATCTACGTTTTGAAGGATTAGTTTAATAAATAATATAATGTACGTTACAAGTCAGCCAAATAATATATAATGCAGGGTTTTAATGTGCCTATAGGCGAAATAAAGTGGCCATTTTAAAGTATGTCTTGTGTGTATTCTATTTTTGAAAAATATACGTTTTTGTTGTATAATTCATTTTTTTTATAATTTTTTATAATAAATAATGCATATTAAATCAAATGTGTTTATTATTTCTTCCATCTATGTTTATATTAAGTATTATTGAAAATTTTTCCAGAAATCTTTTGTAGGTATTTATTTTTTTACGTTTTCTAATTCTAATTTTTGAAATAAATATTACTTAATATATCAAATGTGTTTATTATTTCTTCCATGTTTATAACATTATTAAACTTTTTTCCAGAAATCTATTGCTTTTATTTATTTACGTTTTCTAATTCTAATTGGATTAATATGACATCTGTCAAAATCAAAGAAGTAATTCTGTTTTTCTAGTTGGTACTAAAAGACTTATTAAAAAGTTTTTAGTTAAGTTGCCGCCGTTCACCAATAGATGGCGTTATTCCTAAGTAAATCGCGGTATCGTTTTAATTTTTTGATCGTGTAATAAAGAAAGAGAGTATCGAAATATTTTACGATCATTTACTTCTAGCACATCTGAGCAGTAACACTCAGATCAATAATTTCTTTCTTTGAATAGGGAACATGCATTATTTTTATTTTTGTGTTCCTTTTAAAGAATTCCATGTAGAATAAAACACTGTTAAATTAATACATTGTAATTTATCGGAAAAAATCCGGTTTTAAATTGATAGTATACTATAGATTTTCGCGCGAAAACGGACCTATGGTTTGGATGACAGGTTGACAGACAGAACATATGGAACCTAACCTTCCGGAAACTAACTTTCCGGGAAAAAGCACTACCGGTACCTAACTTTCCGAGACCTACTTTTCCGGAACCTAACCGTCCGGAACCTTACTTTCCGGGACCTAACTTTCCGGAACCTAATTTTCCGGAATCTAACCATCCGGTACTTAACTTTAAGGGACCTAACCTTCCGGAACCTAACTTTCAAGAACCTGACTTTCAGGAACCTAACCATCCGGAACCTAACCTTCCGGAACCCAACATTACGGAACCTAACATTCCGAAACCTAACCTCCTGGAACCTAACCATCCGGAACCACACTTTCCTGACCCTAACCATCCGGAACCTAACTTTCCGGAACCTAATTTTCTGAAACCTAACTTTCCGGAACCTCACTTTCCGGAACCTAACTATCCAGTACCTAACTTTCAGGAACCTAACCATCCGGAACCTAACCTTCCGGAACCCAACATTACGGAACCTAACATTCCGAAACCTAAATTCCCGGAACCTAACAATCCGGAACCTTACTTTCCGGTACCTAACTTTCCTGACCCTAACCATTCGGAACCGAACTTTCCGGAACCTAACTTTCAGGAACCTAACTTTTTGAAACATCATTTTCCGGAACATCATTTTCCGGAACTACACTTTCCGGAACCTAACCATCCGGTACCTAACTTAAAGGGACCTAACCTTCCGGAACCTAACTTTCAAAAACCTGAATTTCAGGTACCTAACCTTCCGGAACCCAATATTACAGAACCTAACCATCCGGAACCTAACCTCCCGAAACCTTTCATTCCGGAACCTAAACATCCGGAACCTTACTTTCCGGTACCTAACCTTCCGGAACCTAACTTTCCGGAACCTTATTTTCCGTAACCTGAATTTCAGGAACCTAACCTTCCGGAACCCAACATTACAGAACCTAACCATCTGGAACCTATCCTCCCGGAACCTTATTTTCCGGACCCTAACTTACCGGAACCTTACTTTCCGGAACCTAACCATCCGAAACCTAGCCATCCGGAACCTTATTTTCCGGTACCTAACCTTCCGGAACCTTACTTTCCTGACCCTATCTTTCCGGAACCTAATTTTCTGGAACCTTACTTTCCGGAACCTAACTTTTCGGAACCTCACTACGGAACCTAACCATCCGGAACCTAATCTCCCGGAACCTTATTTTCCGGAACCTAACCGTCCGGAACCTTACTTTCCGGTACCTAACCTTTCGGAACCTAACTTTCCGTAACCTTATTTTCCGGAACCTGACTTTCAGGAACCTAACCATCCGAAACCTAACCTTCCGGAACCCAACATTACAGAACCTAACCATCTGGAACCTAACCTCTCGGAACCTTATTTTCCGGACCCTAACTTTCCGGAACCTTACTTTCCGGAACCGAATTTTCTGGAACCTAACAATCCGGAACCTAACTTTCCGGAACCTAACCATCCGAAACCTAGCCATCCGGAACCTTATTTTCCGGTACCTAACCTTCCGGAACCTAACTTTCCTGACCCTGACCATCCGAAACCTAACTTTCCAGAACCTAACTTTGCGGAACCTATCTTTCCGGAACCTAATTTTCTGGAACCTAACTTTCCGGAACCTCACTACGGAACCTAACCATCCGGAACCTAATCTCCCGGAACCTAATTTTCCGGAACCTAACCGTCCGGAACCTAACTTTTCGGGACCTAACCTTCCGAAACCTCTTTCCTGACCCTAACCATCCGGAACCACACTTTCCTGACCCTAACCATCCGGAACCTAACTTTCCGGAACCTAATTTTCCGAAACCTAACTTTCCGGAACCTCACTTTCCGGAACCTAACTATCCAGTACCTAACTTTCAGGAACCTAACCATCCGGAACCTAACCTTCCGGAACCCAACATTACGGAACAAAACATTCCGAAACCTAAATTCCCGGAACCTAACAATCCGGAACCTTACCTTCCGGTACCTAACCTGCCGGAACCCAACTTTCCTGACCCTAACCATTCGGAACCTTTAGGTTAGGTTAGGTTAGGTTAGGTTAGGTTAGGTTAGGTTAGGTTAGGTTAGGTTAGGTTTTTTTTTTTTTTTTTTTTTTTTTTTTTTTTTTTTAAATATTCTATGTTTCTCGGAAATGAATCCGAGGCATTTTTTGCTTCATTTGATTTTTATCTATTTTTTTTCCAACTTGGATGTAAAATCCAGAAGACTGAAGTTTGTGGAAGAATATATAACTTGTGAAGAAAAATATATAAGTATGAATATGGAAGAGGAAAGAGTTCGATAATCAACTTAACTATTTACACAATTGGGGCTCGCACTAGAGCTTCGCTTAATTTAAACTTATCTAAACTATAAACTATTTGTTAATAAGTAAAAGATGTTTTTTGTCGGTTTCAAACCATTTTTTAATTTTTGTATTTTATCTTAATCTAAATCTATTTATTTACACTATTTACATTATTTACATGCTTCAGTCCCCAACTGAAGCGTCAGTTTTATTTCGCTTTATGACTATAGACATAACTTTTATACAATATTTCAAGAATTCTGTTTGTGTGTCTTTAAATACTACGAGGTCCTTAATATTTTCAATTGACATTTTAATTCCAAGTTTCTGTTCTAAATTATATCTATCGTTTTCATTTAAGGGGCATTCTAACAGTATATGGGGAACTGTCTCTTCTTTATCTGGCTCACAAGCACATGAAGGACTGTCCTTGCATTTAAAGCGGAATAAGTATTGGGATAGACCGCCATGACCGGTCATAATCTGCGTTAGTATCCCAGTAGGTTGTATTTTCCTAACGATTTTGTAAGCTTCTTGGACATTGGGGAAAAACAATTTCGTCACAGAAGCAGTTTCTCCCATGACATATCGGGCATTCCATTTCTCAATGGATTCTTGTCTTATCTCCTTTTTGAGCGCAGAAATGGGGCACAGATCATAGTCCGGCCTTCTTTTAGACTTCAATGCGGCTTCCTTGGCTAATTCATCTGCGCGTTCGTTCCCGGTCAAACCAGCGTGGGCCCTTACCCAGAACAAAGATATTTCCTTGTTCTGGGAGAACGCCAGCGACAGGTTTTCTCGGGTCTGAACTGCGAGTGGGTGAGGAGAGGTCTGGTTAATTATTGTTTCAAGTGCAGATCTTGAGTCGCTATATATGCCATAGGTGCTATGTTTAGATCTCAGAACCTCTTCTGTAGCTCGCTTGATTGCCAATAGTTCAGCCTGATATACGGTGGAGTAAGACGGCAAGCAGAGTTTGATGGTTTTTCTTGTTAATGATATGCAGTTTGTACAGAATTTTTATTATTTGTTACAACAAGCAACAAGCAGTTGACAGAGAAGTATCAAAACCGTAGCATAGCAACGTACATTAGGCAGCAGGCACACAGTACCTTAACACTTCCCCTCAAACGAATATCATCTGGTCATCTGACACACGTATTCCAGAAAAGCTAAATTAATACAATGCACTAGCACTCCTCTAAACTCTTTCTTGCGTCATCAAACGTAAGCCCGAAACACATTTCTCAAAGTTAATACGCCCTAACGGCTTCGTCAAAACATCAGCTACATTATCCTCAGTACACACATACTGTAATGCAACCGTTGCATCCTCAACGCATTGCCGCACGTAGTGATATCTTATATCGATGTGCTTCGTCCGTCTATGTGCAATAGGATTCAGAGCTAACTTTATAGCACTCTGGTTATCCACGTATAGAGACACTGAACGCTCAGGCACTTGTAAAAGAGAATTCACAAAACCATGTAAATAAGTAGCTTCTTTACATGCTTCTGACAGCGCTATGTATTCTGCTTCTGTTGACGACAGAGCCACACAAGTTTGCTTCTTGCACTCCCACGACACAAGGTTTCCACCTACCTTAAAGGTGAACCCGGAGAATGACTTTCTGTCTTTTACATTTCCTCCCCAGTCGGCGTCAACGTAGCCGGTAATACTACCAATGGCAACAGCATCCGCCTTGAACTCTAGGCTATAACTGATTGTGCCTTTGAGATATCTTAGTACCCGCTTTGCAGCTTGCATGTGCACCTGGTAGCAACAAGAATTATATTGAGACAAAAAACTTACTGCGGCCGAGATATCAGGCCGAGTATTGCAGGCCAAGTAATTCAATGCTCCTATTAACGACTGATATCTAAGCCGGTTTGGTTGATCCAGTGCTACACCACCTTCCCCTTCAGCCAAAACCGAGTGAAGATTCACCTCTATAGGAGTTTTTACTGGTTTGCAATCATCAAGACCGAAATCTGCCAACAATTTCTTGATAAACTTACTTTGTGAAACTCGTAATGAACCACTGTCTCTGGTAAGTTCCATTCCTAGACATTGCCGTGCTATTCCTAGATCCTTGATTTTAAATTTCTTTCTCAGATTTTCCAAGAGTTCATTTTTCTTTTGCGTATCATCAAAGAAAACTAAAAAATCGTCAACATACAAGGCGATATAAACATTGTCTCTAAAATATAAACATTTATCAAATTTTGAACGTCTAAATGACAATGACAGCAAAACTTCATTTACTTTTTCGTTCCATGAACGAGATGCTTGTTTAAGGCCATATATTGCCTTTCGCAATAAACAAACCTTTTTGCTATTTTTATCGCATCCGTCTGGCTGTTGCATGTAGACCTTTTCATGCAGTTCGCCATTCAGAAATGCGGTGTTCACATCAAAATGATCAATTTGAAGATTTTTGTGAACAGCCAACGAAAATAACAACCTGATAGTGGACCTCCGAACAACCGGTGAATAGGTCTCAAAGTAGTCAACTCCATATGACTGCGTGAACCCTTTCGCCACAAGTCGAGCTTTGTAGGATTTGCGTCCATCAGCGTCGAACTTGTATTTGAATATCCACTTGCAACCTACTACCTTTGCTCCAGGTGGTCTGTCCACAATCTCCCAAACTTCATTTTCGTACATAGAGTCCAACTCTTTCTGAATGGCTTCTCTCCAGTAAATCTCATCTTTACTCTTCAGAGCTTCTTGAAAAGTACGAGGTTCGTCGTCAGTGACAAGAAAGACCAAATCCTCTTGGTTTCGCAGTCTATTCCGTAAAGGATACCTAGGCTGTTCCACCACAGGTTCTGGTTCTTCACCATTTGGCACTGCTTCCTCAACTTCCAAGTTAGAAGATGATGAGATCTCTGGTTCCGAGATAGGTTCAGGTTCAGTCGACACGTCATTAGTGGTTTCCCATGTGACATCAGAGTCCTGTCCTCTTGACAGCTCTGCGGGAACATCAGACTTCTGAGTGTCGCTGTATCCACCTGTATCCTCTATGAACACAACGTCTCTTGCCTTTATGACGTTTCGTGGATTTTTCAAATCTGCTAAACGGTAACCTTTCGTTTCCGTGCAATATCCCACGAAGCGATATGCTTTGGCTTTCTTATCCCACTTCTTCCGAGTTTCCTTTGGTACATGCGCGTAAGCAATTGAACCAAATACTCTAAAGTGAGTGACAGTTTGAGCTTTATTGGTCCAAAGCTCCTCCGGAATCTTACCCTGGTTGCCTGAATGAGGTAGTCTATTTTTAATGTAAACCGCAGTATTACATGCTTCCGCCCAATACCGATTACTAAGACTTTCTCCCAGCATGGTCCGAGCCATCTCCACGATCGTTCGGTTAGCTCGTTCAGCAACGCCATTTTGTTCCGGGGTATAAGGGACTGTCAACTGGTGTTTTATTCCCTTACTGCGAATATATTGACTAAACTTCTGGTTAACAAATTCTGTTCCATTGTCAGTTCGTATAGCCTTCAGTTTTAAGCCAGTCTCGTTCTCCACATGTGTCACAAACTCTTTGAAGAATTTTAAAGTATCTGATTTTGACTTGAGAAAATATGCAAACATTTTCCGTGTCAAATCATCCACCAAGACAAACATGTAACGAGATCCATTAAACGAACTCTCTGACATTGGACCACAGATATCCATATGTACTAACCCTAATTTGTCACTTGCTCTGTCTGCTTCACCTGCTGGAAAAGGTAATCTGTGTGACTTCCCCTTAATGCAGTCAACACAAGGTTCCATTACGCTCTTTCCAAAATCGAAACCAGGTAGCTTACGTAAATCTCGCTCATTTACGTGTCCAAGCCGCCGATGCCACAATGTCAACGAGTTCCCAGCCTGAACTGTAGCCAGCGCCTCATCTACAACAGGATAACAATCATCAAGTTTATAGACGCCTGAGACCTTGCTTGCAGTAGCTACAAGCCTACTCGAAATGTGACCTACCGATTTGTGAAACATATTACAGCCATCTGCACTAAAACCTACTTTCCATCCTCTTTCAACCATCTTTGAAACTGATAAAAGATTTACTTTCAAACCAGGTACATACGTAACATCCCTTATGGGCATCTCAACACCTTTCAGTCTGACCATAATGTTACCTATTCCTGCACTTGAAATCTTTTCATTGTTTGCACAAGTCACGTCGAAGCTCTTAACACTATCACAAACCTTAATGTCTCTAAACCAATGTTTTTGAAATGACATATGATTCGATGCACCGCTGTCGATATACCAGGATCCAGAATCGAATGTATCACGAACACTTAATGAAGTTAATAGTCCAGTGTCGCCACTCTTCTGACCTGTATGAAGCAGTTGACATTGATTCTTCCTATGCCCTTTTTCTCCACATTTAAAGCATTTGACAGGTTTGACAGACTGCTTTTTATGTCTGCTCCCTTTTGAAGCTAAAGCTGACTCACTCATAGTGTTGGATGTACTGCCTTTTGTCGAGTCTTCTTGAAGTAGTTTCTGTCGCACATTTTGCGAAGTGATCTTCATGCCAGAGTGTTCCATTGCCATTCTCATGGGTTTGTACTCGTCTGGTAGACCTCGCAACAGCACGACAGCGACAAGCTCGTCGTCGACACTATGGTCTATTTCTCTCAGTTTTTGAGTGTGACTCATGATGGCAGCTATGTATTCATGCATATTCGCATGTCTATCCAATCTCTCGTCTAAGAGTGCATTCAACAGACTTATTTTCCTGTTGAAACCTTTATCTTCGAATACAGCAGCTAATGCGTCCCATGCTTCCTTCGCCGTCCTCGCTTCTTGAACGTAGGGGTAGAGGTGCGGTTCTAGGTGCAAGCATATGGTCGCCAGTGCTTCTTCATCTTTTTGGATAGCAGAAAGATCATCAGGTTCCGGAGACTTCGCCGTGTAGGAAAAAAGCTTTTCACGTAGTAAAAGCATTTTCAATGCGAACTTCCATGTTGAGTAATCTTCTAAGCCGTTGAGCTTCGGGATGGAAAATTTCGTGATCTGGGCCCATAACCTCTTGTTAATGATATGCAGTTTGTACAGAATTTTTATTATTTGTTACAACAAGCAACAAGCAGTTGACAGAGAAGTATCAAAACCGTAGCATAGCAACGTACATTAGGCAGCAGGCACACAGTACCTTAACAGTTTTGATCTCTTTGGTGTCATTCCAAATTGACAATGCTGCGCCAACTTTATCATCTATTCTGCTGCCGTCTGTAAATATCCGTATTTGTTGCAAGTTGTGCCGATCAATCTGTTCCTGTGTTTCCAGTACCTCAAATGTCATTAGAGAGCGACTAGCTGGGTGAGGAAGATCTGCAAATGGTACTGGTGTTTCCACCTCTCGGTCTCTAAGCCGGTCTTGTGCAAATCCTTTTTTAGCCTCATAAAGGGATGCGGCTTCTTGTATGCGCAAATCGAGAGGCAGGATTCCTGATAAGGTCAACGCAGAGTTTAATGAGACTGTACGATATGCTTTACACAGTTTTTGCGCAAACCCTCGCTGTACTGTATTAAGTTGTTTTTGAATGCCGATCTTGTGCGTTGCAGGGGCCCACACACTGGATGCGTAAAGAATGATCGGCTCAACTGTCGCCGTGTAGATGGTGCGTATTACCTCAGGGTGCAGACCCCAACTTGCTCTAGCTGCCTTTGCGAGCTGCTTGTATACGTCCAAGGCTTTGCGGCACACGATCGCTGCATGTTGATTGAATGTTAATTTTTCATCAATCACAAGGCCCAGTAATTTTATTTCCTTAGAAACAGCGATCGGTGTGTCGCCCATGGACAGCTGCGGCAAATTATATTTCAGCTTGCGTGTCAGTACCAAGACGCAGGTTTTATGTGGGGCAAAGTTGAGTTTACACTCATTTCCCCATTGCCGTACGCTTTCAAGCGCCGCATTTGCCTGAGCTTCAATTTCTGTTGCTGTGTCTCCTACGAATGCCATTACAACATCATCGGCAAAGGCTTGACAATAATGCCCTTGCCGATCTAGTAATCGGAGGAGTGGATCCAGGAGTAAATTCCATAGTATTGGTCCACCGATAGAACCTTGAATGCATCCTTTATTGGTGCTTTTGATCACCTCTTCACCGGCGTACCTCAGTCGAACTGTCCTGTCAGAGAGATAGCTGTCGATCAGCCTTCTCAAGTTGACTGGGCAGTTTTCCTCAGCCAGACGGGTTCTGATATAAGGCCACCATGCATTGTCGAATGCGCCCTCTATATCGAGCGACACTAGTGTGATAATCTTTTTGTTATCGAGATTCGCTTTTACATGTTCTAACAGTGTATAGAGGGCGTCTTCTGTGCTCTTTTGTGGCATGAACCCATACTGGCGAGGGCTGATTTTAGGGACCAGGTGGTACTTGAGTCTTGCTACAAGCATCTTCTCAAGGATTTTACCTAAGACGGGTAGCAATCCAATAGGTCTGTACGACTTTGGTTGGTGGTAATCAGTTTTTGCCGGTTTACGTAGGACAACGATTGTTGCCTCTTTCCAAATGGTTGGAAAGTGGGACAGCTGCAGGCATTTGTTGGCTAAAGCAAGATACATGTCTAAGTCTATGAGGACTGCGCGCTTGCATATGTCTGCTGTCAGACCATCCGCCCCTGGAGCTTTCTTCGGATTAAAACTCTCCAAGGCATTCCTAAGCTCCAGTGCTGTGAACTCCGGGTCATGGAGTTCGCCATCAATCCATTTGTTCACAGCATCTGCTGTTTCACGAGTTTGTTTATGGTGAGTATTGTCCGAGCTCGACAAGTCTGGCGGGTAGAAGGTTTCTGCCAGCAGTGTTGCTGACTCTTTTGTGCTTAAGAATTCTCCATTTTGTTTTAGTGGCAAGTCCTCTTCCCTTTTCCTCGTTCTGCTAATAACCCTATATATGCCTTCCCACATTCCCTCCTTGTCTTGAGTCTGGCAAAATTCTTTCCAGCTATTTATTTGTGCTTGTTTAGCTTTAGTCTCATACTCTTCTTTCTTTTCCAGGTACGAGGCGATCACCATCTCCCGGCGGACCGGAGCGGCACAGCGGATGCGGCGTTTGCGAGTGGCGACTTCTTTCTTCAAGGCGGCGAGTTCGGTGTTCCACCAAGGTAAGTTGATTCTATTATTACTTTTTATAAGTGGTATTGTTTCATTGCATGTATTTATTATATTATTAGTCCATATCTCTATTGCCTTTTCTAATTCTGTTTTATTATTTATTGTATTTATTTTATTTATGTTTATGTCTGTCGCTGTATTTAATTCAATTAGTTTTTCTCTAAATTCTTCCCATTTTGCTTTCTTAGTATTATATGTACGCGTAGTTCTTTTTATATTTATACCTTTGCTTTCTTTTAATTTGATTTTAAAAAGTATTGTATTGTGATCCGAGCTCGTTATCCCTTTATTAACGTGCCAGTCTTCTGCAACACCTAGGATATTGGAGCAGCAAACAGTCAGGTCGACAAAGCTGGTGTATTCGCGTCCACCTCTGATTGTGTCAAAGGTGGGTACGTCGCCGACATTGAGCACGTGTAGATCCAGATCGAAGAGAACTCCGGATAGTTCGTCCCCGCGATGATCTACCTGTGTGCTTCCCCACCATGTACTTTTGGCGTTGGCGTCGCCTCCCATAATTATCCTGTACTTACTTAAGGATCTCCGTATTTCCCTGAGTTGGTCAAGATACGGTTCGATGGGCACATCGGGCTCAAAATAGAATGAGACTGCCACGATCTCCCACGCACTAGTACGGATTCTCACCACTGCTATATTGTTAGTGGTGAATTCGGGGTGTTGTATCACGTCAAGGTCTGCATCGTGCACAGCGATAGCAGCCTTGACGGTTCCCGTTCCAGTATCAACACATTGGAAGATCCTGGCGCCCGTGTAGTTTTTCATGCGCCGAATCCCGCCAACATAGGGCTCCTGTAAGAGCGAAAAGGCGATCTTTCGCTTGTCAGCCTCTAACATTATCTCCGTGGTTGCCAACTCCTTTCGTTGGAGATTGGCCTGAGCCACGGTGTATGAGTCGCTGTTCGTTGGCGTGCTTTGCTGATTTCCCAGTGAGAGGCCCTTAGCAATAAGCTATCTTCGCTCGAGCCAGTGCATCCCACTTCCTGCGGACCGCACACTCAGGGCTGAAAGCATTATGCCCGACAGCTTCAAATTTGGCGTCACTGCAATTGCAGCAAGTAGGGGTTGCACCGGCGAGCCTGTCACTACACTGGGAACTCATGTGTTGGCCTGCGCAATGACTGCACTTAGGCTGAGTTTGTTTGCAGTATTTGCGACCATGACCATATCCTAGGCACATCGAACATTGGACCAGGGGACTTTGGTCTTCCACCCTGATCTTTTGGATGTCGATGTGCACATCGGATTTATCGAGGATCCTATTGTATAGGACCGGGGATACCTTCATAACAACATGACTGGTGTGCGGGTTCCTCGTCTTCCTACGGTACCTCACTTCCAGCCTGTCATCCTCCTTGGAGAGATTGCAGAACAAGTCCCCGTTTTGTTTGCGAAGGGCTTTGATAACATCGTCGTCACTGACGACTGACAAGACTCCTATCAGCACGATGAGCGGGTCCCTGTTCTGCACTTCCTCTGCGACCAGATGGTGGGTCTTAGAGTCCCTGATCCTCTCATGAACCTTGCGTGCATCCTCCTTGGACTTGCAGCTAAGGATAACCTTTCGGTTCTTTGCCTTGCGCACGCGGTCCACAGTGATCCAGTCGTTGTCGTTATCACTCGACTTGACAGCCTCTCTCACCTTTTCAAGCACCTGCTCGCCGGTGTCTGTCTCGGTGCTTGAGGACACAACCACTGTGTGTAAGGCCGACCTTTCCGGAGTAGTCTTACGTGGCTGGTTGGAGACGACGCTGGCATATGATGCTTGTGAGGTGGTGGTGGCGATCTTTTCTACCCTTTCCATAGACCTTTTCAGTCCTTCCATTCTATCTGTATTTTCCTTGATTAGTTTGCTTTGCTCCCTAATCATTTTCTCTAATTCTTTTGTGTTCACTGTCCCTGTTCTTTCGATGCCCTTTCCTTGTCCTTGTCCCTGTACTATGGCCTCCTTTAGGCCAGCCGTCAGCTCACAAGTGGTCCTACGTTCTGCCTCCGCCTCCTTCACCAGTTGGTAAAGGCGCTCGACAGCCTTAACGACCTCATTTTTAATCTCGGTCTTTGTATTCCGAGAGTTGTTGAGCTGCAGCTTTGCCTTAAGAAGGCAGTTCTTTGCCTCTTGGACACGGTTCTCAAAGACCTCCGTACCCATGGCAAAATCGACCACCTCCCTCGTCATATCCTCGATCCTCTGCATGTTCGGAGTGCTCGGGCGGCCCTCACTAGCAGATTGCGACGGAGGCTGAGTGCTAGAGGGCTGCTGCGACACATGCAGAAGAGTGTCGAAAGCCAGAGATGACGGGCTGAGGGGGGGCTGCGAGGAGGTGCCCGGGCCGCCTGCGGGCTGCGACATTTGCAGTGAGGCCTTCGCGGTCTTGGAAGCCGCCTGAGACGAAGCTGCCTGAGTCGGCTTACCAAGGGTCCGAGATGACCCACTGGGTGCTTGGGTGCGTTTGCCCAGTCCGGCAGTCTTTGTGACTGTGGCTGTGTCCACTGAAGTGGTGGGGGGAGGTGATTTTCCCTTTGGAGGAGTGCGAATTCCGAACATTTTTGGATTGCTCGTCGAAAACTAAAAACTTAAAATTTGGGGGGGGGGTGTAAAATTTGGGGGGGGAGGGGAGGTCCAAAGTTGCCCTTGAACCGACCCTGAAAATATTATACTGAGTCTACAAATTAATATTTTTGCTCAGATGGTATGCATCTATATGGACGACCTAGCAGAAATAACGGCCAAAAAGTTTACCTAAGCTCCGAAAAAATTTGTATGGAGAAATTTTTGCAAATTTTCAAAGTGCTAAAAAAGTGAGTTGGAGATATGCGAGACACACGGGAGGGGTGTCAAAAGACGCGGAAACTAATAGACTAAAGTTGATACTAACAAGAATTACGCTAAGAAGAAATTTGTATTTTATATTGAATTTTAACTGAGACTAGAAATTTGCAAATTTAGTATGGAAAAGTTGAAGTTGAAAAACGCTAAGTTGAAATCACATAAAAATTAATTTCTCTGAAACTAATTGAGATAGACCCTTCGAGCAAAAAGTGGTTAGGTTAGGTTAGGTTAGGTTAGGTTAGCGCCGCGAACTCGTCGCGGCGCTAGGCGGTGGTCACCTCTCTCTGGCGTCCATGGTGCGAGCCATGGTCACCAGCAAGAGAGCGTGGGAGGCGGCCGCCTCCTTCTGCGAGGCTGTAATCTCGCAGAAGGAGGCAAAGGAGAGGGAGCGGGAGGAAGATCCTCTTTCCGCTCCCCTCCGGCGTAGACGGCCGGGCCGGAGAGGGCGCGCTCACGTGCGCCCTCTTCCGGCCTGAGGGTTGACCTGCGGGCGAGGGTAGCTCCCTAACGCCCGCATTGCACAGGTCTCCCGAGCCAAGTCTGGGGGTCACCTAGTTTCTCGGGTGGCCCTCCCTAGGCGCCACCCCGGCCTACGCATCAGGCCGGGGTACCCGTGGACGGGCTGGTCAATAACCGCAAGGTTGGCACCGGCTCGTCCTCATCGGGTGAAAAGGGGAAACCGGAGGAGTTTAGTGGGTAGTGGGACGAACGTCTTTAGTCCCGAGCCCCACACACGGCCGCAGGCTTCGCTAGCCTGCGGCTAAGGCACGTAAAAGTGTTCTCCTCCGCAAAAAAAAAAAAAAAAAAAAAAAAAAAAAAAAAAAAAAAAAAAAAAAAAAAAAAAAAAAAAAAGGTTAGGTTAGGTTAGGTTGTGTTTCGGACACTATCTGCACCGTGTCGCCTGTCGGGAGGAGACGCCGCAGTGTCATCACTGCGACGCTCCCGACGACACGGCCGAGCACACACTCGTTGAGTGCCCGGCCTGGCGACACGAGCGCCGCGAACTCGTCGCGGCGCTAGGCGGAGGACACCTCTCTCTGGCGTCCATGGTGCGAGCCATGGTCACCAGCAAGAGAGCGTGGGAGGCGGCCGCCTCCTTCTGCGAGGCCGTAATCTCGCAGAAGGAGGCAAAGGAGAGGGAGCGGGAGGATGATCCTCTTTCCGCTCCCCTCCGGCGTAGACGGCCGGGCCGGAGAGGGCGCGCTCACGTGCGCCCTCTTCCGGCCTGAGGGTTGACCTGCGGGCGAGGGTAGCTCCCTAACGCCCGCATTGCACAGGTCTCCCGAGCCAAGTCTGGGGGTCACCTAGTTTCTCGGGTGGCCCTCCCTAGGCGCCACCCCGGCCTACGCATCAGGCCGGGGTACCCGTGGACGGGCTGGTCAATAACCACAAGGTTGGCACCGGCTCGTCCTCATCGGGTGAAAAGGGGAAACCGGAGGAGTTTAGTGGGTAGTGGGACTAACGTCTTTAGTCCCGAGCCCCACACACGGCCGCAAGCTTCGCTAGCCTGCGGCTAAGGCACGTAAAAGTGTTCTCCTCCGCAAAAAAAAAAAAAAAAAAGGTTAGGTTAGGTTAGGTTAGGTTAGGTTAGGTTAGGTTAGGTTAGGTTAGGTTAGGTTAGGTTGGGGCGTGCCCCAAGAGTCCAGGTCCACGTTCCTACGCCCCGGGCAACGCTGTCCCTGACCACCGTAACGGAGTGGCAGGGCAGCGGCTGAGAGACTCTTGACTGTGACTGTTGCGCAAGTGCGATTCACTGCTTTGTTTGAGGTTTCCGACGTCTGACTTTCCCACTCACTCTTCCTTTTTGGTTGGAGTCCTTTTGAGGACTGTGTGGGTTTTGTCAGAGTCCCTTCTGACGGATATTCTTTTTCTTTTCTGACTTGGCTTTGTTTTCGGTACTGATTGTCTCCCTGAATTCGACTTCGGCGTGATTCAGGATATTGATTTTTGCTTGCGATTTGGTTGCTCATACATCGAAATGAGTACGGATAGAGAGATCGGTGCTCATACCGACGATGACGTATTGTCAGTGGGAAGCTTTGGCCGTAAAAGGCCGGCTCCCATGTTTTTCCAACCGGGTTCGGGCTCCGGCTCCGAAACCGAAACTGAGGGAAGGGTGGCAGCCAGAACTGGCACCGCCAAGAGAGGGAAGGTCCGCTCCTCAAGAGGTGCGTCAAGGGCTCCGCCCTCACGTGATTTTGTGGACGACGAGCTGGAGGAGGCTCTCACCGTTAAAAGGAGGGCATTTAGAAAGAAGCCGGTCCTGGACGAGACGCCAATCATCCTGGAGAATATAGATTCCCTGACCCTGGAAGCAACGCGTGAGTCTGCAAATAAAGCCAGCCTCCGGGTCGCGGAGATTGCCGCCAAGTCCGGCAACTTGAAGGGGACGTTTCAGAAAGAACTGAAACAGCTGTCCAAGTATTTCATGACGATCATCGATAGCCTGATCGAGAGGAACCAGTCGGACGAGATGCGTAAGCTCACCGCGGAGCTTCAAGCGAAGTCTCATCAGCTTAAGGTGTGTGAGGACGAGATGAAGGCCCTACGCAGAGACTTTCATGAAGTCAGGCGGCCCTCTCCACCTCATACCCCAGCCCTGAATGATACATTTGAAGGGTTCAAAGAGGATCTCCGACGGGATATACTCATCTCCGTCGGCACTCTTGTGGATGCGCGTCTCGCACCTCTCGCCGAGCGCCTCCCTCCACAGCCACCGGTCCGTCCCCCCCTGGCAGGGGACAAAAAGAAGGGGGCTTCAAAACCCGCACCGAAGGCTACATCAGGCCTCAATCCGGTGCCTCCGACGGCAAACTCACCGCGCCCGTCTTGTTCAAGGGACTGGCCTCCGGTGGTCCCGGTATCGGCTTCCCCTCCTGAACAGGAGGGGGAGTGGGTGGCGGTGGTTAACAGGAAGAAGAGAGGGAAGAAGCCTCCTGCGAGACCTCCTACTCCAATACCCGCTGCATCTGGACCCAAGAAGGGTCCAAACTCGACGGCTCCCACCACCCGGGCAACGACTTCCGGTCCGGCGGCTTCTCGGAGGGTCAATCCTGCGGCGCCTGGGAGGACACCAAAGCCGCCTAAATTGACCCCCCCACGTGACTCGGCTGTGGTCCTTACTCTGAAGCCCGAAGCCATCGAGAGAGGGGCCACATACAAGATGGCGCTTAAGAGGGCCAAAGAGGGCATCTCCCTCAGTGAGATGGGAATCGACTCGGTCAAGATGCGGCAGTCAGCAACTGGGGCCAAGTTGATTGAAGTGTCCGGACCCCAGGCTGCTCAGAAGGCGGACCTGCTGGCGGAGAGGCTCCGTGACACCATTGATGACGTGGCCATAATCGTCAGGCCCATTAAGAAGGTCTCGCTGCGCATTGCGGGCCTCGACGACTCCGTCACAAAAGACGAAGTCGTGGCTCGCGTGGCCGAAATCGGCGGTTGTCCCATCGAACAGATCCTGGCGGGCCCGCTTAGGCCGGGCCCAAGTGGGAACTCGGTGGCGTTCTTGTCGTGTCCGATCGCCGCTGCAAAGGAAGTGTGCAATAAAAAGCCCTTCCTGGTCGGCTGGAGCTCGGCCCAAGTGAGGGTTCTAGAGGCGCGCCCCATGCGCTGCTTTAAGTGCATGGGGATGGGACACTCCCGTCAAATGTGCCCATCTGTGACGGACCGCGGCAACCTCTGCTTCCGATGTGGAGGTTCTGACCACAAGCAAGAAGTGTGCACTGAGAAGCCGCGGTGCGCCATCTGCGCCGAAATGGGGAAGCCTTCAGGCCATATAATGGGGGGACGCTCATGTAACCCCCCCCAAACAAGAGGTTCAGCAGTTAGGACCCAGACTGCTGCGGAGAGAGCGCGCCAACCTGCGCGCGAGGAGGCTGGGATGTCGGAATGAATAATACGGTCCGACATCCCAATATCGTACAGACGAACCTCAACCACTCCGCCAGGGCGCAGGATCTGCTCCTGCAGACCATGGCGGAGTGGGAGGTTGGAGTTGCGGTTGTTGCGGAGCCGTATAATGTACCTCCGCAACCCAACTGGGTTGGTTCTTTGGACAGGTCGGTTGCGGTCATCGCCCGGCGCGATGCCGCTAACCCCCCTATCTCCCCTATGGAGCGGGGATCTGGATACGTCGTGGTGTCTTGGGGAGAATACACCCTAGTCGGGGTGTATTTCTCCCCCAACAAATCGCGGGCGGCCCTGGATTCCTATCTGAACGTACTAGGTCCGGCAATAATGAGGGTGCCCTCGCGCATGGTCCTCGTGCTCGGGGACCTAAACGCCAAGTCCCGCAATTGGGGCTGCCCCTTCACGGACCTTAAAGGTAGGGCTGTGGAGGCTTGGGCAGCGCAGCTTGGCCTGGTTCTGCTGAACCGGGGCTCAACATTCACGTGTGTGCGGCATAACGGGGGGTCCGTGGTGGACATTTCGTTTGCCACCCCGTCCGTCGCATCACGCGTGAATATGTGGAAAGTTGAGGAGGGGGTGGAGACTCTATCTGATCACCTTTATATCAGTATTGGAGTCTCCCCCCTCGGCCCTCAGCGGCCGAGCCGGAGCCGGGGCTCCCCCGCGGCCTTCCCACGATGGGCAATCAGCCGCTTCAACAAGGAGCTGGCCGAAGAGGCGGCCATAGTACAGGCTTGGTGTCGAGCCTCCACTCCTCAAGCCGGGGTTGACGAGGCGGCCGCTCGTTTCCGCACCGCAACTACTGCGGTGTGCGATGCGGCCATGCCCCGAGTGGGCAGGCAGCGACCCAGGAGGGCACTATATTGGTGGTCCTCCGAAATAGCGGACCTTCGGGCAGAGTGTGCCATCAAACGGCGGCTCTATCAACGTTCCCGCCGCCGGGCTACGAGAGACCTGGCAGTGGAGGGCCAGCTGTACGAGGCTTACAGGGCTACCAATAAAAATCTGCAGCTGGCCATCAGTCGGGCCAAGGAGACGGCAAGAGAGGAGATGCTGGAGAGTCTCAACAACGACCCATGGGGTCGTCCGTACAAAGCGGTACGAAATAAACTTCGTCCGCAGACGCTCCCCATCACTGAGACTCTCCAGCCGGATGTCCTCTGTCGTGTCATCAGGGAGCTCTTCCCTGAGGACTGGACGGCGGATCCGCCAGTTATGCATCCTCCGGGCGTGGTCGCAGAGGATCAGGCCATCCCTCCAGTGTCGGACCTGGAAATAGAGATGGCCAAGGACCGCCTGAAGAGGAAAAGGACGGCCCCGGGCCCAGATGGTGTGCCCGGACGTGTGCTTTCGGTGGCCCTCAACCACCTAGAACCGGATATTCGGGAGCTGTTCGACCTCTGTCTGACGTCTGGACGGTTCCCGAGGATCTGGAAAGAGGGCAGATTATGTCTGTTGCAGAAGGAGGGTCGGCCTCCGGACTCTCCTTCAGCTTACAGGCCAGTGGTTCTGCTGGATGATGCAGGGAAGCTACTTGAGAGGGTTGTAGCTTCCCGCATCATCCAGCATTTGGAGGAGAGGGGGCCGAATTTGTCCGACGCACAGTTCGGCTTCAGGGAGGGCCGGTCAACCCTGGACGCGATCGCGGCACTAAAGGCGTGGTCACAGGTGGCAGTTGGCGAGGGGGACAGGGTGTTGGCGGTGTCATTGGACATCGCCAATGCCTTCAATAACTTGCCCTTCGCCGTCATAAGTGAGGCACTCCGATATCACGGGGTGCCCTCCTACCTGCTCCGGATAGTAGAGGATTTTCTCAGTGACAGAGTAATCCTCTACACAAACAATGAGGGACACGTCATTCGACATGAAGTGAAAAGGGGCGTTCCACAGGGGTCGGCCATGGGCCCAATCCTGTGGATCATAGGTTACGACTGGGTGCTCCGCGGCGCATTCCACCCTTGGGTGCGCATCTTCTGTTACGCGGATGACACCTTAGTCGTGACCCGCGGTGGGTCTTTTCCGGAAGTGGCAAGGCGGGCTGAGGCGGCCACATCAGAGGTGGTGGGGCGAATACAATCGCTAGGTTTACAGGTCGCGCTCCACAAGACGGAGGCTCTCCTTTTGCATGGGCCGCGTCAGGGTCCGCCTCCTGGAGCGCGACTAAACATCGAGGGCGCAGTTATTCCATTGAGGCCCAGTATGAAATACCTGGGCCTCGTCTTGGACGGACGATGGGATTTTGGGGCCCATTTCTCCCAGCTGGCCCCGAAATTAGTAAAGACGGCGGCGGCGCTTGGGCGCCTTCTACCCAATGTGGGGGGACCGGAGGTTGCATGCCGGCAGCTCTATGCCGGAGTAGTGAGGAGCATTGCGCTGTATGGGGCACCGATCTGGGTAGACTCCCTCAGCGATCACAATAAGAGCCTGCTGCGACAAGCGCAGCGGACCATTGTATTGAGGGTAGTCCGGGGCTACCGGACGGTGTCCTTTGGGGCGGCTTGCGCTCTCGGTGGTCTCCCCCCGTGGGAGCTGGAGGCAGACGTGCTCGCCACGGTATATAAATACCGTGCGTCGAGGACGGCTGCAGGAGAGCGCCCGACCCTGGAGACTGTGATGCGTATCCGCCGTAGGGCCCAGCGCGAAGTCTTAGAGCGCTGGGAGGAGGGCCTTCGATCGCCAACATACGGCGTGAGGACAATCGAGGCGATCCGTCCCGTCTTACCCCAGTGGGTAAACCGTAAATTTGGGACGTTGTCGTTTCATTTGGTGCAGATGCTTACCGATCACGGCAGCTTCGGTAAGTATCTGTACAAAATCCCAAAGAGGGAGCCCACACCACAATGCCATGAGTGCGGCGCGGATGAGGACACGGCGCAGCACACCCTAGAGGAGTGCGCAGCCTGGGGTCCTCAGCGCCATGAGCTCATGGCCGTCATCGGGGCAGACCTCTCCCTGCCGAGCGTAGTCAAGGCTATGCTCGGCAGCGAAAGGTCGTGGAAGGCGGTGGCAACCTTCTGCGACAAAGTCATGTCGCAGAAGGAGGCCGCGGAAAGGGTCCGAGAGGAGAGTGCCTCAGCTGTCCCGATCCGCCGCAGACGAGTAGGAGTCCGGAGGAGGCGGTATGCCCACCTCCTCCTTCCTCCCTAAATCCCCTGCCGCGGGGGCTCCCATGTGTACTGGGAGCTCCCATCGCACTTGCAGGAGGCCGGGTTAAACCGGCCAGCCATCGGGACATCAGGGCGCGCTGTTAAGCGGTACCCTGATGGCCCGCTGACGGTGGTTTGCGGGTACACCTGGGGATGTTTAGTGGGTAGGCCTCCGTGTCCCAGCTTCGGGGAGCGGAGGAGAGTCCCACACTCCCCTCGGCTTGTAATGTCGGCATGCCGGCATCACAAGCGGAGGATAGTGCGTAAAGCATTTTACCCCAGCAAAAAAAAAAAAAAAAAAAAAAAAAAAAAAAAAAAAAAAAAAAAAAAGGTTAGGTTAGGTTAGGTTAGGTTAGGTTAGGTTAGGTTAGGTTAGGTTGGGGTGGGCGATGGAGTGACCTCTTCGTGCGGCGGGGCATTATTCTTGCGTTCGAACTCGTTCGTCGGAAGGGTAGTGTCCTGTCCAGGTCCACCCTAGGCAACGGCGGGTAGTAATCTCTTCGGGCATTGCTACCCGACGGCCGACACTCCATAGGGGGCTGCTCTCCTGCCCCGTCGCATTTGGCGACGGCGCAGAAGAGAGGCCGGGGGGCATACCGTAATCCTCATTCTGAGGACCGGGGTCTCTGCTCTGTCGGAGTCGCGAGGGGGAAACCTCTATAAAAACTACCATACCGTAATCCTCATTACGAGGACCGGGGCCCTGGTTCATCCAGCGCGCGAGGAGAGCGACCTCTATATAAAACGCATCATACCGTTACCTGCTCTTTTCAGGGCGGGCCGGGGGTCCTGTTTCGGCAGGGCTGCGGGGAGAAAACCCCAGAAGGGTCATGGGAGTCGGGTTTGTTGCGGTGGAGTGCGGGAGGGGGGAGTTGGTTAGTGCGGGTCTGTCTTGGTGTCGGGTAGCTGTGGAGGTTTTGCCCCTCCCTACTCGACACTACTACAGCTCCCTTAACAGCCTTCTCCTCTAAACCGTACTGTGCTCCTTCAACCTCGAACCCCATTTTCCCTGAATCAAATCTCTAAATTCGAGCCGCTGTAGTCCTCGGCGGCCCGGGCCTTTCCTTTGGAAGGGTGGTGACGGAGGCGGTCACCAACCAGCTAGGGGCTCTCCCGGGGCTCAAACCTGTCCCCTCGGGTGTAGCACAGGGATAAAAAAAATGTAAAATGGCGGATAGGAAGACAACTCCTCACGGGGTACCTGCCTCTCGGCGGGGAATCCCCCCTACTGTGGGTAAAACTGCGGTAGGTCACTCGGGCAGTCGTAATGTGGGGGCCCGAGACTGTACGCCGACTGAAAGAGAGGGTGAGGCTTCTAGCCAAGACCCCTCCATCCGCAGGAGTTCTGCGAAGGCGCCTTCGGGCGCAACTAAGGAGCGTTCGGAAATACCGATGAGTGAAGACGAGTACAACGCTCGCCTCGACTCGACCCGTGACCTGTATGTAGAGCACGACACCGACTCTGATACGTTCAAGGAGGCGAAGGAAGTGTTCTTCTCAAAGTTCCTTCAGCATCACTTGGCGGAGGGACATTGCATAGAGGACGCTGCGTTTAGGACGCGCGAATTGTTTGAGGTCTCGGTTCTGTCGGTGAAGGGGGCAAAAGAGAGCCGCAAACGGGAGGAAGAAGAACGTCGCAGGTGGAAGGCCATTTTGGCGGAGCCACCTTCTCCTCCTATCAGCAGATCCCGTTCTCGGGAGCTGATAGAGAAGAAGAAGAGAACGACGAGGGCCAGCTTGAGTCTCGCCAAGAAAACGGATCGGGACGTCAACGTGGGGGCTTCAACCTCCGCGAGGGCGTCTTCCAGCGACAGAAAGCGGCCGGAGAGCAGCTCTCCCGCTATTGGGCGTTGGGAGAGTACGTCGTCCCTCCTGTCTCTCACGTCGGAACAGGAGGACGACGACATTGAAGGAGACACGCGGCTCCACCCCAAAGTCGCTAAGTTGGCGAAGGGTGGTCGGGGCCGCCCACCGGTTGCGAAGAGAGGGAGCGGGCGTCCCCCCACCACGGGGGAGTACGTGGGTGCCCTCAAGGCCAAAAAGGAGCTCCGTGCTTTTGAGGAGCAGGATGCCAAGGCCAGGCAGGAGGCCGAAATGGACCGCATTACCCGGGCTTTTGATGCCCGGATGAAGAAGGCGGAAGAGGCTAAGGGTGAGGCGGCCGGTCTGCCAGCCTCTGACATCGTGTCCAACGTCCGGATGGCGACGGACACGATAATACAGTGCGCTCAGAGGTCGAAAAACCTCAAGGGCACTGTCGTCAAGGCCCTTAAGGACGCGGCCAATTTGATTGCGGGCTCGGTAGAGGAGCTGCGGATTCGCACAACAGACGTCGAAGTCCGCAAGCTTAACGCTGCCAACATGCAGCTCAAGAAAGAGGTGGAGGAGCTGCGCCGTGAGGTCGAGGCGCTCAAGGCTCTCCCCAGGCGAGAGGAACCGTCCAGGCCTCCAGAGCCGATGGACGAGGGCGCCCCTCTTGAGGCCCCGGCGGGTTTGTCCAGCATTGTGTCCCAAATTGGGGCCATGCTGGACGCCCGCTTTGAGGCGCTAGAGAGGGATGGACGCCTTCTCCCTGGTAAAGACTATCGCCCTCCCTTAAGGGCGAGTCAAAGGGTCCGGTCGATAGATATCGACCTACCCTACATCCCGATTGCGACAAGGCCACCCAGCAGGAGGGCCTCACGTCAAGCTCCCTCAAGGGAGCAGTCCGTTGCCGCCCCAGAAAGGCGGCCAGCCCCCCCTGGTGCGACAACACAGGCACCGGCTAAGGCCCCGAAGAAGAAGGGGAAGAAGAAGGGCACTCAAGCGCCCTCGGCTGTCCCCGCCAGAGAGCCCCGTCCGCTTCCCCCGCCGCCGACGTCGATGGCTGCGTCGTTCGCCGAGGTGGCAAAACGTGGGCGCGGCAAGACCAGCCGCAAGAGGCCAAAGAGCCAGAGGGCTCCCTCCCGCCCCGGTCCAGGGCGCGCGGAGGTCAAGCCCCGCAAATTACGCGTTCCCCAAACCGCCGTCATTATGGTACGGTATGCCGAGGACGCCCTCCGTTCGGGAGCCACTTACCGGGGTTTCTTCCTGACAGCAATGCAGGAAGTAAATCTCGCTGAGATTGGCATACCGGAGGGCGTAAAGTTTAAGGTGTCGCAGACCGGGGCCAAGCTCCTGGAAGTGCAGGGCCCCGATGCTGATGTGCGTGCGGATCGGTTGGCCGAGGCGCTTCGCGCTATACCAGGCATGCGGCCGGAGGTGGTGTCGATCACCCGGCCGCAAATGAGGGCTGATCTGAGGATCACAGGTCTCGACGACGCTGTGTCAGCTGAGGACCTGAAAGCAAAACTCGCTGAGTTGGGGGACTGTCCGCCGGATTCTGTTACGGTGGGCAGAATCGCCGAGTTTGGCCGATCTCAGGAGCGTTCGGTCGTTGTAGCGGTGCCGGTGAAAGCCGCCAAAAAGCTGGCTGGCCTGCGCCGACTTTTGGTTGGGTGGTCTTCGGCACGGATCATTCCGTTGGCACCGAGAACCAAAAGGTGCTACAAGTGCCTTGGCGAGGGGCATATAGCCGTAAAGTGTCGTGGCACTCTAGACCGCACGGAATTCTGCTTCCGGTGCGGGAAGCGTGGCCACAAGGCCCGAGGTTGCTCGGAGCCGCCGCATTGCCTGCTGTGCGAAACAGCGGGCAAGCCGGCCTCCCACTTGCTGGGGACCAAGAAGTGTCCTCAGCCCAAGTTGTTGCCCGCCGCTGCCGCAAGGCGGCGGCAGGAGGGGGTGTCTGAGGAGGAGGTGATGGAAGTCGCTGCTGAGGCGAGGACCTCCACTTCCCCTGTGATGACTCCCGCTCCGCGCAGGGGCAAGGCTCGGGGAACAGCTGCGGGGGCGGCTGAACCCCAGTAGAGCCCGAGAGGTGCGCGCGGAGTCCCCGCGCGCCTTTCGAGAGTGGGTGTCTCCTATAGGGAGAGAGGCCGGTTCGGCCGTCGCTGGGCGTCGACGGGGCGCGCTGCTTAGCGGTACCCCGGGGGCGTCCTATAGCGCGACAGAGGGACCACTCGGGTTTTAGTCGGTAGTCTGCAGCTTTGCAGGAGTCCGACATAACCGACTAGCCGCCCCCGCGGCTAGCGGTACACGTAAAAGTGTTTCCCGAGTCAAAAAAAAAAAAAAAAAAAAAAAAAAAAAAAAAAAAAAAAAGGTTAGGTTAGGTTAGGTTAGGTTAGGTTAGGTTAGGTTAGGTTAGGTTAGGTTAGGTTAGGTTAGGTTAGGTTAGGTTAGGTTAGGTTAGGTTAGGTTAGGTTAGGTTAGGTTAGGTTAGGTTAGGTTAGGTTAGGTTAGGTTAGGTTAGGTTAGGTTAGGTTAGGTTAGGTTAGGTTAGGTTAGGTTAGGTTAGGTTAGGTTAGGTTAGGTTAGGTTAGGTTAGGTTAGGTTAGGTTAGGTTAGGTTAGGTTAGGTTAGGTTAGGTTAGGTTTTTTTTTTTTTTTTTTTTTTTTTTAAGTTTTATATATCCTTTGACGTAGTCAAAGACTTTGTTTGCTTATGTTTTTACTTGCAATGATTATTTTTTAAGTGTCCAAGATGAACTTAGTCAAGAAGAAGAAGAGTTTCGAGAAGAAGAGAAATACCTATTTTTGTTTATGACATAGACGTACACATTGTGTACCATTTGTGACAATCATCTTTTATTTACAGTAATTCAAAGTGTTTAATGACAAAGTTTTCTTCACTTTTGTCTATTTATTTTCCTAATTTTATATCTAAGTAAGCAATTTACTAATAAGTGTTTTTTATTTTATGTATTATTTACAAATTTTGTTTTATTACTGATTTTTTTTTTTTTTTTTTATAAGGTTTTTATTTATTTATTATTTTTTTGTGTTTTTTATGATTTTGTGGTTTCAACCATTTATGCTTAAATTTATAACTTATTCTATTTATTTTTATGTACATATTTACATATCTGTCCTGTTGTCACTTTTGTCCGTTTTGTTGCGTTTTATGACTTTTGATGCTATTTGTATACAATATTTTAAAAAGTGTTCTTGAGTGTCTTTAAATTTAACTAATTCGTGTATATTTTCTATGCTTATTTGTATTCCTAATTTTTGTTCTAAGTTTATTCTATCAATTTCATGTACTGGACATTCGACAAGGATGTGTGGAACAGATTCTATTTTGTCCGAGTCACAGATGCATGAGGGGTTGTCCTTGCATTTGAATCTATGCAGGTATTGGGAGAACCCCCCATGCCCTGTCATAATCTGTGTGAGGATTCCTGCCGGCTGTATTTTTCTTACTATTTTATAGGCATCTGGTATATTTGGTAAAAAGATTTTAGTGATTGCTGCTGTTTCTCCGGTAGTGTATCTTTTGTTCCATTCATCAATTGACTCTTCACGGATTTTTCGTTTGATGTAGGATATCGGGCATAATTCATAATCCGGTCTTTTCTTTAGTTTCAGAGCTGCCTCTTTGGCCAACTCGTCAGCTCGTTCGTTGCCAGTGAGCCCTGCGTGTGCTTTCACCCAGTGGAAGGATATTTCCATTCCCTGTGAGGAAGCTGCGTCTAGGTTGCGACGGGACTCTACAGCCAACGGATGTGGTGCACATGGATTAGATAGTGTCTCCAATGCTGATCTAGAGTCACTATATATCCCTATCGTTTTAGCTCCAGATCGGAGGGCTTCATTTATCGCACGATTTATAGCGAGCATCTCAGCCTGGTATACAGAGCAATATGATGGTAGACAAAGCTTAATGGACTTTGTCTCGCTGGCATTTTTCCAGATGGATAAAGCTGCGCCTACTTTGTCCTCAATTTTGCTTCCATCGGTATAGATTTTTAATTGCTGGTTTTCGTGCTTTTCTATTTGCTCCTGTTTGTCAATACATTCGAATTGTATTGTGGTTTGTTTCGCAGGGTGAGGAAGTTTTGCAAATGGCACTGGAAGTTCGATTTCGCGATCTCTTAACACTGTTTCAGATAGACCCCTTTTTGCCTCATACAAGATTGCTGCTTCTTGAACCCGCAGATCAAGAGGCAAAATTCCGGACAATGCTAAAGCCGAGTTCAACGAGATGGTGCGGTATGATTTGCAAATCTTCTGTGCAAATCCTCTCTGAACTGTTTCCAGCTGTTTCCTGATACCGATCTTAGCAGTTGCAGGAGCCCATACACTCGCAGCATAAGTTACTATGGGCTCTACTGCTGCTGTATAGATGATGCGAATAATGTCGGGATTCAGGCCCCAGCTAGATTTGGCAGCTTTTGAAAGCTGTTTGTAAACGTTCAATGCTTTTCTGCAAACGTTTGCTGTATGCTGGTTGAACGTGAGTTTGTTATCGAACGTTACACCCAACAACTTTATCTCGTTTGAAATGGCTATGTCAACTCCGCCCATATTCAAGCGGGGGGTATCATACTTTAATTTACGAGTAAGAATCATTGCCTTTGTTTTGTGCGCTGCGAAGTTTAATTTATTGCATGCACCCCACTCCTGGACACAGGCAAGAGCTGAGTTCGCCTGGCTCTCTATTTTGTCGGCTGTATCGGCTTCGAAGGCTAGGACCACGTCGTCGGCGAATGCCTGACAGAAGTGGCCCTTTTCTTCCAGTTGTTTCAGTAACGAGTCTAGTAAAAGATTCCACAAAATGGGCCCGCCAATGGACCCTTGGACACAACCTTTCGTGGTATCCTTGTTGACTTCCTCGCCAGCATATCGGAGCTTGACAGATCGGTTTGACAGATAACTGTCAATGAGTCTTCTAATGTTCCCCGGAGTTTGTTCTTCAGCCAAACGGAGTTTTATAGCCGGCCACCAGGCATTATCGAAGGCGCCCTCTATGTCAAGTGAAACGATTGTAACAATCTTTTTGTTGTTTATGCTATTTTGAATATACTGTGACAAATTGTAGAGTGCGTCTTCGGTGCTCCTTTGTGGCATAAACCCATATTGGCGGGCATTTATCCGGGGGACTAAATGGTATTTTAGTCTAGCTACAAGCATTTTTTCTAATACTTTTCCGAGAACGGGAAGCAGACCGATAGGCCTGTAGGACTTGGGATGGTGATAATCTTCCTTTCCTGGTTTGCGCAAGATGACAACAGTTGCTTCTTTCCATATTAATGGAAAGTATGCAATTTGTAGGGCTTTGTTTGCCATGGCAAGGAAGATTTCTGGGTCTTGTAGTATGGCTTGTGAACAGATATCGGAGCTGAGTCCATCTGACCCGGGGGCTTTTTTAGGATTGAATGTACTAATTGCTGTTTTTAATTCCAGGATCGTGAAAGGAGGATCTTCGAGTTCGTCAGGGGACTTTTCGTTTGCCTTGGCTGCTGCATCGCGTATTTGGCTGTGGTAAGTATTATCTTTGTTTGACAGGTCAGGCGGGTAAAAGGTGTCTGCGAGCAGGTGAGCAGATTCAGCAGAGGTAAGTATTTTCCCTTCCTTTACTAGTGGTAGGTCCTCTTCCCTTTTCCTTGTTCTTCCAATGACCCTGTATATTCCTTCCCAGACTCCTTCCTTTTCCTGTTTTTCACAGAATTCCTTCCAACTTTGAGTTTGAGCTTGTCTTGCTTTTGTTTCATATTCTTCCTTTTTTTCTAGGTACTCGGCGACTACCTTGTCTCTACGGACTGCGGCAGCACATCGTATGCGGCGTCTCCGGGTGTTGACTTCCTTCTTGAGTGCGGCGAGTTCGTCATTCCACCAAGGTATATTTATTTTATTATTACTTTTTATTTCAGGTATGTTTTCTTCACTAGCTTTTATTATATTATTTGTCCATTTTACTATTATATCTTCTAATTCTCTATGATTATTTATGTTGTTTATACTGTTTACGTTTATTTCCGATTCATTATTTAACTGTATAAGTGTTTCTCTAAATTCTTCCCATTTTGCTTTCTTTGTGTTGAATTTTCTAGTAGTTCTTTTAATGTTTATGCCTTTACTTTTCTCCAATTTTATTTTAAATATGATGGCGTTATGATCGGAACTCGTCACTCCTCTTTCAACATGCCAGTCCTCTATTAAGTCCAGTGTGTTGATGCAACATGTTGTTACATCGACGTGGCTTGCTATTTCACGATCACCTCTGACAGTGTCAAACGTGGGTGTGTTGCCAACGTTTAGCACCTGTAGGTCTAACTCCCAGAGAGTACCAGAGAACTCATCTCCGCGGTGGTCAATTTGTGTACTGCCCCACCAGGTACTTTTGGCGTTGGCATCCCCTCCTATGATTATCTTGACACCGTCTAAGGTTGTGCAGATTTTCTTGATCTGTTCCAGGTAAGTGTCCATTTGCCGGTCGGGCTCGAAATAGAAAGATACCATTGCAATCTCCCAAGCGCTGGTGCGGATCCTCACCACTACGATGTTGTTCGTGGTGAGTTCTGGGTGTTGTATTACGTCCAAGTCTGCATCGTGTACAACGATTGCAGCTTTTACAACACCATTTTCCTGGTCAGCGCATTGGTAGATTCTGGTGCCACGATAATCTTTCATCTTCCGAATACCACCGACATAAGGTTCCTGGAGCAGAGAAACTGTGACTTTACGTTTGCTAGCTTCTAACATGAGTTCCGTGGTGGCCAATTCCTTCCTTTGAAGGTTGGCTTGTATCACGGTATATGCGTGTTCGGCAGTTATTGTGCTATTAGAGTTTTCCCGTGAGAGGCCTTTAGCAATAGGCAATCTTTGCCCTGGCTAAAGCATCCCATTTTCTACGCACAGCGCATTCCGTGCTGAACGCGCTATGCTGCGTGGCCTCAAACTTGGCCTCAACGCAGTTGCAGCACGTTGGGAGTGCCCCAGCAAGCCTTTTCTCGCACTGGGAGCTCATGTGCGGTTCAGCACAATAACTGCATTTGGGCTGCGTTTGTTTGCAGAACCGTTTACCATGCCCGTACCCCAGGCACATCGAACATTGCACTAATGGGGATTGATCTTCGACCCTGACTCGCTGGATGTCAATGTGCAGTTCGGTGCGGTTGAGGATGCGATTGTACAGCTCAGGTGAGGCCCTGAATACCACGTGGCAAGAGTGAGGATTGCGAGTTTTCTTGCGATATCTGATCTCAATCCTATCGTCATCTTTATGTAGATCCAGAAACAGATCTTTGTTCTGGTTTCTAATTGCTCTCATGATTTCCTCGTCTGAGATATACGACATGACTCCCTTTGCGACAATTAGTGGGTCTTTGTTGCGTATTTCTTCTACCGAAAGCTGAGTATCTGCATTGTTGAGGCGCTCGTGGACTCTCTGGGTGTCGGTTTTTGATCGGCAGCTAAGAATAATCTTCCTATTCTTTGCCTTCCTAACTTTGTCCACAGTGACCCATCCGTCTGTCGCCTTTACTACGTTACGGACCCTTTCGAGGACTTCATCCCCGGTGTCCTTCTCATTCTTCGACGAGATCACCACTGAGTGGAGAGCTGCTCGCTCTGGTTGGTGGCCTTGTCGTTGACCCGAAACGGCGTTAGCATAGGTCATTCTAGTAGTGGACACGACTTCTTCTGTCCTCTCAAGCGATCTCTTTAAAGACTCAATCTTTTCATTGCTTTCTTTAATCAATTTTCCATGTTCCTTGATTATTTCCTCTAATCCCTTTGTGTTGATCCTAACACCTTCATTGTTGTCCTTATCCTTGTGTATTACTTCTTTCTCATTATTTCCTTCTTCTATCGCTCCTACTGCAATAGACTTCTTTCTTTCCTCTTCCGACTCTTTGACGAGTTGGTATAGCCGACTCACTGCATTGCTAACTTCTGTCACAATTTCCTTTTTGGTGTTTCTGGACTGCGCCAGCTGAAGCCTGGCCTTCATAAGGCAGCTCTTGGCCTCATGCACGCGGTCCCGGAACTCAAGGGGGTCTTTGGACAGCTCCGCTATGTCCTTAGCGATGTCGAGAATTGCCTGAGACCCGGCTCCTCCTAGTGTCTGTGAAGCTTCAAAGTCTTTTAGCGCCTGTGAAGCCTCGGCAGCATCGATGTCGTCCTCTACAAGAGTAGGTTGCGATGAAGTTGACGCTACCGGGGCGTTAGCAAGGGGCGCTAGCTGCCTTTTCGGCTTTGGGGCGGGCGGGGCCTTTTTCGGCTGTTCTGTCGCCATTTGTGGGGCTTGGGGTGCCTTACCAGTCATCGCGGGCTCGACCGTAGCCTTTCCGGAGGTCGGGGCAGGCTTTGCGGCCTTTGTGACTGTTTTCGATAAGGGGGGGGAGGGAGATTTCTGTCGGGGGGGCGTGCGAATGCCAAACATCCTGTCCTTTTAGTCAGAAGCTAATTTTTAAAATTTTTCAATTGGGGGGGGGGGGTGGGGGTGTAAAATTTGGGGGGGGAGGGGAGGTCCAAAGTTGCCCTTGAACCGACCCTGAAAATATTATACTGAGTCTACAAATAAATATTTTTGCTCATATGGTATGCATCTATATGGACGACCTAGCAGAAATAACGGCCAAAAAGTCTACCTAAGCTCCGAAAAAATTTGTATGGAGAAATTTTTGCAAATTTTCAAAGTGCTAAAAAAGTGGGTTGGAGATATGCGAGACACACGGGAGGGGTGTCAAAAGACGCGGAAACTAATAAACTAAAGCTGATACTAACAAGAATTACGCTAAGAAGAAATTTGGATTTTATATTGAATTTTAACTGAGACTAGAAATTTGTAAATTTAGTATGGAAAAGTTGAAGTTGAAAATCGCTAAGTTAAAATCACATAAAAATTAATTTCTCTGAAACTAATTGAGATAGACCCTTCGAGCAAAAAGTATGTTTTAGGGCTTAATTAGACCCACATTAGGTGCGAATTTGAACAACGTATCTTCTGTTTTAGTGGTTGGTTAGGTTAGGTTAGGTTAGGTTAGGTTAGGTTAGGTTAGGTTAGGTTAGGTTAGGTTAGGTTAGGTTAGGTTAGGTTAGGTTAGGTTAGGTTAGGTTAGGTTAGGTTAGGTTAGGTTAGGTTAGGTTAGGTTAGGTTAGGTTAGGTTAGGTTAGGTTAGGTTAGGTTTTTTTTTTTTTTTTTTTTTTTTTTTTTTAAAGATATTTTGTTCTCTGACGTAATCAGAGCTTTTATTTGCTTTGTTTTATTTGCTATCTCTTTGTTTTATTTGCTAGATATTTATGGCATGTACGTGAAACGTACATTTTATTTTAATATACCTATTTTATGTGTACATTTGAATTTATTTACAGAGTATTATTTATTCAACCTTTAACTGCATGTTATTTGAGCGACTATCTTTTAGAGTCTAACTTTGAAGAAGTGGAAGAAAAAGAAAAGAGAAGAGTGAAGAAAGAGAAGTTCGAGAATCAACTTTTATATTTACAATAATTTTGGCTCGCACTAGAGCTTCGCTTATATCTAGAAAATTATTATTTACAACTTAAATAATAGTGTTTTTTTTTTTTTTTTTTTTTTTTTTTTTTTTTTTTTTTTTTTTTTTTTTTTATGTTTTTATTTGTTTTTTGTTTTTTATTGGGTTTTTATAAGTTTTTTATTTATTACATATAATTGTTTTTTAATATTTACATTTTTACAAGTCTATTCCGGTGGTGTTTTGTCAGTTTTATTTCTGTTTATTACTTGCGTAGCGATATTAATGCAGTATTTTATGAAGTGTTCTTGGGTGTCTTTATATTTTAATAGATCTTTTAATGTGTCAGCTGTGATTTGGACACCCAGTTTTTGTTCCAATGACTGACGAGCAGTTATGTGTACCGGGCATTCTGTTAGGATATGCAGCACCGATTCCTCAGTTTCCGGGTCGCATATGCACGAAGGGTTCTCTTTACACTTAAAGCGGTGTAGGTACTGTGAGAACCCTCCGTGTCCCGTCATTATCTGCGTAAGTATACCTGCCGGTTTTATCTTTCGTACAAGTTTATAGGCCTCTGTTATGTCAGGAAGGAACAGTTTGGTCACTGAAGCTGTCGTGCTGGAGGTATACCTTTCGTTCCACTCTTGGATTGAACCTTCTCGAAGACACTTTTTGACGTATGATACAGGGCAACAATCGTAATCGTGTTTTTTGCGTAAATTGAGTGCTGCTTCCTTCGCCAACTCATCCGCTCGCTCATTGCCTTTAAGTCCTATATGGGCTCTTACCCAATAGAAGGATATTCTTTTATTTTGGGTGAGCGCCATATCGAGACCATTTCGAGCTTCTACTGCTAGCGGATGAGGGGCGTTGGGGTTAGCCAGAGTCTCTAGTGCCGAGCGTGAGTCGCTGTAGACTCCTATATCTGTGGCTTTACATTTTAAGGCTTCTTTGACAGCTCTGTTTATGGCCAGCAGTTCCGCCTGATATACCGTACAATAAGACGGCAAGCAAAGTTTAGTGGATTTGGTCTCACTGCTATCTGTCCAGAAAGACAGTGCAGCTCCGACCTTGTCCTCTATCTTGCTGCCGTCTGTATAGATTTTAAGCTGTTGATTTTGCTTGTCTATTTGTTCCTGGTTTTCCAGGCATTGGAACTGTATGGCCATTTGTTTTGCTGGATGTGGGAGTTCTGTGACTCTCACTGGCAACTCTAATTCGCGATCTCCGAGCACTTCTTCAGAGTGACCTCTTTTTGTCTCATAGAGAGTTGCTGCCTCTTGTATTCGGAGATCGAGAGGTATCAGTCCTGAAAGCGCCAGTGCGGAGTTTAGCGACACAGTGCGATAGGACTTGCACAATTTTTGCGCAAAGCCTCTTTGCACCGTGTCCAGCTGTTTTCTGACTCCGAGTTTTTTGGCGGCTGGAGCCCACACACCAGCAGCGTAGGTAACGATGGGCTCTACTGTGGCAGTGTAGATAATTTTGATGACCTCTGGATGTAGGCCCCAGCTTGCTTTAGCTGCCATCGACAACTGTTTATAAACATTTATCGCTTTCCGGCAGACTGTGGCAACATGCTTATTAAATGTCATTTTGCTGTCGATAATAAGTCCTAGCAGTTTTATCTCGTCTACTATGGCAATGTCCGTTTCGCCCATTCTCAGTTGAGGGGTGTCATATTTCAATTTTTTGGTAAGTACCATTGCATTTGTTTTTTGTGGTGCGAACTTTAACTTGTTTTTGACACCCCACGACTGTACATGGGCTAGAGCGGTATTTGCCTGTGCTTCGATCTGAGCTGCTGTGTCTGCTTCGAAAGCCAGAACAACGTCGTCGGCGAACGCTTGGCAGAAGTGACCAAGTTGCTCCATCTGTTTGAGCAGTGGGTCAAGTAGGAGGTTCCACAAAATGGGTCCTCCTATCGATCCTTGCACACACCCTTTTGTGGTATCCTTGGCCACCTCCACCCCAGCGTATCTCAACTTGATTGTCCTGTCTGACAGATAGTTGTCCACTAGCCTTTTGAGATTCCCCGGACATCCTTCCTCAGCCAATCTTAGTTTCATTGCTGGCCACCATGCATTGTCGAAGGCGCCCTCTATGTCTAAGGAGACTATAGTTACCATTTTCTTCTGCTCTAGCTTAGTTTTTATGAAGCTGACTAAGTTGTAGAGGGCGTCTTCGGTGCTCCTTTGTGGCATGAAACCAAATTGACGAGTACTGATCCGGGGAACTAGGTACCATTTCAGTCTATAAACGAGCATTTTTTCCAAGATTTTCCCGAATATTGGAAGTAGGCCAATAGGTCTATAAGACTTGGGGTGTTGATAACTTTCCTTACCCGGCTTTCTTAAGACAATGACTGTAGCCTGTTTCCAGATTTTTGGAAAACAGGCCAGTTGCAAGCATTTGTTTGCTATAGCAAGGAAAATTTCGGGGTCTTGGAGAATAGCCCGCTTACAGATATCGGCTGTGAAGCCATCACTTCCGGGAGCCTTTTTTGGATTGAAGGTTTCAATCACTGTTCGTAATTCGAGCATAGTAAATGGTGGGTCCTGGTTATCGTCGTTATCCTCTTTATTAGTTTCTCTTGCTACTGTTCTTATATTTCTATGTTCTTCGTTGTCTTCGTCTGTATTGTCTGGAGGATAAAAAGTGTCAGTGAGTAGGGTGGCAGACTCTACAGGGTCTAGTGTCTTCCCATTTACGCATAAAGGTATATCTTCTTCGCGCTTCTTTGTGCGTCCTATGACCCTGTAGATGCCCTCCCACACTCCTTCTTTATCTTGACGTTGACAGAAATCCTTCCAACTGCTCGTTTGTGCGTTTTTAACCTTCTCTTCATATTCTTCTTTCTTTTTCAGGTAATCGGAGACTACCAGGATTCTACGGTCCGGAGCTGCGCATCGGATACGACGCTTTCTAGTGGCAACGGCTTTCTTCAGGGCGGCGAGTTCTTCGTTCCACCATGGTAAGTTATGTTTTATTTTATTATTTATTAATGGTATTGTATTTTGGCATGCATGTGTTATATTATTTGTGTAAGTTGTAACTATTTCTTCTAATCTTTCCTTGTTATTAATTTTATTTATTGTATCTTTGTTTATTTCAGTTGTTTTATTTATATTTTCCAATTCTTTTCTGAATTCATCCCATTTTGCTTTGAGTGTATAGTAGATTCTAGTGCTTCTTTTAATGTCCAAACCTTTGCTTTTAGTTAAGTATATTTTGAATGTTATCGCGTTATGATCTGAACTTATTAATCCTGTATTTACTTTCCAATCTGCCACTAGATTCAGTATGTCCAGGGAGCACGCCGTTACGTCGACAAAGCTCGTGTATTCTTTGCCTCCACGTATTGTATCGTACGTTGGAGTGTCTCCAATATTGAGCACGTGTAGGTTGAGTTCCTCAAGGGTACCAGATAATTCATCCCCCCTGTGATCTATTTGTTCGCTTCCCCACCACGTGCTCTTAGCATTGGAGTCCCCACCGATAACGATTGCGTATTGCCCCAGGGCTGTACGTATGCCTCTGATCTGCTCCAAATATGGCCCTATGGGTTGGTCCGGTTCAAAATAGTATGAGACTACCACTATCTCCCAGGCGCTGGTCCGTATTTTCACCACCACGATGTTATTAGTGGTGAATTCCGGGTATTGTATGACATCAAGGTCTGCGTCGTGAACCGCGATTGCAGCCTTGACGTTCCCGTCGCCTTGATCAGCGCTCTGGAAGATTCTCGTACCAGTGTAGTTTTTCATCTTTCGGATCCCACCCACATAGGGCTCCTGGAGCAGAGAGAAGGCAACGTTTCTTTTGTTTGCCTCGAGTATTAATTCCGAGGTAGCCAACGCCTTCCTTTGCAGGTTGGCTTGGACCACGGAATATGCGTAGTTGTTGGTATTGCCATCGTTATTTCCCCGTGGGAGAACTTTAGCAATACGCTATGCATGCTCTGGCTAAAGCATCCCATTTACGGCGTACTGGACATTCGGCACTGAAAGCACTATGTGCTGTCGATTCGTACTTTGCGTCGGTGCAATTGGCACAAGTGGGATGTTTGCCTTGCATTCTGTCCCGGCATTGTGTGCTAACATGGGGGCCGGAACAATGGCCGCATTTCTCTTGGGTTTCCTTGCAGAAACGCCGGCCATGTCCGTACCCTAAACAGATGGAGCACTGTACTAGAGGAGATTGGTCTACGACCTTGATCCTCTGGATATCAATATGCAATTCCCCTTTCTGTAGCATGCGGTTGTAGAGCACAGGGGAGACTTTGAGGACGACGTGATTTGTATGTGGGTTCCGTGTGCGTTTGCGGAAACGGAATTCCATCCTGTCATCTCGTGGGTCGAGACCACAGAACAGGTCAGCGTTCTGGCTGCGTAGCGCTTTCATGATGTCCGCATCTTCGATAACCTTCATGACTCCCATGAGCGCTACGAGCGGGTCCTTGTTCTGCATTTCCTCCACAGATAGCTGTTCTTGGGCCTTCTTGAGCCTCTCCTGTACTTTCTGAGTGTCGTTCTTTGATTTGCAACTGATAATTACTCGACGATTCTTGGCTTTGCGGACTCTGTCCACTGTGATCCAGCCTTCGTCATCATCACCAGTTGCTTTGACAGCTTCCCGGACTTTACTAAGGATCATGTCTCCTGTGTCAGTGCTGGTCTTTGAGGTAACGACCACCGAATGCAATGCCGTGCGTTCTGGCTCTGACCGTTTGGGCTGAGTCGCAGCAACACTTGCATAAGACATGCGGGAGGTTTGCAGCGTTACTGTTTCTTCCGTTCTACGCAAAGACTGATTAAGAGCCTCTATTTTCTTCGAACTTTCCTGGATTAATTTGCTGTGGTTCTTGATGAGTGTCTCTAATGCTCCTGTGTCTATCCCACTTCCAGTGGCCTTCTTTTCCTGTACTATCGCTTCTTTCAGTCCAGCGGTCACTTCATTGGTGGTTTTGCGCTCTGCCTCTGACTCCTTGACCAGTTGATAAAGGCGGTCGACTGCCTTGAGGACCTCTTCCTTTATCTCGGTCTTGGTGTTACGTGACGCTTTCATTTGCATTTTAGCCTTAGTAACACAGTTCTTCGCCTCCTGGACTCTATTTTGGAAGCCCACTGTTTCCAAGACCATTTCCACCACCTCTCTAGCAGAGTCTGCAATAAATTGTGAGCTGGGAGTGCCCACAAGACTGCTGTCAGCCAATTGTGTCGGAGATGAGGGTGGAGTGCTCTGGAGGGGAGTCTGCCTTAAAGAACTTGAAGGCTGTGGTGTTTGCGAAGATGTACTGGGAGGCTGTGATAGGGTTTCAGAGGCCTGAGAGGCAAAGATCTGCGAAACAGCTGTGGCAGCCTGGGAGCCAAAGAGCTGTGAAACAGCCGTGGAAGTCTGGAGAGGTTTTTTCTTTGTTGCCAATGTTGATGTGCCAGCCTTTACTGTTGTTGCCTGAGTAGGCTTGGCCTTTTGAGGAACCCTCGCAGATGCCCCGGCCTGTTCCAAAGCCGCCTGAGCTTGAGACAGAATCTTATCTGACGCCGCCTGTTTAGATGCCCTTGAAAGGGGTGGGGGGGGTGATTTCCCTTTTGGAGGAGTGCGAATTCCGAACATTTTGGATTGCTCGTCGAAAACTAAAAACTTAAAATTTTGGGGGGGGGTGTAAAATTTGGGGGGGGAGGGGAGGTCCAAAGTTGCCCTTGAACCGACCCTGAAAATATTATACTGAGTCTACAAATTAATATTTTTGCTCAGATGGTATGCATCTATATGGACGACCTAGCAGAAATAACGGCCAAAAAGTCTACCTAAGCTCCGAAAAAATTTGTATGGAGAAATTTTTGCAAATTTTCAAAGTGCTAAAAAAGTGGGTTGGAGATATGCGAGACACACGGGAGGGGTGTCAAAAGACGCGGAAACTAATAGACTAAAGCTGATACTAACAAGAATTACGCTAAGAAGAAATTTGGATTTTATATTGAATTTTAACTGAGACTAGAAATTTGCAAATTTAGTATGGAAAAGTTGAAGTTGAAAATCGCTAAGTTGAAATCACATAAAAATTAATTTCTCTGAAACTAATCAAGATAGACCCTTCGAGCAAAAAGTATGTTTTAGGGCTTAATTAGACCCACATTAGGTGCGAATTTGAGCAACGTATCTTCTATTTTAGTGGTTGAAAACCGAGTTGGTTAGGTTAGGTTAGGTTAGGTTAGGTTAGGTTAGGTTAGGTTAGGTTAGGTTAGGTTAGGTTAGGTTAGGTTAGGTTAGGTTAGGTTAGGTTAGGTTAGGTTAGGTTAGGTTAGGTTAGGTTAGGTTAGGTTAGGTTAGGTTAGGTTAGGTTAGGTTAGGTTAGGTTAGGTTAGGTTAGGTTAGGTTAGGTTAGGTTAGGTTAGGTTAGGTTAGGTTAGGTTAGGTTTTTTTTTTTTTTTTTTTGTAGCGGCTCTGTTCCCTGATACTATTTTTCAAGGGATATTTTAAATCTAGGGGTTTATTGCCTTCTGTCTTTAATATTGTATTTCTCTAATCTATGTGATCTAAACCTCCGACTTTCATAGCTAGCCTGACTACTTTCTTTATTGCCTACTCTATTTTTATGCTAGTTTTAGTTGACTACAATTTCTTATAGCTAAGTCTTACATAGTATGGTTATATCTTATATCTAATACATCGTTTTATACCTTTTATCTTTTACATATTCTGCTTATACCTATCATTCTTATACAGTTCTAGTCTTACTTCTATTACATATTTGTGAAGAGCGTACCTTCTAATTTATAACTACTTATTGTCTTTTATTTAGTCCTTTCACTTTTTCACCTTCTTTTCACTTTCTTACAATTTCTTAGTCTAACTTATTAACTACTACTATTTTCTACTATTACATTATTATAAATCTAACAGCTCTATCATTGCTTTATCTGGTATAGTTTCAGCTATACTTAAAAACAATTGCTTAATTATCTAATTCTTATTTCTATCTATTGCACCACGGCATATCCTCTCGCAGTAGCTAATAAATATCTCTACGGTTTCCTTATTTGCAATGAGTTCCTGAAGTTTGTCAACTTCTAATTTAATGCCTAGTTTTTGCTCAAGATCGAACCTGGTCTTTCCGTTAATAGGACACTCTAAGAGGAGGTGAGGAACCGTTTCCTCGACCGAGTCATCACAGGCACATGCCGGACTCTCCTTGCACTTGAAGCGGTTCAAGTATTGGGAGAATCCGCCATGTCCCGTGAGGACTTGTGTTACCAGTCCCGTTGGACGCACTCTCCGGACTATCTTGTACGCTTTTGTGGCGTCGGGGAGGAACAGCTTGGTGATAGCAGCCGTTTCAGCTGTCCGATATCTCTCGTTCCAGATCTCCAAGGACCGACTCCGGAGAGTCCTTTTAACGAAGGATATCGGGCACCTGTCGTAGTCGGGCTTCCGTCTGGAAGCCTGGGCCGCCGCTTTTGCGAGTTCGTCAGCGCGCTCATTGCCTGGAAGCCCGGCGTGGGCCTTGACCCAGAATAAAGACACGTCTTTATTCTGTGTGAAGGCCCTCCGCAGGTTCTTCCGTGCTTCCACGGCCAGAGGGTGAAGGGAGCTGTGGTTAGCGATCGTCTCCAGCGCTGCCCTCGAGTCGCTATATATGCCAAAGCTCGTCTCCGCCCTCCTGAGGATCACATCCGTCGCTCTGCATATGGCCAGGAGCTCAGCCTGGTACACCGTGCAGTACGCGGACAAGCATAGCTTGAGGGTCTTGATCTCGGCCTCATCTTTCCAAATGGAGAGTGCGGCTCCGACCTTTCCCTCAATCTTGCTTCCGTCGGTGAAGATTCGCACCGACTGCACGTTGTACCTGTCCACGAGGCTTTGGTCCACCAGACACACGAACCCCAGGTCCATATGCTCCGCGGGATGTGGAGCTTCCGTAAAGTCGACCACACTATCGGTCTCTCGATCTCCTAGTACCTCCGGGAACGACCCTCTCTTTGCCTCGAACAGGGCGGCTGCCTCCTGTATCCTGAGGTCGAGAGGCAGTATCCCCGAAAGTACCAGCGCCGAGTTCAGAGAGACTGTGCGGTATGACCTACAGAGCTTCTGTGCGAATCCTCTTTGAACCGAGTTTAGACGCTTCTGAACTCCTTTCTTCTGCGATGCTGGCGCCCATGCTGCTGCTGCGTAAGTTATTATTGGCTCCACCGCCGCCACATAGATCGTTCTGATGATGTCAGGGTTTAGGCCCCAGGTTACTCTCGCCGCTTTGGATAATTGCTTGTAGATATCCAGTGCCTTCAAGCATTGGGTCTCTACATGCTTATTAAAAGTAAGCTTGTCGTCCACGATGAGTCCCAGGATCTTGACCTCCTTGGACATGGCGATGTCGACCCCTCCCATGGACAGCCTTGGGGTGTCGTACTTAAGCTTTCTTGTTACAACCATTGCACAAGTCTTGTGCGGTGCAAACTTAAGTTTGTTCTCGACTCCCCACTGCTGTACATAGGAGAGAGCGGCATTCGCTTGTCCCTCGATCTCCCGCGCTGTGTCCGCACTGAAAACAAGGACGATATCGTCCGCAAACGCTTGCGCCCAATCTCCCCTCCTCTCCAGTCCTCGTAATAGTGGGTCGAGAAGCAGGTTCCAGAGAATTGGACCGCCGATTGACCCTTGCACGCATCCTTGGTTGGTGCTGCGCGTGCTCTCTTCCCCAGCATATCTTACTTTGACAGTTCTGCAGCTCAAATAGCTGTCTAGTAGCCTCCTGATATTTACCGGACACTTTTCCTCAGCCAGTCTAATTTTTAAAGCAGGCCACCACGCGCAATCGAAGGCTCCCTCTATATCCAATGACACTAGGGTTACCAGCTTTTTCAGCTCAATCATACCCTGGATATGGTGTATCAGATTATAGAGGGCTCCTTCGGTGCTTCTTTGGGGCATGAAACCGTACTGGCGAGTACTAATCCGCGGTACTAGATGGTGTTTGATCCTTGCTACTAGCAGCTTCTCCAGAACCTTTCCTAGAACCGGCAACAGACCAATGGGTCTGTATGCCTTGGGTGTTGTATATGAGTCCTTGCCCGGTTTTCTGAGAACCACCACTGTGGCCTCCTTCCAGATGTCCGGGAAGTGGCCTATCTCAAGGCACTTGTTGAATAGGGCAAGCGACTCTTCTAGGTCTTGTGCTAAGGCTCTTCTGCAGATGTCAGCCGTGAAGCCATCCGCTCCTGGTGCCTTCTTGGCGTTGAAGCTCTTCATCGCGGTCTCTAGCTCCAGCAAGGTGAACGTCGGGTCGTGATGCTCACCATCCTGCCTTTCGTTCACCCGCTCAGCCGCTTCCCTAATGCGGCGGTGAAGGGTGCTATCTTCGCTTTCGGTGTCCCTTGGGTAGAAGGTCTCGGCAAGTAAGTCTGCTGATTCTTTGGGATTCAGTTGTACTCCATCTTTGGTTGTTAGGGTCAAATCTTCTTGTCTCCTGGCGGTCCTGTTAATTATTCTGTAAATACCCTCCCATACCCCTTCTCTGTCCTGCCTCTCGCAGAACTCTTTCCAACTGTTAGTTCGGGCTTTCTTGGCTTGGCACTCGTAGATTTCTTTCTTTTGCAGGTATTCTTCGACGACTTTCTCTCTTCGATGTGGCGCGGCATTTTTAATTCTACGGCGATACGTGACCATTGTTTTCTTGAGCTTTGAGAGCTCATCACTCCACCAGGGTACCCGGAGAATCTCCGTACCCTTCTTGGATGGAATCGCCTCTCTACAGGCAGTTGTGATGTTTTGTGTGAGCTTCAGTACAAGTTGTTCTAGGGATTGTTTGGTCGTTGTTTCGTGTATCGCTTCTATGTTTATGTTGCTCTCTGTTTTTTGTTGCACCAGTGTTTCTCGGAAGAGGTCCCAGTTGGCTTTCTTAGTGTTGTACAGTCGGGTGGTTCTTTGGACTCTCATTCCTTTGCTTTTTTCTACTTTCACATCGAAGAGGATGGTGTTATGGTCAGAGCTTATCATGTCCTGGTCTACCCTCCAGTTTTCGATAAGCCCTAACAAGTCGTCGGTACTAGCCGTGATATCTATGTGGCTTGTGTACGCCCTCGTACCTCTCATGGTGTCGAAAGTGGGCGTATCTCCTGTGTTCAATACCTGCATTCCTGACTCCTCCAGGGCCCCGGACATCTCAACGCCCCTGGGGTCTTCTACGGTGCTGCCCCACCAGGTACTCTTAGCGTTGCTGTCGCCACCTATCAACAGCATACGCGGCCCAAGTTCCTCAATGACCTCCCTCAGCCGGTCCAGGTATGGCCCCAGTGGTTGGTCTGGCTCAAAATAAAAGGAAACCGCCGCGATTTCCCAGGCGCTGGTTCGGATCCTCACTACAACAATATTGTTGGTCGTGAGTTTCGGGCACAGCGTGACGTCGAACTCGTTGTTAAAGACAACAATCGCCGCCTTCACTGTCCCATCTCCTATTTCAGCGCACTGGTAGACTCTCGCCCCACGGTAGTCCTTCATTCTTCGCACTCCTCCCACGTATGGCTCCTGGACCAGCGCAAACGCCAATTTGCGTTTGCTGGCCTCCACCATGAGTTCAGTCGTTGCCAACTCTTTTCTCTGTAGGTTGACCTGGGCTACTACATAACCTCCTCTGGTGGGGTTGCCTACCCGTGAGCGTGTTGGAACCACCTCAGCAATACGCGACTTTAGCTCGCGCCAGTGCCTCCCACCTCCTTCGCACTTGGCATTCAGAGCTAAAGGCATTGTGGCCTACGCTATCGTGCTTTGCCGCTGTGCAATTGCAGCATGTAGGTGCTGCTCCGGCAAGCCAGTCCGTGCATTTGTCGCGCATATGGGGTCCACCACAGTGGCTGCATTTAGGTACCGTCTCCTTACAATATTTACGGCCATGCCCGTAACCCAAGCAAGTTGAGCATTGGACTAAAGGCGATTGATCTTCAACTCTTACCCTTTGCAGATCAATGTGGAGGTATCCCCTGCTTGTCAACCTTTTATATAGTTCCGGTGAAACCTTGAGTACCACATGACTATTGTGAGGGTTTCGGGCCTTACGTCTAAACTTGACTTCCGCTCTGTCCTCTTTCTTATTTAAGCCATGGAAGATTTCCTTATTCTGATTCCGTAGTGCCATGAGTACATCCCCATCGCTGTGATGCGACAAGACGTCCCTCATGACAACCAGAGGGTCTTGGTTTTGCACGTCTTCTACTATGAGGTGGTTCGCCGCGTCTTTGAGTCTTTCTTTGACTTTGTTACGCTCTTCCTCGGTTCTGCAACCCACTATTATTTTTCGGTCCTTGACTTTTCGGACCCTTTCTACTTTAACCCACCCGTCCTTGGCATTTACCGCTTTCCTCACTTTGTCCAGGACCTCGTCACCATTATCAGTGTCACTCTTGGATGCCACTACAACAGAGTGTAGTATAGTCCGTTCCTTGTTCTGGTCTCTGGGTGGTGCGGCTACGACACTCGCGTACGTGCCAAGGTTCGTGTGTCCAGCAATCATCTCTTTGAGCCTCTCCATTTCATTGAAGGTGCTCTCTATCTTTGCTCCTTGTTCCCTAAGAAGCCTCATCATTTCCCTTCCCTCTTCCCCAGTAACTCCCGTCCCCCCATTGTTATCCTTCTCTTCCCCTTCCCTTTCCTCTTTATCTTCCCCTTTACTAATGCTTTGTATTTCTGTTTCAGGTGCTGCTTTGGCCGTAGCTGCTGCTGCCCCCTTTACAAGAAGATACAAGTTTTCTACAGCCAGCGTTATCCCAGTCTTCAGGTCAGTTTTCAAATTACGCGATTCACGAAGGCAACATTTAGCCCTTTCAAGCCATGTCTTCGCTTGTGCTACCCTATCGACGGTCACCATCACCTCCGGCCTCGGCCCCGGCACCGGTGACAGCCCAATCGACTCTACGGAAGTTCGTCGTGTTCTCCCATCCATGGGGTATGTCGGCCTTGGCTTGGTTCTGGTCTTTTGGGGTGTCCTCGGCACCGGTGCCGGAGTCGTCATCGTGGGCGAGTACTGGTGTGCCCTAGAAGTACAGGGCTTGGGGTCTAATTTGCCCTCTATCTCACCTATACTTCTCCTAACGTTCGTCGTCTGTACCGGTGATGCCGTTGGTGAAGGTCCTGCCTTCTCCATGTTAGTAGGTGAGGTTTGGGGTCTCACGCTGGTCGCCCGTTTCGCGGGGGTCCTCGAGAGGAACATGTCTGCGAGCCGCTACACGTCAAAATATAAAAACACTCAATAAAGTGTTGTGTTACGGTCGTTGTAAAACGACTCTGTGTAAAAATAACAATCTGTATATAAATTGTATAGTCCTAATTACTAATACTAATTTGCTTTTGTGTTTCAGGTCTACGGTTGGCGTATTGTGTCTCCGGTCTGCGAGTCTACGCTCTACTACGAGCTCCGGTTTCCAGGTAAGTACCTTTTCTGTTACTCTATGTAGAGCAAACGTTGGCTTATGGCCTTTTTTACACTCTCCGTAGGGTCCTTAACACGAATCGCGAGTTGAAATTTTTCGGTACTCTACCTAAATTTTTTATCTCGCGAGTTGCTCTATGTAGAGCTTTGTCTGTATTGTAGTCTAAAAGAGCTGTTCGAGCCCTTTTATTTGAGACCAGTCTCAATGTCCTAGGGTTGATAGGAGTGGAGTAATGCCGGTTTTAATATTTTCAAAATGGCGTCCGAAATGACCTTGAGATCTTTAGAAACTCCTACAACCGTCAATTTTAACCGTAGCGAGATGCGGTTTCTTGCTACGGGCTTCCCCTTGCGAGGTCTACCTGCCTACCAAAGCAGTTTTTCCGAGGTAGAGCTGCTCTCCTTTTTCCGCTTACGTAAGCGGATAATGTAGAGGGGAGCGGGGGATTATTCCCTGAAAAAGTCCCGTCTCTCTACGACGTGCCTATCGAAAGTTACGGCCGATTCCGTGAAAAAGTGGAGGGGATCCAAAATGGCGGCCGAAACTTTGACTGACGATATCTCTGGTATTTCCGGTCGTAGAAAAGCGTGCAAGGGCTCGCTAGAATCGTCTCTCTACGCTCTACCCGTCCAAATGCTCTGCTCAATTTGGTAGAGCTCAGATTGATCCAACAATCTCTACGTAGAGTCAGCTCCTTATATTGAGTCTAACTCTCTGATGCCCCTATTAGGCGCTTCGTGGTTCTCCGAAAACCTAGCGCGGAACTCTACTTTCCGCTCTACGCTATGTAGAGCAAAAAGCTTCAGACGAGATTTGTAGCTCTCCGCAAACTACACAATTTGCCAAAAACCCCGAGATTCTAGGCCTAATAATGGCGGAGATATCGATTTTCGAAAATTTTTCCAATTTTACCAAAAAATTACGTAAATCGAAAATCGACTTTCCCAATTTTGACACCAATTTTTTGAAATTTTGCACCCCTATAAATCTCGCCCAAAAACCACTTTTAGCGGTGAGAGCTCCGCGATAGCCCCCCTATTCCGGTTTTTACAAGCTTCTGAAATTATGGAAATTTTAATTTTTATATTGCTATATATACAAATTTGTATGACCTAAAAATCCAAAAATTTGACTATTTTACGCCTAAAGCTGTGGAGCATATAATACCACTTTTTTAAAATAAAATTTTTTCCCCCTTCTATTTATTTTGCGGAAAAACCAGGTTTCAGCTGAAAATAGGCTGAAAAACTTTTCCGTATGTACTTTTTGTACAGATTATGTTACAAAAAATCTTAGGGCACTTTCTTCCACCTATTTTATATTTTTCCTGATTTTTCGCTATTATAGTCCCGCTTTTATTCAGGAAAAATGCAACAAAAAGTCTTGAAGAAATTCACACCCTTGACTATATATATATTTATAGCTGCCGCGATATGAATTGCGCGTGGGTTTTGAAGGTGCAGTCTAAAGCTACACTAAATTACACGTCTTACAGTCTAAGTATTCAGTCCTAGAAACAACCCCTTCTATTTAAAATCCGCTGTAAAAGGGCGAATTTAGGGGAGTCAGTACACAAAAAATACAATAAAAAATAACAATAAGGTCTTAAAATTAGTTTTAAAATACTAGAATACTTAAATTACTCTGCTTTACCCTTCCCAATTTTTCCGGATTTTTAGGGGTGGTTTTCACCCTTTTCCAATATTTGGCGAAATTTTGGGATTTAATATCTCCAAATCTACTCGCTAGAAAAATCCGAAAATTTGAGAGGGGGTTTAGGCTGTCCTCAACTATTTTTAATGCTAATAAAAAGTCTAGGTCATAGATCTTATTCTAGACTTATGACCGCTTCACTTTTTTTCACTTTTCAAGTGTCTATATCTCTGTCAGCACTTAACTTATTGATGCGCTGAAAATTGCTCCCGGCTGGTCCCTGCGGGCTCCCGGCTGCAATGATGTCCAATTTCCGGAAAAGTCCGGAATTCCAGAAACACGTTCCACGTGGTTTTGGTGAAAATCGGGAATAACTCCTCGAATTTTCACGGGAAAAATCCTGATGTGGTGTCACCTTGTAGGTCCTTTCCTGGCGCACTTTTCTACACTTCACAATATATGTGTCGTAGATCTCTTTTTAGAGTTATCTGCACTTGAAGGTAAAAATAACCTCCAATTTGAGGTTATTTTCCGCACTTTTCACTGAAAGTTGCACCGATTTGAAAAATTTTTTCACTTTCGGAAAGGTCTCGTCAGCGCGATCACGGGGACGTATTGCACAAGTTGATAGGATGAAAAATGCCACTTCGGCTAATTTTTCCGCGCGGAGCTCGGCGTTTTCGTGCCGTCCGCGGGTCCGGCGGGCGCGGGACTGGTTAGGTTAGGTTAGGTTAGGTTAGGTTAGGTTAGGTTAGGTTAGGTTAGGTTAGGTTAGGTTAGGTTAGGTTAGGTTAGGTTAGGTTAGGTTAGGTTAGGTTAGGTTAGGTTAGGTTAGGTTAGGTTAGGTTAGGTTAGGTTAGGTTAGGTTAGGTTAGGTTAGGTTAGGTTAGGTTAGGTTAGGTTAGGTTAGGTTAGGTTAGGTTAGGTTAGGTTAGGTTAGGTTAGGTTAGGTTAGGTTAGGTTAGGTTAGGTTAGGTTAGGTTAGGTTAGGTTAGGTTAGGTTAGGTTAGGTTAGGTTAGGTTAGGTTAGGTTAGGTTAGGTTAGGTTAGGTTAGGTTAGGTTAGGTTAGGTTAGGTTAGGTTAGGTTAGGTTAGGTTAGGTTAGGTTAGGTTAGGTTAGGTTAGGTTAGGTTAGGTTAGGTTAGGTTAGGTTAGGTTAGGTTAGGTTAGGTTAGGTTAGGTTAGGTTAGGTTAGGTTAGGTTAGGTTAGGTTAGGTTAGGTTAGGTTAGGTTAGGTTAGGTTAGGTTAGGTTAGGTTAGGTTAGGTTAGGTTAGGTTAGGTTAGGTTAGGTTAGGTTAGGTTAGGTTAGGTTAGGTTAGGTTAGGTTAGGTTAGGTTAGGTTAGGTTAGGTTAGGTTAGGTTAGGTTAGGTTAGGTTAGGTTAGGTTAGGTTAGGTTAGGTTAGGTTTTTTTTTTTTTTTTATTTTTAAATAAAAGAATAGTCCCACAGACTCTTTGGTCCGTGCCTTTTTTGTGTTGATTTTATTTGGTTTGGTCTCCAGAGATGAGGATCACCTCGCAGTTTTCACAGGGTTGTGATCCTCCTCTCCGTAGAGCCATGTTAATATTTTACATTTCGCTCCGTTTTACAAAATAAAGTAAAGTAAAAGTAAAAGTGGGGAATTGGGGTGAGGGAAGTGGGGGAAAGGGGGGATTCTTCTTACACTAATAATAATATACTCGTCTCATAATACTAGTTTATTTTTGTAATTTTTTTTTTTTTTTTTTTTTTTTTTTTTTGTTTTTTTTTTTTTTTTTTTTTTTTTTTGTTTTTTTTTTTTTTTTTTTTTTTTTTTTTTTTTTTTATATATTATATTATGTTGGATATTGTTAAGGGTTTTTTTTTTTTGTTTTTGTGTTTTTTTTTTTTTTTTTTTTTTTTTTTTTTTTTTTTTTTTTTTTTTATTACTTAATTTTACTATGCTATATGCTAGAGTACTACACCGAAAGCGGCACAAAACCTACGTCGCTCCGTATAAAAAATTCGGTAAAAATAGTAAAAGTGCTCAAACTCTCCCAAAAAGTGTGTGTGGTGACAGTGCAACGTCCAATTCTCCGGGATCCATGTGGGCAACATCCTATCCCTAAGGACCCCGGAGCTACTAGGCGTCAAACTCCAGCCGCAATAACATCTCAGCGGTGAGCCACACTACTTTTCCAAAACCACCAACGGATAGCCGGCGTGAAGACGCGTCCAACGACGCCCAAACCAGGCAAATCCAACCACCCCTTCAGGAGACAGAGGTGTCTAAAGGTACATACTTTTCCATACAAACCTCCAACACGACACTACGTAGGTTACACGTGCCGCCAGTCTGGCGCCGTAACTACTAACCTACCCCAACATCGTCGGTACCTTAAGACACCTCCAACGGCTCGAGGAATCCACCCACCAGCGCTGAAGACAGGCAGCAGGCGCAGGTAGGAACTCCAGGGAACTCCTCAACCACCAACAGCACAGAGGTAGGACTTGGGCTCACATTATTGTGGGACCGAGACCTTTCCCCCTTCCCCGAGCCACCCCCAAATCTCCTAACCCCCAACCCCCCCCCTCCACCTACCCCTCAACACCCCCCCCCCACCCCCCTCACCCCTAACCGTCCCACGAAACCCCCCCCGACCCCCCCCCCCCGACCCCCCCCCCCTGACCCCCCCCCTGACCCCCCCCCCCTTTCGCCTCCCCGCGAAACCCCCCCCCCCCGCCCCCCCTCAACCCCCCCCCCCCCCCCCTCGCCTCCCCGCGAAACCTCCCCCCTCCCCCCTCCCCCCTGGAGTTACCTCACCCCCCCGGGCTCTAACTTCGCCGTTTCTGGACCTACAAGGTCGTGCGACGGCTCGTTAGAATCGGCAGGAAATTTCCTGACGATTGGCCCCAAGGGAATCCGAGAATAACTCCGGAAAACCAACCAAAACAAGGAGAAACAGAGCAGCGGCCACCAGCTGCACAACCACATATCTCCACTTCTTCTTCTTCACATCACAACTCTACCCTTCAACATCTTCGGGTATCGTCTCAACTAATATTAAGTAATTTAATTAATTTTAAGTAGTTATAAGTAACTTTAATTAGTTATAATAACCTAACACATACTAACATCTTTATAAATAACTAACACACTAACACACTATCATGTCGTCACCTTCATCTTGCCTAAAAACCTCCCCTACTACACCCACAGAGGTAGGGCAACGGCAGGATGACTTGGTGAGGGCTCCGGGCAGTGCCTCCCCCAAGCATGACACCACCGTCATGTCAGCAAGTGGGAGGACGGCCCCCCCTTTTCTACCAACACCCCCCCCCTTAACATCTTCGGGGGCAGAAAAGGGGGGGCCGGAAGGCCCCCAATCCAACCCCCTCCCCTCCTCCAGTAACACACAACACATCACAAAACATCACACACAACACAAAAAAACACGCAAAGACACAAAATCTAAAAAGAGCGATGGCTCAACACGAGGTCCCTCGGACCTCGGAAGAACCATTGCAATCAAACACGGGTTGTCTAAAAAGACGGCTACAGGCGGACTTAGAAGGCAGGCGTCGCTACGAAGTGCGCAAGCAGCAGCACGCATGTCGGCAGCTGACGACATCCGGCAACTGGCGGACGTCTCGTTGCTAGACGTATCCACAGCGACACCTGCGAAAGGAAAGCCGGAGCCACAACCCCCCACACCAACAGAGACACCAACCCAAACACCGCAGGTGTTAAACAAACAAACAGAGGTACTCCCCGCCGAATCCGACCAGCCCAAGGACGATGACGCGCACCCAAAAACGGCGATCCCCCGCAAAGACCACTACAGTTTCGTAATCTCCACAACACCTACGGAGACGAAACTGTCAGAGGAAGAAGAGGAGGAAGCCACACCGACCACACCCCAAGAACAATGGTCCCGGTTAGACACGGATCTAAAAGACCAAGGGGTTTGGGAGGGCGACGAGGGCGCGTCAACGGACGACAACTGGACGGACGTTGAGAGTGAGAGCGGCAGACCCAGCATCCTACCATCAATAGGAGGCCGGACAGGAGTCTGCAAAGACCTCGCAACACACAAAGCGATGGAGTACTTCACTATAGGGAAAGAGGCACTCGAAAGCTCGAGAACGCTCAAGCGAGAGCTCAGAGCGACAGCCGTAGAGTGCCTCTCAAATCTATACGAGCTCGTCCTCTCTCTGGCCGACTCCAGAAACAGACACCGTCTGAATCTGGAGGAGGAGAGAAAGAGGGCAGCTAAGGAAATGGTCCGTGTCGAAAGGGCACACAACAAGGCGCTCGCTGACCAACAGAAGGAGTTCAACGAGCGCCTCAGGGAAACTACGAAAGCCGTACAAGGGACGCACAAAGCGGTCGAAGGGGTCCAGGGCTGGCTGAACTTCGAGATGGATGGACTTGTCAAAATGATAAAGTCCAGCCTGACCGAGGGACAGCCGGCTGTGGCGCCCCCTTCCCCAACGACACCCGAAGGCTCCACTAAGGTTTCGTGCCCCCACGAGGATAACGGACCAATCCTTCGTAAAATAACAGGACAACTCGGGGATCTGGCGAACGAGATCCACTACTTAAAGTTAGACGTGGCCATGGGAACGATCAAGAGAGGCGAGCGCGCTGTCTCTGGATCCCCCCCCCCACCAGTCGCTCCAACGCTGTGTTCTGAGAAACCACTCAGGAACATAGAGGAGGCGATCGCGGAGCTGAAAGAGGACCTGGCGGAGGTGAAAACACTTCTACAGGGCCCCAAACCAGCGACGCGATCAGACCTCAACGAGGAACTGGCGGAGGCCACGAGGCCTATAGTGGTGAAAACGACCAAGATCCTCGAGGAACTAAACGAGGTTAAGGACATCGCCTACACAAACGGAGGCCCACAACAACCAGGGGCCCTTGGCTTGGCGGCGGAAATGGCCATTTCGGACACGCAGACGCAATTGGAGAGCTTGATAAACCCTCTAAGAGCGGATGTGACTGAGATGGCCACAACATCCAAAGCCATAAACAAAACACTCACATGGATAAACTCCTCCTTCAGGCAGAAGGAATCATCGGCGCCGCTAGAGACGAAACAACACCCCGTCTCATACGCGGCAGCGGTGAAAGCCAAACCCACACCAAAGCCTAGTCACGCGATAATCGTCTCATCGACAGACCCCACCAAGACCGGGGACAATGTCATTGAGGCGATCCGCAACACGCTAGACTTTAAAACGACGGGAGTCACCGTCGACAAGGTGAGGAAGGCGAAGAACCGCAAGGTGGTCCTAAGCTGCGAAAAGGAGGAGGACGCCAAGAAACTGCGTGAAAAAATCAGCAGTAACAAAAACCTAAACGTCAAAGAGGCAACGACGCAAAACCCGCTGGTGAGAGTTTGCAACGTCCTCTCATACCATTCGGACGCAGAAATGGTCGAAAACCTGAGAGCCCAGAACAAGCAATTGTTCTCGGACCTCGGGAAGGACGACTCGGTGATGCGAGTGAGGTATAGGAGGAGGGCAAGGAACGCGCACCAGTGCCACCCTGTGTTAGAGGTGTCGCCAAAATTGCACAAGCGGATGCTAGAGGCGGGAACGGTCCATATAGGTCTCGAAAAGAGATCCGTAGAGGACCAATCGCCCCTGGTGCAATGTGCAAAATGCCTAGGGTTCGGACACACAAAAACCTTGTGCAAAGAGAGTGAGCAACTCTGCAATTACTGCGGAGGGACTCACTCTTGGCAAGACTGTCCGGACCGACAACAAGGCGCACAACCGCAGTGTAAAAACTGCGCAAGAGCAAAGGCGACAAACTCAACACCACACGTGGCCTTCAGTCCCATATGCCCGCAATGGCAAATATGGGACGGGATAGCGCGGTCCAGAATCGCGTATTGCTAAGGGCAACACACGCGAAGAAGGCTCAGTCACCAGAATAGAAGGCGGACACACAAGGCTTAAGATCATCCAAGCCAATCTGCAAAGGTCTAAACAAGCCACCGCAGAACTGCTCCAAGCCGCGGAACAGAGGGGAGCGTCGATAGCCCTTGTGCAGGAACCCTATGTGGGCTCCAAAGGAACTGTTAAGCAGTTTCCAAACACAAGGGTCATTCAATGCACCCTCAATAGGCAAAAACCAGTGAAAGCCGCCATAATTGTCTTCGGGGATCTGTTGAGAGTCATCCATGACCCGCAACTTATCACCGAAACCGAAAGTGCGGTCTTGCTGGAAGCCGGAAGCCTAAAGCTTGGAGTAGTGTCCGTCTACTACGAAGGAGACCAACCCATAGAGCCTTACATAGAGCGTACCAAAGCAGTATGCGACAAACTCAAAACCCAGAATATCATCATCGGGGGCGACGTCAATGCCTGGAGCCAGTGGTGGGGCAGCTCGGCCGAAAACCAGAGAGGCGAGGCATACAGCTCTTTTCTCAACGAGATTGACTTCCATGTCCTGAACTCGGGAGACACACCGACTTTCGAGGAGTTCCGCCAAGGTAGAGCGTGCACCAGCATCGTCGATGTAACAGCGTGCAGCTCACCACTCCTAGGGAAGATCCAAGAGTGGAAAGTCGACCGAACTCTGACCACATCAGACCACAATGCCATAACATATGTCCTGGCAGTGGGCGAAAAACTACCAAAAGTAGAGAAGCCCACAACAAGGAAATATAACACCAGGAAGGCAAATTGGTTGGAGTTCGACAGACAACTACACAAATCCCTAGAAGAGCGGAATGTAACAGTCAACAACATAAAGTCGGTGTCCCGAGCGATGGACTTGGAGGACATAGTCGAGGCCTACACTTCAGCCATCACGGAAGCGTGCGAGAGCGCAATTCCAAGAGTGGGCAAGGGAAGGGGCAGGGCTACGCCTCCATGGTGGACAGACTCTCTGAACGAGCTTAAGAAAGACGTCCTCAGGAAAAAGAGACGAATAAGAAACGCAGCTCCACCACGAATCGAAGCCGTACTCCAAGACTACCACGAGGCCAAGCAGCTATATGCTCAAAAAACACAGGAGGCCCAAACAGAGAGTTGGAAGGAGTTCTGCTCGACGCAGGAGAGGGAGAGTATGTGGGATGGAATATACAGGGTCATTCGCCAAACATCTGGTAGACAAGAGGAAATCTTGCTAAGAGACAGGGACGGCAAAACGCTAAGCCCGGAAGCTTCGGCTAATCTCTTAGCGGAAACCTTCTACCCGAAAGACTCTGTATCGACAGATAACCAATACCACACACAACTCAGAATCTGCACAGAGCAAGAAGCGCCAGAGGAGGACGACAATTTGTCGGCCGATGACCCCCCATTCACGGTTGCCGAAGTGGAGTCAGTGCTGAAAGCACAGAATCCAAAGAAGGCACCAGGATCGGACGGGTTCACGGCTGACATCAGTGCAAGGGCAATCCGAAGCGAAAGGGAGGTGTTCATGGCAATAGCGAACAAATGCTTAGCCATATCATACTTCCCCAAAATTTGGAAATCGGCCCATGTAGTCATCCTTCGGAAACCAGGAAAGGATGACTACACCCACCCAAAATCCTACCGCCCTATCGGACTCCTGTCGGTACTAGGGAAAACGGTAGAAAAACTACTAGTGGGACGTCTCCAATGGCATCTTCTTCCAAAACTCAACACAAATCAGTACGGCTTCATGCCACAGCGCGGAACCGAGGACGCCCTCTACGACTTAATGAAACACATTGCCGAAGAACAGGCCAAGAAGAAATCCATCATGGTAGTTTCATTGGACATAGAGGGAGCCTTCGACAACGCGTGGTGGCCGGCTCTAAAACACCAACTTAAACAAAAAAGCTGCCCCAGGAACCTCTATAAAACAGTGAACTCATACCTCACCGACAGAAAGGTAGAAATACATTACGCAGGGGCATCTAGCGAAAGAGAGACCAACAAGGGATGCGTTCAGGGCTCCATTGGAGGCCCGACCTTTTGGAACCTCATCCTGGATCCACTGCTGCAAATTCTGTCTGAGGAAAAGGTTCACTGTCAGGCCTTTGCAGACGATGTAGTCCTGGTTTTCTCCGGGGAAACAGTGTCCGAGATGGATGGCCCCGTCAACGAGGTGCTACGTAAGGTAGTGACATGGGGGGAACAGAACAAGTTGAACTTTGCAGCACACAAGACCAATGCGATGCTGATCACAAAGAAACTAAAGTTCACCCCCCCAGAAATCACCATGTCAGGAACCGAAATAGCACTGGTTGATGAGATTAGACTTCTCGGACTCGTCATAGACAAACACCTGAACTTCAAAACACACGTCACCGCCATATGTAAAAAGTCTGCGGATATATACAAACAACTGGCGTGTGCAGCGAAGGTCACGTGGGGTCTCAACGGAGAGATAATAAGGACCATCTACGTAGCGGTCATAGAGCCCATAATAACATACGGAGCTAGCGCCTGGGCAGCGGCAAGTCAGCTCCAGATGAACAGGAAACAGTTGGAGGTAATACAGAGGGGCTTTGCACAAAAGATCTGCAAAGCATACAGGACAACGTCATTGACGTCAGTCCTAGCACTATCTGGAATCCTCCCTCTGGACCTGCGCATCCAAGAAGCAGCAACCCTGTACGAGGCGAAAAAAGGTTACAGTATCGACTTCGTGCCCCCTGGTAGGAAATTGGAGGAAAAGGTGAAATTCCAGGATTTCCCCCACCCATCCAGTACAACTACCACCGAGTACGAACTCCTCGAAAATATGGATCCGGAAACCCAGGAAAACCACAACATCTTAGGACCGCAGGTTTATACCGACGGAAGCAAGATGGAGGGCAAAGTAGGAGCGGCCCTCACGTGGTGGGAAGACGGAAAGGAGGTCGATAATGACACCTTCAGCCTAGACCCAACCTGCACGGTGTTCCAGTCGGAACTATATGCACTCCACAGGGCTGTGCTAAGGGCAAAAGAAAGCGGGAAAGAGACAGTGAACATTCTGAGTGACTCAAGATCTTCACTCGAACTACTGTCGAATCCAGCGATCTTGCACCCCTTGGCCAAAACCATAAAGGAGAACATATCACAAATCCGTGCGGAAGGGAGACAGGTTAGGCTGTTCTGGTTACGAGCCCATGTCGGAACAGCGGGTAACGAAAGGGCTGACGAGTTGGCAAAGGCAGCAGCAGACTCGGAAAAACCCATACCGGACTACGCAGAAGTACCTCTGTCCTACGTGAGAAGGAAAATCAGGGAGGAATCGGTCAGGAAGTGGCAGGACCGGTACGATTCCTCCACAACGGGGTCAACTACAAGGACGTTCCTCCCCAATGTGGACAAAGCGTACCGCATTGTAAGAGGAACCAAACTGACCCCGCTTCAGGTTCAAATTCTCACAGGACACGGAGGGTTCGGAGAGTACTTGCACCGGTTCCGGCTTAAAAGCGACCCCGGATGCGAGTGCGACCCAGACACTAGCGAGACAGTCTGGCACATACTACTGGAGTGCCCCCAATTCCAACTGGCGAAGTACAATTTGGAAAGCGACATTCAAATGGAGCTGACAAAGGAAACACTTGCTGAGATCATGGACAACACGAAAACAAGAACCAAGTTTCTACAATACGCAGAAACCGTGGCCTCCATCGTCACCAGGAGAAACAGCGATATTTCCTTTATACCGGACACGACATCTCAACCAACACAACCCACAACAACACTTCCCACACAAATAAAACCACACAAACCACACATACTACTCGCGGAAGCTAGACCGGGGAAACCTGGAATAAGACTGCGGGGCGTGGCTTTATTTATGGATACCAACGAGGAAAAGGTGGGCATCGCCTTCTGTAACGACAGGGCCAAGACCAATGTCCACATCTCGCCCGGTCTCGCAGTACTGCTCAACGGAAGCTCCCTCAAAGCGTACATGAGACGCAAGGCTTACAACGAACTCCCAATCGTGACGATAGAACAGCAGCAATGCAGAATAGTGCGAAAGAAGAATAAAACTATCGCACTGTTCTCCACTGAAGCTGAAGTCACAGGGTTCGAAAAAGCGTGTAGGGTGCTAACGAAGACAGGGGAGCGAGCCTCGGGCGGAGACGTGGACCCAAAGAAGATCAGCGTGGACGCAATGGTCGTAGGCTACCATAACGGCAACACCGAGGACTACCTTGGAGCCTTGGAAGCCTCAAAACACCATGAGGTCGTGATCTACGAGGACAGGGGCCAAAACCTCAGTCATCTTAGAAAGCGACCTCCAGACCAGAGCTCCACTGAACCACCCACCGACTGCTGGGACCACCCGATCGTCGGAACAGACATCAGTGGGTCCGAGCGATTGGAGAAAAGGGTGCGAGAGGAGAAGGCCCAGTCGGCGCAGGGAGCGACAAACACCGAAGAAAAAGAGGACAAAGAACTTACCATAGCCTCTTTCACAGCCACGCTCGGCAAAGCGTTCCAGGCGATCCCGGAGTTGGTGTCAAAAAAGATCACCAAACTAAGAGGGAACGCGGCAATGGAGAAAGCTGTCGAGTTGTTCACGCAACCACCACCACCAACACCCAGAGAACCCCCGACAGAACGCACGAGGGCAGACATGGGACAAGTCTCACCCCCAGTTCTAAGACCAGCGGAAGGACCCCAGGACCACATGCTTAACGCCTTCATCGAATTCGTAGCAGTAACAAAAGCTACCAGAAAAGTCAACGAGGACACTTGCAAAGCCATCATGCAAGCGTACAAACGTGACAATTTGGGACTGCTGCGAGTACGATTGAAGGAAGCGGAAGCAGCGATATACGACAATGACCAATCCCTGGTAATCCACGGGACCAAGTCAGGGTCGTATATGGCAGCGTACAGCGAGGCGAGTGGATTCGTGGGTCTGGACGAGGAGAAGAACGAAGAGGAAGAGGGGAAACTTGTCTTCAAAATACCATCAAACGACCCAATAGTGGTTATTGCGAAGTGCACCAAGGTGATGCTGGACGATAGGATCCTTGAAATGGCGAATGCCGTATCTGGGGACCTATCCAACGGCAGGAAACCGGAGCACTGGACAAAACCAACTATCTCTTGGGTCAATGGTGTGCCCGGATGCGGAAAGACGACGTGGGTCATGTCCCAAATTGACACCGAACGGGACATAATTGTGACAACCACGACCGAGGCAGCGAAAGACCTCCGAGAGAAGCTGGAACCCAAAATTGGGGAAAGAGCTAAGAAGAGAGTCAGGACTATGGCATCCTTACTGGTGAATGGCATGAGCAAGGGCGAATCGTGTACACGCCTCTTGGTGGACGAAGCCCTCATGAACCACTTCGGATCCATAGTGCTGGCAATCCAAATAGCAAAAGCTCAAGAGGTCACGCTGCTTGGAGATAATAACCAACTCCCTTACATTGACCGTTGTAACCTCTTCACATTACAATACAACAGACCTAACAAAATCACCGCAATAACAAAGGAATTGTTATGCACATATCGCAACCCACAAGACGTCGCGTATGCCCTTAGCGAAATCTACAGCGGCATATACTCGGCGAACACTCGGACCAGATCCTTGACGCTGAAGCGGTTTACAGGAGCAGTGATCCCCAAGTCTGAAAAGACACTGTACCTAGTACACACCCAGGCTGAGAAGGCAACCCTAATCAGCCAGGGATACGGTACCAACGAGGGATCACGCACCTTAACCATACATGAAGCTCAAGGACAGACGTTCGAGTCTGTAGTGATTGTGCGAACAATTCCTAAAAAATCCCACCTCCTATCCAGCGTCCCCCACGCCGTTGTAGCCGTCTCCAGACACACAAAAACTTGTGTGTACTACACCGACAACGCAAATGACGATGCTACGGCACGTCTAATCACAAGAGCAGAGACGGCTGCATCGGAGAGGATCAGGGACTACAACCTTCGGATGGCCATGCGGAGGGGAGACGACGCCGTCAGGGCCAAAATCACAGACCTGATAAATAAGGAAAAAAACCAACAATAGTTCTTACCATCATCACCATAAGAACCAGAAGGTGACGACATATAGATGGTGAGACTAGCCCAAGTAACAATAATAATAATCATAAACCAAACACATAGAGAAACTTTTGTAATTCTTCCAAAACTTTTGTAAATGTAATAAACTTAAGACTAATAGAGAAACTTTTGTAACTCTTTTAAAATTCCTAAATGTAACAAACTTAAGACTAATATAGAAACTTTTGTAAATCTTTTAAAAAAAAAAAAAATTCCTAAATGTAATAAACTTTAAACTAACCCAAATCACACCAACCAATCATAACTAACCATAAAAATAAGTAGAAATAAGAACCAAATGTATATAGCATAGTAAAATTAAGTAATAAAAAAAAAAAAAAAAAAATAAAAAATAAAAAAAAAAATAAAAAAAATAAAACAAAAAAAAAAAAAAAAAAAAAAAAAAAAAAAAAAAAAAAAAAAAAAAAATTAAATAAACTAGTATTAAGAGACGAGTATATTATTATTAGTGTAAGAAGAATCCCCCCTTTCCCCCACTTCCCTCACCCCAATTCCCCACTTTTACTTTTACTTTACTTTATTTTGTAAAACGGAGCGAAATGTAAAATATTAACATGGCTCTACGGAGAGGAGGATCACAACCCTGTGAAAACTGCGAGGTGATCCTCATCTCTGGAGACCAAACCAAATAAAATCAACACAAAAAAGGCACGGACCAAAGAGTCTGTGGGACTATTCTTTTATTTAAAAAAAAAAAAAAAAAAAAACCTAACCTAACCTTCCGGAACCTAACATTCCGGAACCTAACTTTCCGGAACCTAACCTTCCAAAACCTAAGATTCCGAAAAAATTCTTCCGGATCATAAATTTCCGGAACCTAACCTTCCGGAACCTAACATTCCGGAACCTCACCTTCCGGTTTTGTTCGGAGCATTTGTTCCGGAATGTTAGGTTCCGGAAAGTTAGGTTCCGGAAGGTCAGGTTCCGCAGTTAGGTTCCGGAAAGTTAGGTTCTGAAAGGTTAGGTTCCGGAAGGTTAGGTTCCTGAAGGATATAATCCGGAAGAATTTCTTTCGGAATGTTAGGTTTCGGAAGGTTAGGTTCCGGCAAGTTAGGTTTTGGAAGGTTAGGTTCCGGAAGGATTTGTTCCGGTATGTTAGGTTCCGGAAGGTTAGGTTCCGCAAAGTTAGGTTCCGGAAAGTTAGGTTATGAAAGGTTAGGTTCCGGAAGGTTAGGTTCCTGAAGGTTATGATCAGGAAGATATTTTTAGGAATGTTATTTTTCGGAAGGTTAGGTTCCGGAAGGTTAGTTTCCGGAAAGTTAGGTTCTGAAAGTTTAGGTTCCGGAAGGATGTTCCGGAATGTTAGGTCCCGGAAGGTTAGGTTCCGGAAAGTTAGGTTCCGAAAAATTAGGTTCCGGAAGGTTAGGTCCCGAAAGGTTAGGTTCGGAAGGATTTGAAATGTACAGACTATAATAACAGTTTCATTTGCAAACTTATATAGTCGTAAAATCCAGTGTGAGCAGCGAACACTTGACGCCATCTATTGGTGAGCGGCGGCAACTTTAAGACAATAATAACAACTTTAATATATATTAATATATTCCTTGTCACCAATAGATGGCGCTAAGAGTACTTTGTAACACGCTGTTGTAACGATTTTCCGATACCATAAGGCTCTCCGTATTCTTGGCACTTATTAAAAAAAAAAACCTAACCTAACCTAACCTAGCCTAACCTTCCGGAACCTAACTTTCCGGAAACTAACCTTCCGGAACCTAACATTCCGGAACCTAACTTTCCGGAACCTAACCTTCCAAAACCTAAGATTCCGAAAAAATTCTTCCGGATCATAAATTTCCGGAACCTAACCTTCCGGAACCTAACATTCCGGAACCTCACCTTCCGGTTTTGTTCGGAGCATTTGTTCCGGAATGTTAGGTTCCGGAAAGTTAGGTTCCGGAAGGTCAGGTTCCGCAGTTAGGTTCCGGAAAGTTAGGTTCTGAAAGGTTAGGTTCCGGAAGGTTAGGTTCCTGAAGGATATAATCCGGAAGAATTTCTTTCGGAATGTTAGGTTTCGGAAGGTTAGGTTCCGGAAAGTTAGGTTTTGGAAGGTTAGGTTCCGGAAGGATTTGTTCCGGTATGTTAGGTTCCGGAAGGTTAGGTTCCGCAAAGTTAGGTTCCGGAAAGTTAGGTTATGAAAGGTTAGGTTCCGGAAGGTTAGGTTCCTGAAGGTTATGATCAGGAAGATATTTTTAGGAATGTTATTTTTCGGAAGGTTAGGTTCCGGAAGGTTAGTTTCCGGAAAGTTAGGTTCTGAAAGTTTAGGTTCCGGAAGGATGTTCCGGAATGTTAGGTCCCGGAAGGTTAGGTTCCGGAAAGTTAGGTTCCGAAAAATTAGGTTCCGGAAGGTTAGGTCCCGAAAGGTTAGGTTCGGAAGGATTTGAAATGTACAGACTATAATAACAGTTTCATTTGCAAACTTATATAGTCGTAAAATCCAGTGTGAGCAGCGAACACTTGACGCCATCTATTGGTGAGCGGCGGCAACTTTAAGACAATAATAACAACTTTAATATATATTAATATATTCCTTGTCACCAATAGATGGCGCTAAGAGTACTTTGTAACACGCTGTTGTAACGATTTTCCGATACCATAAGGCTCTCCGTATTCTTGGCACTTATTAAAAAAAAAAACCTAACCTAACCTAACCTAGCCTAACCTTCCGGAACCTAACTTTCCGGAAACTAACCTTCCGGAACCTAACATTCCGGAACCTAACTTTCCGGAACCTAACCTTCCAAAACCTAAGATTCCGAAAAAATTCTTCCGGATCATAAATTTCCGGAACCTAACCTTCCGGAACCTAACATTCCGGAACCTCACCTTCCGGTTTTGTTCGGAGCATTTGTTCCGGAATGTTAGGTTCCGGAAAGTTAGGTTCCGGAAGGTCAGGTTCCGCAGTTAGGTTCCGGAAAGTTAGGTTCTGAAAGGTTAGGTTCCGGAAGGTTAGGTTCCTGAAGGATATAATCCGGAAGAATTTCTTTCGGAATGTTAGGTTTCGGAAGGTTAGGTTCCGGAAAGTTAGGTTTTGGAAGGTTAGGTTCCGGAAGGATTTGTTCCGGTATGTTAGGTTCCGGAAGGTTAGGTTCCGCAAAGTTAGGTTCCGGAAAGTTAGGTTATGAAAGGTTAGGTTCCGGAAGGTTAGGTTCCTGAAGGTTATGATCAGGAAGATATTTTTAGGAATGTTATTTTTCGGAAGGTTAGGTTCCGGAAGGTTAGTTTCCGGAAAGTTAGGTTCTGAAAGTTTAGGTTCCGGAAGGATGTTCCGGAATGTTAGGTCCCGGAAGGTTAGGTTCCGGAAAGTTAGGTTCCGAAAAATTAGGTTCCGGAAGGTTAGGTCCCGAAAGGTTAGGTTCGGAAGGATTTGAAATGTACAGACTATAATAACAGTTTCATTTGCAAACTTATATAGTCGTAAAATCCAGTGTGAGCAGCGAACACTTGACGCCATCTATTGGTGAGCGGCGGCAACTTTAAGACAATAATAACAACTTTAATATATATTAATATATTCCTTGTCACCAATAGATGGCGCTAAGAGTACTTTGTAACACGCTGTTGTAACGATTTTCCGATACCATAAGGCTCTCCGTATTCTTGGCACTTATTAAAAAAAAAAACCTAACCTAACCTAACCTAGCCTAACCTTCCGGAACCTAACTTTCCGGAAACTAACCTTCCGGAACCTAACATTCCGGAACCTAACTTTCCGGAACCTAACCTTCCAAAACCTAAGATTCCGAAAAAATTCTTCCGGATCATAAATTTCCGGAACCTAACCTTCCGGAACCTAACATTCCGGAACCTCACCTTCCGGTTTTGTTCGGAGCATTTGTTCCGGAATGTTAGGTTCCGGAAAGTTAGGTTCCGGAAGGTCAGGTTCCGCAGTTAGGTTCCGGAAAGTTAGGTTCTGAAAGGTTAGGTTCCGGAAGGTTAGGTTCCTGAAGGATATAATCCGGAAGAATTTCTTTCGGAATGTTAGGTTTCGGAAGGTTAGGTTCCGGAAAGTTAGGTTTTGGAAGGTTAGGTTCCGGAAGGATTTGTTCCGGTATGTTAGGTTCCGGAAGGTTAGGTTCCGCAAAGTTAGGTTCCGGAAAGTCAGGTTATGAAAGGTTAGGTTCCGGAAGGTTAGGTTCCTGAAGGTTATGATCAGGAAGATATTTTTAGGAATGTTATTTTTCGGAAGGTTAGGTTCCGGAAGGTTAGTTTCCGGAAAGTTAGGTTCTGAAAGTTTAGGTTCCGGAAGGATGTTCCGGAATGTTAGGTCCCGGAAGGTTAGGTTCCGGAAAGTTAGGTTCCGAAAAATTAGGTTCCGGAAGGTTAGGTCCCGAAAGGTTAGGTTCGGAAGGATTTGAAATGTACAGACTATAATAACAGTTTCATTTGCAAACTTATATAGTCGTAAAATCCAGTGTGAGCAGCGAACACTTGACGCCATCTATTGGTGAGCGGCGGCAACTTTAAGACAATAATAACAACTTTAATATATATTAATATATTCCTTGTCACCAATAGATGGCGCTAAGAGTACTTTGTAACACGCTGTTGTAACGATTTTCCGATACCATAAGGCTCTCCGTATTCTTGGCACTTATTAAAAAAAAAAACCTAACCTAACCTAACCTAGCCTAACCTTCCGGAACCTAACTTTCCGGAAACTAACCTTCCGGAACCTAACATTCCGGAACCTAACTTTCCGGAACCTAACCTTCCAAAACCTAAGATTCCGAAAAAATTCTTCCGGATCATAAATTTCCGGAACCTAACCTTCCGGAACCTAACATTCCGGAACCTCACCTTCCGGTTTTGTTCGGAGCATTTGTTCCGGAATGTTAGGTTCCGGAAAGTTAGGTTCCGGAAGGTCAGGTTCCGCAGTTAGGTTCCGGAAAGTTAGGTTCTGAAAGGTTAGGTTCCGGAAGGTTAGGTTCCTGAAGGATATAATCCGGAAGAATTTCTTTCGGAATGTTAGGTTTCGGAAGGTTAGGTTCCGGAAAGTTAGGTTTTGGAAGGTTAGGTTCCGGAAGGATTTGTTCCGGTATGTTAGGTTCCGGAAGGTTAGGTTCCGCAAAGTTAGGTTCCGGAAAGTCAGGTTATGAAAGGTTAGGTTCCGGAAGGTTAGGTTCCTGAAGGTTATGATCAGGAAGATATTTTTAGGAATGTTATTTTTCGGAAGGTTAGGTTCCGGAAGGTTAGTTTCCGGAAAGTTAGGTTCTGAAAGTTTAGGTTCCGGAAGGATGTTCCGGAATGTTAGGTCCCGGAAGGTTAGGTTCCGGAAAGTTAGGTTCCGAAAAATTAGGTTCCGGAAGGTTAGGTCCCGAAAGGTTAGGTTCGGAAGGATTTGAAATGTACAGACTATAATAACAGTTTCATTTGCAAACTTATATAGTCGTAAAATCCAGTGTGAGCAGCGAACACTTGACGCCATCTATTGGTGAGCGGCGGCAACTTTAAGACAATAATAACAACTTTAATATATATTAATATATTCCTTGTCACCAATAGATGGCGCTAAGAGTACTTTGTAACACGCTGTTGTAACGATTTTCCGATACCATAAGGCTCTCCGTATTCTTGGCACTTATTAAAAAAAAAAACCTAACCTAACCTAACCTAGCCTAACCTTCCGGAACCTAACTTTCCGGAAACTAACCTTCCGGAACCTAACATTCCGGAACCTAACTTTCCGGAACCTAACCTTCCAAA
>OX439434.1:0-22500 GCA_949319885.1 Mecyna flavalis
AGCAGCGGCAGCAGCAGCTCCGACGACGGCAGCACCTGAAATAGAAAGCAGAAACAGGAGTGAGTGTAATAGAGATGAAGAGGGACAGAAAAGAATGGACATGGAGAGGGAACTCCTAGAAAAGATCACAGAACATAGTGCACAGATAGAAAGAAACAGAATAGAAATGGAAAAGCTCAGGGAGGAAATGGAAAGGAAACGCACAGAGGCAGAGACCCAGGCGACCTACGCGAGTGTGACGGCTGCACCGCCAAAGAGGCAACAACCACAACATGCGGCTGTACACTCGGTAGTAATCACCTCAGTCAACGAAAAGGACACGGGGGACCAAGTGATGGAGAAGGTAAGAAATGCAGTAAAGGCCAAAGAGGAAGGGTTCCAAATAGAAAGAATCAGGAAGGCGAGAGACAGAAAAGTAATACTGGGCTGTAGAACAAAAGAAGAAGTAGATAAAATAAAGGAAAAAATTGGGAGAGGACGTCCTGACCTCACAGTAGAGGAAATAAAAAACAAGGACCCCCTGGTAATAATCAGGAATGTCAATAAATACAACACAGAGGATGACATACTGGGGGCGCTCCGAACCCAAAACAGGAACCTCTGGAAAGAGCTAAAGGAAGAAGAATATAGAGCGGCGATAAGGTACAAGAAAAAGGCAAGAAACCCGCACCAGATGCACGTTGTGCTCAGTGTTTCACCGCAAATGTGGAGCCGGCTCATAGAGGCAAAGTGTGTCCATATTGACATCCAGAGGCTTAAGGCGGAAGACCAGTCACCGCTGGTCCAGTGCTCGCGCTGCCTCGGATATGGACACACAAAGAAAACCTGCAGAGAAACAGAAGATGCCTGTGCACACTGCGGAGGACCTCACCTCCGAACGCAGTGCGCAGATTGGATCGCGGCAGAGGCACCAAACTGTAGGAACTGCCAGAGAGCGAAGCTAGGAAGCACTGAGCACAGCGCTTTCAGCATGGAGTGTCCGGTCAGGCGAAAGTGGGAGGGACTGGCCAGATCCGCCATAGCATATTGCTAAGGTGGTCACAGGCAGAAATACCGGCAGCAGAACAAATAATCCCAGTCAAGCCGAATATCAGTACAGGGCACTCCAGGCTAACCTACAAAGGTGCAGCCAAGCCACTGAGGAAATGGTGGTGGAGGCGGCTAAGATGAAGATCAAATTCGCCTTGATCCAGGAGCCGTACACCGGAACCACAAAGACTATGAGAACATACCAGGGTACACGAACAGTGCAATGCGAACAGAACACGGACAAGGCCACAAAGTCCGCCATTGTACTGTTCGATGACGACATAAATATTACCCAATACCCGACTCTGACCACAAAGAACATTGCTGTGGCACTTTTGAGGACAGAGGCTTGGGAGCTCTTTGTGGTTTCGGTGTACTTGGAGGGAGACGCGGATATCGAAGCCGACATCCGCCATATCCAGAAGATCGTGGAGAAGGCAGGAAACCGGCGAATAATACTGGGAGGGGACGTGAATGCCTGGAACATATGGTGGGGAAGCAGGGAGACGAACAGGAGGGGAGAAGCACTAGCGGGAGCGTTGGAAGAACTAGACTTGCAAATCCTGAACCACGGAACGGAGCCCACGTTCGATTACTTCAGGGGCGGAAGGAGATTCACAAGCTGCGTAGACATCACGACATGCTCTGCGGATCTGGTCGGTAGCATTGAAAATTGGAGGCTAGACGGAGACCTCACTACATCGGACCATAAGGCAGTCCTGTTCGACATAAAACTGGAAAAATCAAAGGGGATCGATATAGAAAGAACAACAAGAATATATAATACTAAGAAAGCTAATTGGGCAGAGTTTAAAGAAGAATTACAACAAAAATGGGGGGACAAAAACTTGAATGTAGAAGAAATAAATAAAATAGAGAGTAAGGAAGAATTAGAAAGCAAAATTAGGGAATATACAGAAGTAATTCAGGAAACAAGTGAGAGACATATACCAAAAATAGTAAAAAGAAAGAGGACAGGACTGCACTGGTGGACAGAGGAGCTGACTAGAAAGAAGAAAGAGGTGAAGAGGATGAAGAATAGAATTAAGAATGCGGCGCAGATCCGCAGGGACCAGGTCGTCCAGGACTACCTCTTGGTTAAGGAGGAGTACCGGCAGCTTGTGAGTAACACCAAAACTTCGAGCTGGAAGGATTTTTGCATGAAACAAGAAAGAGAAACGATGTGGGAGGGCATATACCGAGTGATAGGCAGGACCACCAGAAGGCAAGAGGACGTACCTATGGTCGTAAACGGCAGGGTCCTGGAAGGCGAGGAGTCGGCCAGGGTCTTGTCGGAAACCTTCTTCCCAACGGATGAAGCTCATAACGACAATGCAGCCCACAAAGAGATAAGAGAGAGAGCAGAAAGGGTGAATGAGGGAGAGGGCGATGACTCACCGGATCCCCCATTTACGGTCGACGAACTCTTGTGGGCGGCAAGCAGCTTCAACCCGAAGAAGGCACCCGGAAGCGACGGCCTCACGTCGGACATTTGTAGAGTTGCCATCACTCGGAGCCCGGAGCTGTTTCTCGCAATTCTTAACAAGTGCTTCAAGCTCTCCTGTTTCCCCACTATATGGAAGGAAGCGGTGGTGGTGATCCTCAGAAAACCAGGCAAAGAGGACTACACAACTCCCAAATCATACCGGCCGATTGGGCTTTTGCCGGTGCTCGGAAAGTTCTGGGAGAAGATGCTGATACGGAGGATTAGGTGGTACACAATACGGGGAATGAGCCCAAAGCAGTACGGGTTCACACCGCAGCGCAGTACCGAGGACTCCCTCTATGACATGATGAGACACATCAAAACACAACTGGACAACAAGAAGTTGATAGTGGTGGTCTCACTCGACATAGAGGGAGCCTTCGACAACGCATGGTGGCCCGCAATGAGATGCAGACTGGCTGAAACCCTGTGCCCTAAAAACCTGAGGAAGATCGTAGATAGCTACTTCGAAGATCGGAAAGTTCGGGTAAGATACGCCGGGACAGAACACCAGAGGACCGCGACGAAAGGATGCGTACAGGGTTCCATAGGTGGACCCACCTTTTGGAATTTACTGCTGGATCCGTTGCTAAAAAGCCTCGAGGCAAGAGGGGATTACTGCCAGGCGTTTGCGGATGATGTGGTCCTGATTTTCTCCGGGGAGACTGCTCTGGAGGTACAGACCCAGGCTAATGGGGCCCTCAAACATGTTTGGGAGTGGGGTGTCGGGAATAAGCTTAAATTCGCACCGGCCAAGACGAAAGCCATGGTCGTTACGAGGAAGCTGAAACACGACACACCGCACCTAAGCATGGGGGAGGAACCCATAGCCATGTCCAGGGAGATCAAGATTTTGGGGCTGACGATAGACGACAAGCTGACCTTCAACCAACATGTGTCAAGCGTCTGTCGGAAAGCCCTAAATATCTATAAGCAACTCGAAAGAGCGGCCAGGGTAGAGTGGGGAATCTCTCCGGACATAATCAGGACCATATACGTGGCAGTAATCGAGCCCATCATAATGTACGCGGCGAGCGCATGGGCACCGGCAGCGGACAAAATTGGTACCAGGAAGCATCTCGACGCAGTGCAACGCGGCTTCGCACAAAAGGTCGTGAAAGCGTACAGGACGGCGTCCCTAAACTCGACGCTAGTACTCTCCGGGCTGCTTCCATTGGACCTTAGGATCAAGGAAGCGGCCTCTCTTTACGAAGTAAAGAAGGGGTTCTCCCGGAGGGTAGTAGGAGATCGAGCGGTGGAAACTCCGACCCGGTACACCGACACACCACACCCAGCAACACACACAGGCCTCACATTCACCGACATCACCAGCAGTGCAGAGTTGTTCCAAGGCGAGGAGACCGGCCCAAAAATTTTCACGGACGGGAGTAAAATTGAGGGCAAAGTCGGCGCTGCAGTATCCCTGTGGGATAATGGAGCGGAGACCAAAACGAAAAAACTCAAGTTGGAACGATTCTGCACTGTGTTCCAGGCTGAACTGCTGGCGTTAGGCAAGGCGGTTGAGCTAGCGGGAGCACGTAGTTCCGGGGAGGTCTGCAGTATATACTGTGACTCCAGATCCGCATTAGAGGTGGTAACCCGCGGAGTTTCCTTCCATCCCCTCGCGATTAAAATAAGGCAGCAAATCCAGCAGCTGGAACAAAAAGACCTTAAAATAAAACTTTACTGGATTAAGGCTCACGTGGGGATGGAAGGAAATGAAAGAGCGGACGAGTTGGCGAAGGAGGCAGCATTGAGGCTGAGGACCAAACCGGACTACGACAGTTGCCCTATATCGCACGTAAAGCGGGAGATCAGACAGGACACGCTTCGTATTTGGGACGAGCGGTATAGGGACGAACAAACTGCGAGCACTACAAAGATGTTTTTCCCGAACGCCTCAGAGGCATATAGCATCATCAGAAAAATAGAGCTGGACCCGCTGCTGGTGCAGGTTTTCACAGGGCACGGCGGATTCTCCGAGTACTTGAACCGGTTCAAGTGCAAGGAGAGTCCGGCGTGCGCCTGTGACCCGGATAAGTCGGAAAGCATAAAGCATGTACTGTTAGAGTGCCCAATTTTCGGAAAAGACAGGTTTGAGGTAGAAATGGAAATGGATGTAGAGCTAAAAGAGGAGAAAATAGCAGAAATAATAAGTAGTAAGGAAAGTAGGGACAAATTTGTAAGATTCTGTAAGCGTGTAGCTAAAAAAGTAGTAGATAAGAATAAATAGTAAAGAAGGCATAAACTAAATTATATAATGTATGATATAAGCATAGTTTATATATAAAAATAAAGCTGTAAAATAGAATAAGTTAGATAATAAATTAGCACACAATTATATAAGAATAAACATATGTAGACTAAGTAGATAATAAGATAGAGCAACAAGTTTGCAAAGAAAATGGAACAGTGGAATAGATATAAGAAAGATGTAGAGCAACAAGATTGCAGAGAAAATGGTAAAAGAATAGCAGATAAGAAATAGAGAAAATAGTATGTAGAGATAGTTTTTAAGAAATAGGGCACAAGATAGAGTGCAATAAAAATGGACGATAGAGAAGGGTAGAAATTAGTAATAGAATTGTGAGTAAAGATAAATTTAAGGGTAGGGCACAACAATGTGCGAAAATGTAGAGTCAGAGCAGAGAGAGTACGTAGAGCGACATACAGTCGTAGGCCCAGAATGGGAAATTTTTGTACGCCGGAAACGGCCAAAATAGCTTTTAAGCACAGTAAGTGCATCGGTCTTTCCACGCCGGTGGTCGAACTAGATTTATAAAAAAAAAAAAAAAAAAAAAAAAAAAAAAAAAAAAAAAAAAAAAAAAAAAAAAAAAAAAAAAAAACCTAACCTAACCTAACCTAACCTAACCTAACCTAACCTAACCTAACCTAACCTAACCTAACCTAACCTAACCTAACCTAACCTAACCTAACCTAACCTAACCTAACCTAACCTAACCTAACCTAACCTAACCTAACCTAACCTAACCTAACCTAACCTAACCTAACCTAACCTAACCTAACCTAACCTAACCTAACCTAACCTAACCTAACCTAACCTAACCTAACCTAACCTAACCTAACCTAACCTAACCTAACCTAACCTAACCTAACCTAACCTAACCTAACCTAACCTAACCTAACCTAACCTAACCTAACCTAACCTAACCTAACCTAACCTAACCTAACCTAACCTAACCTAACCTAACCTAACCTAACCTAACCTAACCTAACCTAACCTAACCTAACCTAACCTAACCTAACCTAACCTAACCTAACCTAACCTAACCTAACCTAACCTAACCTAACCTAACCTAACCTAACCTAACCTAACCTAACCTAACCTAACCTAACCTAACCTAACCTAACCTAACCTAACCTAACCTAACCTAACCTAACCTAACCTAACCTAACCTAACCTAACCTAACCTAACCTAACCTAACCTAACCTAACCTAACCTAACCTAACCTAACCAACTCGGTTTTCAACCACTAAAAGGAAAGATAGGCTGCCGAAATTCGGAACCAACCTGCGTCTAATTTAGGTCAATAACATACTTTTTGCCCGAAGGGTCTATCTCCAATAGTTTTTCAGAAATAAATTTTTTTAGTGTTTTCAACTTAGAAAAATTTCGAGTTCATTTCTCCATACTAAAATTGCAATTTCCTGTCGTCAAATAAAATTCAATATAAAATCCAAATTTCTTCTTAGCATAATTCTTGTTAGTATCACCTTTAGTCTATTAGTTTCCGCGTCTTTTGACACCCCTCACGTGTGTCTCCCATCTCTCCAAGTCACTTATTTTTCACTTTGAAAATTTGGCAAATTTTCTCCATACAAAAATAAACGGAGCTTAGGTAGACTTTTTGGCCGTTATTTCTGCTAGGTCGTCTATATAGATGCATACCATCTGAACAAAAATATTTAATTGTAGATTCAGTATAATAGTTTCAGGGTCGGTTCAAGGGCAACTTTGGACCTCCCCTCCCCCCCCAAATTTTACACCCCCCCCCCAAATTTTGAAAATAGTTTCTGAGTTCACTTGTATAAATATCGAACATGTTCGGTATCCGCACACCCCCCCGAGGGAAATCCCCCTCCCCCCTCTCATCAAAGACCGTAACGAAGGTAGCCAAGCCTGCTGCAGCCTCTGGAAAGGCGCCAATCGCATCCACATCCGGGAAAGCCTCCTCCAAAGTGGCGACAGCCACAGCGGCAGTGGCCCCCTCGGCCCCCTCGGCCCTTTCGGCCCCCTCGGCCCCGTCGGCATCGGCGAAGCTCACCTCCGCCTCCAAAGAGGCCGCAGTGACATCATCTCAGCCCACGGACTCCGCACATCAATCGCAATCGGTCACTGTCACGGACCTGACACAGGACGAGATGATCGCAGATGCTGCTTTTGACACTGTGATCGCAGAGACGGCGGCGGCATTTGATACCGTCGTGTTTAAGGACCGTGTTCAGGAGGCCAAAAATTGCCTCCAAAAGGCCAAAATGCAATTAAAGAACTCGCGTAACACCAAGACAGAGATCAAAAACGAGGTGTGCAGCGCTGTGGAGCGATTATACCAGTTGGTAAAAGAGGCAGAAGAGGAGAAAAATAAGATAAAGGAAGGACAGTACTGTTGCAACAAGGATAAAGAAAGAGTAGGAAGGGGACTGTTAACTCAGTCGCAAGAAAATAGTACCGCAGGACTTGACACTACAAAGCTAGAGAAAATGATTAAGGAACATAGTCTTTTAATCAAGAATAGTAATGAGAAGATAGAATCTCTGAAGCAAAAGCTAGATAGGACAGAGGAAATCGTTACCACACGCATGTCTTATGCCGGTGCCGTATCAGGCCAATTTAATAACACCAGGGCAACACCGGAAAGGACAGCCTTACACTCGGTTGTCATCTCATCTCGCACTGAAAGGGACACCGGCGAGGACGTGTTGAACAGGGTGCGTGAGGCTGTCAAAGCATCCGACGGCTGGGTCACGGTCGACCGAGTGCGAAAGGCGAAAGATCGCAAGGTAATCCTGAGCTGCAGATCTAAAGCGGACTCACAAAAAGTTCAGCAGAGGCTGAAAGAGGTGAACAATAACTTGGCTGTCGAGGAGATCAAGAACGGGGACCCACTCTTGGTTCTGAAAGGAGTCATGTCCGTCATCAGTGACGAAGACGTCATTAAGGCCATCCGCAACCAGAATGGAGAGCTGTTCTTGGACCTCCCTAAGGACGACAACCGGGTTGAAACCCGCTTTAGAAAGAAGACGAGGAACCCCCACACGTGCCACGTCGTAGTGAGAGTCTCCCCGGCTTTGTACAACCGCATTCTGGACAAAGGAGAACTGCACATCGACATCCAGAGGATAAAAGTCGACGACCAATCCCCTCTGGTGCAATGCTCCATGTGCCTTGGTTACGGTCACGGAAAGCGCTTCTGTAAGGAAACCCAGGTGAAATGCAGTTACTGTGCAGGCGAACACACTAGCTCCCAGTGCAAAGACCGCATGGCTGGTGCATCCCCAAGGTGTTGTAACTGCGTCGAGGCCAAATTTGAGGCCATAGATCACAGCGCCTTCAGCACGGACTGCGCAGTGCGCAGGAAGTGGGATGCATTAGCCAGGGCAAAAATAGCGTATTGCTAAGGGCCTGGCACGGGAGAATTCAGCACGCACACCAAACACTGTATCCGCATACACCGTGGCCCAGGCGAACCTCCAACGAAAGGAGCTCGCTACGGCAGAGCTGATCCTAGAGGCTAGCCAAAGAAGAGTTGCGTTCTCACTGCTCCAGGAACCATATGTTGGAAACACTCGCAGGATGAAGAACTATCAGGGAACGAGAGTTTTCCAGTGCGCTGATCAAGGAGAAGGGACTGTCAAGGCTGCTATTGTGGTTCACAATGCAGATCTTGACGTAGTGCAGTACCCAGAACTCACCACTAACAACATCGTAGTGGTGGGGATCCGCACCAGCGCCTGGGAACTTGCAGCCATCTCGTTCTACTTCGAACCCGACAAACCTATTGAGCCTTACCTGGAGCACATCAGGAGAATACGCGAAACTCTAGGCCACAAAATGATGATCTTTGGCGGTGACTCCAACGCCAAAAGCACATGGTGGGGTAGCGAGCAGATCGACCACAGAGGCGATGAACTCTCTGGAACCCTTGAAGACCTGGGCCTCCATGTGCTCAACGTTGGAGACACGCCGACGTTTGACACTTTTAGAGGTGGAAAACAGTACTCGAGCTTCGTCGACATTACGTGCTGCACAGTGGACACTTTGGACTTCGCGTATGACTGGCATGTCGAGAAGGGATTGACGAGTTCTGACCACAATGGTATCATATTCAAACTAGGACTAACAAAAAGCAAAGGACTAGATATTAGTAGAACTACCAGACTATATAACACTCGAAAAGCAAATTGGGATACATTTGTAGAAGAAATTAAAATATTAAATATTGAGTCAAACATAAATAAAATAGAAATAGATACAATAGATAATAAAACACAACTAGAAAACGTCACAAATACATATATAAATAACATTACAAAAGCATGCCAGAAGAGCATACCACAAATTAAGAGTGAAACTAAAATCAACATACCTTGGTGGAATGAAGAACTCGAAGCCCTGAAGAAGGAAGTCGCCACGAAGAAACGCCGCATCCGCTGTGCCGCTCCGGTACGCCGTGATGCCGTCGTCGCCGAGTACCTGAAACAAAAAGAAGATTATGAGCTAAAAGTTAAAACCGCCCAAACTTCTAGCTGGAAGGAGTTTTGCCAAAAGCAAGACAAGGAAGGGGTTTGGGACGGCATATATAGGGTAATAGGGCGCATAAAAAAAAGGGAGGAAGATATTCCTTTGCAAGAACAAGGAAATACGTTAGATTCGATACAATCTGCGGAACTCCTTGCAAACACTTTTTACCCGCCCGACAACCCCGACGAAGACACCGACGAACATAAAATAATTCGAGCTGCTGCTAGTGCAATTAACGAGCAATCACCCTGCGAACATCATGATCCTCCGTTTACCATGCTGGAACTCACTACAGCACTAGACAGCTTTGACCCAAAGAAAGCTCCAGGCAGTGACGGTTTTACGGCCGATATTTGTAAACATGCAATAAACCAAGACCCGGATATTTTCCTTGCCCTGGCAAATAAGTGTCTCGAGCTGTCGCACTTCCCGACTGCCTGGAAAGAAGCCACAGTCGTTATACTTCGCAAGCCAGGCAAGGAAAACTATAGAGAACCAAAATCCTACAGACCTATAGGTTTATTGCCTGTTCTGGGAAAGCTGCTAGAGAAGATGCTCGTATCAAGACTGAAATGGCACCTTGTACCTCGTATTAGCCCTCACCAATATGGCTTCATGCCCCAGCGCAGTACAGAAGACGCCCTCTATAACTTAATGCAATATATAAATACAAAGCTCGACGAAAAGAAAATCATAACAATCGTGTCTTTAGATATAGAGGGCGCTTTTGACAACGCTTGGTGGCCGGTCATTCGGCTGAGGTTGGCTGAAGAGAAATGTCCAGTGAATCTAAGAAGACTACTCGATAGTTATTTGTGCCAAAGACAAATCAAACTCAGATATCTGGGAAATGAGGTCACTAGAGAGACAAACAAAGGATGTGTTCAGGGGTCCATAGGAGGCCCTATCTTGTGGAACCTCCTTCTGGACACTCTTCTCAAAGAACTCGGCAGTGAGGGCCACTTCTGTCAGGCTTTTGCTGACGATGTGGTCCTCGTCTTCGAAGCGACCACGGCGAGACAAATAGAGACCAAGGCGAACTCGGCACTCGAACTTGTTCGGCAATGGGGCGTCAGAAACAAGCTCAAATTTGCTGCACATAAGACATACGCGATGACAATCACCAGGAAGCTAAAGTTTGACGTCCCAAAGCTGAACATGGGCGGTATCGAGATTTCGCCTTCAAGTGCAATCAAACTGTTGGGAGTTACAATCGACGAAAAGCTTACTTTTAATCAGCACGCATCCAATACATGTCGCAAAGCTCTCAACATATACCGTCAATTGGCAAAAGCTGCAAAAGCCAGTTGGGGTTTGCACTCTGACATTGTCAGAATAATTTACAATGCTGCGGTGGAGCCGGTGATCCTCTACGCTGCAAGTGTCTGGGCTCCAGCAACTGAAAAGTTAGGGATAAGGAAACAGCTGGACACCGTCCAGCGTGGATTCGCCCAAAAACTCTGTAGATCTTACCGTACGGTCTCGTTGAGCTCGGCACTTGCTCTTTCTGGCATACTCCCTTTAGATCTGCGCATACAAGAGGCTGCTGCATTATACAAGGCTAAAAAGGGAGTGTGCTGGGAAGTGCTGGGAGATCGCTCGATTGAGCGCCCGGTGAGATTTACAGAACTTCCACACCCCGCAGAAAATATAGCCATTTCCTTTGAATGCCTGGAAAACCAAACACAGATCGATGAACACAACACCCAAAAATTACGCATCTTCACAGACGGAAGTAAGCTCGACGATAAAGTTGGTGCAGCTCTCTCCTTATGGGATCGCGAGAGAGAAATAAGAGCAATCAAACTCAATCTTCCGTCATATAGTTCTGTGTATCAGGCAGAGATGTTGGCTATTAGTCGAGCAGTAGATGAAGCACTACGATCTAAAGTTGATACAATCGGCATCTACAGCGACTCGAGATCCGCACTCCAGACTATCGCCAATCCTGGAATTCCCCATCCGCTCGCCGTTGACACTCGAAAGAAAATTTCAACAGCTCCCTCTCAAAACAAGAACATCTCCTTGTTCTGGGTAAAGGCACACGCTGGGTTGAAAGAAAACGAGCGAGCGGATGAACTTGCGAAAGAGGCTGCACTGAAGCTTAAGAAAAAGCCCGACTATGACCTTTGCCCGACATCATACGCTAAAAAGCAAATCAGAGCAGCTTCCGTTAGCATTTGGAATGAACGATACACTGCTGGTGAAACAGCCGGTGTGACCAAACTGTTTTTACCAAATGTATATGACGCTTTTACATTAATAAAACAATTAGAACCGACATATTTGGTCACACAGCTAATGACAGGACATGGGGGATTTGCGCAATACCTTCATAGGTTTAAACGCAAAGACAGTCCCTCATGTACTTGTAATCCCGATAAAGAGGAAACAATTCCTCACTTGATCGCAGAGTGTCCAGTGTTTGATACAGAAAGATTCAACATAGAACAAAAATTAAGGATAGAAATCAAAATAGACAAATTTAACGAACTTTTAATGAGTAAAAACACCCAAAAAGATTTCCTGAATTACTGCATTCAAATTGTCAATAAAGTAGTCGAAAGAAACAAAACAGATACATCGGCGGTCACTTGAGATTAGTTTGTAAATATTGTAAATAGTTTAGAAATAAGGCAAAATGTGGTTGGAAACCGCAGTATATAATAAAAAAAAAAAAAAAAAAAAAAAAAAACATATATAGGCTTAACATGCAAAAGCTCCCAAAAAGTGAGTTAATCAATTATTGTAAATAAAAAGTTGATTATATATAACATAGAACAAATAAAGCTTTTCCGAAAGCACATTAATCTCTTCTTAGATATATAAATAAAGAAAAATTCTTGATATAAAATCGTATAATACATCACGCACAATATTATGTCTTATAAAGACATGTGAAAAACTTCAAAAAGTACACCTGATGTACTTTGACAAAATAAAGTTGAAATATATTAAAGTAAACAATCAAAATAGCAATAAAAAGATCTCTGATCATGTTAGAGGGCTCCAAATGTCTTATAAAAAAAAAAAAAAAAAAAAAAAAACCTAACCTAACCTAACCTAACCTAACCTAACCTAACCTAACCTAACCTAACCTAACCTAACCTAACCTAACCTAACCTAACCTAACCTAACCTAACCTAACCTAACCTAACCTAACCTAACCTAACCTAACCTAACCTAACCTAACCTAACCTAACCTAACCTAACCTAACCTAACCTAACCTAACCTAACCTAACCTAACCTAACCTAACCTAACCTAACCTAACCTAACCTAACCTAACCTAACCTAACCTAACCTAACCTAACCTAACCTAACCTAACCTAACCTAACCTAACCTAACCTAACCTAACCTAACCTAACCTAACCTAACCTAACCTAACCTAACCTAACCTAACCTAACCTAACCTTTTTTTTTTTTTTTTTTTTTTTTTTTTTTAGACTGGGGAAACACATTTACGTGTACCCTCGGGCGCGGGGGCGCACCGAGTGGTTATGTGGGGCTCCCGCAGAACTGCGTCCTACCCACTAAAACCCCAGTGGTCCCTCAGGGTCGCATTGGTAGCGCCGCCCGGTACCAGGCACTAAGCCTATTGAACGGGCAGCGCCCCTGCGAACGGCCGCGACCGGCCTTCTCTTTCAGGGCCTACGCCCACTCTCGAGAGGCGCGCGGGGACTCCGCGCGCACCTCCCGGACTCATTGGGAACCGGTCCCCCCCGAGACCGGTCCCCGAGTCTTCGCCCTTCGTGGGGCTGGAGTCGTCGTTACGGAGGAGTGGGAGCTCGCCTCAGCAGCTTCAACCACGTCCATCCGCTCGGACCCCTGCTCCTCCCGCCTTGGATTGGCGGGGGGCGACTTCTTTGGCTGGGGACAGTTCTTTGTCCCCAGCTTATGCCCAGCCGGCTTTCCTGCCGCCCCGCAAAGTAGGCAGTGTAAAGCCGTGGCCTTGCAGGCCGCGGATTTGTGCCCCTTCTGACCGCATCGGAAACAGAATTCCGACCGGTCTTCAGAGGCACGACAATTCGCAGCCACATGGCCCTCGCCCATGCAGCGGTAGCACCGCTTGGCCCTCGGTTTCAGCGGGACGACCCGCACCGAAGACCAGCCGATCAACAGTCGACGCAAGCCGGCCAGCTGCTTAGCGGCTTTGGCGGGTACCGCTGCGACAGTCGAGCGCTCTTTTGTGCGCCCGAATTCGGCTATTTTGCCCACCAGGATGGAATCTGGTGAGCAGCCCCCTTTTTCTGCTAAAATAGCCTTCACATCCTCCGATGATGTGGCATCATCGAGGCCGGTGATGCGCAAATCCGTCCGAATTTGCGGCCGGGTTATGGAGACAACCTCCGGCCGCATTCCCGGTATCGCCCGCAACTTCTCGGCAAGGCGATCGGCCTTCGCGTCTGCGTCAGGCCCCGGGATTTCCATTATTTTGGCACCGGATTGTGCCACACGAAAGCCCATGCCCCCGCTGATGCCGACGTCTTTCAGGTCGATCTCCGCTACTGCAGTGGAGATGAACCCGGCGTACGTGGCACCATGCTTGAGGGCATCTTCGCTGTACCGCACCAAGATGGCTGCGGTTTGCGGTACGCGAATCCGCCGAGGCTTGGTCTCTGCCCGTCCGGGACCGGAGCGGGACGAAGCCTTGCCTTTGGGCGCTTTAGGCGCCTTGGCGGGCTTGTTCCTGCCGCGTTTCGCCACCTCCGCGAAAGATGTTGACATCGCTGCGGGTGGAGGGGGAAGCGGGCGGGGTTCAATCACAGGAGTGGGGGCAGGGGTAGGCGCTTTTGTGCGCTTCCCCTTGCCTTTGCCCTTGTTGTTGGGCCCCTTGTCGGCGGGCGGCTTAGGTGCCGGGCCGGGGGCTGGCCGCCTTTCTGGGGCGGTTTCGGACTGCTGCACCGACTGTGCAGCTCGCTGTTTCGCAGCCTTTCGTCGCTGCGATCGCGCCACGAACGTGGAGTAGGGGGCTTCGTCCTCTGAGCACATCCCTAATTTCCCGCGCTGTAGTGGTGGGCGGTACGACTTCGACGGGAGAAGGCGTCCATCCCGCTCGAGCCCCTCGAAACGCGCGTCCATCATTGTCCCAATACGGGACACAATGTCCGATTGCTCCGGAAGAGCGACGACCGCGGCACCATCGTCCATGGGCGTTGACCCGGACGGGAACTCCGCCTGGACGGCCTTGAGGGCCTCAACCTCACGCCGAAGCTCCTCCATCTCCCTCCGGAGCTGCTGATTTGCAGCATTCAACTTGCGGACCTCGTCGTCCGCTGTCCTTGACCGCAGTTCTTCCACAGACGCCGCGATCAGAACGGCGGCGTCCTTGAGGGCCTTCACCACAGTGCCCTTTAGGTTCTTGGACCTGTCGGCGCACTGTACAATGGTGTTGGTGGCGATCCTGACACTCTTTACTATGTCATGCGCGGTGAGCTTTTCCTGCTCATCCCGCGCAATGTCCGTCGCCTTGTTGAGCCTCTCACTACTATGGAGGATCATGCGATCCAACTCCGCCTGGTTCCTCTCTTTGGCCTCCTGCTCCACGAAGGCCTTTAGCGCCTGGCGAGCCTTGAGCGCGCCAACGTACTCCCCAGTTGTGGGGGGGCGCCCGCGCCCGCGCTTGGCGATCATTCGCGGAACCTTGGCGACCTTTTTTGGTCGCTCGACGTCCTCGTCCTGATCCGTGAGGTCCACGTACGAGGACCCCTCCGTCATCACGGATACGACGGATTGAGACCTCGTAGAGGGCGAGCGACTGTCCGGCCGCTTCCTTCTCTGTCCAATGGGAGAGGATGGAGCTCCCCCAGCCTGCTGGGCCAGCCTTGAGCTGGATCTGGAAGGGCCCGGCTTGGCCCGGTCTTCCGTTACGTCCGGGCGTGGTGGAGAACGGCTCCGGCTTCGACTCCTCTGCGGGTGAGCAAGGGGAGGAGGCTTGAGGCTCGACTTCCCCTTCTTGCCGGCTCTCGCCGCTTTGTGCAGCCGGAGGACCGCTTCGAAATAGTCGCGGGTCTGATGTGCGGCTCCCTCTTGGCTGAAGCCAATGGCTTCATAGTGACGCTGGAACTTGTTAAAGAACCCGTCCTCTTCCTTTTTGTACGTCTCATGGTCACTTCCATACTCCATATAGACGCGTTGGAGTGTTGACACCATGCGACTACCCTCGTCCTCGTCCAACAGGTCAGCGTCCTGTGACCGTGGTTGTGGAGTGTAAAGCTCCGGTTTGCCATCCACATAGATCGTGTACGGCTCCTGTGATGCTTGCATCTGCGACTTGGTGACACTGCTCACAAACATCCCCTTCTTGATGCTGCTCTCAAAGCAGCTCCGTCCTGCATCCGAAGACGCCTTCGCGGACTTCCCGCGGTTGGAGGGGTCTTGGCTTCGCGCCTCACCCTTGCTCCTGACTGGCGTGCAATCCCGGGCCCCCACATTACGATTGCCCGAGGTGCCTGACGCGGTTTTACCCGCGACAGGGGGGATTCCCCGCCGAGAGGCAGGTACCCCGTGGGGAGTGAAATTCTTGTCCGCCATATTCATGTTGTTCGCTTGTGCTACTCCCGGGGGGGACAAGCTTGGCCCCAGGGAGAGCCCCTCACTGGTTGGTGACCGCCTCCGTCACCACCCTTCCGAAGGAAAGGCCCGGGCCGCCGAGGACTACAGCGGCTCAGATTTAGAGATTTGTTTCAGGGTAAGTAGGATTCTGGGTCGGGAAGGCAAGGCTTTCACCCCGCCGACCTTTCCCGAAACCCAATATTACCCTTCTGGGGTTTACTCCCCGCAGCCCTGCCGTGACAGGACCCCCGGCTGCCCTGAAAAGGGCAGTAACGGTATGATGCGTTTTTATAGAGGTCGCTCTCCTCGCGAGCCGACTTGTGCCAGCTCCCCGGTCCTCCGAAGAGGATTACGGTATGGTAGTTTTTATAGAGGTTTCCTCCTCGCGACTCTGACAGAACAGAGACCCCGGTCCTCAGAATGAGGATTACGGTATGCCCCCCGGCCGCTCTTCTGCGCCGTCGCAAAGCGCGACGGGTCAAGAGAGCAGCCCCCTATGGAGTGTCGGCCGTCGGGTAGCAATGCCCGAAGAGATGACTACCCGCCGTTGCCTAGGGTGGACCAGGACAGGACACTACCCTTCCGACCGAACGAATCCGATCGCAAGAATAAGGCCCCGCCGCACGAAGAGGCCACTCCATCCCCACCCCAACCTAACCTAACCTAACCTAACCTAACCTAACCTAACCAACTCGGTTTTCAACCACTAAAAGGAAAGATAGGCTGCTGAAATTCGTAACCAACCTGCGTCTCATTTAGGTCAATAACATACTTTTTGCCCGAAGGGTCTATCTCCAATAGTTTTTCAGAAATAAATTTTTTAGTGTTTTCAACTTAGAAAAATTTCGAGTTCATTTCTCCATACTAAAATTGCAATTTCCTGTCGTCAAATAAAATTCAATATAAAATCCAAATTTCTTCTTAGCATAATTCTTGTTAGTTTCAGCTTTAGTCTATTAGTTTCCGCGTCTTTTGACACCCCTCACGTGTGTCTCCCATCTCTCGAAGTCACTTATTTTTCACTTTGAAAATTTGGCAAATTTTCTCCATACAAAAATAAACGGAGCTTAGGTAGACTTTTTGGCCGTTATTTCTGCTAGGTCGTCTATATAGATGCATACCATCTGAGCAAAAATATTTAATTGTAGATTCAGTACAATAGTGTCAGGGTCGGTTCAAGGGCAACTTTGGACCTCCCCTCCCCCCCCAAATTTTACACCCCCCCCCCAAATTTTAAGTTTTTAGTTTTCGACGAGCGGTCCGGAATACGCACTCCTCCAAAAGGGAAATCACCCCCCCCACCCCTTTCAAGGGCATCTAAACAGGCGGCGTCAGATAAGATTCTGTCTCAAGCTCAGGCGGCTTTGGAACAGGCCGGGGCATCTGCGAGGGTTCCTCAAAAGGCCAAGCCTACTCAGGCAACAACAGTAAAGGCTGGCACATCAACATTGGCAACAAAGAAAAAACCCCTCCAGACTTCCACGGCTGTTTCACAGCTCTTTGGCTCTCAGGCTGCCACAGCTGTGTCGCAGATCTTTGCCTCTCAGGCCTCTGAAACTCTATCACAGCCTCCCAGTACATCTTCGCAAACACCACAGCCTTCAAGTTCTTTAAGGCAGACTCCCCTCCAGAGCACTCCACCCCCATCTCCGACACAATTGGCTGACAGCAGTCTTGTGGGCACTCCCAGCTCACAATTTATTGCAGACTCTGCTAGAGAGGTGGTGGAAATGGTCTTGGAAACAGTGGGCTTCCAAAATAGAGTCCAGGAGGCGAAGAACTGTGTTACTAAGGCTAAAATGCAAATGAAAGCGTCACGTAACACCAAGACCGAGATAAAGGAAGAGGTCCTCAAGGCAGTCGACCGCCTTTATCAACTGGTCAAGGAGTCAGAGGCAGAGCGCAAAACCACCAATGAAGTGACCGCTGGACTGAAAGAAGCGATAGTACAGGAAAAGAAGGCCACTGGAAGTGGGATAGACACAGGAGCATTAGAGACACTCATCAAGAACCACAGCAAATTAATCCAGGAAAGTTCGAAGAAAATAGAGGCTCTTAATCAGTCTTTGCGTAGAACGGAAGAAACAGTAACGCTGCAAACCTCCCGCATGTCTTATGCAAGTGTTGCTGCGACTCAGCCCAAACGGTCAGAGCCAGAACGCACGGCATTGCATTCGGTGGTCGTTACCTCAAAGACCAGCACTGACACAGGAGACATGATCCTGAGTAAAGTCCGGGAAGCTGTCAAAGCAACTGGCGATGATGACGAAGGCTGGATCACTGTGGACAGAGTCCGCAAAGCCAAGAATCGTCGAGTTATCATCAGTTGCAAATCAAAGAACGACACTCAGAAAGTACAGGAGAGGCTCAAGAAGGCCCAAGAACAGCTATCCGTGGAGGAAATGCAGAACAAGGACCCGCTCGTGGCGCTCATGGGAGTCATGAAGGTTGTCGAAGATGCGGACATCATGAAAGCGCTACGCAGCCAGAACGCTGACTTGTTCTGTGGTCTCGACCCACGAGATGACAGGATGGAATTCCGTTTCCGCAAACGCACACGGAACCCACATACAAATCACGTCGTCCTCAAAGTCTCCCCTGTGCTCTACAACCGCATGCTACAGAAAGGGGAATTGCATATAGATATCCAGAGGATCAAGGTCGTAGACCAATCTCCTCTGGTACAGTGCTCCATCTGTTTAGGGTACGGACATGGCCGGCGTTTCTGCAAGGAAACCCAAGAGAAATGCGGCCATTGTTCCGGCCCCCATGTTAGCACACAATGCCGAGACAGAATGCAAGGTAAACATCCCACTTGTGCCAATTGCACCGACGCAAAGTACGAATCGACAGCACATAGTGCTTTCAGTGCCGAATGTCCAGTACGCCGTAAATGGGATGCTTTAGCCAGAGCATGCATAGCGTATTGCTAAAGTTCTCCCACGGGGAAATAACGATGGCAATACCAACAACTACGCATATTCCGTGGTCCAAGCCAACCTGCAAAGGAAGGCGTTGGCTACCTCGGAATTAATACTCGAGGCAAACAAAAGAAACGTTGCCTTCTCTCTGCTCCAGGAGCCCTATGTGGGTGGGATCCGAAAGATGAAAAACTACACTGGCACGAGAATCTTCCAGAGCGCTGACCAAGGCGATGGGAACGTCAAGGCTGCAATCGCGGTTCACGACGCAGACCTTGATATCATACAATACCCGGAATTCACCACCAATAACATCGTGGTGGTGAAAATACGGACCAGCGCCTGGGAGATAGTGGTAGTCTCATACTATTTTGAACCGGACCAACCCATAGGGCCATATTTGGAGCAGATCAGAGGCATACGTACAGCCCTGGGGCAATACGCAATCGTTATCGGTGGGGACTCCAATGCTAAGAGCACGTGGTGGGGAAGCGAACAAATAGATCACAGGGGGGATGAATTATCTGGTACCCTTGAGGAACTCAACCTACACGTGCTCAACATTGGGGACACTCCAACGTACGATACAATACGTGGAGGCAAAGAATACACGAGCTTTGTCGACGTAACGGCGTGCTCCCTGGACATACTGAATCTAGTGGCAGACTGGAAAGTAAATACAGGATTAATAAGTTCAGATCATAACGCGATAACATTCAAAATATACTTAACTAAAAGCAAAGGTTTGGACATTAAAAGAAGCACTAGAATCTACTATACACTCAAAGCAAAATGGGATGAATTCAGAAAAGAATTGGAAAATATAAACAAAACAACTGAAATAAGCAAAGATACAATAAATAAAATAAATAACAAGGAAAGATTAGAAGAAATAGTTACAACTTACACAAATAATATAACACATGCTTGCCAAAATACAATACCACTAATAAATAATAAAATAAAACATAACTTACCATGGTGGAACGAAGAACTCGCCGCCCTGAAGAAAGCCGTCGCCACTAGAAAGCGTCGTATCCGATGCGCAGCTCCGGACCGTAGAACCCTGGTAGTCTCCGATTACCTGAAAAAGAAAGAAGAATATGAAGAGAAGGTTAAAAACGCACAAACGAGCAGTTGGAAGGATTTCTGTCAACGTCAAGATAAAGAAGGAGTGTGGGAGGGCATCTACAGGGTCATAGGACGCACAAAGAAGCGAGAAGAAGATATACCTTTATGCGTAAATGGAAAGACACTAGACCCTGTAGAGTCTGCCACCCTACTCACTGACACTTTTTATCCTCCAGACAATACAGACGAAGACAACGAAGAACATAGAAATATAAGAACAGTAGCAATAGAAACTAATAAAGAGGATAACGACGACAACCAGGACCCACCATTTACTATGCTCGAATTACGAACAGTGATTGAAACCTTCAATCCAAAAAAGGCTCCCGGAAGTGATGGCTTCACAGCCGATATCTGTAAGCGGGCTATTCTCCAAGACCCCGACATTTTCCTTGCCATAGCAAACAAATGCTTGCAACTGGCCTGTTTTCCAAAAATCTGGAAACAGGCTACAGTCATTGTCTTGAGAAAGCCGGGTAAGGAAAATTATCAACACCCCAAGTCTTACAGACCTATTGGTCTACTTCCAATACTCGGGAAAATCTTGGAAAAAATGCTCGTTTATAGACTGAAATGGTACCTAGTTCCCCGGATCAGTACTCGTCAATTTGGTTTCATGCCACAAAGGAGCACCGAAGACGCCCTCTACAACTTAGTCAGCTTCATAAAAACTAAGCTAGAGCAGAAGAAAATGGTAACTATAGTCTCCTTAGACATAGAGGGCGCCTTCGACAATGCATGGTGGCCAGTAATGAAACTAAGATTGACTGAGGAAGGATGTCCGGGGAATCTCAAAAGGCTAGTGGACAACTATCTGTCAGACAGGACAATCAAGTTGAGATACGCTGGGGTGGAGGTGGCCAAGGATACCACAAAAGGGTGTGTGCAAGGATCGATAGGAGGACCCATTTTGTGGAACCTCCTACTTGACCCACTGCTCAAACAGATGGAGCAACTTGGTCACTTCTGCCAAGCGTTCGCCGACGACGTTGTCCTGGCTTTCGAAGCAGACACAGCAGCTCAGATCGAAGCACAGGCAAATACCGCTCTAGCCCATGTACAGTCGTGGGGTGTCAAAAACAAGTTAAAATTCGCGCCACAAAAAACAAATGCAATGGTACTTACCAAAAAACTGAAATATGACACCCCTCAACTGAGGATGGGCGAAACGGACATTGCCATAGTAGATGAGATAAAACTTCTAGGACTTATTATCGACAGCAAAATGACATTTAATAAGCATGTTGCCACAGTCTGCCGGAAAGCGATAAATGTTTATAAACAGTTGTCGATGGCAGCTAAAGCAAGCTGGGGCCTACATCCAGAGGTCATCAAAATTATTTACACTGCCACAGTAGAGCCCATCATTACTTACGCTGCTGGTGTGTGGGCTCCAGCCGCCAAAAAACTCGGAGTCAGAAAACAGCTGGACACGGTGCAAAGAGGTTTTGCGCAAAAATTGTGCAAGTCCTATCGCACTGTGTCGCTAAACTCCGCACTGGCGCTTTCAGGACTGATACCTCTCGATCTCCGAATACAAGAGGCAGCAGCACTCTATGAGACAAAAAGAGGTCACTCTGAAGAAGTGCTCGGAGATCGCGAACTAGAGTTGCCAGTGAGAGTAACAGAACTCCCACATCCAGCAAAACAAATGGCCATACAGTTCCAATGCCTGGAAAACCAGGAACAAATAGACAAGCAAAATCATCAGCTTAAAATCTATACAGACGGCAGCAAGATAGAGGACAAGGTCGGAGCTGCACTGTCTTTCTGGACAGATAGCAGTGAGACCAAATCCACTAAACTTTGCTTGCCGTCTTATTGTACGGTATATCAGGCGGAACTGTTGGCCATAAACAGAGCTGTCAAAGAAGCCCTAAAATCTAAAGCCACAGATATAGGAGTCTACAGCGACTCACGCTCGGCACTAGAGACTCTGGCTAACCCCAACGCCCCTCATCCGCTAGCAGTAGAAGCTCGCAATGGTCTCGATATGGCGCTCACCCAAAATAAAAGAATATCCTTCTATTGGGTAAGAGCCCATATAGGACTTAAAGGCAATGAGCGAGCGGATGAGTTGGCGAAGGAAGCAGCACTCAACTTACGCAAAAAACACGATTACGACTGTTGCCCTGTATCATTCGTCAAAAAGTGTCTTCGAGAAGATTCAATCCAAGAGTGGAACGAAAGGTATACCTCCAGCACGACAGCTTCAGTGACCAAACTATTTCTTCCTGACATAACAGAGGCCTATAAACTTGTGCGAAAGATAAAACCGGAAGGTATACTTACGCAGATAATGACGGGACACGGAGGGTTCTCACAGTACCTACACCGCTTTAAGTGTAAAGAGAACCCTTCGTGCATATGCGACCCGGAAACTGAGGAATCTGTGCTGCATATCCTAACAGACTGCCCGGTACACATAAATGCTCGTCAGTCATTGGAACAAAAACTGGGAGTCCAAATCACAGCTGATACACTAAAAGATCTATTAAAATATAAAGACACCCAAGAACACTTCATAAAATACTGCATTAATATTGCTACGCAAGTAATAAACAGAAATAAAACTGACAAAACACCACCGGAATAGACTTGTGAAAATGTAAAT